>FR989872.1:8643048-9893048 GCA_905404145.2 Biston betularia | reverse complement strand
GGGTTTGGCTTGAGGATGTCTGAAATCCAAACACTACCCATTGTTGCAACTAAATCCCGTCTGGGGTATTACAGGGCCCAGACGGGAATAGAATATCTTTTACAGCCACCGTACCGGTCTCCATACCGGATACCTCTCAGCTAGTGACTTCTAAACTGGTGCCTTCTGATATAAAATAAATATCGTATAGGACATTACATAATTATATACATATTCATTTGTAAATACTTACCTACATATTCAGAACACCAAGACACAAAACATTTTTTTTATACCACAATGTTCGTCCTGGATGGTAATCGAACCTATGCCCTATAGCTTTTAAAGCAGATATACTACCAATAAGCCAACAGGGCTGTCAATATGAACGAAGTAGGTGTGTAGGTTTTTTGACTATTCTTTATTGCGAAAATAATAATCATTTCATATTTTGTATGCGCTGAAATCTCGGTGACAAACACAATATAGGTACATCCGTTCAATTAAAAAATTGAAAATATTACAGAACCCACAGTATAAACGTAAGTACAGATAGTTAACTAGATACAATGAGACACAGGCATTAAATCGTCGGAGCGACATTAACGAGCATATTGGCGTAGCACAGGGTGCAACATGCGAACGCTATCAGTTACCCCCGCCCGTGGCTAATTCACCGTGACAAATTAACAACGGCTAAATTCAGACCCTTGGTTCATACCTACAATACCTACTTACTGTGTTAATTATAACAGGCAAGTGAGATAAGTGAACAATTTTATTGCCTTTTTAATATATAATGCGCATCACGTCCTTTACATATCCTCTGCATCTTATCCAGCATATGGTTGCGTGGAACAAATTGCTTTTAGAAATAAGGCTGCCACTTGTTATATTGATTATTGTTTGATTATTTGCTTGTAATTTTTGGTGTTAACAATAAGGTATTAATTTATCTATTTCAATAATCTAAAAAAGTTAACATCTTTAACAGAAAAATAAATGTGAAAAGTATTAGTATCAGTATCAATAAGCCAAATTTAAAAAAAAAAATACAATTTCTTTCCAATTCTATTGCTTCATACGGACAGTTAATATAATGAACACGGTTGTTCAGACAAAATATGAAGCGCTTCTACTAAGTACCTACATATAAAAAAATAAAGCACGCTTATCATCGCCCATATTTCCGATGGAGTTGCGTATCTCGGATAGAATATATGCACATACTAGTTAAGGGTAAGAAAACAACACTAAAGCAAATAGTGAAATGAGTAATGAAATAAACTCTACAAGCGAATTTTTTTGATAAGCTATCATGAAGACAAACTTATAAAGGAATATGGCGCTGCTTTATATACTTACTAAAACAAATGAATATAACAATGTACTGTTATTCTAGTTTTAAAATGCTTCTAAGCTCAAAATGAAATTATGGCATACCTACAAAGCAATTGTTAATTTGCTTGGCAGAGCAAGCAGACTTCAGCAAACTTAAGCCAAACAAAATCAGAAAACATAATGGGAGTGAATAAGCATCTACTGATGCTAAAAGAAATGAACATAACAATTAGTTTCATTCGAGTCACAGAACTATCTACGAAAGCAAACTAATATATCACAAGAGATTAGAATCAAAAGATTCGATGTCAATGAAACCATAAAACTACTTCGTCTCAGCAATTCCAGAACCAAAACAAACTCAGTTATAAAAGACGACACTGAGACCGATATAATTTTACGTAAAAAATTGTAAGAAACGGTACAAAATGTTTTAACTTTTGTCCAGCAGATAAAGGGAGAGAAAGTTACGCAACGGTCAGCTTTCTAAAACTTGATATTGTTCGCCTATTGTTTAGTTAAAATGTTCGAAGAAAGTTAACTGTGTTTGAGGAATAGCTTTGCGGGAGGCAAAAGGTTTTAAGAAAGTTGGGAATCACAGTTTTGTGGCCGCAATATGGTCAACAACTCACGAAATGTAAGAACAATACACTGGTGAAATAAAATAATGCAGAACAGATTGACTGCTTATATAAAACACTTACACTTTTGGGGAATTCATTAACTTTTTTATAATAGGTACCTACCTTGCTTATGCTTGTGGTGTAAAATAACCAAAATTGTAAAATTCTACAACGTGATACTTAATCTGCATTTTTGATGCATCCAATGCCTTCGGACAATATGATCATCTATTTAAGTACGAGTTGTTGTTGCATATAAAGGGTTGATATAAACATATTTGCAACTATGAAACAAATAGTTATTAGACATTAAGGTAATAGTTTCCCAGCCCCACATTTTTTTGCCTGTTCTGAGATAATGACTGCATTATGTAAATATATAGGTACCAACATATGCAACACCTACATCGATTTAATAGCGAAAATCTAATAACAGCGACATGTATAATATAATTATATCCCCATGTCCTTCGTTTAGAATTAAAGATAGCTTATAGTAAATTTTATATGTATAAGGGTACCTATAGTTTCTGTCGTGCTTGGGCGCGGTTAGACGGGCTTGTTAGTTCACAATGCTGGAGACAGCGCTCACATCTAGATATAGCCCTTTGTATACTAAGAAATTACGTGTAGGTAAGACTTAACTGACTATAAGACTTAGACTGTTCAAGTCTTTCTCAAATAAATAAAGCATACATTTCAGTTTAGAAAAGGTTTTACGCAAGTTGATTGTTCCAGTTAAAGCGTTCGTAATAATAACAATTACACTGCCCAATAATGAAAAATAGCGGAGTGCTCAAAAATAGCTGATGTATGATGTATTTCTAACTGCTAAATAAAAAATAACCAAAATCTCTCATCTTTTGACTTGGGCGGAGATAGGTCCAAAGGAAACAATGGTTACGACTACTGCTAATTTGTATGTAAGTACGCTTTCAAATTACTTTACAAAAATCGAAAGACAGATCTCATGAAGCCACCAACCAATTAATTTTCATCTATTTAGAATGTAATCAAAAAAACAAAGAATGAGTGCAGTTTAATGTAAAAAGTGATTACTTTAAAATGAATATTTTTATATTTCATAGAAACTAAACAAAACAAAAAGTAATTTCTTTATCATATTATATCATAACAAAAGCATTTCTTTATCATAATCGTTTTACCCAACTTCAAATTAGTAAGAATTTATTCATGAAGTGAATGAAACATTTCTTTTTGTTGGGCAGTGTTATTAAATATTACTAAAATTAACATACTCATGCAATCAGCAAAATAAATTATGTATCGGTAAGTATTGCATCTGTACAATAAATTCCAAGTTACAAGGTGCGATAGAGTTATAATAATAAATACAATTAGAACAAATGAGGACTTTCATGTAAGTGTAGATTAATAATTATGATGTTGGAATTAACAATTGAAACGAAGACATTAGAGGTCCTTATCGATAAAATATTAAACATTAGCATGTTTTAAAAAGTCATAACTTTGAGTAATGTTAAAGCAAATATGCGCTAATAGACCATAAACAATGATATTCTGTTAATGGAGACGTTTACGACTGTTATATAGCTCGACAACAACACATCAACTGTAGCAAGCCTCATTGACTCGAACGCAGTACTATCAACTTGATAAATATTCGATTAACATGTATGTACGTATTACTTTGTCTCAATAAACTTTCGAGATAATCTTTATGGTTTTCAACTGACGACAAGTAATCGTATTATGAAAAGGTTTTATTCCCGATTGAATACTCACGATTGGAGAATCAGTAGAAACGCTTTGTAAAGACATATAACATTCGGTACACTACACTAATAATATTCATTCATGTAAATTTTATACATTTTTGAGAAGTTTTATGGAGTCTTTCAACCGTTTCTATTTTCACATTTATAGAATGGTACTATCACATAAGAGTTCGGGTTTCGAAAACTATTATGGAGTCACTTGAATCCAGTTCATAAGTTTCCACTCGAAACTAGCGTATATACACAGAATTTCCACCTAATAAAAGGCCATGTTACGTGTAAGGAACGTTAGACACGCAATTACTGAGAGCCCAATTTAATCAGGTCTCCGGTTCGCTTCACTGAGGCTTCGGGAAAGAAGAAGCAGGGGAAGTAGTATGAAGCACCGCAGGTCAGCTATGATTGGCGATGGTCCCCGGAGTTTCCCGTTCAACGTTAATTAGTGCGTGTTTCACGTTCCCGAGAAAGTATGGATGTATGTTCTGGAGATTATGTCTCAGTACCTTTAAAATGGGTGCGGCAACACTAAGGTTAGTACTTGGAACCAATTTGTCAGCATCGAGCCAACATTGGATCCAATAGTATCTTAATGCAAGAGGCAATTTGACGTAGAGATTAATGCGCGGAACAATTTATAGACAATTATCGTAACCAACAACGCCCCGGGATCAATTAACACAAAGGCCTTATTGCAAATTAGACTAACTGAACGCCTATCTAGGCGCCTATTAGATATTCTAGATTGCGCCGTTGGCTACTGGCTACAACAATTTATAGCTGAAGCTTATCTGAAATTATATGTTTTGATTGCTGCTGATAAAATCAACGTGAATGTAAATGATTTCAATTTAAATCGCGGAACTTTAATAACAAGTCAGATCGTAAAAAAATATAAGTTTGTTGTTTCGCCAATAATGACTGCAAAAGCCTGCGGGCGATGAGGATCCTGGCGTGAAGCCTTGTGAAGTCGAGGCTTGCCTTGACGACATTGACACGGAAGCCGAGAATTAATACATCAATATAGAAGCATAATACTTGGATTTAAAAAGTAATGTTGTTTTAACTGAATTATTTTCAAAATAGGCAAGTAAAGAAAAGGGAACCAAATGCTAGTTTGATTCACATACTGAGAATTTTGTATTAGTCGTGATAATCTATTTTGTGTTAATGTTTTATTTGCTAGCCTTTGCAGTGATTACATAATACACGTCATCGAAAGATAAAAAAATTAGGACATAAAATCAGAGTGTTACGTTGAAATCAAAGGGATTTTTAAACTCGTATAAGTCCGTGTTTGACCACCAATTTTCCTGGTAAGCGACGACATGGTCGAAGATGAAACACGCAGACCTAGATGAAACCTATTCATCCAGACCTTGATAACATCTAGATCATATCTCTTAAGAAACAAGGAAGCCGGCAGCTTGTTCCATTACTATTAGACACTACTTAGATAGTAGATATATAGCCTTCAAAAACTGTCAGTAGTGACATTAAACCACAAAAGATAGCAATCGACCAACGCATTCAACACTTAGTAATTGGCAAGGCAAAGTGTGTAAACAAGCCTAAACCGTGTGTAGTGGGCAATTCATCTACGTCTATCCCTGGAGGCGAGCCGTCGTAAACACGCGCCCGTCCGAGCTCCTCCTAGTCGAGCATTGGAAAAACGAGCTATGGGGGTAAACTTGTCTCGTAGATATCTGAAAATGCTACCATGCTGTTTTTTTAGAGTTTCGTGCCCGCATGAAGTCCAACTGACACTAAACCTATAGTATAGTGTCAGTCTGTTTTTCCAACCTATGTTGACCGATATCTTTCGAAACATAATAGGACATATTTTTATAATAGATAGATGGTTGAAATATTATTTTAGTTAAAATATTATATTCGTTTTTTTTCACATTTTAGCTCCTCAAACGCCGGGATCCGTGACTTTTGCAAACTTAACGCATTTTTTTTTTAATTTTAATTAACTTAAACATGGACTATTTAACCAATTTTCCACAGTTAAATCATTGCGGTGAAAAAATTAACATCCTTCAATTAAAAAAAAAACCTGTATTCAACATAATTATACTTATGTATGTGTGGTGCTCGTACTTTAGGTAAATAGACAAATTATTTCGAAGCTCTACATTAATAATTGGCTTGCGAACTTGTCTTAGATATAAACCTAAGACAAGTATCAAAATGACAAATATTTTAATTCAAGATTTATCATGCGAAAAGACCAAGAATTTGCTACGGGTCCAACGACTTTAATTAATTATTGTCCTGCGCTGCAATTGTCTGAATAACTTATTAGAATTCCTTAGACTAGCTGAACCAGATAACTTGGCGACTGTCACTTCATTAAAAAGATCAGTGCATTTTATAGTGCACATGGTATCTCAAGCTTTTGTTAAGTCGTAGAACAGGTGATCTTTATTGAGTGAGGATAATAAACATACAGCGAGCATGGAATTTTAATGAGATATCAGTTTAGTGTTGCACTAGTTAGTCTTATGTATAATTCCCAGCACATGTAAATAAATAAATAAATAAATAAATAAATATCGCAGGACATTACACACAGCGCCATCTGACCCCAAACTAAGCAAAGCTTGTACTATGGGAGTCAGATAACTGATAGAATACTTAAATTATTTTTTTTTTGTAAATACATACTTATAATACATACAGTACACCCAGACACAGAACAAACATTTGGTTTTATATCACAAAATGCTTGTCCTAGGTGGGAATCGAACCCACGCCCCACAGCTCTTGAAGCAGACATGCTACCAATGAGCCAACAGGGCTGTATAAATAAATATCGTACTACATTTCACGCAGTGCCACGTATAGATAAAATAGTATCTAGTAGTAGTAGGTAGTATCTTTGCGTAGTCCGAAACTAAGCAAAGATTCTACTATAACCAGATAACTGATACAAAAAAACAATTAACTTTTTAACGACAACCGTACCGTACATAATATATGATCGATCATAATAGATATATTAATAACTGGACATTTTTGTTAATATTAGGCAGTGACATTTTGTTAAATTGTTCTTTAATTTTATTTAATTTTGTTATTAATAATTGTAATTTTAACGTGCCTAGTGTAACATATTTTACGTAGTTATAAGGCCAAAAAAAAAAAGATGCAAAAAAATATGGAAGAAAACAACAAATAAGGTGGTAATTTCTGGAGTTTTGACGTTTCGTGCTCTATCATAGATCGAATATTCGGTGAGATGGCAGTTAAACGTAAGTCTGTTTGTTACATTTTTTTATGTTGGGCAAGCTAGGTTAAAATAGCTAGGCTAGCAATTTACTTGATGATAAGTGACGATCGTAAGTTATCCTGTATACCTTGGTATCCCTTACATAGTAGAGAACTACTATAATAGGAAGTGTTATAAAAAAACAAAGCTGAGTATAAAAACAATGGTTGTGAAGATCATTTAAAGGCGCTTCTAAATCAAAGAACCAAAGAGTCTAATCAACAATGCCCCGTAATACCAAATTGGAAGAAATTCACGCAAACATTTAAATTCAAGTGGAGAATTAATAAAGAGATAAATAAATTTAAGAGCAGCGGGAATGTGGGTCTGCCGTTACGGAGCCGGTTCGCTTTATGTGCATATCGAAGATGGATGGCGGTGGCGCAGTGAGGAAGGCGGCGGGACGGGAGGCATGGTTCCCCGCCCCCCACCGCCGCCATTATGGCCGCGACCACTCCAGCCCCGTCAGACGACAAAAATGCCATAATAATGGCCCCAGAATAGTTTTTGCTGCACCCGCTCCAAATACTCCGAGCCCCGTACGTGACGACTCGCCGGTCATCTCTCTCTTATTGAGAAATACGTCAGTTTTATTCCCTCAAAAAGAACATGTCGAGAGGAACAGAATCCAGTTGTGTCATTTCAAACACTTGATAAGTATCGCTTGGGCAGTTTTTCTGTTCAGATTTCAGCGGAGTCTGCTTTCATTTATTATTCGGTGAATGTCCAGTTTTTATTTGGACCTGAGGATGAACGGTCACCTTCAGGTTGCTCTTAATTGTGAGCCAATAAGAAGATCTCGTTGCGAAAGTATGGATGGTCTGCTGACGATGCCTTATTAATGGTGATCCAGTTTTAGGCCAAAAAATATCGTTTAATACCGTCCGAGCTTTTGGCAAAGAATGTTGGCAAAACCTCTGAGATCATTCCTCTGCCTCAAGCTATATTGATCTGAATTGTTGAATATGAATAGAGGTGGTAATTCTTAAAGGTGATATTTTGCTTAGCAGCGCAAAAAAATATGGCTAAATAGAGTCATCAAATTAACATTATGTTTGATCAGATTCACATAATTTCATTTCGGATGGATGCATTTTAAAGGGCCCCATTCGTAGTACAAGCGAAATCATTAAGTACTTTATTGGGTCTAATAAAAATGATATCGGCCCATCCAACAGCTAATTAAAACCAACGTTCTGCCAATTATTGACCAGTATTATTATTGAAGCGGCATTATTAAACGTCACAAAAGCTACACCAATTAAAAGTTTCCCCGAATGTCCGAACGAAAAGTTCAGAATGATAACACCGTCAATTATGGCTGCCTGCCCGCAGTCGCTCGCCCAATTACCAGCCAGCCCACCGATTGATAAAAACAGTTCCGAAAAATTCGCCCAAACAAATTCGGGTTATCTCAGAGGTAGAACCAAGCGACCCAACCGGACTACTTTCCCAAAGACCAATTTCAATCGCACCACTTAACCGTCGATAATGTTAATTATTATAAACAGCACGAAATTCGAGGACCCGATTCGGAGACGTAAAAAATTGAACAACGCGAAAATTGAACATTTCACGAACAGTCATATTTACGAGCCGAGGACGGGAGGAACTTCGAAAAAAGTAGTTCGCGCTTCATGTATGAACCATGACGCGGCAGCAAGAACAATCACGGCGAATAATTCATATTCCGTGCGCGCTGCAAATATCGAGCGTCAATTTACGACCGCTTCTGTGCTTCTCCCGGCCGACATTAGCAACTTGAAATAATTGGATTTCGATTGTGCGAGAAAAAGGCATCCGTGTGGTACGTCATTACCGGTGCCCTTTTAGAGAATATATAAATCGTAATTGGGGATGTGTTGCTAGCGCTATCGCCGCATCGGTCGTGTCTAACGCTTTGACGGCGGAGCTTAAGGAGCCCCTCGCCTATTTAAGTTCCCATTCCGCGGCCATTTGAGGGGGCGCCGAGCCGCGCGACACCTGTATGCGTTATTTTGTCGCATAAATTCTCCTTGATTCAGTCGCGAGCGGTCGGGTCCCTTGGTTTATTGAACCCCGTATCCAGATAAGGCGCTGCTCCGAAGGAGCAGTGAAAATATCCAATAATCTTTCGTGATTTTTCACTGCCTTGTTTGCATTTCCTGATGTAGTTCGTGAGCGAGTCCCTCGTTTCTCATAATTAATTCAAATCAAATCGCCCACGAGCCTTCCAATTAACTGGTGCGCCTTATACGGCGGAGGTTTCCTCTCACAAGCATTTAGAGATGTTGTGTACGAGCCGAGTATGCGCGATACTGCGATGTAACTAGATAGTGAATTAGCACACAATAAAGTTTATCTGAAGAATCTTGTGTTTGCAGCCGCTCTCCTAAAATGTCTATTTCCGTGAAGGGAATGGAAATGTCGTCGGGTCGAACAAACGGGTGCGCGAGCGCAAGCGAGACGGGTGACGCGAGGGGGGCAGGAAAGCTCCTTGTTCTAAGGAAGGCAAAACTCGTGAGCGGAGGACTAACCACCCGCGCACACATTATTCTCTTAGATACGGATGAAAATAAATGTATAACTACACCCAGTTCAATTACAGCAACGACCATAAGTCTCGAATTAGAAATCGTTTTTCAAATTTACAAGCTCTAGGGAGGACTGTTTTAAATAAACACCGCGACAGACATAAATCAAGATTACAGAGGGTTTCCAAACACCAAAGATGCACGCCCGACCGAAATAGACCTAATGACATTTCATAAGAACTTCTGACTCATCCAAGTTAATCATTAAAAGCTTTTCAATCCCACTTCGAAAACGAACAGTGAGTTATTTAACATCCAATCTCATAAACATCACTTCGCTTTTTTTCTGAAGAAACCCTCAAAGGTACTTTGGGGTTAATAAATATTAGCAAATAGGCACTTCATACGTACTACCGTAACGCACTAGCTTTTAAACGAATTGCTTGGCATAACAATAAAACCAGTATAGGCCCTTTCACACATTCTAATGTGCCCAATGCTCCTTCATTTGTCGGGGGCAAGCACGCAGAGGAAATATTTTTCCAAATCCATACAGCCTTAAGGATCTCATAAAGCAGTCGTTTTCCCCACGCGAAAGTATGGAAGTGAGATTTATGTGGGGGACTTCGGTCTAGAGCTCGGGGCTTTGCTATGATGAATTGACACTTTTTCAGCGGTGCGCCTACAAATTTCAACTCCAATATACGCACTCGGAATGAACAATGAGCGGAGACTTACCGCAGTTATGGCTCGGAAACTTTTAATGTCTCCAATGAGGTAAGGCGATCATAAATATAACCATTTGAGAGATTAGTGGCTCTTTTAGAAAGTTGCGTAACGTGCAACAGCTCTAAGTACAGTTAATTAAGCTGAAGTATTATTCCCGGGTTATTTTTTATCAGTATGAGGCTCATTAACTTCCAGATTTTGAAGCGAGGTCACGGGTTATAAATAAAAGTCTGGTTATTTATATTTTAATTTTACCTCATTATACTGTTAGAAGAGGCAAGCTCACGTGTAGACAGGGCAGGCAAAAAGTATAAACACGGCAGCACTATGGCTTCACGTCACGGAATCTACGCCTGCATTTTAGCATAACAAACCCACTGTGATTTGCCGTGTTACTTTATCATATTGCCAGCAGCAAAGACACTTTTCAAATTTAATTTTAACGCACTTGAAATAATTAAACGGTATTAAGGAAACTACTAAAACATGCAACTCGATCGTAAATCGATAAAAGCTATATCTAAATTTTACACTGATGACTTCATTCAACAGCTATAGGCAGACGTCTAAATTATAATAATAAGCGGGCGTGAACTCAGAGCGGATGGCTTGTCTTAATAAAGCCATTATAAATATCTGATACTCCAATGTCCGCTCGATCGTCCACCCGTTCGACGCCAAATGCCAAAGCATTACTGGTCATAATATATCTTAAATCAAGACTAATGTATACGTGACGTTATATTTTTTTACTAATCAAGAACCAAACCTGTGTTTGACGGGTAATTAAAAGTTTTTAGTAAGTTTCATCTTATTTTCCCAGATCCGAAACAGTTTTCAGAACATCCCGAGCCAGATTGTCGTGTAAAATATTGGTATGTTTCTTCTCTCGGGCAAATGTTGACCTTGCATTGTTTCACTTTTAACATTTATCAAGGTTTTGTTTTCATCGACGATACTCGATCAATTCGAAACCGAGAATTGCGAAACATTTATTGCGACTATAAATTTAGTTTCTTTCATAAAGTGATGATTCATATTTATGGCTTTTTTAAATTATAGATAGTTGGAAGAAGCTATTCAATTGCTAATTTTTCGCAAACAAAAACAAAAGGCTCTCATGATACTCGTGGTCGTAACTATTGATTTAAATGGACCGGCAGCTAACAATAGTGGTCTTGGCCGTATGAATAAAACGTATACAAATTTAATCAAAGAGAAATCTATTAGTAAAATGAGAAGTAAGGAAGGGAGCGCACCTATACATATTCAACGAGGCACTGCATCACGAACGAGCCAATTTATGCGGCAACTCCTGAGAGTATCTTACTTTTACCTCGGCCATATGTAAAACTGGAGTATTTCTTTAGTCAGATCATATCGTCACCTGGTTTAAATGTATTACTATAACGAGTCTGTTACATAAATACGGTTATGTTTTATTTTTGAATGAGATTCCATCATTTCTAGTTTGGCTAAGCAAGTATGACGAATTGATGAAGAAAATTGCTTTAGTAGATTGTTTATAGATAATTGTCAGACTATGGGTGGGAATAATTATAATACTTTCATTGGAATTTAATACTGAACCATTTAAAACTTAAGCAATTTTAGCAAATAATCATACCACTGTATTGAACAGCTTAATTTATCTCAAAACAGCACTCTCTTAAAATTTTAACGGCTAAGCAAAATTAATTTATAGCTATCACCTAACATGTTTTATTTAAAGTATTTGAGTAAGAACAGATTTTAGAATGCTAACAAAGGTTAGTTTTATTATTTAGCATTATAAAATTATCATATAATGTGTTAGGTATCTTCTAATTTTTGTATTGCACAATACAAAAACTAACCATTGCAATGATTTCAAAAATGTACTGGATAATATTATAGAGAAAATTAAAAGCCTGTTGCTTCATCCTTGCTGTTTGTTTGGTTGCGAGTGCATATTTCATATGTGTGCAGGTTTGTATAAAGCGCTTGCCGACTGCGACTACCTAGTTCAGTCAGCGCAAGTTTCCTTTAAAGTATTAATCAAGAGGCATGTCGCGTTTTGCAATTTCTTTTTTATTTCGCAAGTGCATCTGCCCTTCTCCACATATAGCATACCGCATTTAAAATAAACTCCAGTGATAGCTTTAACACTTACTATAAGAATAAATTAATAATTTTACAGAGAATAGAGAAAAGCGTTTGACAGACTATAAGATCGTAAATTTTACTATTTATTAATGTGTCTGGCATAAATTATGTTACGGTTATTAAATACTAAAATAATTTATTGAAATAATTTAAATTCCAAACCGAAGATATTCATTAGTCGATTTTATTTGCCTTCATATACTTAGGTACCGCAAAGACCACCCATAGGTCACAAATTATATAACTTATACACATCAAAGGACTTCATTTCAAAAATGTATGTAACGTATCGTTAGTTGTACCATAAAAGGCACTTGGACAGATGTTATCGCGTTGAAACGACTTTATCTAGTCACGTTGTAATGTATAGTACAGTTATGTTGGGAAAACCATCCGATCCGAAAGGGTTCCAATTTAGTTATTTTGTGCTTTCTATGCAGTGTGCGGATTTGGAGCAGTCAAGGTATAGAGGTGAGAGTACCGTTTGGTAGGTTAAATTATACCAGTAACTAGGATGCAAAGGCGCATACAGAAGTAGCAGTAGAGTTAGATTTATTTGTAAGCGGTAACATTAAAATTGATGACGATGCAACCAAAATGAATACCACTTACAATTTTGGCTAATCCACGCCGATTTTGTTTATAGCTAGTTAAAATTGCTACCATCATTTCAGAATATTAACAAAACTCTTTCCATATAATAAAAAAATATATTACAGATGCCAAATTAGCTTTTTAAAATTCTTATTTTGAATGGGCTGGAAGTGGCGTGTAGCCAGACTGTGAACTAGGATCGATGTCCCATTTGGGAACCAACTTCGTAGTGGTGACGACAGAGATACTGTTGTGCCTTTTGAAATATATATTCTAGTTAAGGAGCAAAGTTATGAGCTCGGAGATAAAGTTTTTGAAACTGATGAGTATTCTTGAACAAAATACATATTACGAAAGTAAAAGTTTAAAAGTAGCTTTCAAAATTTTACGTTCATAATATAAACGATGAAAACAATTATGGAAAGCTAATACCTAGCCTAGTATATCTATTCAGCTATTCCCTATCATCATTCCTATACGTAGATTATGGAAGGTCGTCCAAAAGAATGGTAAATAAGTAAAAAAAAAAAGATTAGGAACGTTGCGCTGATTAAAAGTGGTGGCATAATAAAATTTGTTATTTTTATGCAATAAGCATTTTTTGTGGTCTCGCACTTCGTAAATAAAATATCCTTTAACTCCGTCGACATGAACAACAAAGTAAAGATAATAAACTCCTTATAGACCCTCCAATTCAGTATTCAACACCTTCTGAGCTCCAATAATCTCACCTATTCGGACCATCTTCTAAATACCTGTAGATCTTCACCGTCCCGTTTAATTAACTCCATACTGGGAGTCTCGGAGACACCAACAATGGCCGTTGGTCGATCCGCTCCGAGATATTCAAATATGTCTAAAGCCAGTATTATATTGGAAGCATTTATCGTTACAATTTCTGTTCTGTATGTAGGTGTTTTAGGTGCTTATTGATTTGTAGGGGTTTAGCTGAATAAGTTGCGTTTACTGCTGCTTTCTTTTTTTACGGCTTGCCTAATTTGTTTTGTTTGTTAGTTTAAATATTTAAGTTAATATTCTTTATTGTAGAACAAAATATTTTTATCTACAGTACCAAATATATTATTTAAATAAATTTGATTTCATAAAAGACATGCTTCCGTCGACCTAGATTAATATATTTCATGATAATATTTTTTTACATTTAATCACCAGCTTATTACAGCTACCTTCTTTTCCCAGTTTACATAACAATCAAAATAACTTGATAGTTTATTATGGTAAAAAAAGAACAAGCCGGCTTAGATACAATCAAAAGTAAAAAGTTATTAAAAGATTGTAAAACGCAAAAAAAAGGAATCCATAGAATATGAATCAGACCATTTCATCCTCAAACAGTGACTACAGTTCTATTTCTATTTCCATGATCATTTCACCTCAGCGAAATGTTTATTTGCTTTCAAATTTGACTGTAGGGAAATCAAGATGCTAAACTTGCAGGATTCGGTAGTAGTCACAACTATTGTGTTCCTTTGGGGATAACTAACAATTATTTCCAAATTTCACGCTGCTTGTGTATTTTATCTTCCAGTGTACAGTATAGTATGCATCATCTATTCTACGCGATTTTGTAGTTTCCTTACTAAGAATCAGTATCTAAATTCATAGAGCAGTGTAAAAATCAAAGATATATATATATACATATAAGTATATGCACAACACACTTGACTGTCCTGTTAGCTCATTTGGTATAACATCTGCTTTAAGAGCTACAGGGCGTGGGTTGGATTCCCACCAGAACAAACATTTCATGTTGACGATTTGTTCTGTGTTTGGGTGTCCTGTATATATATATATATGATAAGAATGTATTTACAAAAAATATATAAGCAAGTATTATATCAGCTATCTGGTTTCCAAAGTATAAGCTTTGCTTAGTTTGGAGCTAGATGGCGCTGTGTGTAATGTCATTCAAAATTTGTTCATTTCTATTAGATGACGTGATGCGAACACTCCCTTCATTTAGCTGAAATGCAGAGTGTATAGTGGATACACCATGGTTCAGTACCACAAAATGTAATTATTTATAACAAATTAAGCATTTTGCAAAATGACAGTTTTTTTTCGATCATTAAAACGTTATGACTAAAAAGTCACATACACACATGTCTTTGTTTTAAAGTACATAAAATATGTATATTACGTTGTATAATGAATGTTTCCTTGCCATTAATACAAGGAAATAAAGTTCAATTACTTAGTTCATTAAAATAAACGAACAAGAACTTTGTTTGATCCACCCACTTACTTTAGTAAAACATTATACCCGAATAATAAAAGAACAGCTTTATTGTGATAATTTTAAAGATATTGTTTATTGACTCGAGCGAAAAGACAAACCAATTAATGTGAGACAATTTATAGTTAAACCCATGGTACACTCGTAATTAAAATACTTTATTCTAATCCAGTGTTCAACAATGGAGAGTTTTTCCTCGGATATACAAGGAAACCTGTATGGTTTTTGAGATAAGCTCAGAGCGATTTCGTTTATTAAATAATTAAGCACAAGCAATGTAATCTAAACCGAGAAGTAATCAACGAACTGGGCATAAATAATTATTTAAAATACACACATTTTAAGTGCTACGAAATTGCTACGAAAGATCGCTACGCCCGCCGATGTCGGGGCGTCGCCTCGGAGTCGGTCCTCGCGTCGCAGCGCGCTCACGCTTACGTCTACGCTTCTGTTTATTTCTTTTAATACTCTGAGCCCAAATAATACAAAATACTAATAACGGTAGGTACTATACCGTCGGGGTATTTGGTGCTGCTCTCTGGATTGTTTTTATTATACTTTGTCCACTCAATAAAGTGTTAAATCAATATATTATGTACAGCGATTCTTTGTAGTATTTTTTTATTTTTTTGTCCTTTGTACCTCAACTTTTCAAATGCATGGTGGTAGGGTAATTTCTGCCCATTGAGGCAAGAACATGATGAGACTTCGGTAATATAAGATCAGTACTATGCAACCACGCTTACGTCTACGCTTCTGTTTATTTCTTTTAATACTCTGAGCCCAAATAATACAAAATACTAATAACGGTAGGTACTATACCGTCGGGGTATTTGGTGCTGCTCTCTGGATTGTTTTTATTATACTTTGTCCACTCAATAAAGTGTTAAATCAATATATTATGTACAGCGATTCTTTGTAGTATTTTTTTATTTTTTTGTCCTTTGTACCTCAACTTTTCAAATGCATGGTGGTAGGGTAATTTCTGCCCATTGAGGCAAGAACATGATGAGACTTCGGTAATATAAGATCAGTACTATGCAACCACTCATGTTTATGCAAATAAATATTTCTTTATCTTTATCTTTATCTTTATCTAGTACTCGGCTGGGTAGCTACCATCCTCAAGTTGAAAATCTACGGCCAAGCATGTAACGGTGTGTTCAGGCTGCCTTACTTAAGAGCCAGTTCGATTTAAGGCGAGGTGTGCTTTATAATCTTCGATTACACCGTTACTTAATGTCAGATGAGCTGTGGTCAAACATCCAGTTTGTCAACCATAAAAAAAATGTCAAAGGTTTTCAATTTATTACTAACTCATCTTAATGATATTTCGTAAAGAATTAATGTGTACCCACCAAATATGACTAGTTGACTAGGTCCTAAAAAATAAAAAATAAAAAGTTTCATAACTGAAAATATTTTCCGCTTCTTTCATAACCTTGCGCCAATACAGAAGCGGCCGCGGAGTTTACTGCAGGCATATAAATTAAATGCTTACGTTTCGCCCCGCTCAGCTAGTTTAATTAAGCGTCTTTGTCTGTGCGTACACATCCAACATGTTCTGTTGTTCTTGCAAACCGCTAGAGACGCATTGTCTTGCCCAGATATGAGACCGCAGCTCCTGCCTCTGTTTAAGTTGGTTGAGTCAGCCCTAGCAAGCTTGTGCTCGTGGTTTTCTATTTAGACCATGTCCATCGTAATTTAATATGATGACAACTGTTTACCATTGATTTTTATGAATTAATATAACCATTAAATAAATTAGGTACCTACTATTACAGTACCTCTCGGCGTTTAAGTTTTAACACCACGTAAGTTAAACATCGCATCTTTATAGGAGAGTGACAAAACTGCAAAAATTTACATAGGTACATTACAATACCATCCTGTGTTGTTACTTTTTACTTTATTTATGAGTTTCTATTGGGCATTGCTTGTTTCTAATTGACTGAAACAATGCAATACAGGGTGTCAGCTACTTCCACACCAAATTTTATCAAAATTGGTCCTTTGGTCTGAGCGTGAAGAAGCAACAAACATACAAACATACAAACACACTCACAAACTTTCCCCTTTATAATATTAGGGTGATATATGTAGGTGTATTTAGAACACCCGGACACGATGCAAATAGTATGTTTGTTTACTTAAATGTGTGTTCATAGGGAATTCAATTACGCCCTTCAGCTTCAGAAGCTAAGCTACAACCAAATGATCAACTAGAAAAAAAATTTAGCGACTGATGGCTCGGTTAGGTTTACCGTCACTTAACATCAGATAAGTTGTGGTCGTGAATGGCCGTTATAGCTGAGCGTTACCATGTATCGGTGTTAATCTGTTCTATAACAGCAACCGTAAAGCCAGAGGATTTTACGTTCTAGGATCTCTATGTTAGAGATACCTTATCTGGATGTCTTCAACTTGAGAGTGAATCGGTATCTTTTAGGCAAGTGTGCTCCATCGTAGATGGCATCTTCACCTAACATCATGTGAGATGGCGATCAAACGCAAGCCTACATCATAAAAAAAGATACTGGCCACTTCGGTTATCGGGTTCCATTTACCAGTATTTAAAACGCTTTGGAAGTAAAGTTATTTATAATTTCAAATTTCAGAGCTAGGCTCATAGTATAGTTCAGAATCAGTTTTAGTCATAAAAGTCGATTCGACTAACCAACGCTTATCCGATTGTTTGTCAAGTGTTCATAAATCTCTGCTGGCAATTTTTTTCGGTATAAACCCGTAGCCTATCGGCACTTGGCAACATAAATTCACGGAACTTTAATTAACAATGTCGGAGGAACAATGAATTTGAACATGAATAATTTACAGCTTTGTCGTACAACAACGCATCACATAAATTGCCTAAAACAAATTGCCTAAAAAAGCTGCTATACGTTAATTTTCGCAAACACTGTACACGGAGTACCAACATGACCGTGAGATTAAATTTTCAAACGTGTCAGCCTCAATTACTTTTTTTCGGAGAAAACTCCATTTCATCATGCCCATGTTGCCGACTTTAATCTGATATAGCATTAGATATGACAAACGAATACCTGTTATAAAACATTTGGGCGTCTCTCGTATATCCTCTTACATCACTACACTTTTTAACTCAACACACGCGATCTATAACGGTACTTATGGGACACTAAAACGCTTCGTCGTGCCGCTCGGATCCGCTCTTTCGCAGGTATAAAGCTTTTTTAAAGCCAACAATAGCGACTTTCTCTCCGACAATAACTCAAAAAAACTTTGCTTTTTGTCCGATGCAACAAAACCAACTTTCTTTGCACTTGCGTAATAAACCACTTGGAGATAACAATAATAATTATTTTGAAATATTTTTGCTTATGTTTTGCGCCTCATTCGTAGAAGCGCCTCGGTTCGAGCTATCCGAACCACGTCAAAATCGTGATGGTACTGAAAAACGGTATTCTTTTATCCAGATATCTCTTAACGAGGTTAGTTTAGGCAAACTTTTGTGACGTGAGTTTTTTGTATGGTTTTATTGTGGGTCCACATGAGATATAGCATGTAGGCTGCAAGGGACTTAAAGGGTTGCGCCGTTCTTTCGCGATAGATCTGCGCAGGAGTGAGTGCGATAAATATATTCTGTTAACGGTCTCCGTGTTAGAACGGAAAACACGTTTGGACAATAATTTGAATACCGAAATGCAGATGGCTTCTTTTATCCGAGGGGCTTTTGGGACCGCCGCAACTACAAGTTAATTAAGGTTTGCCCATCAATTAAATATTGGTTTTGATTGTTTTAATTTTGCAGATGAAGTCGTACGCGTGATTTATATTTTAATTGTGTTTTGTTAATTAAGAGATCCATTGCGAGCGCGCGGCTGTTACGGTCGAATCTTATTGAAATCATCGATAATAAAGCTTTCAGATTTCAAGTCGAGATTCTTAAGTTATTTATTTCACAACACAACATAGATATATTTTTTGTGAATAGTTGTTGTTTATTGTTCATTATATTTAACTCTAGTTTACCAACTTGGGAGATAAGGCAACATGTTCTGTAATACATATACCTACCTACCTACCTATAATTACTTAAACTAGGTATATGAAAATTGTACAATATGATAACACTTATAAACTTATGTATTTCAAAACGAGCCGGTGTTGAAATTAAACTAAGTAACTACTGCTTTTTTTAAATGTTTGAGAAGCTATGTGTTTGACCACTGCTTATCTGATATTAATTGACGGTGTAATCAAAGATGGTAAAGCACACCTAGCCTGGAATGGAGTTGGCTCTCAGATAAGGCTGCTGTAGCTGCTTGCCAGCAGGCAGAGATTTTAAACTTGAAAATCTAGGTAGCTAGTCAGCCGAATACCAAAAAATATTGTATCCTCACGATGTTTTTCCTTCGCCGGCAGCTCAAGCTCATTGATGGGGATTGAACTCACGCCCTTCGGCGTGCGAACCGTCCGTAGTAACCACTGAGATATCAGCGCTACATTATTAAATGCTTAACATCAAATGCGACCTAGTAAAAACAAAAAAGAAATAAAACCCTGAAGAAGTGTCTTTCGGTTTTGTTGTAGTCGGTTAAAAAACGGAATCGAAACATTCCCACATTCAGTCAGTATACGTACATAGGTAGGATAACAAAACTTCCTCAAACGCTCAATTCTTGCCGTGATTGTGTGACCAAATATGGAAAATAAGCATTACAAACGATTCATAACTCCTTATCAGTCGTACAGTCATATAGACAAATAACCACAATGGCTTTCAGACTTTCAGCGGTTATAAATCTACGCAGTCAAATCCCGCATTCGTATTTGGGACGATGCATTCGTTCGATGTACGGATTCACTGAGCGAAACACCCGAATTTATTAGGTTAGTAGTAGCCGTAGGTCGATAAAACTACGCATCGGATACAAAACGTCGTAACTCAATAAATCCTATTGAAAAAATTACGACCATGCGTCGAGATACCAAAGTTAAGTTTGCAACGATGTCGACTGAAGGCTGTATGACTGAAAAGAGTATTCGTACTGCGCAGTGCAATTCGCGATATCTTTTTCGCTCTTTCGATGGCGACATAAGGGCGTTATAGAGTTGAATTACCATATTTATTGCTAGTACACGAGAAAATGAATTTATTTAAGCCGGGACGTATGTAGTTAACAATTTTCTTAGACCATGATTTTTTCCTTTACGTTCGGGAGTCCTTAGTTTTGACCTAGTAAAAATATGTATTGGATTACACAGGAACAAATAACTCATTTGTAATACAAAACAAATTTCTATCAAACGCTAAAGTAACAAACCTGTACCTATTATTATTCATAATTATAGAATTGTAATATTAGTTTAGTTGTTTTTAAGTAGGTTAGTATATTTTTAGTTGAATTCGTACATACTTACCTACTTCGGCTATCCTATCTTTGTGAGGAATTTGTTTTTTGTACCCAGTTATATGCTTGCAGGTCTATTCGGAGGAGTTAAATATCCAATGCTGAAGGGTGCTGATTTACCCACCATAAAAGTAAACAACTTTACTATGAGTCGATCCTGAAATAACACGATAAAACAGCTATTTTAAAGTACCTATGTCATACTGATCTTCCACAATCATGTAGGGTTTAGCTGATGTTTTTGCAAATTAAAGGTCGACTCATAGTAAAAGTCATTCCTATTGATAAAGAGCCTACTACCCTTTAGTATTTTTACTTCTCCGAATCACCCTGCATGCCTACGTGTTGTAGGTAGATCGTAGAATCCGTCGTAATACATAACGGCTAGCCGCTTTAAAAAATAAAGCCGTTTTGTATTGCGGCGTTTCGACGTTTAGCATGATTGTTATTGTGATATGTTCCACGATATGGTGACTCACGTTTAGTTGTTTAGTAAACAAGTTGCATTGTAGGGTGACGTTGTAAGGATACGAAAAGAAACGATTCCAAGTAAAAAAACTTCATGAAAACAAGTTTAATTAAGAAAAATTAAAACACTCTAACGTCCACGACTATACCTAAATGTTTTTTTAGACCATTTATAGCCAGTGTCACTCGAGATGATTCTAACCATAACCCATACTTCCAAATTTATTTAACCATTTAAAGGTCATGGTGGAATAAACAAATTCATTTACATAGTTACATAGGTAGGTGTATCTACATAAACCCTGAAAACATTACCTACACTCCTTTTTTGGGAGTGGTGTAAAAATATCCTTAGTATTTTGGTAAGGAACGACCAAAGCACATAGTATAAGTAGGAGATCAATAAAATATTTTAAGAAAATTAATAAGTTGTACTTAGTTTAAATAATACTTAAAGTAACTGATTGTACCTAATACTTACGTAAAACAATACGTGTTGGAATTTAAAAAAAAATTAAGTATTCTATCAGTTATACCGTATATAATGCGGCAGACGCTCTTTTAGTCGTAATACAATCCGTTTACATTTTTTTCAAAGGCTAGCCGTTATGATAGTTATATGGCGCATACAGCAATTCGACTGCATATGTAGCTTCTAAACTGTTATCTGAAGGAGTGGCATGACAGGACATCACAGCTGTTGCAAACATTCTTTATTCAAGCCAAGACCTTATTCCTTTAATATGTGATTCATTTCTCTGTGTAATTTTTTTATCTTTTGCTTGTTTATACTTACAAAATACTTACGCTTTTTAATACGGTCTTCTAATGCACTGCAACTTTTATAATCTTACCTGAAACAAAAATATATTTTGTAGATTAGAGCGGGGGATTATGGGTCGGGTTGCTTTAGTTTAATTAATAGAAAATTGTATTTTATTATTTATAGTAGGTACCTATATAACCGTTCATTTGACTTGTAAAGCTTGTAATAAGTAGGTACCTATATTTAATTGTTTCGTTTAAATAAGTTTATGTAGATTAGTAATTAAAAAGTTCTCAGAAACTAATAAGAATATTAAATTGGCAGGTTTTTTAAATTCTATTGTGTAGGTATAGTGCTATGCATAAAGGTACCAATACAATAGAATTTATTTTTTAACGTTTTTTTATTGCTCTACAGCACTAAATATTATGTACAAAATCTCATTTAAACATAGAGTTTTGGCAGTCGAGATTTATTTTTAGAAAAGAAAAGGTAAATAGGTAAACTTATCTATTACCTTTTCTTCTACTTATAGGTACCACCATATCATCATAACCATGTCGTCATTCCTTTTAATTCACCAAGGGTTGTCTGAAAGAGATCGCTTTTAGTGATAAAGTAGGTATATAGTATCTACAAAATTATACTATAATATTAAATAATAGGTAGATTAGTGCACCCGCACGCGCACTTGGCCAGTGTGGTGGACTGTGACCTTACGCTTCATACAATCAGAAAGTTTATAAAAAACTGAGGTGCCAGATCCGAACGGATTACTTCACTTTGTTAAACAAAATGTTATTTTTAACTACATGATTTTAAATGTTCTAATGGCAAGTAAATCTCTATGCGTCGCGGACAGTGCGTCCCTACCTGGCCGGCACATAGCGAGCACATACAAACGCTCAGTAAACGCCTCTGACAAACCGGTCCCCGACGCCGACAGCATACAAACTACTCCCGTTCCAACACATTCTCCGTCTTTCATCGACGCCAAAACATCGCATAAATCCTCCTCGCTCGCTCACTCGAGCCAACTTCACGGTGCTCGTACGGCCGACCAATCACAGCGCGAGTCACCATCGCCATATTGAATGACGCTGCCATAGCGCCCTCTGTCAGAACTAATGCGCATCACAACATTATGTTTTCTCATTGTTTTTGCGTGATTTTCTATTGGTTTTCATAGTTTTCAACGTTTATTTTACATTAAATCAGTGAGTTAAGGTGTGCTTATTAGCTTTCAGATGTGATTTCAATGTTTTTGAGCGTATTTTGTGTTAAAATGTTGATTTATTGTCAAATGGACGCAGCCCTCTACCAGCCTAAGCTAAGTTCAGGTTGTGGTTTGGTATTTTGTTTAGTGTTTTTTTGAAAAACCAATGTGAGTTTTAGATATTTTATTTACTTGCTTATTTTATTATCGTGAATTTAAGTGTTCCAAATATATTTAAATTTTTTAGAAACCCCAATACTATTCTTATTTGAAATGCATAGGGTTTCTTTTTGAATGAAAAACTGTGCAGTAAAAAGCTTAGTGAAAATAGTTGTTTTTTTATACCTACCGCTAAATTAAATGCTTACAAGTAAATAAAAAAATAGCAATTCAAGATAAACATAAAAGTAGGTAAACCGATGATAGGTCGTTTGAACAATCTTACCTATCTAGCGCCTTTAAAATTATTTTATTTAAAAAAGTTGGTAGTGACTTTTTAATTAATACTAAGTAAGTATTATACATTTTAGCTGTAAAGTAATATTGAAAAAAAAAATTACGATGTATGTGGCTATTTTCAATGTCTATTACAATAATTATTTCAAATTGGTTTCTGGTCCGACGGGCATAAGAGCCGACGGCGCATGCGCTAAGTAAGGAGAATGTCCAAAATAGTTGTCAGTTAACATCATAAATACTAAAATATTTAGAAATGTTAAAAATAAATACTATTGAAGTAGTCACTTCATAATTTTCAGTAAGTAGGTAGGTATGTAGATACACACGTAGGTAAAACAATATTTTTAAAATATATTTTTACAGGTAGGTATAAAAAAGGATTCATAGAAATTCATGCAACTTGCGATTGTTTATGTTACCTTCGTACACAAAGTAAGTACCTACCTAGATTATGTAAGCGCGGTTTAACGATTGACTGTTTGTTGATAAAAGTAAATTATTAAAACCTATACTAACCTAACTTTTTATAGACAATGTTAATACAGGTAGGTAAAAAAAAATTTTTTTCTGCACCATTTAGTCTCTAACTAAGCAAAACTCGTAGGTAGGTAGGTAGATACTATGGGAACCAGATAACTGACAGAATACCTATTTGGTATCTATATATATTTTTTTTGTGAATACATACAGATCACCTAGATTTTTAGGTAAGATTAGGGTTTTTAATTAATAAGCAGTGTTAAATTAGTATAGTTTAAGTCTCCTCGTCACTGTTGGAACTGGAACGACAGTTAAGCGGAAATAAACTAAATATAACCATTGAACATTCAATACATAGGTATACCTAAAGCACAGTCAAAGATTTCAGATAAAACTCTGAAGAAACTTATTCTATAGAATAGTGCAATATTGTGAAACTTGAACATATAGCTTTTGTTTTGAATTCTAAATACTTTTCTGATGAATACATGCATCTGCAATGAAAATAAACGCCACAAAATGTGAAAAACAATGTGGAAAGCTATGTTTTTTCTTTTGTTAACATTATTTATGGCTTGTTTTCATTACATTGGTTCAATGCTTCACTCTTAAATTTGTATTCAACTCGTTTGCCAAAACATTTCATTAGGTACGTTCAAGAGCAAAATAGCAATATTTGTTTCTAATTTCAAGTTCATGAATAAACTAATGTTTATTGAGTAGGTATTTCTAAATTAAATTTTAGCAGCAATAATGCAACTCGATGATCTTCACATAATACAATCTGATTCTCGCGGATTTATCCGTGAATGTTTCCAAATTTAACCACTGTTACACAGTACCTATTCTACATTGCCAAATTGGTGACTTCATTAAGAGTCGTCAGTTAAACATGGCCGAAAGTAGATTTCTATCCTTGAGTTTTGGTATCAATTTTTACACAATTTTGCTGTCTCGCAAATGAGTTCATTTGCGATATAAATTGTATCTGAGTCTTCTTCATATTAATGTATTGAGTCTTCGTCATATCTATCTTCGTCTGTACCTATATGTACATTAGGTATATCTGTGGATAGTTACAAGCCATTTTAAGATAATACAAAATAAAAAAACCGAGTCCATGACCAACTAAACGCACTGCTCCAATGAAACAGCGAAATTTCGGAGTAAACGAAAATATCATCGTGTATCATCTATGCAATTTTTTAGATTTTTTAAAAACGGCTCAATCGATTTTTATAAAATGTATATGGGACCTCTAAAGTAATCAATCTCGATTCATAATTGGCAAAATTATCGCGTAACATTTAAAAAAATCCTTTTTTGAGTCGCTTAAAAACAACATAAGAATAAAAAATAAATAAATAGACCAAAGCCAAATTTATTCTCGCATTTATAGCATCAAATGTGCCCGTGGAATAATCTTTAAGTCAACAGTAAGGCCTTAGCGAAATAGATGCGTTGTACTTCCTCGAGTCTTTAAGAATAGTATATGGACGGTATTTACCAAGCTACAACGAGACGTTTGCATTACAGAGATAATATACGGTGCCAAGTCTTTCCCGGGCAAAAGAAACGCAGCGAAAAGAAAGATTTACTGGGAAAATTTTGGAAGTCAGCCGGGACTATGTGGTGTCTTTCATTAATCACGCCACGGAAAAATACCACCAACTTCCGACTAAGTTCCGGACTGGACATTATTTAGGTAACAGTTTAAAACATTTTCACCGTCAAACTTCTCTCTTTACAATAAAAAAAAACTCAAATTAATCAAATTAGCTTAATGCATGTTTCATTCTAATTTAAACAAATGGGCCGGACCTAAGCCTACTTAAACAAATTTACAGCGATCGTTTCTTCTAAAGGTGACCCAAATTACCATGAAAAAAGTTTAACAGCCCTTTATTTCAGAGCAAACAGAGGCTGTTGGTGGGAATCCCGTGTAATCCAGCCCACTTATCACGCGTGCAAAATGCAAATTCAAGCGGGCCGGGCGTACGCAGAATTAACGAAAACGCAAACCGGACCAGGATAGCTACGTCACTAAAATTGTCAAAGTTTGCAAGCAGCATTATCAAGGGATAAACAAGGTAATCTACGTCACGGAGTTCGGAGCCGTTTACGAGCACAGACTATAAATTCAAAAACGTAATTCGCCTGTTTTAAGGCGAGACACGTTTCGCAATTTATTTTTGGGGTTATTTATCATCCCTCTCCTGATCACGAGAGTTGGAAAAAGTTGAAAATTGTCCCTGAAGCGCCATAAAAATAATGACGTAAACATTGTCCAATTAAAACGACAAATTGGAAACACTTCTGGCATTAATAAACAATAGCGATGTAATCAGTTAGCTTTTTTAAATCAGTTAAAGTTCGAAATTATTTTAAGAATAATTTATATTAAATTTATTCTATTATTAACAAAAACAGACTAACCACAACTTATTAGTTAAACTAACGACGCTTTCGTTTTATTTAAATACATTAGTATTATTTTTACATACTTGCCATAAGTATGCATTATTTTTATTACTTTTTTTTAACGTATTACTGTTACAACGTCTTCCTTACTGTTCTAAATTTGTATCTATAGTGTTTTCCATTCTTGGTTGCCTGGAAGATATCACTCTTAGCGATAAGGCCACTTGTGGCATTAACTCATAAAAATATTTAGCTTCTTTTTCGTTTTTGTATTTATTTTTGGTGTGCACAATAAAGAGTTTCTATCTATCTACTTATCTAAAATAGCATTATCTATTTACCTACAATTTTCACAAAATATAATAATACCTTTATCAAACATATATATTTTACTTGGTGGTAGATCTCCTTAGCAGGAGGTCGTCTAGGTAGGTACCACCGCAGTACCAGATATTCTGCCGCCAAGCAGTAGTGTGCAAACATTACTGTGTTCCGGTTTGAAGGGTACTGCAGCTAGCGAAATTACTGGGCTGTTGAGACTAACCATCTAGTCTCAAAGTAATGAGTGCCAAAGCAGCGATGCCCTGGACGTTGTTTTGTTACTCAAAGTTCTGTGCATCGCTGCAATGGTCATGGACAGGCGTTATCTCTTAACATCAGGAGAGCGACTCGACCGTCTCATTACTTTTACATTAAAAAAAAAAAAAAAAAAAAAAAAAATTAGCTAGTAGTAAAATACTTTTCAAAGTTTAAATGCTTGTAATAAAACAGAAGTCATAACTACTTAAGTTTACTACAAATATAAATTATAATTAAACTGTAGGTACCTACGTACTACCTAGCAATCATACTTCCGTGCAACAATTTTAATTAAATTAATAACACACGATCAAATATCTCTTAACATTACTGATTATTATCTTTAGACAAAACAATGACACTCCATTCATTCCTATAGAAAGCAAATACTGAAAATAAAAACGTTTATTTCCTAAATTTTGTTCAATATTATAATTAACTTTACAAGAAACATAATACCTACATAATTATGGTAGTAGTAAATAGTAGGTTATTGTGTTCAAAAAGTCGAAGTTTGCTCATAGATGGTAGATACCTATGGTTTTAAACTGATATTCTATTTAATCACATAAAATATAAAACAATATTTTGCAAAAAAGATATGCATTATTTTGTCTTTCTTGCACTTTCATTTATCAATTTAAAGTAGCATCAGACTATTGAAGTCACCAAGAAGTTAGATATAAAATACCTCACATCCTCATTCTATTTAAATACAAATAAAACGCATTAAAATTCAATAGAATAGTAAGAATATTATATAGTAATAAATAATGTTATAAAAGTATTTTTCAATAGGTAAAAGTATTCGTTCATAGTAGGTAGGTATATAAATAGCCATAAAATCAAATACTAGATCTCCAGTATTCAATTTCACTAAACCAATAACATTATCACCGGAAGTTTTGGCGGGAACGCGGGAAGAGTCGTGTCGCTCCGTTGTATTTTTTCCAAAACTAGTGTTTTGTCGAGTGTTTATGCATAAAAATGGTGGTGTTTTATTCATAAAGTGCCGAATTTCAAGCGTTTAAAGTCGCCACTACTTTACTAAAGCATGACTGGACTTGACGGACATGAACTGGACTTGACTAAAACTAGCTACGATGACACTTATTTAACTTTTGAAACTTGTAAATATATAATTACTTGACACTGGCAAATGCTAAAACGCGACGCCAAACCCAAAGAAAAAAAAAACATTATCACCGATTTGTATATCTAAAAGTGTTCCCATTACATGTATTACAGCCACAATGTTATGCAAATTTTAGAACCCAATTACTGTATAATGATGACGTAGGTTCACAGCATTTGATATTTAGCCCGTAGCATTAATATTGCCAAGTCCTCTGGCTAATCTTCCACCGTTTTAACCGAGCTATGGTCTGCCGAAATGCCGAAGCTTAACTCTTGTTTGTTCGGTATAATACGGTTTTAACACCTGCGTTTTGGAAGTTGTGTAAATCGCCAAGTTGTGTTACTCACTGTGTTGTGTATTGTGTAACTGTTAGGGATTGCAATACCGAAGGTGTTTTTCAATACCGGTATTTCGGTATTGTACCTGAATGATACCGGGATACCGGTATTGATACCGGTATTATGATAACAATAAAAATTTGTTCATTTTATTCTATTTGTTATAATTTTTTGTTTTTGTTTGTTTGGTTTTGTGGCATTCATTTATTATAATTATCTATTTTCGTTCGTCAAATTTAACAAATCAACAATTAGTCAATACCGAAATATCGGTATTCACGAAAAAAAAAGTTACGCGTTACATCTATTTTGTTTCATTCGAGTCTTGAAAAAAGATTGTCTTTTCAAGTTATTTTTCTCGATTGATTTATTGTTTTATTGATCTCGACAAAGTTACTCTCATTGTTCTGAAAATAGCCTAATACTCAATTAAGGGATTAAAATTTCTAAAATCAATCAAAGTATCTTTTCTACCATTTGAAAATTGAATCCCTAATTAAGCGTGAAGTTATTTTCAAAGCAATGAGATTAACTTTGTCGAGTTTAGAAAACAATACATGAAAGACAATCATTTGTCGAGATTTGAATAGAACAGAAAAGATGATATTGGTCGGTAAAACCTTTTTTCCCAAATACCGAAATTTCGGTATTGTCTTACTAATACCGGTATTGTAATACCGGAGAAAATCGGTCCGGTATCCCGGATTTCGGGATTCCGGGATCCCGGTATTCAATCCCTAGTAACTGTGATGTGTATGGCTCGTATGGTTTGGCGTTGACTGCTTTGTAGGCGCCTTCTAAATTGGTTTGGACGATCGATTGACGATTATTAAATTTAGTGGTTTTCTGTAGCGGTGTCGTTTGCGTACAAAATTAGTCTATATAGGAGTTTAAGCTTGGGATGTACTAGGCTGAAAGGGGGCCAATGTAGGTACTCGTCATTATGATCAACTTTTACTTCAAGTAGGTACATAAAAAAATTCTTACACCTTGCCTGTAATGGAAATGGCTCTCCAGTGAGGCTGCCGCAACACACCTTTCGATGCTTAGCGGCAGATTTTCAACTTGAGGGTGGTAGCTAGCTAGTCTAGTACTGAGAAGTACTTTACCACCACGCTCTATGGTTTCCACACGACATCTTCCTTTACGGGCAGCTTGAGCTCATTGTTGGCATTTGTACCCATGCCCTTCGATGTGTGAACCGACTGCGCTAACCACTGAGCTATCATCCTTGGCTGCTTCATACATTTGATTATGGGTTAACGAACTTTTACTATGGAACAGCTGTTTTTTGTACGATTTCAGAGTTGTGCCTTAAGTAAAAGTTGTTCATAATGATAGAGTACAATGATCCTTTTACGGTTGATTACACCCCAAGTTAGTGACTTAGTTTATGTAACAGGAATAGAGCATATACATATAATAAAATATCAATGATTATTTATTTCAGACCATGTGCGTCGTTATTTCACACATATTAAAAATAAATAAAATTAAAATTAGAATGCAATACATGTCAATAATAATATAATCACTATAAAATGAAAATAAAAGAGACGATAAAAATAAATTAATAAATTTTAAACTCAAATTGTAAAATGTCAATGAAGTTAAAAAAAAAAACGTCAGGTGCATGTTGTTACTACTTTCTCTCCGGCATTGGTACTGGAATATGTCTCTCGCAGCAATGCCGGAGGTAATCACAGTCTATTTTGGCCGCAATCATTTTCAGGACGGTGGAAGATATATAGCTAGTAGTAGTTTACAAAAGGTGTATTAATAATACAGCAATGGAACACTCAATAGTATTTCCAGAGATCACATTTCTCTCGTTTCAATGCTTACCTACTTAGTAATTCTGTTATCATTGTCAAACAAACATTAATTCCTTTTTTAGTGTTATGTATATTCAACTGCGTGGATGTAGTGTTTGTTTATTTAGCATATATAAACACATATGCTAAATAAAAGTACGTATTAAATTTGTACAAAAGATTTGAATGAACTTGTTGCATCCGGATATTGGATTATTCACAGTAACCTATTCTTTAGAAATTAGTAAAAGTTATATTTATCAAAATTTAACATATCGCTACGAGGATACGTGGATCGGTAGTACCTACCTACCAAATCGAAAGGAAATTGTACTCACTGTTATTAATAAAAATTTTTACTATGAGATTAATACTAAAATCGCCAAAAACATCAGTCTATTCATAGAAAAATGTCATTCACCTTCAACGATGAAAGCCAATTGATATTCTGTTAACGATTTCGGAGTTGGTCACATCGTATAAGTTGTCAATATTGATGAGCACACCTCCTCCCTGCTTAATTCTACAGTTCCGCGTAACCCTGAATTTTTGGCAAGCACTACTAAATTAGTGTTATTCCGTATTCATTACATGAGACCTCATTCCATGACGTCATATTCACTTTGTGTTAATCGTTAGTCAATAATATTGCTTTGACTAGACTTTGACGTCATCAGTGACCAAAACATAAATTATCATTTGTAATTGTGTTTATATTAAACTCGGGAAATAAAAATTATTGAATACAATAAATCACAGACATGTTTTTGTCAAGAAAAACTTCATTAACGGTCGGCAATAAATCTTGTAAAGGCCTGGTTACACAAGCGGAAAGAGGCAGGCGCACTGCTTATGCGAAAGCACGCGACGAAATTTAAGCTCGCGGTATGTTAAACCTATTTACAATATTTCTATTGCTCACGATAAATTGGTTGCGGTAAATTTGGTAGATTTAACCCAGGTGAGGGCATATCTGCATATTTATGATAACCTCCTTAGAGGGAGCGCCTTAAAATGGCGGAAAACGTAAGAGTTTTTTTTACCCCGCAAGTTTTAACAAGATCCACTTTATTTATGCAGCACAAGGGCGGGTATCTGACGAGATTTATTGAAGGGAAGCGTGACTGATCGGAGAAAGTCGAGGATACTGTTTTTGTCGAATTTAAATTGGATCTTTTACATTTACCTAACTCCAAAGAATTCAAAGTCACGGCACAAAAATAACTTGCGACAAAATATTTCCTAATGAATATATTCGGCGTATTTTTTGTAAGTAAAATCCAGCGTATGCATTCTGAAATATTTTATTTGAAAAGAACGCAAAAGCCGTTAACTGCATTGAAATAGATGTGCTTACGCCATTAATTAGCTTGAAGTTAACACGCGTCAAATCTTGCTAATTAAACTAATAACTGAGCAAATATTTGCGCAATAGAATGTTAATTATCAACAAATAAACACCTAATTAAAATTAATCATTAGACATTAATAATTATACTTGTATATAAATTACATTTAAGGTATGCCACAGTAATGAAATTAGATATGCGAATAATTATTTATATACCTACCATGGGAGGACAGTAAATTTGTCAGTAGGTACATTAGAATCTCGGTTAATTTATACAAAACTATGTATTGAGCTATTATTCTGTGTCATTAGTTTTAGATTTGTCATTAATTTGTTTCCGCTTAAATACACTAATTGCTGCATAGCAACATACTTAATGGACCTGTAGACCTGATTTACAATTCTAAATGAAGACATATCTATACCTATTGGTCGTTTAATGGTAAGTACTAAGTTAAACACCAGGTATTTAACTACAATACAAATACAATACTATTTGTAAGAAATACCTACCTACATTAAAAAATATATACATAGGTATATGAACCCGCATAAGTATATAGGTACGTAGGTACCTACTGTATTAGGGACTCTCCTCTTTGTTCATTTTGGAACACAAAACATTGAATTTCGTATACTTTTATATAGTTGAATTATAATTACTCCAAAAACTCAAACTAAGCGGTCTGATTCCCCCTTTTTCGTAGGAATGGTGTGGAATTTGCTGCCCAAATGGGTGTTCCCCGACAAATCCAATCTAGTGCCTTCAAGTCGCGAGTAAATCGGTTTCTTCTAGGCAAGCGTGCTCCATCGTAGACCGCATCTTCCCTTAACAACAGGCGAGATGGCGGCCACACGCAAGTCTACATGTTATAAATATAATAAAAATTAGGATGTATGTCTGTATAAGTTTATATAAACCTTCCGTAAAAAATACCCAAATGACATTGAAAACAGTTTCAAAATCCGTTGCGTAATTTGAAATAAATAAATAAGCGGACATAATACAGACAGGCGCGGATTCCAACTAAGTATATATCCTATAAGTATATGTTATAGGTACCTACTATTCTGACATTTTGGAAGCTAATAAATAGGTAAATATAATTTGTCCTTTATAATTTTGGCAAGATTTTTTTATCATAGACTTATATGATACGATCATAAAAAAACTGACCACCAACTCGCCTGTTTGTATTCATTCTAACCTTGGCAAGTTTTAGAGTTTATATTTTTGTTGATAAAACATAATGCATATCCGATCTTAAATATGTACTTACTTATTTAGTGAATTGAAATACCTAACCTTTATTTTCAAAAACTGTGTAGGGCAGTAAGTAGGTACATACATTTTAATAAGGGTTATATTTGAATCCATGAAATGTGTGTGTTTTTTTTTTATTGTTATGTTAGCTAACACATCGATTAAACAGGTATAAGGCCTAGAAACAAAACTTGGTCTTCGGCCGTATCTCAATCCCTTATTTAATCTCCTTTGGGGACAGATTTTGTATTTTTGTCACATTTGTCATTGTTATAAGAAACTTTTATGCTAAATTTCAATTCTAAACTTACTTTAATTAAGTAGATTCATTGACATACATATAAACCTTCCTCTTGAAACACACTGTCTATTAATAGAAACTACATTAAAATCTGTTGCGTAGTTTAATAGATCTAAGCGTACAGACGGCGGGAAGCGACTTTGTTTTATACTATGTGAGATTAACTGATATGCAGACAAATTATGTGACATACCTAATACAGTATTGTGGCGACACATTAAAAAGGCACATTTATATTTTGTACCAATATGAATTTTATCAGTTAGTTGGTACCTACTTAATACGCTATTACACAACAAGCAATTAAGTTACTAAAATTAATGTGTAAACATTACATAAATCACGACAATTAACTAAACAATAAAATGTCATTTGCGATATGTCAGTCACTGCATATGAATTGTCACAATTTCTACCGACGACCAATTAAGCTAGACCCCCGCAAGTTCCACTCTGCTTTATTTCTATTTGAACATGAAAGAAACGTAAGAACGAGGAGGGCCAGGATAAGCTGGTGTTGTTATCAAAACGCAAATCAGTCAAAGTTCAAAATGTCAGCAGTATCATTCGATAAGAGAATGCGTTGACAAAGCGATGCTTTTATGAGAATATTAGTATAATTATCGTCTTGTATCCAAGAGGAATATAACGATATGCTTTTATCTAAAAATAGTATTTTTGTGCTTCATTAATAATGTAGGCCAATTATCAATTATTACGACTCCCAAGTTTTGATAAACTTAAGTCTTAATAAATTCGTCAATAAAATAAGTATACACGTATTTTAATACAAGTTCTCTGAAGAGCATGAAGCGTTATATAACCTATTGTATAATACCTATTACTGAAACTTTTTAGATTTGTCGGTGCTCTTTTAAACACATGAACATAATGCCCTTACTAACCGTCGTTAGCATTGGTGAATGAGCTCAAGTCACATTAGACCACAACGTCGTTTAAAAAGTGAGAAAAAACATATTATTTCAAACAAGCAAATATAAATTAAAAAACCCTTGACACCAGTAACCGAATAGGAAAGTACCAAATTTCGACTTGCTGACCAAATCGATTAAACAAATGGAAACATGTGGATGATGGTCACATTCATTCATCAACTAGATAGGTATATATGTTTTTTAAACAGCTTTAAACAGCTGTACGGATTTTTTGAATCTAAGAAGCTAAGAAGCTAAGAAAACTCTCGAATGAAATGTAATCTATACCTACCTACTAATAAAGAGGAAAGATTTGATTTTTTGTTTGTTTGTATTGAATAGGCTCCGAAACTACTAGACCGATCAGAATAATTCTTTCATCATTAGAATGCTACATTATCACTGAGTGACATAGGCTATATTTATATTGTTAATCGAGTTTTGTTTTCTCGTGCATAGCCGCGGCGAACTGCTAGTTATCAATAAAACAATAAATTGAAAATTTATTAAAAATTTGTTGGCATTATTTGTTGCATCAAACATAAAAAAACTAAATTAAAATCACTTGAGCCGTTTAGGAGCGTCACAGATACAGACGTTTAACTTTTTTTTTTTGTTAATCTTTATTTAAGAGTGCTTTTTCGCACAGCGAAAACGTCGCACTAGTTGTCTTACATTAAACATAATAGCTAACTCTTAAATTACACATTATATAATTATAGTATCTTTACAGTTTAGTGAACAAAACAACCCCTATCTGACGTTTAACTTATAATTAATAACATATTGCGACGGCTGTTAATAATAAAAGCTAATTATGAACAATAATCACAAAATCTGACAACAATAAACAAAACAAATGACTGCGAAACGTGAACAAAATCCGTAACAAACTGTGCTCAATACAAAATGCAACACATGTCACCTGTGTCGATATGCTAAACAGATTATGTATGAATTATGTAAAGAATAATCCACGCAGACTGCACTACAATGAGAATGCACCAGATTTGCAAAATAACCGACGGCAAGTCTTTTTAGCTCGTTAAAATTTTTGTGTTTATATTTTTCTTAGTGTGAAACGGTCTAGAGAGATTATTTTAAGAATTATTGTAGGTACTTATGGCTTTATTTTCCAACTATATGTATACTAGTAACTACTATATTTTTTATAATTTCGCATGAAAATTGGATACTAAAAAAAATACATTCTTTAACCAAGCGTAGGTAGGTACTAATTGTATCATATTATTTTCATTTTTGAAACGAAGATCTTGCTTTACCTACACTGAAAGAAATAGCATTGATAAGTACTTACCTTGATGTGTTTCTATGTCTCGTCAACTTTGAACCGCTATTCATGAAATTTGGTGTTCTAATTTTAAGTTCAAAAGCATATGTCTGTAAGTCAATAATTCCTGGGATAACGTAGATATTAGTCTAGGTGAATATGTGGGCATACGCTGTGAGAAAAAAAGTCAACAGCCATAATGCAAAGAACAAGAAAAATTAACAGAAGTCACCTTCATCAGAACCTAATTCGCAATCGTGTTTCATTTAGCAAGGTTACAAATTCCATTCTAAATTTAAATTTTTAATACAGCACATGTTCTCGTATTCATACGTCACATCAATGCTTGTTTCCACGGGTTGTGTTCGCAATTTACGTCTCTCCCGGGAGACGAAGAGTAATGTCGGCGTAGGGAGAAAAAGTACAAAAAAACCGGCTACGAGTCGGTCGACAAGTTCAGCCAATTATAACTGACAAGCGGCGCAGGCGCGGCCACTCGCTTAATTTCAAGCCTTCAAGCAAAGTACTTTAGTATTTCATGGCACGATACATATTTTTAGTATTACTGCAAGCAGGATATCACTGATTAAATACCTACTAACAAACCATTGTGTATAATAGAATTAACTGTTTCCTAACTACTTGCCAGCTTCAGGTAGAAACATCAAACTGGGGCTTCTGTAAACACTAATCTTTGATCATGAAAAAACAAAACGGTTAAAATTCCTATTACAAAATTGTATAATCAGATCGGCATTTGTCCACGAAACAAAACACTGCAAAATATATTTTACGTTCCAATTTTAAAATTTTATCAACGGTCCGCGTTCATTACACGTTTGAAAAGTTAAAAAGTGGTCTGGAATGATACACAGCGTGCGATCCCCATGAAATATTACACCGAAGCTGGCACCATAAAGCAAACCCCGTGGCAGAGCCGATACAACGATAGCGACACCGGGAACAGACAGACACAAGAACTCGCTTCGGAAATATACAGGTTGTTTCACAATGCGACGAAATATTGATAAACTACTTTTTTTATATTTTAAGCATTCTATCTCACTTCCATTGTACAGGCTTTGCTTAGTTTGGGGTCAGATGGCGCTGTGTGTAATGTCCTACGATATTTATTTATTATTATATTAAGAAAGCAAGCAGACCACCTGTGCATGTCGCCGGTGCATTGGCTAGTTTTCAGGGTAAAAAGTAGGTCATCATTAGTCATTTAATAGAGGTATCCAAATAAGAAATATTATTTCAAACCAGCCCCGTTTGTATAAACTCTCGCAACTTCTGAGCGCGAGCTTCTCATTGCAAGATGGTGAGTTCACCACACTGACAAGTGCGGGTTGGTAAACTTCACACATCTTGCAGAACTTTTTTTTAAAAACTAGCAGGCATGCAACTTCCCTCACGATATTTTTCTTCGCCATTTGAAGTTAGCGGCAATACTTGTATAACTTAGACTAAGAGAGGTGCGTTTGGATTTGAGCCCGAGAACTCTATATTGGCAATCAGGTCTACCGCCTAGACTGTAACATCAAGTAGGAAATATTCCTATCGCGACTGAACCCTCGGTGAATTCAAAATTGATAAAAAGTACATAAGCTGCTCTCTCTCTCTCTTTTAAGATAGGTATATATGTAGGTCAAAAGCCAATATAAAATACTCGCGTACCTATGAACACTTGAACAGGTACAAATCTAAAATAGAATAAGGTAGGTAAGCACCAAATCGTTCTCATCGTTAACTTTGCCTAACATAATATCCAAACAAATAAATTAGTTATTTGTTTTATGAGATATAATTATTATGAATATACCCACGCTTTTATGACGTTTATAATATTTATCTTCACTTGTTTTAGTAGGTAGGTACCTTATATATTTACATCTATTTTATGTTTTTTTTTTAAATATATTTATGTTAGTACCTACCTATTCAAAAGAGTTATATTTTATTGTATCTTTATTTTAAGTCGTTACTGCAACGAGAACAGGGTATAAATACTTGTGATTATGGTAATTAGATAATTTTAATTTATTTTGATTTTAAGTTTATGTCCGATTTTAGTGTTAGATATTAAGGAATATTTAAAATAGTCTTCAAGTTAGATTAATATTTCAAATTCAATTCAATTCTCGTCATTGTTGTTACCAAACCTGTTGTATACTTACTAAATTTCAAGGTATAAATAAGTAAAGTAACTATGACATGCAACATTTAAAATAATAACTAATCTAAAAGGCCGCTATCAATGGGAATAGTTCCCAAAACGCTGGCCCCATTGCCGCGTTGTATGGCAATACTCAAACGCTGAGCAAAATAAAGGCCAGCGTTTTGTTCACGTGTGGCCGTCGACCAGACGGCATGACAAGTCTAACCAAACCGAATTTATAACTCTAAAAATAAAACTCTTCAATACTGAAAATGAAAATCCCAAAGTAACGCCTAATTCAATTGACTACATAGGTACATAATATCATCTAATAACATTCTTAAGACATTACAATACGCAAGGTTTCACTAATGCTATGTAAAATAGATTACTTATAACAATAAACCAAATACTGAAATTAAACAAAATAGCTATGTAGGTACCTAAAACTGTATCTAGCAAGCATTTATCCCTAGTAGTGTATTCACGCAACTCATTAACATTTATCAAGTTTAGTGCTGAAACCGTAATGATAATGCTCAATCAATCTCATCGCCATCCAACAAATTACCGCCTGCAATGTAGCTTTACCGAAGATACCTAGATATTCTAGATAATAATTAGATTTACACGGCACATTGCCAAGTTCATGATAAATACAGCGGTGGAGCTAGCAAAGACACAACGTGATATAATTAGACTATTAGTAATGACTCATAAAAGAATAATCTCCGAGAATACGCTCATAAAATAAATAAACATAATTAGTGAAGAAACAATCTCGCGAAATAGCGCGCGCTCGGATAAGCGAATATGAAACCACCTGTGTATAACTCCCACATATTTTACTCTCCAACATAGGGACGTAATGAAGCAATTATATATCGATATTTTTATGCATAAAATCCTTGGCGGGCATCGCCGACTGTGGAACGCTAAATAAAACAAAGCATGAGGTTATTGTTGGAGCGGGTAGGTGTGTGTCTCGGTTATCGAGCTTTTAACCCGACGCGCGACACGTCGCGACACTACGATTTATCGCCTCACTAGCCCACCACTCATTCCAATATCCCCAGCAGAATAAATCTTGAATAAACAACTGAAATGATCGGATACGAGATTCGGCTTTACCTATCTTTTTAACATCGATCCTGTTCGTAAATGTCTCTGCACCGCACTAGTGACGCGCTTTTATCGATTTCCGAATGTCGATTTACTTGAAAAGCAAGCTCCATTGTGACTTTAAAACGTGCTTTAGTTTCAAGCTTTCAACTGTTTGTTTGTTGTTACTTGCCACATACAATCAGTGTTGCCACATAATGGTAAAAGGGTAGGTTAATCGGTACAGGTGATGGTATAATTGTATCAACCTTTAAATAAATACTCCAAGTAGGTATAGGCTAATTATGGGCCGGGATTTTGAGTGTCGACAAAACCTTTGGCCTTGCCAAGGGCCAGAGTAAATATGTAGAGCTGACTACGAACCTTCACGACATCTCATTTTATAGGATCACTTAAGGAGTAGCGCAACATATCTACTTCGCGTATACAAGTAAAGTAATCCATAACTTTAAATTTTCATTGCAATAAATTTACTACTAACCCCAAAATTTAAAATTTTCTACGAACAGGATAAATGCGCTAAAGTCTGGAAAAGCACACAGTGTGGCAACACTGCATACAATTACTGTTTCCCCGTCTTTTTCAGCGCAAAGTCGTGATAACAAGCAAGATAAGGACAGAGTGTTGGATGGAGACGTTTCACGGAGTTGTTTATGCTTGTCGAGCCGCACTGACGTATGCAATGAGCGCTTTACTCTGTAATCCTATCTACATATTGCAAGTATATACAAAAATCTTTCCTTCTCACTAGGGATCACGGTAATGTAGTTTTGTAGCGACGATAGCTCAGTGGTTAGAGTTGCGGGTTCACACGCCGAAAGGCGTGGATTGAAACCCCAACAATTAACTTGAGTTGCCGGTGACGGAAAACATCATGAGAAAACCATAGCATGACGGTAGGGTACTTTCTAATATTCGGCTGACTAGTTTCCATCAAGTTTTTTTTTTTTTTTTTATGGTTGACAGGCTAGTTGTTTGACCACAGCTCACCTGATGTTAAGAAAATCAAAGAATGAAGAATGTTAAGTTGAAAATCTGTCGCCAAGCACCTCACTAGAGAGGCAATTTTATTCCAAGCTAGGAGTGCTTTACCATCTTCGACAACACAGTGACTTGACAAGCTCACCTGTGAGCTGTGATCAAACATCTAGTCTGTCAAACGTCATGAAATGAATTTAGTAGGTACCTATTTCTTTCGTTGCTCTATTTGTTCTGTGACATCATTCCCTTACATTCTTAAGCACTGTGAAGTTCCACACTTTTTGCAGTACTTTATTTTTACAGTTATTGCCACTTTATTTATGTCTACCTTTTAGTAACGGTTTTCCAAAGTACCCAAATTTTTAAATGAAAAGTTTTTTATTTAACTTACAACTGTCCAAACAGGTAACACTTGATGCGATAGCGTAGTGATGAATATAAAATAGGTATCACATAGATATACAATACCTATTGTATGTTTCTGTAGCTCAATATATACAAAGCTATCTGTATAATTAATTCAGAGTACAACAAAATATATAGGTTCATCTCGAGCGCGATAACATTGAGAGTGCGGACTGCGTGCGACAGTGGCGCCTGGCTGAGGTCGGTCGGTGTCGCCATTTAAAACCTACCCTCAAATCACGCTAAACATATACGAAACGAGCGCGAGTTCTCTCTCCTGACCCTCAGTTCGTTATATCACCATTCCTGGTATAAATAAAGTAGGTAGTATAGGTAAATCAATGAATAAAATGTAATGAATTTTATAGCGGTGATAGCTCAGTGGTTAGGTTCGAACCTCAAGAATGAGCTTGAGCTGTCTGTGAAGGAAAACATCGTGAGATAACCATAGCATGGCGGTAGAGTACTTTCGAGTAGTACTCGACTGGCTAGCTACCAACCCTAAAGTTGTAAATCTGCCGCCAAACACCTAACGGTGTGTTCCTAGGCTAGGTGTGATTACCATCAGGTGAGCTGAGGTCAATCACCTAGCCTGTTAAACATTAAAAAATTTAAATATTCACTGTTGTATTTTAACGCATTTATTTTACTTTATTGGTAAATATTATCAAGATCAAGCGAATTTATTAAAGCGTAAATAAAAGAGTGAAGACCCGTTATTTCCGTATTTGGTAAGAGTGACGTGATTTTTTTCAAACCAGAGAATCATATAAAATCATGCGTAACGCGTACGAGAAGGCCGCGTTTATGTTCAATAGATATAAATCAACACCTACTGAAGCGCCCTACACCCACTTTTAAAAGGAACTTGGGTAAAAAACGCCCGGCATGTGTGCGTGTTACTTGGCAGAGTTTGTTCAACTCGCCGGGACTTCAGTTAACTCGTTCCCTGGGATTTATGTCCAGAACTTTCGACTCGCAGTTCCTAGCGACACTGGCTTCCTTTTTGCGACGTGCGATTGTTTCTTGAAAATGGAACTTTCTTTTTAATTACCCCCCATTTTGCATTTTTCTTTTTATTGTTTGTGTGGAAAAATTGTCTTTGCTCACTTACTCGGTTGTTTACGTGAATGTTGCCATGGTAGAAAATTTATTCTAAAGGATTGATTTATAAGTTGAAATGTCGAAGCTTTATCAGTAGAATATTAATAATTGATGAGTCAAGTTGCGAGTACTGTACATTCTTTGCATGCCGCGCGAGTCCGGGGCCTGATATATACTTACCTACTTTTTCTATCGACAGCCTTTTTATCAAATGAAGTGGTCTGAAATTAGAATAAAATTGCTAGAAAAATACGTCGGTACCCACTCAATAAATAAAACGGTCAGAAAACGTTACGAGTTGCAATTCTAACGATAAAAAATTCTTTAGGTATCTATCTATATACACACTTCCATTCATTCTCTGATAAGATGGGCCGAATAGTGGCTGGACATATATCTTAAAGATTAATGAGCCAATTTTCTTAGTTGGCTATAAAAAGAATCGCTAGGCCGACCTCGAAAGCCATCATGGCCACTTACGGGTTAACTTTTCGTATAGCGTTGTTCGAATCCTTTGCGAATATCGAAAATGCGTAATCTATAGGATAGATGGGGGCATTATCGGTAGTTTTGCTTGTGCAACTAAGCAATAGTTTCAGCCTTAATGTCTCAAGGAGGAAGTTGTTATTTTTATTACAGTTTCCAACAGTAAACAAGCAGAAATAGTCTCAAATACGACGTGTGTTCGCACGTAGAATTAAAAACGTCAAATATTTATGACAAACGAAATATCCCCTGAGATACGGTCCTTCCGATAAACAAGGTAGGGAATTTAAAATTCCAAATAACAATTATTTGGACAAAATTTTCTTCCCCCATCCCAAGGGCAGGATATAAGGAAACAAATTGGATTAAAGTGTCAAAGGTGAAATAAAAAACGCGCATATACTTTATATCTTCGCGTTGTCTGCGTAACATCAGTCTGCTCCAGATATCAGAAACAAAGCTATAAAACCTTTGTGTCTTAAAACTGTCACTGCAAGGTTTACATTTGCTTGAAGTGTTGTTTTGCAAACAGAGGCTGTCATACAAGCGTTGTGTAATCGTATTTGCATTTAAAACGGTAAGTAAACATAGAGTCGAGTATTTTGTGAATGGACGAGTCGGTGTTTATGACTCGTTTTATGACCTGTTAAGCGTAAGGATCGCTCGTAAAATAAATTGTTTGATGGCTAGTGTCGGTCTAGTCGTTTTGTTCTTTTTGAATGAGGATTTCATTCACTGTTCAACAGATTACGTAATTTCTGCATCCTTACTTTTAAAGCTGTATTTTCAAAGGTAACATCGAACATGTTTACTATGATTCATTCAAAACCTGCGTGGAGATAAAATACTGTCGAACATAAGTGTATCCAGTATTTTCGGTTATAAAAGGATTTGATTGAGGCTAGCAATTGAAATAAGATTTCTTGAAAATTACATATTGTATTAGGTATGTCACTTCTTCAAAAAAAAAAATTACTACAAGGAGTTTGATTTCCTTAGCAGCTCTCTAATATTCTGCCGTCAAGTAGTAGTGTTCATGAAATCTGCCTATCCATGACCACAGCATCGGAGCCTTAAATTTCGAGGAAAGACAAAATTCACAGTATCCCTGCCTTGGCATTAATTAATTTAGAAATGTCAACAGAAGTTATTAAACTAGGTATAGGACATCAACATTATTTTCAATCCCGAAAAAGAACTGAAAATTGGAATATTGTTAAAAAAGTTATAATAATAAAGCGGAACGCTTATGTAAGCAGTTCCTGAAATTATGACAATAGATTAGTGATTTAAAGTATTATAAACTCACTTTGTTCAGACCAAATGCGGTTTTGTTGTTTAGTTAATATTAAATTATTTATGGCATACCTAGATACATATTAAATTCGTAACATAATACAATACAAAATTTATGTAGACATTTAGTAAACAAAAATACACAGATTAGTTGTCCGTTTTGCACACGCTTCTGTTTTGAAGTGATCTAGGTAAATATAATTAGCTGTTGTAAATTATAGGTAAACATACTACGAAATACAGAAATACATTTCACCATGGATTATCACAGAATATGCAAGTTTAATTTTTACTCAGTTTCAAGAGACAAAATGCTTGTACAGAATAATAAACCAGTCTTTGTTTTCGGCCACATAAATCGAGCGTACAACACGGCCCGCTAACTTATTTTTGTTCGGAGGTTGGCGCGGCCAGGATAGATGGATCCAATTCCAAATTATGTCTATCTTGGGAATTAACAGGGGATTCCGGTTTATCCAAAAAAGAGCCAGGGGTAGGAGTGACGGGAGGGGGTGGTTATTTTCGAATTATGATTCCGGATGCGTCGGAACGCCACGTTTCACGCCTCGTTTTAGTTATATCGGGTGCAGTTCTGTTGCATTTTTTACAATAAAGAATGTTTGGTTTAAAACTGTAGGTAAATTGCGATTAGAGTTTTATCCTATGGTAAAAACAAGCAAGACGATACTAAGACTTGATCAACTAAAACACATTTTTAAACGTTTTGAAGGATAAAATGGAACAAAAGTTTTTCTGTTTTATGTTTTTAATTATTAACTTTGATATACCTATAAATTAGTTTTAGTTGTCAAAAGCTTTCATACTTTTTTTTAATGGTGATATGTCCGCGTTTGACTACCACCTCGCGGAGACGACGTGGCCGAAGATAAAGCACGCAGTCTAAGAAGCTACCTATGCATTCTGACCTTGAAAAGACTTAGATAAAATCTCTTAAGAAGAATATTACTCGGGCTTAGCTAAAAAATATCAAAAAAGCTTCATTCGCTTATTGTATTGGTAACAACGAGCTCACCCAATTCAGAGAGGCACATTTTTTATTCAAAGTTATGACTACCAAAACAGACCCTTAAGCAAATTTAAATTAACCCTACCCAATTTAAAAACGCCACCTCACCTCATTCAGTTGGTAAAATTAAAATGTCTCGCCAAAAATTCTGTATATGTTCTTTAATGGGGTGTCGCCTGGTGCTTAAGTATTCCACCCTAATACCAAGTCTCCTTAGGCTGGCACGTCCTCCCCTTGATATATTGGTCCCAGTTCGTCGTACATAATTTTGCCGGGAGGTGGTTGAAACCACCCCACCTCCCCCTCTGTTGCGAAGCGATCTTTACAATGCTAAGGTTTTGTTTATTAGCTTATAATGGGTTTAAAAATTAACCTCCGATTTTATTTGTACAGTAAAGAAATAAGTCAGCAAAACTATGTAGGTGAGGATATCTCGAATAAATCATTCAAACCCTTACTACGCAATATTCCTTGGTCTTGTACCAATAGTGGTTCTTTATTCATAAAAAGTCAAACTACATACACAAGTGCTAAAAAAGAGTAGTGAAACATGTATTTTCATGTTGCGTTTAAGTCTTAAAGAATCTAGTAAAATTGCTACTACTCTACTAGTGCAACACCGAATAAACTTTGTGTTACTTTAACTGTTAATCATGTTAATGAAACATAATTTACTTTTCATGAAATTGTTACTTGCAAATATTAAAAATTTTACCTTGGCAAAATGCATAAAGTGATAATTTAAATACAAAGAAAAAAACACATACGTATTACCTAAACGTTCCCAGCTCTAATTATTATTTATTTCACATTAGGGTACATAACCGTAATGGAAAGCAATAAGACGTAAAATCGATTACTTTAACTCTGGAGACCAATAAGATCTCACGCACGTGACCTTCAAATATTGAGTTAGTGCACAGAAGAGCGAATCCCAAACAATTTGAACCAAACCCGGAACCCAAATTGAAAAATATTGCCAGCAAACAGGCGTGCTTTATTGCCAATTTCACAGAAAATTTTCAAAATTATTTCGTATGGTTTTTGTTTTATTATCATGTGAGCGAATTTTCTGATGAGAAAAAGTTATATAAAGCGCAGTTAACAGAACTTTGAAACAATTTGAACTTTCAGTAATTTTGTTGCTTCATATTAACTTCGAAGATATTTTAGCTACACAAAGGGCGGTTATACATTAGACGAAATATTACATAGTCCATTAGTTAAATTAGCCAAGAATTCTCTTCTCGCCCTATCTTGGTAAGATATTTATCATGTGTGTACATGCTTTAGGGAGCTGTAACGTATACTGCAATACATTGTGGTTAGAGCATTTAATTTTGTGTCGGTAGTAAATTACAATTTCAGAAATGTTGAGGTAATGTGTGAATAATTGCTTAGGGAAGCATAATCTGTTTGCATAAGTGACTAATTTCAATTTAGTTAACATACAATGGTATCGATTCTCTCTGCTGTATTTATTGCTATCGAAACAAAACGTGACAGAACTTTGAGACGTGTCCAGAAAAAATAATTGCAATATGTACCTATCCTAATAAAAGATATTTTAATGGTAAGGATTTTAAGTCAATTTGAAATGGGACCTGGCCAAACGTTTAAAGGAGGCTTCAGATGACCAGAATGCTGGTATCTACTTTGGTCAAAGTTTAGCATTGCCATCCAGCGTGGCAATGCTGCCAGCATTCTGGCCACATATCCCTCTTCTGACGGACTTTTAGATTCAAGTTTTTTCTTTAAATTTGTAAATAGTATTAATTTAAGATATTTTAATTTTTAATATTTATAAATTATGAGTAATTAGAATTAAAAAGTTAATATAAGCATTGTCAATTATATAATATAGGCTGACTAATGGTGAAGCTTGGATATCTATCAAAAGCGGTGGCCGGTTGATCAAAAACATAAACATTGGCATTCATGGGCAGACTGGCAAGTATAGTAGGTATAAGTAGGAATGTGAAAGTTTCACAGGATACGTGCATACCTATAGGGAATGTATTTTTTTATTAGTAGGAAGTAATGAGACGAACGCTCTCCTGGCAATAAAGGACATTGCTTGCCACATAACCGATTCCCACAACTTTGAGTAATAGACTCTCTACATTATTATTTTTTTAACTTACTGAGTGACCATACCACCTTGTAATACAGTCCTACACAATCTTTTTGCTATAAATTTATACCTATGTATAAATTACGCTCAACTATTAAACTAAAGGTTGTTCTTTCAGACCTATTTTCGCCAACCTACATATCTATAATACTTTTTGGCCTCATTGGAATCTGCATTGGTACCTACTCATTTCTTTGAGACAGTGCAGTGGTTAATCTTAATAGCCGTGTATTTTTTATGTACTTTTTTTTACGTACCTACTGCTTTTACACAGTAATGTTTCTTAGTTTTTTTTTCTACAGCAAGGTTGTGGAACTCTGCCGGAGTCCGTGTTCGCTGTTAGGTACAATAGGTATGGATGTCTTCAAATCTAGAGTAAATATGTTTCTTCTAATCGTGCTCCATATTGGTCAAACGCGAACCTATTTTGAATAAAAAAATTTTTAATATAGGTAGTGTTGTTTGGTGGTGGCGGTACATTGATGCTTAAGCTATTTTTGTCAGTATCTAAAGAAGTTAAGCCAAATTTCGTGCTCAGTTCAAAAATTTCACCACAGACTATTGAGTCATTAGGAAACAATATAGCGTCCGCATTGTAGATCAGCAACCCACGCGCCGTCACCGCAGCCCTGCTTGTTTATAGCGACCCAGCGGACTTTACCTTTGATAGTCCTGTTGGTCAATCTGTAACCTTTTGTAGACTGACTTACAGACATGAGCACTTCAGAATTTTTTTAAACCTAATCGAACATTATTTTGACCAAACTTAACAGTTTTATTGACGTATGACATCTTGCACAAACGATTTCAGCTTCTTTCAATATTTTTTTTTCTCTGGCCATCGTCACAGTGTCAGTTTTCAGGATGACGTTGCTTCTATTTGGCAGTCTCCTCACCAACGCTGCTACCATTTTCCTGAATCTCATTCTTAGAAAACGAACCTACAAGTTTAGTGTGTAAGTCCACATCTTCAACTAGCAAGAAAAGCTACTATATTACGTAGTAATAAACAATCTACTAGTACAAATACGAAATGCACAATGTAAACTTTTTCAAATGATACAATAATTTGCTTTGAAATACTCAGACCAAGTTGGAGTACCAATTTGCAACGTAATTACTCTGAGACAAGACAAACTTTAGCTTCTATATTATGCATAACAATATTAGAAGAGCAGGTTGTTAATTTATGTAGCGTAAGTAAATGCACATCCAAGAAGTACGTTTTGTAATAGTTTTGGGTTTTTATGCGTAAGTCAATTCAATTGTTTATTTTAGCCCTTTGGGAATGAGACAATATTCTAAGATACACCATTAAATGTTATAGTTCAGCTATAAGAAGCTGGCAAATACAATGCTCGGTCTTGTTAGCTTTTGTGTGTAACTTGTTTATAATATAAATTATAAATTTAAAAGCGTTTCTTTTCAGGGAACAAGTTTTAAGAATGGAAAATGTTGCTGAGAAAAGGTATTAATGAAAATAAAGGTTTCTAATCTTTATGTAAAATAAGTTGTACCGTACTTGGTATTTGTCACTAGATTGTATAAACAGATACGAAATAATTTAAAGTTTGTAAGTTAAAAGTTTATATGTCTAAACTTACAGTTCAAAACGGGTTCTTGATGCGTGCGTGTATAAACCATCCAGACATCCGATTAAATAATTTAACGTCTTCATTCCCCGTGGTGCACGCAGGTTGCATGCTGGCACGCGGATGTTCAGAACATGGTCTTAGTTCGTATGTACCCACCCTTATATGCCAAGAAATCTCAAAGACCTTAAGTATTTTGCGTTAAGGATTAAAATTGCTTTGATATGCTGTGTGGTAATACTGCAGATAAGTTTATATAGGCATAGGCAAAGATAGAAGGCTTCTGTTGAAGGTTAGTCTGATAAGACCGACCTTTGGTGCTGGGAACCTTTCTCCGGTTTATGATAAGTCTGAGATAAGCTCTTTCCGAGAATGAAGTTTCGTAATATTCAGGACTACTTTTATTGGAATACATTTTGTAGAAAGGTACTTTTAATGATTTAGTTTTTACACACAGATACAACAACTTACATATTATGTAAGTTGTTGTATCATGTATAATATAAGTATGTATACACGCTCACACAAACGCACACTTCACAGGCGTACATTCGTATTACAGAATAAAATTATGTACTTATAATTTTTTAACGTTTAAATCTTTTTAAATTGGACTATACAATATTTAGTAGGTACCTTTAGCCAACCAGTGACGTGAAAATTATTATCGACATTAACGATTATTTTTACTAATCGGGTAGCAATGAAGCATTTGTAATTTTAATGTTTAGTGTTTATGCTGTAAATAAAGCATTGCTAGTCTCCATTTAAGACGGCTTTAACTGTAGTATATTATTTAATATTAAAGATCTTAAGGTAAACGGGTGGAGTGCCTGCAGTTCCGCGATAAGACTTCCCCCTCCCCCACGCCTTTTGGGGGTGGAAGACTTAAGAGGCGGCCATACTTCAAATTGCGTTTAAGTTAGATAGCTAGTTTGATAAATTGCCCCCATTATTGCATATCAAATGGGACCCGATAAAATTGTCTCGGTGATAAAGTAAGGAGTTTTTATTGAGGGTTCAACTTCTTTACTTACTTTCAAATTGATGAGGTTTGCGGTGGAAAAAATGGGCGTGCTTACCTAGAAAGAAACGAAAATGTAATTAGATTTTTTTGCCTCGGGTATTCTTCAAATGGCCTTTACTTATGATGTAATTGCATTCTATATAGGTACATAAATAAATTAGGTACGTAGGTTCTAACTTAAAAAATCCGAAGTAGGCTAGCAAATTGAACTAGGTATTATACTCAATATTATATCTATAATAGGCTTGAGATTTCTCTACGAGATCGAATCGGAAAAGAGGAGGTGGCAGTGGGCAGGGCATGTAGCACTTAGAACTGATGGTCGATGCGGCTGCAAAGTTCTGGAGTGGAGACCACAGACCGGCAAGAACAGCGCGTAGGACGTCCACCTACAAGATGGACAGATGACCCAATAAAGACCGCAGGAACGCGCTAGATGCGTGCTGCTTCCAACCGGTATTTATGGAAGTCAATGGAGGAAGCTTACATCCAGTAGTGGACGTCCTACAGCTGAAATTATATTTGAATTATTGTGCCATCACGTTTATTTCATTACATGAATTGCCTTAATTTTGTTAAACTTATAGATTTAATCAAATGTTTTAAAGAAAATATTAGTAAATAATTACCTATTTTTACCTACTCGGTAATGTATTATGGTAATAATAGTAATAATTTGAGTTAAATGGTAATTTAACATAAGTAGTTACTACTAATTAAACTACAATGTACCTACATATTTGTTCAAATGCAATTTTTAAAACGCTAACCCAAACAACTCTACATTTGCTTTCATCGGAAGTTCTTTCCGATCAAACGCAAGCCTATTTGTAATTTAAAAAAATTCAGGATACTAAATGAAATAAACATAACATAAACAAGAGACTGAACGAATTGTTGATTCAGCAATACATCAAGTTGACGCGATGTGGAGGCAAACATAGTGTGGACTAGCGTTACATCGATATTTCTCGATGCTAGTTGTACGTTTCTACTCGATAGGTACTCGTGTATACTCTTACATGTATCGATATCATGACAAATATTTGTCACGGAACTATACTAACCTGGAGTATAAATAAATAAATATGTACCTATATTATTTGAAAATCGATATATACCTTCAAATTTAAAGGTCTAATACCAGTAGGTATTAGACTTACTTACTTTGACAGCCCTGTTGGCTCATTGGTAGCATATCTGCCTTAAGACCTGAAGGGCGTGGGTTCGATTCCCGCTCAGGACAAACATTTTATGTATCAACAAATGTTTGTTCTGTGTCTGGGCGTTCTGTATGTATTATATGTATGCATTTACAAAAAAAAAAAGTATATATGTATTCTATCAGTTATCTGACTTCCATCACACAAGCTCTGCTTAGTTTGGGGTCAGATGGCGCTGTGTGTAATGTCCAACGATATTTATTTTATATATTTATTTACTTATAGATAGAACTAACATCGTCATTGGATGACTAACTGACCTTAAATATTATCCAATATAAGAAAATCATCACAAACGGAAAGCTAAAAGAAAATCTAAGTATGTATAAACTAAAAATAAAGTAAAATTACAAATAGGAGAAAAATGTTCCAAAACTCAAACAAAACAGTTTGATTCCACTTTCATCATACAAACCGCTGGGTGTCTTCAAGACATGAATGAATTGATTTCTTCTGGGTAAGCGTGCTCGTAGACCACATCTTTGCTTAACATCAGCGAGTTGGTGGTCAACGAAAGCTTATTCAATAATAATTGAATTTAATCGAAAAAGATTCTTCAAATTTTCCAACCACAATTATTATTATGTTCGGACGCAGTTTAGCATCTGGAACTAAACCGAAGCGATAAAGTTTATCCACTTTTATCATGATTAAGCAAACTATATGACGATTCAAAACGCACAATAGCCTCCGGCTACAGTACCGTAGATTAAACATCGTACGCCAAATGAACGCCCGATAATTTATCGAACGTGCCCCCGTGTGTATTAGCTGTATCCGACTAATGCTGGCATTCGATATTCGGCGGCCGGTCGCGATTCGATATTTACGAGCCAACCAGCCGCATTAGACTGTCCGTAGGTAAATTAGCACAGATGCTACTGTGATTCATTCCAAATTGGCTTTCACAGGAAAAAAGGGGATGCGGTCGGCTTTTCAAACGGTTTGCTTGTTGTCTTTTCAATATTTGTCACGTTTTCAAGTTCATTCGTTGTGCGTTTTGTTTTATCTCCACGAGGTTTCTGTATAAGCGCGAGCAAAAGATTATTCCAAACTAGTTTATGTCCGTGGCTTTGCTCGTGCTGTCGTAAAGAAATCTTATATGAGTCTTTTAGTAGACTAAGATCAATATTGTCTCATCTCTAAAGACAACTCTCGACCCACTGATTGCGTTGGTGTTATTCTTCCCTCTTCAGACTTCTTCTGAATCGACAGTTAGTCAGTTTTGAATATTATGGTATTTTACATTCATCTTGTCTCAATATCTCAAAGGGACACCTACGACCAGCGTGGGTTAATCGGTTACAATTGTTCTAATCAAGATTTACTTACAATGATTTTCAAGACAACAAAAATAAACATCCTGTCTTCGGTTAAAAAAGGAATTGTGACCCACATTCAATCATTTTCTTTGAAAAATCTAGTTAATTTATTAGTTACAAATCAAATCAAATAATAATTTATTCGCAAGAATACATGTAGGTATATATTCTACTAAATACAATTTTTGTATTTACAATGTATTTGGTTTTTTTCACGATGTATTCAGACTGCAAGCAGACGTTGAAATGTTAAAATTAGATAAATTAGTTTAATTAGTCTAGAGTATATTAGTCATTATTTTTATGTCAAGTGGTTTTATATATGTATATCTATAGACGTAGCCATCTTCCTGGTAGGTACCTAATACTTACTTTCACATAAATAAGTAGCAAGAAAGCCTATAGGTACTTCACTATGAATATCCTTTATTTCCTTACTAATGAAAATACAACACTTAATTGCCTAAAGTCACATTATAAAGTAATATCAACAAATTATCCAAATATCTTTATTAGGCATCTTATAGCTTTGCATGAAACTTCATTATAAATTTGGTTGAAATTGAAAGTCCGACTTTAAACGAGGTGTTAAAATCTTGTTAACAATGGACGAATACGACTTAATGAAGTGTTGCTTGGACTATAACTGTAATTATAAATCAGGTAGTGTTGTGTATATACTTTAAACGACTGTATAATGTTTAGGGCAAAGCTCAAGATCGGTAGTAAAAGTTACCTGGAGGCGCCTAAAATATAGAATAGAATCCCTAAGCACGCAGTTATAGTAACGTATAACACGACCTATTTTAAAAACTAGTTAAGTTTTTGAGGGATCGCAAAAAAATTGTATTATAATATATGTCGATATTTGTCGGTGTATAAATATTAGGTAGGTATGCCCATAAATTTATTGCCCATAAACAACAATTATGTTAGAGGCAAGTCACTTGAACAAATATCTAAAACAATAGTTATATATTTCGTGACACTTGCTACTTAGTTCTACAAGGTCTAGGCACGTTGGCTATCATCCACACGTATTAGTTTTATAACTTTATTATATATCCGATAAATACACACCTCTATGTATATGTATAACACGTACTAGCTTGTGATGGACAAGACTTCCTGTAGTATAATTTATTGTAAGTATTCTCAGTGGCTTTTAAATAACAGAATCTATTTTTCAGGTGGTTGAAAGCACAGTTCAAGTTGATGAAATAATAAGTACATGAAGGATTCTGTTGTGCTTTATGTTTAACAGAAATCATATTTCAAAGTTATTGAAAGAATGAAATGATTAAAACGTCAAGAGTAGGTAAGTATAGGTGATATGTATTCTTAAAATAATAAAATACTCGTTTAATTTTAAAGACCAAAGACAGAGGACCATTTTGCTTAAATATAAAAATGAAAAATTAAAGCAATATATCTCAGTTAACATAATGTACACGGTTTTAATAAGATAAGTGCATATTTTGCAACACAGCCCAAACAAATTATGGCAGTAATTTATTTTTAATGAACTGCAAATGATAGGCTGTGATATACACAAATGCAACATTTCCCAATAATGAACCAGTGGAATTACCTTTAGTATAAATAATCCGCGGCACAGGGTGGCATCGATGCGCTGCTACTGCAAATCAACCCCCCCACCCCCTCTACCACACCGCGGACTGTCGACGATAAATAAAATTCACGTTTTAACAATAAAATGCATTTTCCGCAAATGCTTCCAGTGAATTATTGTTCGGGCTTTACGAGCTTAAAATTATATAGCCACGTGAAATTTTCGATCTCAATAATGTATCGGTCAACACTACTTTTCGGTCACGATATCTTTTAATTTTCAAATTGTATCGATTACCTAATTTTATTAAAGACTTCCAATTTTTAACTTAATTCTTGATTTATGTTTCAGAATTATAGATATGATTTATTTTTTTGCGGTCAAATTTAATAGCCGTAAAAAATATACAAAAAATATTTTTTTCGCTAGGTGTTTGACCACATATCACCTGATTTATTACTATGTTAACTGACGTGGTTTTGACGCAATTGTTTTTCTTTTTTTTTCTTATATGACCGAAACTATAGTCGGTATCATAATAATCTTTAATCATATAGTCTCTGATATAATTAAAGTAAACTAAATCCCGTATAATAAGTAAAACAAAAATGTATATATATACGTATATCTTATTATAAATTTATAATTCATTTATTTTTCTTCTTTTTAAGATGTAGAGGTTATCGTAGACCTTGAAATATTCGTTATGAGGGTTGCATTTTTTATGCATTTTTCCGTTTATCGTGTAACCAATGCACCCCTAAAGTAACAGTCACGTATCAGCCATAAAAAACATATAGAAAACATTTCCCAACGGGAAAAACTTGGGTAAAAACAATGTTTTATTCGCAACAAAAATAGATCATAGGACCACTTGATTGAGAACCAATGGCGTCCCTGCGGCACAGATGGCGACACGAGCGCAGAGATAGCAGAAAAATATGAATTGTAGCATTCGATATTTGTCACTTGAATTACAACTCCCGGCGGACGCCCGGAATGGCCGAATTGCTACTCGCACCTCGTTCGGCCAATGATCTATTTTTTCGGGCGCACCATTTTCGGCCAGTGAAGAATGGTGTGCGGTTTAAGTTACCCCCACCCTATTTAGTTTTTTCTGCAATCTCTTGATGAAAAAAGTTTTAGGCCAGTCTTTTGTACCCGATTCAATGGAGTTTATTTTGTCTTTATTAATTTTGTAGAAAGTAAATTATAATTGGACGAGACGAAACTTTTCTTTCAATGGTATCACCGTGCGAGGGAGGGTTCATCACGTTGCCAGGATGGGAGTCCGTACTTTGCCTAAGCCTTGCAACCCAGGTGCTGGCATCAGGATTCCCTTTAAATACGTATTAACGTCACCGTCACTGCCCTTGTTTCCATCCGTGCCCAACTAAATTTGGTATGATCCTACCAACGCTACTTTTATTACTCTTTCCAGCTATGGATTGACTGTAATTCTAGATAGACGATCGTCTTATCTCTTATGGTCAATTGATTTGTAATATCTATTTAGTTTTACCGTTTGGTCTTTAGAAATATTTGTCTCTTATGTATTTTAATGTACCTATATATTTCCGTGTGTATTAGTAAGTTTTACAAGTAACGTACGTCAAATTTAGAATGAATTGTGGAATAATTTAGCCAAACAAGCTGTTAAGAGATTACAGAAAAAATGTACCAATCTTTTAAGTAAGCAAGCAAGAGCAAATCTTCCATCACTATTACACAATTTCCTTCCGTTCGGGAGCAAGCAATAAGCAACCAAAACTCGTGTAATAACGGCCAGTCACGCCAAGGAAACCAATTTGGGAGGTATTTGTAAACGTCAAATATGTTTGTGCGCACCTATTTATTGCGAGCATCCCTCACGTACGAGTAAATAACGGAGACACTGCGATAAAGTGAAAAGAGATACCAGAAACGTACGACTAACTTCGCCTTAAATCTCTTCCGGACGCAACCCAAACCGCGCTTTAATAGCGCGCAATAAAGTTTGTTTTTGTTTGCGCTATTTACGATCCAAGCTCGGTTTTAAGGGTGATGCGTATACAAGTGGAAAACTCCGTGCGCCACGTGCGAATGATTCACGATCGTCCCTTAATTAAAGAAGATTTTAATTGTATCGGATGTCTGTGAAAGCGAAAATAATGCACTCCTAAATTGGGGTTGGACTTCGGAAATTTATTTTTGTTGGACGCTGAAAATATTGCTTTGCGTGTTTTAGCCGAAACCAATCTTTGGTATATTCCACTGTGGGAAGGCAGCACAAATAATTTGTTTTAATTGGTTACATCCACATTTTTATTTATTACTCTTAACTGTATATAAGAATATAGTTAAAGTATTCTTGTCATTACCATAACCAGCGAACATTGTTGTCCACTGTTGGATATAGGCCTCTCAAGTCACGCCATTCAGCCATAGCTTCGGCTTTTTGCTCGCAGTCACTGTCAACTGTCTTCGCATATCGCTACTCCATCGATCCACATCACACCGTACGCTACGTTTACCGATTTGCGGTCTCCGGTCTAGGACACGTCTACCTAAACGGTTTTTAATTTTGCTGCAGTTTTGTCCAGCACAAGTCCATGAGGTCCAAATCGCTCAATGAGCTCTGGAACTAGATATGATTGGCATTTCACTAAGGGATCGTCTTCGGAAAAAAATAATTCGTCAGAGAACTACATTTTATTTCCACTATTTTAAGGTCAGCTCTTTATAAAATTGTGCTTTTCATTGATGGACAGATCAGCATGTACACAAAAACATTCATAATACATACATTTTCCGCCAAGTAAATTTTATGCTGCCTTTTATAATTAAAAATAAAACGTGGTTTAAAATCTGACGTTTTTTTTTGTTGTTTGTTTGTATCAATGTTTTCTGGTTCTTTTCATCGATCTATATTTTTTGCTTTCTTTTTACAATAGACTAGGCAATCGTTTGGCCATGATCTCATCTAATGGAAAACGACGATCTGGAAGAAGATGGAGCACGCCAATTTCGATGATTTGTTTTTTTAAACAAATTACCAATGTTCTAATCGGACGTAAATTAAACATTTCAAGCAGCTCCAAACACAATAAACAAAACCGTCCGAAGTGGAAACACCATTAAATTAAGTAAATTCATTTTGCGTATATAAAGTCAAGCTGCCGCCGACTTTAAAATATCTTTCTTAATTACAGAATCCTTTGTTGAACGTATCTGATCTATGTAAGTCGGGGCGAATGTTTTAAATAGCAACCCAACAAATACGTTCCGGTCGGGAAGTAAGCGCCTTAATGAAATAACGACTTAAGGGTTGTGTCACCATTTTAAACAAACCAGAATTTTAGTGACGATTTCTAGAGCGGTCGCAGCAATTATATAACCTTAGTTAATTGTGGACCACAACAGCACACAACAGAGAGGTGTGGAAGGGGGGGGAGAGAGGCCTTTGCCCAGCAGTGGGACAAAATGGGCTAAATAATAATAATAATAAATAGTTAATTTATGTATCTACCTATAGTATTTACTAACGACTCGCTCCGACTTTGCATGGTTACAATTTATTTTGGCGACTAGATAACAAATCATTATATTTCTTATCTTATACAGAAGTTTAATTAAGATGTTTTGATGTAAGTATTAAAATCTGAATGACCTTACCGTCTTAAAATCCGTTGCGTAGAAAAGTACTGTAGCAGTAAGCGGATAAATAGACAGACCGCGGATAACGACTTCGTTTTATATACAAGTATTTAGAGACTAGAGAAGAGAACACTATTCCTTAATGCATACCAGTCAGTTGCGCTCACGGATGGTGGGGGTACCACCTTCATGGTTAGCCCGATCTACTACTTCTATTTTTATACATAAACAATTCTAAAAAAAAGTTTCAGCTTTTCACAGTCAATGCCACGTACAAACATAATGGTATGCCAATACTTTCGCATCTCTTAATCACAAAATACTGTAATTTTTTGTCATAAATTCAAATAAAAATTAACAGTTTAGAGCTAATACTAAAATTCCAGTCACCAAATAATTTTATAACAATTTGAAACCATCTTGGGTTTGTAAATCGAATCCACCGACCGTGAAAATATGACGGAAGCTGTGTAACAATCCCGTAAGCTAGGACTTTTCTACTAAACAGTACGTAAAGTTTATGAAAATGTACTGAATTTGTCTTCTGTCTTCAAAGTAGAACAAAAATATCGTTTCGTTATCGATCCTAATTTATGTCTAATTTAATCTTTTTTAATATTGTTTAAATATATGTTTAAAAAGGAAACGATCGAAGAAATGTGTAGTGTGAAATACAGTGTAGTAGTAAGCACTTGGATTGTCTCTAAACTTTCATCGGTCTATAAACAATTCATTTGTTTTTGTGTAGCAAGTTAGTTAGATTGGATTTTTTGTATTTATTTGGCGATATATACCTAGTTAATTAAAACACTGGCCCAGTAAGTAGGTACTTAGTAAAAGTCAAAGGTAGTAGTCAAATTCATTACCAACTCGGACAAAATTTATAACGTCTTTTTAAAACACGTCAAATTGACTTGTAGTTACATACGTACGTGTAAATTTGTTAAGTACTTCCATATACGCAATTTTGTAATTTTCCTTTTATAGAGCCTGTACTCTGGACGTAGGTACTGTATTCTAGTCTTCTGGAGCGTACTTCATTTGGCGAACAATGGAGCGCCCCGGTCCCGGCGCCCCACCGGATAAATTGACTCGCCTTAACTCGCGCCCGCCCGCGGAAAATTGGGGAAAATCGATTTAAATATCTCGAATGTGATGGCTTATCTCGATCGGGAGTAAGCCTTTAACAGACATTCACGCCCGATTCTTTATACAAACGAAATGTTTTTGCAACGTTTTAAGAAATGTTTGTAATGTAGCTGTTTTAATGAAGAGAGAAAACATTCCTGCTATCCATGAGCAAGAATACCAGGAATGATAATTTTGAGCTGCAATTAGGAACGTTGTTGTCTTGATAACAATTAAAACAAGCGAACGTAATTAACGAAAACTATTTCAAAGTTCGAAAGCATGCATTGTAAGAATAATCAAGAGATGCCAATTAAGGGTATGCGGCTGGCAAAGCGAGATCTAGATAGGTAGCTGTCCTGACTTCTGATGAATCTCGACTTGCACGCGAGGTCTTGCCTTGATTGGCTGAGCCTTTCACTGAATTCAACTTGAAGGAATAATGAAGTGATCGATCATACTGTACTTTAAATTGGCTTTTAAGTTGGTCATTAATGTATCGTTCGTTATAAAACCTATATGTAGTGACTCGATTATGTACTACCACTGGGCAAAAATATTTTCATCATCATTAACCTGTTGCAATTGAACATAAGTCTCTAGATACACAGATTGCAGGCAGTTATCTCGTCTCCTTAATATCAATAAGGTTCCCTAAATGTATATAAGCCTTTATCAACACGCTGCTCAAATTTCGCTTTGTTTTCAGAAGTAGTCGCGGGAATTTTTAGCAAAAAGTTTGTTTAGTTGTCGACAAATCAAAAGTAGAATAGTCATTACTATTGTGTATTGTGACACTTGCCGATATTTGGTCGTGGGTAGTGGTAATGTCCTTGAACATTTTTGGTAATCTCACAGGAACCTAAAACTTTTCAGATATAAAAAGTAAATGTACTATAATATCATAAACTATTTGTGTGCCAAATTTCATCCAAACCCGTTATGCCGTTCTTGCGTGATTGAATAACAAACATACAAACTTTCATGTTTGTTAATATTGGCACGATTTACATTTCATTTAACTATATTTATCTAATAAAATCTTATTATTTAATATTTTATCATACTATGAAAGACTAAGAAATTGTAAAAAAGTCAATTACTACTGGGTTCGAATCTCACTGCACGCACCGTCTTTTCCAAGTTAAATGTATGTGTGTAATCCCGATAACTTCCAATGATGAAGAAAACGTCATGAGAAAACTTGGTAATCTGAGAATTCTTAAAAAAAAATCTCGAAAAAGTCTGCTAATCCGAACTTGGCTAGGGTCGTAGAACTTACAGAAGCGGCCTACGCTCAGTAGTGCGATAGATTTTTAAAGCAGGGCTAATACGGTTATTTTATCATGAAATCACATATTTCAGGAGTCAGACCTTTACGCTTTACTAAATCTACGAGAATCACTTCTCTATCCACCATTTGATTTTTTCCCCTCGAGTTGTGATTTCCAGAAGATTCGTGCTTCGTAGAGGCGTGTTGCAATAGCCGAGGGTCGCAGGTACATAAGCTTTAATTAATCTACGGAGATATGAGGTGAGAGTTTATTGTTTTACGACTTCCTCCGTTTGCAAGGAAGGTTTACGGACTGTTTATTTCGTGGAGGTGAACCATTAAAATAGGTGCTATCAAAAAAGTTTGTATACACTGAGTGGCCAGTTAGTTAACTTTGGCTAAAAACATAAATATTTTTTTATTTTACAAAACATTTTGTAAAATAAATAATTAAATTGTGACTTTATTATTTCATTTTTATTATTAGATTGTTTGTTCTGAATTCAGAAACAAGACGGTCCGTAACGTAAGCTTTAGCCGTACGTTATCCATTTTGTGTTTTTTGTACCTTTGCCAAAAATTTGACAAAATAACCTTTTTGCCTTACCGAATCAAGGTCCTTCCTTACTAATAAAACGTTAGACATCTTTAGCGACAACTACCGAAAAACTTCTGGCAACTCTCAGACCAATCTATGAAGAACCAAATTCGATTTCGCAGTCAGTTTATTGAATTGATCATGCGCAAATATTTATAGATAGGGACGTAACAAGATAGGGTCACAATTTATTGTAAACCAAGTGTATACATATACACATATAGGTAACTGACATAAATTGACATTGGTAGCAATCAGACAAATTGGCTCCGGCCAAACCCCTCTAACAAAATTAATCTGATGCGTAGGTTTTCTTAGCGCAACCACTTAGTAGGGGGAATTATGGACCGAGGGAGGAGGTAATCTAAATTATATTGTTTATTGATACCTCCAGACGTTATCGAGTTAGCAGTTTGCTGTAAAACGTTAGCCCTTTCTTTATACTTGCCTACTTTTTTTTTTATATCTCCAATCAAGCACCAATCTCCGTATTGCGTGAATTTGCGTGGACATACAAAATAATGATAATAAACCTTCCCGAATACCATACATGTTAGTGAAAACCGTATGTACACAAAATTTTGCAAATTAACATTAAATTTAGATACATAACCCGTTTTAAATTACCTGCCAGATAAATATATAAAAGCTTGTTTTTAAAAATATTTTTAGTACCTACCTAATAACTTCTTTTTAACTGACTCAAAAAAAGAGGTTTTCTTTTTTTTTAGGTTTGTTACCTCTGAACTCCGTCATTTATGAATCTCTTTGGAAAATTCTTTCTTTATTTGAAGCTTTCAAATTCGTCCCATATAAATTTCATCAAAATAGGTTCCAAGTAAACGAAAGTACCTACATGTTTTGCTCCCCTGTGAATTTTCAGTGGTGTTTACGGGCACTAGGATAGTCCCAATAAGCTAATTACGTTCATACTTCATCTTCAGATTATGATGAAACCGAAAGGTAGGCACCGGTACTACCATAATAATACAATGTAACCTAGCCGTGTTTGGGCTTAGTGAAATAGTCGTTTTTTTTTCTAATTTTTGTAAAAAAACATTTTGATCCTTCTGAACACAAATTTAATTTATTATTCTGTGACGTGACTCATTTGAATACGAGAGAGAGTACTTTTTGTAAATCTATTTCGGTATTCGTACTGCAAAGGTATAAGATACTTCACCTGTAGCATTATTTCCGATTTTTTAAAGGGATCTTCAAGTAACAAGTTATAGATATATCGTCTGGGAAAGTGTGCTCCACGACTTCGGAAATGTTATGTGTAATGCGAACTCTATCTACGTAAAAGAATTACATTCGTTTCGGTTTGCGAAACTTACACAGGAGGATCTCAAGCACGCTCAATTATATTGGCGTCTAGGGAATTTTCTACGTTGCATCAAAACCTCATCAGAGAGTCGTATAAGCGAGACCACAAGATTTGCAGCGGCGATGGTGTGGCTCAAACATGTGACTATGCATCCTACACAGTGTAATGTAAAGAACAATTTTAAATGATACGTGTTAAATGACGTCACTGGTTATACAAAATTCCGAATGCAAAAGAAGATAGGGTTCAAATTACCTACAATGTTTATTTTGTCGCCATGCTGTGCCACTATTGCTTAGATTTTAGTTGCATTATGTAGTAACGTTTAGCATTTGTTTTCTCGAAAATAATGAACTTCTTTGAAAACTTACAATTCTTATCAAAAATAAATGTTTTCTTTTACGGCAGCTGCGTTCCCGAAGATTTTTGTTCAAGACCCCTGTTTACATACATGCGTGTAGTGGGTGCGTGAATAAATATCAAACAAATCCACCTTTAAATAAACAGTACAGGGGGAATAACGTTTTTGCCTCATTCCGAGTAAACGATGCTTGAAATATTTATTAGGGGATGAATAGAGTTTTAGATATTGCAACGTTTGTGTCTCAATTTCTCACAGAGAAGTACGTTGTAAGCATTCTGTCGCGTATTCTGATTTGTTAGTCCGGTCAGCTAGAAAAAGTCGTTTGTTGTGTATGAAACCTTTTTATAAAACTTCACCTTTTTTGCCCACATTTTTTTTACTATCTTTAAAGATGTTTTATATTTTGTTGCATATATAAATTTCTGCTGTTGAACTGTCGTCGATTCAATGATAAAAAAAACTTAACGGGAAAATTTATGTAAACCTCCGATTTTAGTGTGTCGCGATAATTAATTTCTGTCTATTTTTTTGAGTAGGTATGTTATTTACCCATATAAATTTAGGCTTTATCTCTTATTCACAAGCAGTTAGATGGTATCTTAAATTTATGTGTTAACTCAAAGCGTGTTTTAAAAAAGGTTATTTGTAGTAGTTAGACAAAAATATGAGATGTACCTACAAGATATTTTTTTTTGTAAAAAATTATTTAAATTAAGTCTAAGGTACAGTTCGTGACCATTGCTATATCGGTTCAGCCGTTCTCAAATTATGCGCTTACCAAGGAAAATCATTCGATTTTTATTTATTTAAATGAGAATAAATCACTGCAGCCTCTTTCATTCCCGTCTTTAAGACGACGATGGGAATATTTCTTCGACTCTCTTACTTCAATCATCTTTAGTATCATCATCATTACAATAACACATTTTCTATATACTGAGTGGTTTTCTTTTCAGCGCACCATCCTTTCAGGCAATGACCTTATTCCCTCTCCGTTCCACTACCACAGGACAGGCAGAAGAACGGCACACTATCAACCGAATCTCGTGGGCGTTCCTAGTACGCAGAGGTTCCTCTATGAAAGAAACTCATTGCCGGCTTCTTTGTTCTACAATTTTGGCATTTTTAAGGCTCGAGTAGATTTGTTTTAGATCAACGTGCTCCATCCTCGGTTGCACCGTCGCTTTCCATCAGACGAGTTGGTGGCCAAACGTAGATCTATTTAATATAAAAAAGGGTCCATTTTGTCTATTATTACAAAAGAGCTGAAAATTGTATTCAGACTAAACCATATTCTAACCATTAAAATTCAAACACCAAAAAATCACCCCCGACTCGGCACAAAGCTTTACATTAGCCCCAGCAAACATTAATTACATCTGCTCAAGACGCTCAAATGCTCGGAAAAACTGATTATCTAATTAGAAGAAAGCCTCTGTAAGAGTCTCTGGGAGGGCTAATCACAAATTAATGGGAGATAGTACTGTGGTGTAAACGTACAGGCTAGTAAGCAGTACGTCAGGTTACTACAAAATCTGTGAACATTATAACTTAAATTAAAATTAATTAATTAAATCGTTTTGAGCTGGTTTCACTAGAAATATTGGAGCCCCCTTTAAGCACCAAAGGTCACTCGGAGGAACTTTCCACATACCTACTTCTGAAGCACGAGCATATTTTAACAAAAAAAAAATAGTTTTGTTCTTTGCGCATTTAGACTGTTTTTTACTAAATTATTGTTACCTACGCGATAATTCCGCCAATTATGGATCGATTTTGATGATTCTTTTTTTACTTGGTAGATCATACCTCAGAGGGACCAATTTATATGGGACCACCCATATAAATTGTATACATTGATGATATTTTCGTTTATTTCGAAACCTCGCTGTTTCATTGGAGCAGTGCATTTAGTTAGCCTAAGAGTCGGTTTTATTAATTGTAATTTATTTACTTAAACATTCGTTCTTCTAAAATGTTTGTACAAAGTTTCGTTACTGTATCTAATATTTATTCATTGTGCATGTACCGTAGTGTCGCGGCGTGATGATAATTTCGCCTGCTGCGTTAAGAACCTCATCAATTATGGCGAAGCCACCCTCATGCTCCCCTTTGTCAGGGCATGCCTAGGTTTTGGCAAGCGAGACTGTTGGCTGTATATTTAACACCTACAAGGAACGGTTATTTTCAGTTCAGTTTTTTTTTTTAATTTAGATTGCATTTAAACGGAACGAGAAAATATAAATTCAGTAAAAGATATGGGAAAAGTTAAGAGAAAAATCCTAAACTTTTTAACAGAGTTTTAAAAAACAGATTATTTCAGTCTTTAGGTTGTTCATGGTTTTATAATTTTTTTAAAACATTTTTTGTAGAAATGATAGCTCAGTGGTTAGTGCGGTTGGTTCACATGCCGAAGGGCGTGGGTTTAAACAATGAGCTTGAGCTGCCGGTGATGGAAACTATTCCATCGTGGTCGTTTTCTCTGGTAGGTACTCGACTGGCTGGCTACCACCCTCAAGTTGAAAATCTGTCGCCAAGCACTTAACGTCATCACTGACTACACTATCACTTAAAGTTAGCCTGTCAACTACAAAAAAGAAAAATTAAAAACCGTAACGTAGCAGTTTAATAAATAAAAAAGTGGTATTTTGTTCGCACAATTAAATATTTCCAATGGTATAGGTACAATAATCATAATCACTAAATGGTTAACGGAAGTTCGGATTCATCTTACAGTCTTATTTAGGTAATTTTCCAACACATTTTCGAACTCTTATAATTTACTCATCTCATTACAACAATTTACTATTGATAAATAGCAATTAGTATAAAAATTAAGCAGCAAAAAAATAGTTTAGATCTGAAGAAAGAAAAACATAAAAGCGCATTTTTAAATACAATTTGTAGCGCAGTTTAAAATATAAATCACAAATTTCACAAAACAACACAAATTAATTACAAACACTCATTGATACGCAACTGGCAACACGCGATATAACTCGAAATTAGCATAATTAAAATATTAAATCTATTGTTTGAATTATTTTATACTAACCCTTATAAATAACTAATGGGCTGGCTATGCTGGCAAGTAACGCTTCCTTTTCAAAAGACCTGCTTCAGATTACGTAACATGACATAGATCCTACTTGTATTATTCGCATTGACAATGTTATGAGTATTGTGGCTACTGGTTCAGATCAAGAAGAAACGAAAATTTACTTAAAATAAAGTACCTACTATCTAGTGATTTGACGCGTCATTGTAACGATGTCGTCAATGTAAAGCCAAAATAGTCCGACACACCTATTCTAATCCCACCGTATTGACACTAGTAAATAACCCCTATGAACATCAAGTACCTTGTTTTTCACTATTAAAAAATTCTCACCCTTATCTCGGATAAATATATTTAGTTTCAGTTGTCACGAGAATGCTCGTGTTATTATTATTTAGCCCGTTTTGTCCCGCTGCTGGGCAAAGGCCTCTCTCCCCCCCTTCCACACCTCTCTGTTGTGTGCTGTTGTGGTCCACTCTTTATTGTGGGCATCGAGCTCATCTTTCCACCGCCTTCTAGGCCGGCCTGCTCGTGTACCACTGAATAATTGTAGGTACTTGGAGAAATTATTTCAAAGAGAAACATACTTGTACCTACCTCTTTAGATTAAAATGAACCATGGATATTTTATATTTAGACGTTTGCAATTCATTGTTATTCGTCGAGTGTGGATGACGTGCAAGACTAAGTCATGAAATGAACAAGCTAAGCATTGTTTATAAAATAATAATTAAATCTTTATTAGTAGGTACATAAGGTATCAGAGTCGATTCACAAGCATTGTGAATATTATTAGCGAAGTCTGAAAGCGCCCACACCGCACTTGATTTGTAGTTCCGTTACGGCGTCCCTACAAGAGTTAGAGCCGATGTTTGAAACATTTGGAACCGCCATATGGCCCCGCACCCGACTTTAAATTTAGAATGACTTATTTGTATACGGAACGACACCAAAAGACGCAAGGAAAACCACAGATTAGGTAAGGAATATTTTGACTTAAAATAATTAGACCATAGAGACTATAGAACACGAATAATTGGAGCTGCTGTCAAAATTGTTTACTAAACCAAACGAAATGACTGTATTTAAAATTTTGAAAATCATAATACGATTTAACACAATACAAAATTATATTAAGAAAAGTTGGCGGTCTGTTAAATAAAAAAAAAAGGTTGAATTAAAACATTCCTCGTTTTTAAAATTAGTCATTATAGACAGCAACATTTTTGGCTATTTTCGTTTTTTGATATTTTTCAGCTGAATTTAAAGTAGACATCAATCTCAAGAGTTACCTAGTACAGTTGCCAACGAAAACCCAAATTGATACCTACTATTTGTATACAATTACAATTATTTTTTTCTGTTGTTATAATAAATTAGGACATTAATTTGGTAAGAACTTCGTTGTAACGATTTAATATATGCAATAAATTGAATTGAATTAAAAAAAGATACCGTATACATCTATAAAGTAAGCTTAAACTCAAGTACAAACAACTTGGCGTTGTCACAGGTAAAACTGCTAAATGTCAGCAATATTAGGATCACCCTAAGCGTGGCTCTTGTTGTTATGCCATGAATATAAATCGTGATAAATTCCGTGGGAGGGCGCTCGCCAGAGACATCCTCGAGGGCTTTTTTCTTAAAAATAACTTTTGTCAGAGTAATTCGGAGCAGCCTTGAGATTTACGGAAAGGTGGTGTCACTCGCGTAATTAGTTTTTAACTAGTTGTGATAAGGGTCCCCAGTACTTTACTGGCTTTGTAATAAGTTTAAACTTATGGCTTTTGCCTGAACTAAAATTAAACAAAAACGTAACAACAAAAATGCATGTCATTTTGTTAAAAAAAACTCACCAAAACAATAAGGATCACAAAAATCAATTCTTGTCTATCGTTTCGAGTCCCGATTGTTCTAAACGTCAAAATATTTTTATTGTTCCCATATTTTGCGCCGATCATAGAGCACGCATAAACTTTGATTTATGTTCCGAACAAGAAGGAAAAAAAAGAAAGTTCTTCCACGAAACTTCTTTTATTCCCGGTGAAAGTTGCGTTAAAACTGGAGGCGCTTAGAAAAAAGCAATTTTCTAGCTCAGGTGTGTGAGATGTTCTTTATCTAACTTTGCATCCGAAACGCTTTGTTTATGACGGCATATTTTTTCCAAGTTTTGAACATTTTATTACTTTCTTGTACCGTGAACTCGCACCTTTTTTTACCTTTTTAAACGCCGACAATGTTTAACAATAGTTACCGTTGTTTTGTCACACGTTCAAAACGTAAGCATCGTATCCACTGCTACCTGAATTGATATACAAAAAAGTTTAAAACAGAAGAATAAAAAATAAAAAAATGCAAGTCAGTAGGTACATCGCCTTTTAATGGACACGGAAAATATAATTTGAAATACTCTTTATGGTCGGCATAATGTAGCCAAGTGGGCCAAAAAATGGTTGTCACCGTCTGGCGCAGTACATTAGCATGAAGGGTGTGGGGAAGGAGGCTTTATCAGGAGGGCCTTTCCTGAGGGAGGGCCAAATAATGCGATATTGCTCGTTTGTGCGAGGCCCTATTTATCTATTAAAAAACTGGAGATTTATAGCCGCGTATAGGAAACTTCGGGAAGTTTTTATGTTGTTGCTGTGAGCAAGCAGCTAATATAAGAGATTGATGCGTGTTATTTTGGCTCTGTATGGCTCTATTATTTTTGTTAGCTGCAGAATGTTCCAAGGGGTTTTCGGGTGCAAATATTAGGCTACTTTTTATATCACCCTATTATAGCGATTGAAAACCAACAAGATGTTATATGTTTAATGTACTACTCGTACCTATCTTAATTAAGTTTTTATCTTTTAAATTATTAACTTGCCATATTCGCATGGAATCTTACGGACGCACCAACCATGGCACGAAGGCTCAAAAGAAAATACCCTCAGGATATATTACTCTAGATAGACCGAGCTGAAAATCGGGCTTGCCAATGGACAAGTACTTACCGCACAAGTCTGGCAACAAATTCTAACCTGAAGTCGTTTCTGTTCGGACACATAAAATCAGAAGGAATAATTTTTATCTGTTTAAGGTAGGTATATATTTAGTGTATTTCCGCTTAACAGTTGTTTGAGTTACAGTGATGAGGATTATTGCCAAGTTAATTAAATTTAAATGTGTCCGAAGTTGCCCTTCTACTACTGTTTGAATAACTTAAATCTGAGATCTTAATATTCAATACCCCGTTATAGGAAGGCAAAACAATTAAAATAATTATTCCAGTTCAGATAACCGTTTTATGAAGGAGTAACGAGCACAGTTCGATCCGGTAACGTTATTTCGCTGGAGCGTTCACGAAAAGTCGTGACTTTCGTGATTCTAGCATACATGAGGCGATCCCTTGATCTTACGTCGTTATTACGCTTATGGGTCGTCGATAGGCATTAATTGGTTGTGTGCGACTTGTCCAGTCTATTATTTATACTATCTATGGCTACTGATGTTTATGCCACAGATATAAAATTAGTACTTCGTAAACTATACAAAAAATATGGAAAGTGGGACAACGCGTAAAAACTCCTTTTTTATAGACATTTCACTACCGTTTTGATACTAACTATTTAATATGCTAAAGCTACAGATACATTATGTCATACAAAAAACTATTTTAACAGAAACAGTCGTACAAATGAGAAATCATAAATTTCACTGAAGACAGTAGTAGCACGCCTATGATGCTCAAAAACTAGAAAATAGACCATAATAAATAAATAAATAATGTCGGGTATATGTCTTTTGTCTATTGTCGGGTAGATGTTAAAAAATCGTGAAATCGTACACCTTTATTGTGACTTAAACTGACATTGAGACTAATTTCGTAAAAAACTTTAAAATATTTTAATACTTAACACTGGCAGTATTCCCAAAGCGCGATGCCAAGAACGAAAAAATTATATCATTGTTTTTGAAACTTAAAATGAACTAAGTATTTTATTAAGAGTAAAAGATTTATAATGGAGTTTTGGCGGGAACGCCGAAAATTGACGTGGAGATTGTATTTGTTTATGTGAAAAAACATTGGAACTTTAGTCATAAAGTGCTGAATTACGCGCGTAAATAAATAAATGGGCAAGCGATATGATGGTGAAACATGACTTTTCATGTTTCTTCCGAAACTCTATCTAAGCTTCTTGTTCTAGTGACCATTTACTATGGCATGACTGGACTAGACCATGACATCCTTTGCGCAACTTTGACTGTGATTTAGGCTTATTTAACATAATTTTTTATAAAATACCTACTTGAAAACAACGGAACACATGACACTGGCTAACGCACTAAGTGCGACGCCAAAACAAAGAAAAACATTGTGTCTGAAACTAGTAGGCTTAAAATTCTCTTGCCGCTATTGCCTCAATTCGCGCGTGGCCGTATCTGTATGACAAACTCATAACAGAATTGACCTCTCTATAAATCTGAAAAGTGCTTTGAAAAGGTTTATGTCGTGATAACGTGATTATTATTTTGTATCGAGCTATCAGTTTTTCCAACTTAATAATACCAAATTGAAGTCCCTACTCATAACGGGCATTGTTCAACGAATGACAAATAATCGCTGATAATACCACAGTATCGGGTATCCGCCGAATTTAGCACTACGTTCCGAGCCAATATTCGCCCCGATAATAAACATACGTCATACGTTATGTATTGTTTGTGTAGATGCAATTTGGTAATGAGATTGTTGTGGCCAAAAGTAACGTTGATAGAACGACAAACTTATTAGAACTAACAATTTTCGATATAACCCGATATTTCAAAATGAGGTTGATTTTCATGTAAGGCCTTCAAATCACGAGTATATCGATTTATACGCAAGCCGGTAAAGTACCTACCTAGTGGTAAAATGCAACGTAAAAAAAAGCTAAAAAAATTATCTCTGTTATATTTTTGTATTTTACTGTAAAATACGTTTAAGAAACAGTACAAAGATGGAAAAAAAAACATTGTATTACTATTCAAAACTTTTGTTTTTTCGTGTTGTTTATAGGTAGGTACGTAGGTGTTTGAAAATAGTATTTTTCTTAATCTTTAAGAACTAAATTATATGCATTAATGTAGGTTAGTGGTAAAATGAAGTAAAACATGAATTTAATGTTTTTTCCAAATCTTTGTAGGTTAGACGCTTTTAGTAAAACCATTACCTAACATTGACCGAGACTATGTGATTTGCCTAGTTTGTATTATTATGACTGTCACTAGGACTGAATCCATTTGATATAAATAGCAAAATATAAAGTAAAATTAAAGTAACTAAATGCCGATTAATTATAAAAAAAATATATGCTTAAATTCATGCAGCGAACGGTATTGCTCAACTCTAAACCGCGCTGCAACTGACCTAACGTGTACTTACCTATCTAATGTGATGTGACCCGATATGAAGCGAAAACGAACGTTTCTCACCAAGGCTACCCGTGACAGATGTTACACTTACTAAAGCTACCGTGTTCCGCCTTGTACCGGGTTACCTAATAAATAATAGCGGCACTGAGTTAAGACCTCCCAGTGAGGAAGCAAGAGCTTGTTTACTGCGTAACCCCAGCAGTATTGTGGGCACCTACGCGATATATTTTGCTTAGCAAATTGCTCACCGCTCGGTGTCTAATAACCCTTTAATGAAGGTACTACGATGTTAATATTATTTGTGTTAATTATAGAAGGGGGTTTTTATGTAGGCAGTATTAATAGGGCGTATCTGACGCCTGATCGTTGTTGTTTATCTAAGGCTCGAAGTGTTGTTAATTAAAAAACTAACGTACCTAGTGTTAATAGGAAATACTAGTTTCGTTTTTACAAACCATTAGTTTAGACGTGGAATTTAAAATTACCTGAAACAAAAAAAAAGATAACATTAGACACAGAAAGGCCGTGAATCTGAACCAGTGATGTGAAAAATGAAGTTTCGGTCATATCGACATCGATGAAATCAAATTGATATATTTTCAGGGTTATAAGCTTAAGATGTACCTACTAACAGAACTGCCGGTTTTTTATGATTTTAGAGTTGTGCCCATAGTAAAAGTTGCACGTAATTAATTATGAGTACAATGACCCCTTTCGGCTCAGTATTCCTCAAGTTTACAACCCTGTATATTAATATAGATTTGTTTGCAATAAAATCCAATAGTAAGAATATTCTCATATACATATTTTTAAAATTAACTTAACATTTAAAATTATGTTAAATATCGCACAATATCTGACCAAATCTATTATTCACACAATTATTCACACAATCTCTTAAGTAGGTACCTACTCCAAATTTTTGTAACAATACATTTACGATAAATAGCATGGATTTAATTTCAAATAGATGTTTTCAGTAGGTAGGTAAATTTATCCCTTACCTACTGAATAAGACAATAATTAACTGTATTCACAGTTCACACTAATGATCCAGTCATCTTATCCAAGTAACAAACGACAACCTTCTAATACAATTTTACATAATAGTACTCAATTATGTCATTTAACTAATGCGGTACCACTAATCAATTCGACGAACACTCGTCCGAGCCATTGACGAAACTAGCGATGTGTCAATAACAGCTCATTTGAATACAATCTACACTACTATCCGTGTGTAATCATGACTTAAACACACTCGTAGTTCTAGCTGCAAACAATACTTAAAGAGGCTTAATTCACTTTCTATAAACGCCCAAATTGTTATACAACTCAAAATTAGGTTAATAACCTTAAATGGTGTCTGAACAAGGTCGAAAAATAAAAAAAAAACAGAGGTCGGTGTTAATAACAATAGTCAGCTCTAAGTTACTAGCAATTAAATCAGAAGTTTTCGCCATAAATTAAACTTTAATATAAATTTTATAGTAGGTAGATACAACATGTAACGCACACATAAAGTTCGAACTTTGGCACACTACCATAAATCAAGGGGCGTTATGCGCCATGTTTCACAAGCTCTCGATCTCTCAGTCACGCCAACGTAATTCTTTATACATCTGTCCTGTTCTAACGCTGAGTCGGAGCTTTAAGAGACCCAGGGGAGGGGGGAAGCTGTCTAGTCGTGACGTATTACTCTGTTGGCGGTCGGTAGGGTCAGACGCTCCAAACACTGTTGCTTGTGTAATTCTTTATCGGATGGCCTACATTTGAATTGGAATCTTATTTTCCTAAATTTAAATGATAGTATATTATTTGCAGCTCAAGAAACGGAAGCGGTTCCTAATGAAGTACCCGATGTGAATATCGATATCGACATGGGCGCTAATTACTTAGCTCCCGCGACAGCACTAATGTATGCTGAGTAGGTTCTCAATGCAAATAGCAAGTTCGATTCTAGAATAGACAATGTGAGCAGAAGTTTATTGGACCACCCGCACATTTGCAATATAATCTTAAATTATATGACAAATTAATTTAAAATATCAACATTAGTTGAAGATCAATGAGCAGATTGTCATTTCAAATAGGTATAGGTGCAAATTATTTTAACAAATCTGAGTGCATTCGATGAATTTAGAGACAAACACAGAATACGACTTCGTAATCTTGATTTTTTAATGGAATAAAAAAATAATGCGTGAAATCATTTACACACAAACGGTGTGAGGTAGTATGACGATCAGTGAATTGTAAAAGTGAAGTATAACGCGTGATTGAATTAATAATGAATGTCTTGATAACTCATCATTATTTATAGATAAATCAACTGCTTCACTCGCTTTCGTTGATAAATAATTTTATTTATTGCTTTGATATTTGACGATTTTGGTTAAAATTAGGAGACGTATCTAATTCCGTTTCATATTGCTTTTTTCTTTTTTTCTCAGAAATGCCTTAGACGTCTGGTGTTATTTGTATCGACAAATTTTTCAGCCATTAAAACGCATCGCCTTGTAATACATCTCATTGGTCGGCAATAAATACAGTGTTATCTTTCGATATCGGGCGCAGGACGCGGCGACCTACCCCCTACTCTAATGAATTACACAATGAACTCTCATCTAAATACAGAAAAAAGCTTTTAAAGGCACATATCAAAAATGCCCACAAAAGCCTACTAAGACAGGACTCAAGAGATTTATTGCCCTCCCTTTGTTAAATCACGTAATCTCCACGTGGAGCCGCGATATAAATGGAGGTAAATGAAAATAAATGTAGTTCCTCATTCTGTTGCCTATTTACATTGTGGTTGGATATAAATCTGGCTCTGTTTAATGGTAATCTATTTTAAAAATTACCTGTTAAATCACATTAGGACAGATAAAGCATTGTTCGGGGTATGTTTTGGGGGAAAAAAATGTTTGTCGGTGGACTTATGAGATTTGTTACCTTCAGGGTGGCATTTACGTCACAGGTCCTTTTATTTTACAAAAGCGTCCTGCCTACATATTTAAAAAATTATATTAATAAAAGGAATGACACAATTTAGTCACGCCTGGATCGTACCGGGTACCTAAGCCCAGCATAATATTAATTCTTATTAGCCAGGTATAAGAATACTTCAATAAGACAAGCGATCCGTCCCGATTTCGCACTGAGGCAATTTATTTATAATCATTAAATACTGACTCAAAAGTTTCGTTTCATTGCTATGTTTATACAAACTTTCTACAAAGAATATCTCAGTAACGGTGAAAATCGTATCACAATCCGTTGCGTAGTTTAGAAGAAGTGAAAGAAGATTAAAGAAGCAGACATGCAGAAGCGTACAGCGACTTTTTTTAATGTAAAAAGTAATGACACGAACGAGACGCTCTCCTGATGGTAAGAGATAACGCCTGTCCACGACCATTGCAGCGAAACACAGAACTTTGAGTAACAAAACAAAGTCCAGGGCATCGCTGCTTTGGCGCTCATTACTTTGACCCTTTCGATGGTTAGTCTCAACAGGCCAGTAATTTCGCTAGCTTCAGTACCCTTCAAACCGGAACACAGTAATGTTTACACACTACTGCTTAGCGGCAGAATAACTGGTACTGCGGTGGTACCTACCTAGACGATCTCCTGCTAAGGAAATCTACCAACAAGTAGGTACTTTATAATATGTAGAGATAGGAACACAACCCATTTTATAATCCAATTTTGTCCTAGGTACTGACAACGTTTTAGTTGAATGAATCACACCACACCCATTTAAAATAATTAAAATCACATCCATGTTTGTTTAGCTGCATACAGTTTAACAATGACAAACATTTCGACTGTCTTAAATCAAATCGATATCGCCAGTGCGTGGGCGCTATTTGAGTCTAATTTAATAATAATTTATCGACTATACTTCGAATACGTGTCTGCCAGTTTTGCCACAGGCCATGGAGCCATTTTAGGCGGTTTCCGGGCGTCTTCGTATAGACTTGTTTACTAAGGACTGATTTAGCTGAATTGATAATCTGATAACTACTTATATTATTAATCATGTGTAGAGAAAAGTCATGTTTGATTGCAAATTCAATACTGCACACACGTTATAAAACAAAATGACATTCCATATAGAAACGTAGATCATTGCGTTTTGATTTGATTCAAAACTAACAAAAATTTGCTTTTAAACACCGCGAAAGATGTAAAATAACACACAAGCAAAGGATATCAACTCATTCCAACCAGAGTTAAAAGCCAAACCTAGTCTAAATATCTCAAGAAATACAACAAATCAACAAAATGCGAGGTCAAACGTGCCAGAAAACCACAACAACGACGCAGCAAAATAAAAATAATTAGTGATGCGACTTCCCGCTGTCCCGACGAGGCACATCGTAAGTCTCGCCTACATACGCGAGAGACGTCATGCAAACGCAATAAGAAATACGGGAATTTACGAGATGAATAAAAAGAACTGGCCCGAGGCGATATATTACCAGCAGATTTGCCCGAAAGATGCTGACGGAGTACATGTGAAAGCAAAGCGTTGGAACGTATATTCATTATTTATAGCTCACTTAATACTCTTTTAATTTTATTATTTTTCCATGATTTCAGTTTATTGAACGTGTATTTGTTTGGTCTAATTAGATCAACTAATCAGAATATTTTTTATACATCTCTACCATTCTATTTTGGCACAAATCTAATGAACAGACTGGATCAATATAAGTACCTACCTAATATTAGGTACAAAGCAAACCAATATTGTATACTAATTTAATTCATGTTCTTTAAAATGTGTTTAGTTATTTAATAAGTGTTTAAGATAATAATTGATTAAGGCGCTGTTGTAATGAAATCGGTCAAGTTGTTTAATAAGTCTACTTCGATTTATCGATACGTGACAAGGCAATTAGCACATCACTAGACAAAGCCCTCTCGGGTGCGAGCTCATAAATCATACTGATAGCATCTTCTACAAATTTGAATCGGATCTTATTTATGATTTGCCTTTTTCACGGCTACGTTTTGGGGAAAACTCCTATATAAATCACTGATAAATGGTTATTGGGTTTTGTACCTAATTTCAACTTTGTTACTGCCCAAAATTTTACACAAACATTCCCGTATTTAATTACTCCCATGCCTTATTTATGTGCCGGTCTTATCTATGTATGTCCAATGAAAAGCAACAAGGGCGTGTTTACTTATTGGCAAAAAAAGTGCAAATTGGAGAATTCCCACGGTTCCCTTTCATTATTCGCAACAGCATAATAATCATAATAAAAGCATGTACAAACACCGTACTTGGTTAAACAGCAATCGCATAAACAAACCCCAACAATAAAGCCAAATAAACGCTCGAGCACGCCATCCAATCGCACCTTGAATCGGGCATAAAAGACCATGAACACCGGCGAAATTGAATACACCTCCACTCAACAAGAGCTTCCGAATATTGCATTCCCCGCCATATTCAGTCGGGTAATATCGAACACGAGGAGACTTCGTTAGTGGCTATAAAATCGTTTACGAGCTGCCGAAGAGCCCTCTTCAATAAACGTGCCGTAAAAGTTCGGTTATTCAACGCTAGATGGCGGTAGTAGTGGTCGCTTGAACGTTGCAATGATTTTACTGCCATCTATGGAGCTTTTTAAGCGTTTACGACTGTGCGAAGAAGACAGGACGTGCATTTTCTCCCTTTAGCGCGAGTCTATTCTGAAAGCTTACAACTACAGCCGCGTCGCCGCTTGGTGATGATAATTTAATATTAGGACCAATTTGAAGGCAGTTGACAAATTTATACTTATTAAAAATGTTGCAGTCCTTGTCTAAGTTGATTGTAATGAAAAATATAGCAACTTTTTTTGTTTTCCTGCCTCCAAAATTGGATTTATTTATTATGATGATAATGTTCTCTAGATTTTCTAAGAGCAGTTGTACTATAAGGAATTAATTAACATTCAAAATCTGCCAGGCGAATAAATACTTTGTTTATTACATGTTTTTAAAATAAATATGTATACATATGAAAGTAAAATTAAAATTTATTTTTTCGATTATTTTGTTTTTGTGTTTAAAAGTGAAACTGTAAAAAACGGTTACTTAAATTTCGAATTGAACGCATAAGTCGTGTGATGAACGGTTTCACGCGCATTACCCCCGCCGGCCCAGGTAGGGATGAACCGCTTACGAAAAGTTTTACAAGTATTTTTTTTGTTTATAGTTTATACTAATAAATTATTATCTTACTTTCTTACATTAGTAGTTGCAATTAAAATTCTATACTTAAGCATTGCGTATTTAAGATTTTTATTATATCAATTAAACGATTAACTTGTTCGACTATATATACCTACATAATTATTATACATAGTAGGTAGACACTTTACGAGCTTTCTTGTCTATTGAACCTAATCAAATATAAAAACATTTTTCACTTCTTTGTACAATGTATTGTGCTTTAAAATGTTTTACGTAGGTAACAAAGTATTTTTATATAACTTTTGAGGGCGAAAATAGCTTAGTGGTTAGCGCGGTTGGATGACAGGATGGCACGCCGTCTGGGTTCGCTCCCAGGACTTCCATAGTTACAAACTGTGCTAAGTTTAGGGTCAGATGGCGATGTGTACGCACCGCCATCTGACCCCAAACTAAGCACAGTCAGTAACTGATAGAATACGTAAATAGTTTTTTTATAAATATATACATACTTATAATACATACAGTAGACCCAGACACAGAACAAACAATTGTTTATACCGCAAATGATTTAATAAGACTTTAAGTAGGTACCTACCTACCTAACAAAACAAAAATATGAACAGCGTAACAAAAGTATGAACAGTTCGTATTCGTGATTCAAATGCTGACAACCCTACCAGTGTTCGATGGTGGTCTCATTACATGACGCCCATATATGATATTTTACTTTTTTCACATATTATAAATTACATAAACCGCAACTTAACCCTTGTGCGAACTGTTAAGTAAAGTGAGGCTAACCATCGTATCGACGCAAAATAACGCTTAGAAAATCGTTTTAACTCTTGCAAAATCGCTTAAAGTGCAAGATAGGGCATTAAACATATTAAATGGATAAGCGAGAGCTGACCTATCAATTACCTCCAAACCTCTTTATTTTACATCCGCTATGTGAATACGTGATCAATTTTATTCAAGTAAAGTTGATCTCTAAAGGTGATGTTACACTTGCACGAGCAATAATTAAATATAACTAAATTCAAGATATAGACATGGATGGACTTTGTTCCATTAATATTGTCAAAACTATCGATAAATGTAGATATTCGTATGTTTTCATAACAATAATTTCATTACCCAATAAAATAATCAGCACATATTTTTGCAATAGGTACTTAACGCAGTGTGAACGAAACCTAACTGGAAATCACGTCTCTTCTGGAACCTTCTTAACAAAGTTATTAATCATGAAATGACGAAAAAAATCGATAATTTCTAGACAAAGAAGATAATCGACATGAAACAAGTTACTGAATAAATCTCAATAAAATTGATCTCATCGTGAATAACGCCGTGTTAGAAGAAGTCGACAGTACTGGCAGCAGAAAAGTTTAATAAAATAGAAAATTTAGATTTTAATTAATCGCAATGTTCATTTAAATTTTTTTTTCAACTGAAATGTTACTTTTTGGTTAAGTAAAATAAATCTATTTCACATTTTAGAACCTCGTAACTACTTACGAAAAGACGTATTTTTACACATGTACCGGATACAATTATTACTTAGGTACTTAGGTACGTGATACTATATTTCAAATATCATTATTTACGAATAAGTCTGAAACTATGGGATAAAAGGGCCGTGACATACGAGCGAACAGACAAAGATTCGAATGTTTTAGGGTTCCTAAGTTTAATCCAGTACTGTTGGCTCAAAAACTATGGAAAACAGACGAAGCATCTAACGATAATACTAACATTCAAAGGTAATCGCCATGCGGATACATTTTTCATGACTTAATTTCACAAATAATTATGATTTTCAATTATTTATTTTGCGAACTATACGCCACAAAACCAGTTTCTTATGGTATTTTGTTTTGTGCCTACCAACTGCCAAACACTAAACGCAGCGCTATCAACCTTTTCATCAAAATACCTAAGATTGTTTCACCATTATGTTTGTTCATAAATTATTGTTCGAACAATTGAACGATTTATTAACTGACAAGATGTTCTTAAATATTCGCCTCGGGGCTCGACAAATTGTTAATTTCGGAATTATAATGAGGGATCTTGTGTACTCGTAGAATGAGCCGCAGTGTATGTTCGTACCTTCTTTTTTATTTTTAAGACACATGGCACATATCAACACTTCAACAGGGTGTTGTTTTGCTATAAGAGGACAACAAGCAAGCGAATCTCTTCATTGTAGGTCAGTAATCACTACCGTCCATGGCAACTGTAACAACAGAAGACTTTTCGACTTTTTGGGGAAATATATTTCACTTAAGGTGGTTCGATTTCTGTACAAATAGTTTTTTGCCATTTATGGACAAATGGAGCATAGTTTCACAGTGAAATTACAGCTACTGGCATTTATTTTGGTCTTTATTTGCGGTAAATTACAATTACTTGAATAAAACAGTAGATTATTATTATAAAATCAAATTTATGAATGATTTATATTATGATTTTTGAATAAAACAGTAGGTAGGTTATGCTAATAAAATCTATCGTTTTATTCAAGCAATTGTGATTTACCACTAATAAAGACCAAAATAAGTGTCAGTAGCTGTGATTTCACTATAAAATTATGCTCCATTTGTCCATAAATGGCAAAAAAATGTTTGTATGTAAATCGAAAACCACCTTAATATTTAAGTGTCCTCAACGCGAGTCGAAACCAAATGCGTGCTATGATGCGAGTATCTTCTGTTTTTCCAAATCTTTTTTTAGTTTGACGTCGATGAAAACAAAATTGAAGCCGGGTACACATTGGTGCAATGTAACATGTAATGCAACATGCAATGCAAGAATTTGACGTCCACATTGCTGCAATGTATCATGTAAAGTAACAGAATTCCCATAGTGTAGACGCCTTGCGCGCACGAACCGCGTCTACTACGCGCACGAACAGATTGTTGCAACTCTTGCGCGTAGCGACCCGAAATTTGTCGGTTTTTTCCCCGAACACAAAGAGGCGCGCAGTATGCGCGGAGCGTCAGTGTGGACAGGTTGTGTGGTGTGTACGGCTAGACGCGCGCGAACATGGAACAAGACGACGCTACTGCGGCGGAGGAGGCGGTTACATTTACGTGGAGTGAAGAAAAAGTGCTTCAATTAATTGAAGTGTACAGATCAAAGGAAATTTTGTGGAATCCACAACATGAGAATTTTTATAAAAAACATTTTAAAGAGGATGCATGGATGGAAATTGCTAATTTGATGGAAACAACACAAGAAAAATGTTACAGTAAAATGATTAGTATTTTATCATCCTACCGTCGTGAAAAAGCGAAGGAAAAGAAATCGAAAGGAACAGGAAAAGGTAAATAAATAATAATAATTTACTATTTATTATTTATTCATATACTTTATTCTTAGTACAATCGTAGGTTGGAAACCGCAAAAATGTTTGTGTATTGAAATGTAAATTGGCATAGCCGACTAATATTGAAATTGGCTTTTTTCTCTACAAAATGACAACTTTGACAACAACTACAATATTTTAATGGATTGAAATCACAAATTAATTATTAAATATTATTAATTATTATTAGTCAAGTTTACTTAAAAACAACTATGTTTAAAACTGACTGAATTATGTTTTTTATTTAATTTTTTTCATGATTATTATTTTATTTTTTCAGGTGCCTTGGAGACATACAAAAGTCGATGGTTTGCCTTTGATTCTTTGAAGTTCTTGGACAACCGTAACAAACCGAGAAAGAGAACGAACACGGTAAGTAAAACTGGATTGATTCTTTTACGAACATCTGTCTTGCCAATGAACCTTCCCTTCTTTCATAAAATAATCGGAGAGCTCATCTCTTATCGCATTCAAATGTGCAGGCGATCGTCGAGGAATATTTCTCATAGGTAGTAGTGATCTCATATCTTCATTATTTTGCCTACGTGTGTCTTCATTCGTAACTTCATCTTCAGTGTCATTCATATATGTATTTCTAGAGTGACGTCTCAAATAATTATGTAAAAGGACAATTGCCATAACCACTAGCTCAGCTTTATCAGGCTGTAAAAGCATTGGTTTTCTGAGAACTCTAAAGACAGACGATATGATACCAAATGCATTTTCAACAGTTCTTCTGGCTCTGCTTAGCCTGTAGTTGAATACTCTCTTTGAAGTGCCTTTTGGATGTGCCCCAGCATATGGTTTCATCAGATTTTCACTTAAAGCAAAGGCACTATCACCCACAAAGAAATATGGTATTGGAATATGTCTCCGTGGGAGTGAATCAGGTGATGGAAGGTTTATTGTACGATCTTCTATCATTTCACAGAGTTTTGTATCTTTAAAGATGCCACCATCTGAAATCCTTCCTTGGCATCCCACATCTACAAATAGAAAATTATAATCGGCGTCAACCAAAGCAAAAAGAACGATGCTAAAGAAGTTTTTATAGTTGTAGAATTCAGTTCCACTTTTGATAGGTGCCTCAAGCACAACATGTTTTCCGTCCAGTGCCCCTAAACAGTGTGGAAAATTCCACTTCTCTTCAAACTGTTTGCTTATGTTCAACCAAGTTTCTTCTGTCGTTGGAAGCTAAAACAAAAAACTTTTATTTAATTTATGCCTACGAGACAGTCATTGTACTTAGTAGCCCAACACTCGCTGGTGACAATTTTTGAGGTGCCATTATAGTGAGCATCTCTTGATTTTATTGCTAGCTATATTGAACTAGACTAAAAAACGAACTAAATATTTAGTCGTTTCGACATTTGTCCATCGGTGCCACGATACCTACCTTCCTGGAGAGTTATATCTACTATCTAGTAGTTTATATCAAGAGATGGGACCTACAGTTATAAATTATTTTTATGTTTTTCAGGAGGCGGTTCAACAACCGATTAATGAAGAAAATCTGCAGAACGAATTTGCTACTCCACGTACACGGTATGAACCTACGCGAGCTAAACAAGCAAAAAAAGATGAAAGCAGCAGTGTACTGGCCGATGTAGTGGGCATATTACAAACTACTGCCAATAAGTTGGGAAATTCAGGCGCTCCAGATTTAACTACAACTTTCGCTTCCTATATATCAGCTAAAATGAATACTTATTCCCTTCAAACCAGGAATTCGGTCGAACATGGAATTTTTGAAATTTTGATGAAGGCTGACAGAGGTTATTATGAATCATCATATCGACAGCAGGATAACTACCCCAGTTCATACCAAGAATCCTATTATGCATCACAGAAGAAAGGACAAGATTATGTGGATCTGACCGGATATGTTAATCGTCCTGGAACTTCCGGATTTAATCGTCCCTCGCCTTCCGCGCAAACTCCAGATACAAATCAAGCCGGACGCTATGGCTATACCACGGCAAGGAACGAAGAATATATGAACCAACAGCCATCGTCTGTAACGTCACTAGAATCTAACCAATCCTATGACGACTTTAATGATTTGATGTGATAATACTGTTCTTTAATTGACTTATTAAGAATAAAACTTACCTTGATATAATCTTTTAATTCCTCAATTATGGCGGAGCATACTTCTGTAATAATGCCACTTATGGCTTGTTTTGATACTCTGAAGGTATACTGTAAACTTGTGTAAGAGTCACCACTAGCTAAAAAACGAAGTGTTATTGCCAGTCTGTCTTGGATTGAAATTGGAGCCCTTAACTGTGTGCGATTCCGAAAAATTCTTGGTCCGACTAATCTGAGTAGATCTTCAAATGTCGTTGGACTCATCCTTAAGAAATTTTGAAATTGTCCAGTTAATCTCATATCGGCCATTAGTTTTGCACCAGCTCTCTGACTATACAACTCTGTACGCCACCAACGTCGATGTCTTCTGCGTTTTATCACATGATTCACTATTAATAATGAAGCACTGACTATCATCAGAGCCCGCAATTGGTCGTCACGATCCATTCCTTTGCGTGTTCTTTTGCAGACTGAGCGATCCGTTCGCGCGCATCTCGGAAACAGATGTGAGTAGGTACATGCGCGGTTCGTGCGCACGTTGTGCGCGCCCCGCGTCTACACTGATGCAATGCTCGTTTCGTGTTGCATTGCATGTTGCGTTGCAGCAGTCTGTACCCGCCTTAAGATTGATCGGTCATCGGAATCATTGCAGTTATAAATTAAGCCCAATTAGACGCCATCTTTAAAAACGCACTAACGTGATTTGATCTTGAGTAATTTCGCTCTTTTAGTCTTGTAATTTCAGGTTTTTATTTAGCTAAAACAAATTAAATTCGTCGAGTAAAACACTATTTTATTTATAATTGATTTCTGACCGGCAAAATAATTATTTTTCTAGAAGCAATTCGATGTTGCAATCATTGAAATTGCCCAATTATATTTGAAATGCATTTTTTTCTACAAAATAAAATAAAGTTTGGTCCAATCGAAGGTTACGATGGATTGAAAATGGCCATTTAAAACGTAATTAATCTCAATTTTTAACACTATAATTTATAGTTACTTCGTTGGTACTCCCAATATTAACTTAATGTAACTAAAATAATGCAGGTAGGTAGGTAGGTACCTACAAGCCCGTCTAATCAATACTTAAAGCATTTACACTAATTGACCAAACGAATAAGTAAGTATATAAAGTAGGTAGATATAGGGGTCACAAGGTCACAGTTCGGGGGCAAACAAGTTGTGTAGTTGGTAATTAAATTATTATTGAAAAATAAAATTTAATAGAATATTTGTTGTAAAAAGTTTCAATTTCAAATCTATTTTCCAAAAAAAATCCTACGATACAATAGTTGCTTAGTTAAGTAGTTATTTGTATCTACCTACCGAAGTCCAACTTACATAAAACTGTCATATTATTTGTTTTATAATACGGTAAATGGTTATGGAATTATGTACTTAATCGCTGAAATTAATTACGTAAAGTTTTATTTTTGTATTTATTTTAAACTTTTTTTACTGATAGTGAACTAATTTGAATATTTTGGCTTTCTAAGCGGTAGTTGATTTTTAATAAGTTTTCAATCTTTTTATAGAGATGACGTCATAAAGTAGGCTGGATATTTATGTCCCTGCCATGTAAAACAAAAAAGTATACGTATATAGCTGAGTAGGCACTGTATAGTAGCCCTGCAGCCAACTATGTGACGTCATTAGAGATTACGTTTTTCGAAACAGATTACATACTCGTAGAGTAAAAACCACGGGAGCTTAACAAAAGCATTACCTACTATCATTCGATCTACACACGGACAGAAGAACAGACAGTGTGGTTTTCTGCAATTATTTTGATACAGATCTGTAGATACCAAGCATGCACTTTGTTGCGCCCAGTTGTCTGGTTTCATATGATTTATGGCTTTGCTACGGTTTAAATCATACAGTATTAATATTTTACTTTGTTTTAGTTGATCTTGCATTATACCGAGGGGTTTGAATCTAAACAGTATCAACATAGGATTAAAAATTTGATGCGGGACCTATTTTAATGTTGACCTACTTTCTTTGTCGTGTATTTTATGTAATTAATTTACCTGTAAGTTTACTATTATTTGTGTCTACGGTAGGTAAATGTTAATTAAATGAGTAGGCACCTAATGTGGGACATTTTGGTCTACTTAGTAAACAAACAGGGCAAGCTAAATAAAACCGTTTAAAAAATCCTGACTCACGTTTTTACAAAATATGCTACACTGGTTACGCCCCGCGATGTTACCCGCTGCATGTTTTCCGGATAAACTTATGTAAATAACCCTATGTGTCAGCTACCTCCATACCAAATTTCGTCCTAATCCGTTTAGTAGTTTTTGCGTGAAGAATAACAAACATCCGTCCATCCATCCAAACTTCCACATTTATAATATTGGTATGGGATTGTAGCGATGGTAGCTCAGTACAGTCGCATATTTGGATTGCACACCGCAGGTCATGCGTTCGGATCTCAAACTTGATCTGCCACTGATAGCAACCACACTTCGACCATATCATCACTTACCTAATATCAAATTAAATACTTAGCCTATTACCAAAAAGTAGGTATATTATGTCAGTAGACTTATTATACATCAACCTAGAATCTCACTGCCCTTTATAGTGGAAATAGCACCTAATTTATAAACATCAAGGGCTATCCCCATTGAATCAAAAGGTTTCGCACTTTCAATTCCGCAAAGTTCAATACATCAACAAGTTAGGTCTGGTGGCTAAACGCGATTTAGTCTCACGAGGAAGTCGCAAAAGTACCTACGTACTTGTCATACGAGCTACTATCGAATCTGTGTTTACCATACAAACTGTGATTTAATCTGCCACCTCAGGTTTTATTAACTGTCGTATATTCTGCATTCTCAGGCGTTCAACATCGTTGTAATTCATGTTACATTGTAGCTCATTGATATTTAATTGTGCGAAAAACACTGGCTTTGCTATCGGTGGGCGTTGGGGCTTGAATCGGAGGCATGTTATTGTGAATTATGGTTTATAACTTGCTTTTAATCAATGAACGCATGAATACTAGATTGTAGATTTCTACGAGCAGCATTTGAAACTGATTAGTCATTGTGACTTTTAATGTTGAAGAATTGCCATGAAATAATATACATACAAATTTACAATTTAAAAAAACCGCCTCCTTGACCCTTAGACCAACTAAACGCACTGCTCCGATGAAACAGCGAGGTTTCGGAGTAAACGAAAACATTATCGTTGTAGGTACCTATACAATTTAATTTACAATTTTTGTTAATTTTTCAAAAACCGCTGGATTGATTTCGTTAAAATTTATATGGGACCTCTGAACTTTGATTTACCAAGCAAAAAAAGAATCATCAAAATCGATTCATAATTGGCGGAATTATCGCGTAACAAACATTAAAAAAACATGCAGTCGAGTTGAGAATCTCCTCCTTTTTTGAATCGGTTAAAAAGGAAGGCAACTGCAAGATTGGTCAACAATGTCTCCACAAATTAGAATAGGCCAAATGTGACAAGCCAAACAGAACTAAAGCAGAAACCTAGTAAAAAAAAAAAGTCAAATATTCTAGATAGCATAAGACATTCATACAGCCACCGCCTAACAAGAACTAACTAATTGGAACGAGTATCCAAAGCAGTGTTGGCAGGGTCATATCAAATTTGGTTAGGCTGGGAACATGGGCAGTTAAGGTTATCTGGGTGCTTTCACGTCGCGACAGAATCGGTTTCTTCTAGGCGAGCGTGCTCTAACGCATCTTCGCTTAACATCAGGCGAGTTGGCGATCAAACACTAGCCTATTTGTAAATAAAAAAAAGTAAGCGTTAATACGTAACTAAAGGGGCTCCTTAAACCAACACCTGGATCGCAAGATAGCCACTTCACGGTATCCTATCCTTCCAACGTTGCAACGGCAACACCGCGGAATGCTAAGAAGTTGCAGGGCTTTTATGCTGTAGTCAGGGCACTCCAGTTAAGTTTGACTAGATAAGATGTTTTAATGTACCTATTATAGGTATTAAGGGTCATGTAATATTAAATAAATAAATAGTAAATTTTTTTGATGTCGTCCGTCGATCTGTCAACTAATACCTACTTATACATATAGGTATAATATGCTTCTGCTACTGTTGGGGGTTCCTATCATTTTAAAAGCTGCAAAAATTTGTGACAGCGTTTTTTAATGTGGAACGAACATTTGCCAAACAGAATTTAAAAAGTATGTATGTCTACGGTCGACCCCCACAGAGGGCAGACTATGACTATGCGTCTATGGGAATGGAACATCTTTTGTTTTTATTTTAGGTGGTAACCTTAGCTGCATGTTACCGAGTACCTACTTCTGCAGATGTTATGGGCATAAATAGAATACGTACGATCAAATCACACGTCACATTATTATAATTTATAGCGCATTAATTTTACAGAAATAATAAATAAGGATTATTATTTGTTATTCTTTGGGCAATAATTTACGGCGAAACCAACTTAAACGTTGAGGCGGACGATTGGGGGAACTAAAAATTTTCACATTAATTTTGTTTAGAATATAATAATTGTGGCTCCCTCTTCGAGCTGTATAGATACACAAGTTGGTGGTACAACATTACGCCGCGGATTCGCGACCACGCCCAGTATCGATAATGCAATGTTTGTGTTTTTCACACTATTAAATTCCAATGAACAACAATATTATGAGTTATGGGTTTATGAATGTGTGTATTGTTGTGGTTTATAGTAGGACTGAGACTGTATTATGACATTGCTTGGGAATCTGGGGCCCTAAATACCTTTTCTTTTTCTTTTTTTTTTAATGTAAAAGTAATGAGACGATTGAGGCGCACTCCCGATGTTAAGAGATAACGCCTGTCCATGACCATTGCAGCGATACACAGAACTTTCAGTAACAAAACAACGTCCAGGGCATCGCTGCTTTGGCACTCATTACTTTGAGACTAGATGGTTAGTCTCAACAGCCCAGTAATTTTGCTAGCTGCAGTACCCTTCAAACCGGAACACAGTAATGTTTGCACACTACTGCTTGGCGGCAGAATATCTGGTACTGCGGTGGTACCTACCTAGACGACCTCCTGCTAAGGAAATCTACCACCGAGAAATACCACCTATTATGTAGAAACGAATATAATCTACGAGACGCTTTATAGATAAAATCGGTTTTCTACTCTTTCAGAACTATCTACAAAAATCTGTGAAGACCATGGTTTCACTTTTATTAGGTACGAAAAACATTAACAAAAACTCAGAACCCAAAAATTAAATTTCATTTAATTTGTTAGCTGCAAGTTATAAAACTTAACTAAATCTACAGTAGGTAGGTAGGTACCTATTGCCGTCTCAACACTAGTCTCAAGGCAAAAATGTAATTTTTTTATATTTCTTTTAGTTGATCATTCTTCTACTAGTTGTAAACTAAAAATTAAACAATCCATAAAATAAAATAAAAAAACCATAAAATGGAAAAGAAAACGCACTCGACAGCTTATAGAGCGGCCCGCGGTGCGATTGGTTTAAGTCTAGACCGCAAGCGCACGCCGCTTCTAGCACTTCTATAGAAATATAATAATCAGGGGATAGGTAACACGAAGGTACTATCTAAACTTTACTTACCTATCAAGTAATTCTCAGACATTTCTATGATGACTTTTAGCAATTTTAGTTTCGAGTTAATGATTCTGCTGTAAAAACATGTGAATGTTAGCGATAATTTTTAATTTTTAAGAACTTTACGACAAAATTTTAGTTTTTTTTTTACCTTTCGAATAGATACTTGAAACAAGAGAAACCCCTTAAGAAATCGACAGTGTGACAGACGAATTTGCTAACCGCCCCAATGTTGCTCCGCTAATTGAAACCCTAACGATCACTACATTAGACTGATTATTTTTCCGACCCAAATATCGACCAATAGAATTGCACCATTCGACGTCACGTGGTACAACCTACATGGTATTATACTGATAATTTTTTGAAAATTTTCTCGTTGTACCACGTGACGTCGAATGGTGCAATTCTATTGGCCGACATTTGGGACGGAAAAATAATCCCCCGAATACCACACGAGCTTCAAAATTATCTGGCATTTCCCTCAAGGTTCCCTGCAAACAAATAAAGTCGTCAAGTTTTTCAGGTTAAAAAATCACTCGCGCTTCTTCGCGCTCGTGATTTTTTAACCTGAAAAACTTGACTCCTTCATTTGTTTGCAACGAACCTATCGGGAAATACCCGATAATTTTGAAGCTCTTGTGGTATTATAAGTGATAATTTAGTTGAGCAACATGGATGCTCTAAACCGTTTAAATCGACAGCTTTATAATGTGTGTTTAATGTGTTTAATGTAACGTGTCTCATTTCCACATGTGTCAATTCACGTCGGAGAGAAGTTGACCGAGCATTGTAAGCATTGATTAACTTTACGCAACGTTTCTAAAGTAAGGTTCTATTTTATAGTTTCCAAAGATCAGTCATTTTAGATTAGGTACCTTTCATAAGGGGAACCAAATTAACTTAATAAATTACTGTGGAGACGTATTAAGTAGTCCTTAATTTTGCTACCGCAAGTTTTTTAGTTTTCTTTCTGTGACGATTTTGTAATTCAAGCAGTCTTATTTTATACCGTGATCAATCCTCAAAGCATTATCTTCGGTATCGATAATAATACCCTCGATTTCTCTTACATTGCGGCCAAAACGCAGGAGATGGATCCGATTACAATTATTTCCTCATTCTAAATACTTAAACGTCCTAACTCCCCACAAATCCTGTAAAACCAAAATAAACCAATCGGCAACACCTTAAAGTCGATACTCCAATAAATAACGCCTGATTTATGAAAATTTATCATACTCTTGAGGCTTAATTTTGAAACGGTGTTATCTCACAATCCAAACGTACCATATACATTTTTAATGACACGGAAAATGAAACCTTTTGTGTTAGTTTAATAGGTCGAATTTTCCGTTTATTCGGAAAGTGTGAAGAGACATTTCAATATGGAAGATTGAAAGTGTGTCTGCGTATTGTTTTGATAAGCTGTAGAACGGGTTGGCGAGATTTATGTATCGCATGATTTAATGCGAACGAACTACTCGCCTTTGTGAAGATCTATTTTTGGTTCAGTTATCATGCAATTGTTTACAATAACATTGGGATATGAATAATGAATATTCATTCATTGATGCAGGTGACGAGCTAACGTGATAACAAGAATTAGGAGGCAAGGGTACGTGAACAAAGTAATGGCCGCTTCACATCCGTCGCTTAACTTATTATTATGGTAACCTACAATTAAATAATAACAGCAGGTCTGTTTTTATCTTAAATTGGCAGCCCTGTCTCTCGGGGGCCAATGGGGGCATAAGGCGCTAGTGTGTTATGGTACCTCAGTCGAAAACAAAACTTATTTAACAATACACAGTGTCGCATTTCACGAAGCAAATTTATGGCTGTTATCGACTTTGTGATTCGTGCAACGATTCATTTATTGGAAAATAATTAATTGCATTAAACATTGTGTAATAAAGAAAAATACGACAACCATAAAATTAAGTATTGTGAATAACTTTTATCACAGGAAACGTGTTTTTGTATTATTTTACAGGTTACATTAGGATTTAAAAAAAATTTATTAAAGTGTGTTAACAACGGGCAAGAAATGTAATTTAGATTGAATATATTTTTTTGCTCCTTTAAAATGTATTGCGATGCCATTTTAACTTAAGGCCCTATTCTGACCTTTCGAACACGTCAACATACTGCAATCTATTATCAATTTAATACTGTGATAAATATGGTCATATTTAGCGAAGCAACAATATTGTGGTAACGCAAGTGCGTGCAAGTCATACTTCTATTTCTAGGTTCTTTTCATTTCACTCCAAAAATTAATAAATAAGTTATGTCTTAAAGAGTCATCAAAAATACTCTACTAGCAGATTTTAAAAAACATTTCTATTGTCATTAATTTGATTAAAATTTCTAGCAAGGCAATCAGTGACTGTTGTACTATTTCCAAGTTTTTTTTTTCATTCAAATGTTATAATTATGTATTTTAGTAAGATAAAAAATGCCAAAAATTTCAAAGTATCGCCTTAAACTAACTAACTTAAATACTAAATCAGCGATGCCCTGGACTTTATTTTGTTACTAAATGTTCTGTGTATCGCCGCAATGGTCATCCCCTATCATCGGGAGGAGAGCGTGTCATCCGTCTCAGTACTTTTACATTTAAGGAAACTAATGTGGAATTAAGGTGGAATCGAATCCTTTAGGTCGAGTTTTTGGATTATCAACCAAAGAAACGATGTCGCTTTTTAGAGCTCTGCGCTGCCCGAGAGTAGAATAGGTACGGTTGAAATCAGGTCATGCAGATCCGAAGAGCACTCTTCAAAGTGTATCCAGTAGAAAACAGAGACAAGCAACTTTGCATGGATGTTCAAGGCTACTACTAAATGAGTCGCAGAATGTAAACCAGTCAAAGGGAAGGTGACAATAAAAATAAACCGTCTAATCTCAAAAACAGAGCTGCCAAGTGAACAGCAGAAGCAGAGACATCTATCATAGTCATAGCAGCCGGCATGACGCAACTTCTAAATCAAATCGCTCACGGACTTCGTACCCAATTTGACGGAAATAACCTATTTCGTACTGAAACTGAAGCAAATTCGTTTGCCGAATAGGAATTCCATTAGGAAAAACAACGCTCACAATTTGGCGGGCCAATGTAATCTATTACGGATCGGCGCAGATATGAATCGACGTAAAAGAAAATGCTTTCGTCAGCTTAGGCTGAGGCTAAATAAGTTTTTGATAGATTTTGTGATTTGTAAACACAGATTTTATTACGTTAGCTGGCTGGTTGATTCAGAGCCAACGAATTCTAAATACCTAGCAGAGAACTTCTATACAAAGTAGTGTCTGCAAAACAGTCCACCAAACTGCGTGAGTGTTCTGTAAAAATGACTTTGTCATATGTTTTTTATTATCGAATAAATTTTATCAATTCTTATTTATACCTTGAAATTTAATCTATGTAATAAAGAAATGTACCTATGACAGAAATTCTTAATTTTCTTTTTCTTACTGAGCAAACAAATGTTGCTCGAATCTATACTTAGTAGGCGGTTTCGCACAGATAGAGCATTTTAAGCATTGATTACTTTTAACCCAATGTGTATATACTGCTCTGCAGTTAAGCTGAACGAAGTGAGTGAATTTATATTACAAGCAAGAAGTTACAAAATACGTATGTATATACCTACTTATCGGGACTATGTGAAGTCCCAAGTCTGAGGTAGAGTACAAATGGAGAAATAAAAAATAAAATCAGTCTACCATAAAGGGCTGTGTTACGGAACAGCCGAAAAAATTAAAAGTAAACAGTGTATGCAAAGTACTCTATCTATACCTATATCTAGGTACATACCCCTACAATCAAATTGAGAAAGTAGGAACATAAACTTTTCCAAAATGTAGTTAGTTTTTGGGTCGAAGTTTTGGCTTTCTTTAAAATTTCGATCCAAAACTGATCTAGATTTGATACTATCTATGTATATCATAAAGTATAAGCAAGTAGGTAACACTCCCGTGGGTCTATTGACACATTTCTCCGATTGCCAACAAATTGATCGTTCTATATTCGAACTACAAATCTTGTGCAGTGAGTAGATATTTGCGTGTCATATCTCATAATTTATTGCCTTCGCAAGGTCGGTCTGCGAATATTCGCTATAGGAAAGCTAAATCAGTTTATTCAAATGCACAGATTAATAATAGAGAAGGAACTTCGAGAGTTTTTACTTACGCTCCATAAAGTAATTAGTGCACTACTACAGTAAGATTTATTTTACAATAAGAATAAAGGATAAGCATATTATCTATAGCTTGAGAAAAGCAGTGATGACTGACCTATGCTAGTTTAAAACCCAATGATTTGTAAATGCAAAAAAAATGATGAAGAAAGATGCAAGACGAACATGTTTTACCACATTGTAATGCACACCTACCACACTGCGGCACTATAATACCTATATTCATATTAATAAAACACTAAAACTTTTACACACAAATTTAAAAAAAACAATTGCGGCGACACGAATTTTCCGCGTTTTCGCCAAAATAAGTAATGTTTTTTATGTTTAACAATTTTCTTGACCGGGATCAAAGTGAGTTCAAAATTAAATTCCTTTTTATTATAGTTGACAGGTTAGATGTTTGACCACAGCTCACCTGATGTTAAGTGACGGTGTGGTACTTTTCTGACAGATAGGTAGGTAGGGGTACTTATATCTATTGTTCTTTCATTTTTTGGCATTTCAGGTGTTTTTTTTTATTCTCATGATATTCTATTAGCACGTTACTTAATAATGTCATTGTCACTGTCATATTTTAGTAATCAGCGGAAAACGTCACTATTCCTATATGTAAATATTACACATTTTGAGTCTGGAGTTCCCTAAGCAAACTTACCTCTATAATATGGATAGAATCAAGTATCGTTTATGGTTATGATGAAGGGAAACTTTATCGATGGTAGTAAGGTTAAAGACATAGAAAGTAGACTTTTTCCTTACGTACTGAGGTAAGTACCCACATAAAAATATCATAAGAGAGTGGTTTTGTGTATTTTCATCTAATGGTAATTTTGAAATATTTGTTTTTATGTTAATATCTTATGAGCGTGCAATAATTTTGTATATGCGAAATTGTAATCGCATATCTACCGGTCTAAGGAACTGTCATAGTTCTTACCCAATATTATGTAAGGTAAGTACTACCGAGGGTTGCGTGTATTGAGCCGCAAATAAATATCTGTACCTACTCATTATTATAAATAACTTTTACAATAGACCCAACCCTAAAAGCACGAAATTAAACAGCTACTCTGTACATTTCGTAGAGTTAATGATATCTTTTTCAATTGATTTTTTTTCCTCGATTTCAAAGTGATTCCCATAGGAAAACTTTTTCCTGATAATGAACACAGTGACCTTCTTTCGGCTTTGCACTACCGTTTCACGAAACCTCGTTTAATACGAGCTATTGTAACAAGTGTTACATTTTAAAAATATCTCAGCGGGAACTCTACCTACTTATCAACATTAAACAAAAATTACAAGAAATAATCAATAAATATAGCTTACCGTAATTTCTGAGTAACTTACTTCTTGCCACCTTAATTCAAACTAGCTGCGCCCCTCGGTGTTACCCGCTACATGTTTTCGGGTTAAAAAGTAACCTATGTCTTAATCCAGGGTCTCAGCTACCTCCATACCAAATTTCATTCAAATCCGTTCATAAGTTTTTGCGTGAAAGAGTAAACATCCATCTATGCATCCAAATTTTCACATTTAAAATATTTGTGTGGGATATCTTGACGAACTAGTTTGAGGAACTTTTATGACATTGTAACCAATAAATAATTCCTACATTTTAAAAATAGGACTAAATAAGTAACATTCCTTTTTAAGACCACGAACATCTTGACTATAGGTAGGTACCTACATGCTATTCAGTTCTTAAACGTATTGTGTTCTATTTAAACGGTTTTATTTAGCTTGCCCTGTTTGTTGTTTTTGGGTAAAATTTAGTAATTGAAACTTTAACCCCTTCCTGTTGACAGATTGATCTGATATTTGGTACACACTTTTACTTCTGATGTAATTTAAATGATGATTTAGAGAAATTATGAAAGTCTACAGATTCGTATACCTACATAGTTTTTTTTATTGTGAAAAACAAACTGAGACTTAATTATCTACCTAGCACCTATCAGTAGTTTTTTCCTTTTCCAAGAAATGATCAAAAGTCAAAATTTGAGACGTAAGAACGTTTGTAACCGCCATATTTTTGCTCCGCTAAATGTATCCTTATTTCCTACATAGTGAGACTTATGATTGACTGCAGTAACGCACTTTATAGAGCCTATACTCCATGAACATTTAGATTGGGTTAGCTAGTATTGATGCTTTCTGTACTTACCTAGTAAATAAAAAGTAGGTTACACACACGTAGGGCAATACTTACCACTTACCACTAATCACTCAATGAAAAAAAAACATGGGAATACCACTAATTTCAGTCAAATATCGACCTGCTATTGCTTTACTTTAGATCTACTTTTTCGAAACTAGATTATATTTCGAACTCTATTCCCTTACCTATAGAGTTTACTTGATACAGCAAAATAATATACAGATAGGTTTGATTTATTCACTGAATAGGTTGGGTTCAATGTTCCTATTGTGCCTAATGACCACTTAGACTCAATTCCCACTGACACTGGGTCGAAGGAAAGCACGTCGAAGGTTATCGACAGTTTTTTGTTATTTAATTAATTGACCTCTATTGCCACTGTGATAATGTACAATTTTCTAGGTTCTGAGGTAAAAAAAGACTTCAACTATATTCACACTTTTTTTTCTTTGGTTTTGGCGTCGCATTTTGAGCATTTGCCAGTGTCAAGTGTTTTATATTTCCAATTTTCATAAGTTCAATAAGTTGCCTCGTAGCTATAGTCAAAGTCCAGTCTTGGTCAAGTTTAGTCCGTGTCAGTCAAGTCCAGTCATGCTTTAGAGGTGACTTTGAAAACTTATAAAGCTTCGATGTAGTTTACCTACTTTTCTCTTTTGCTTTTTTTTAAAATACTTGATACTAATTAATTTAAAATAAACATCCTACCTACCATAACAATTGGCGTCTTTATCGCTAATATATATCTACTATTTCATTTGTGACGAAATGCCTGTATTTTTCCTAAAACATTATAAAATAACACGTCATTGGTTACTAACTCATTACTCGAAGCGGTGTGGAGATTCTACGGAACAGCCTCGATACACGCCACGTTAATGGTAGCCCATAATATTTGTGATACATTATTATTACTTGATAATAAAAGAAGATAAAATGCGGTTTCTCAAGTTGCGACCAAAAATATGTGTAAAAATATGTCTACAAGTACCAAAGCTTCTTGATCGACTAACAATGTGGTCGAAATGATTACAATTTTATTTAAATAATAGTTTTTATAATTGACAGGCTAGGTGTTTGACCACAGCTTACCTGATGTTAAGTGACGGTTTGGTCGCAAATGGTAAACACACATGGACAACAACACAAGTCGCCTGGAATGGACCTGGCTCTCAAGTAAGACTGCTAGAACACACCGTTATAGATGCTTGGCGGCAGATTTTCAAGAGTGTGGTAGCTAACCAGCCGAGTACCCACTAATACCTTATGGCTGTGCTATGACTTCCTCACGATGTTTTCTTTCACCGGCAGCTTAAGCTCATTGTTGGGGTTTGAGCTCACGCCATCCCGCGTGTGAACCGACCGTGCTAACCACTGAACTACCATCGCTACAAAAAATCGATAACAGAAATTAATCAGATGAATCGTCGTATTATTTCACCGAAGCACTTAAAACTGTGCAGGGTCGTCGAGTAGATAAATTGGACAGGTGCATGCAACATAGCACCATTAAAAATTATTCAGTAATCAATTAATTTCTTTTTAATCAAATTATGATCTACGGACTCTAGGATCTGTGCTCATTTCAATTGAAAAATTATTTATGAAATTTAGCCCAAAAGAAAAAAACATATTTAATAAAAAGTACCTATGTGTACTTATCTCTAAATCAATTGATATTAACATCAGAAAGATTAAACAAGTGAAATATGGTAATTGAACGTACATATACCGGTTCTTTTGTTCTCTGTATTTTTTTTCTGTTTTTGGTGTGCATTTTTTTTCAAATTTCTATTTCATCTATCTATATTTTTAGAAACGAATTAGGGCATTACAAACCATCAACTTGTTTGCTAGTAAAAATACACTACAAAATGGACTATCCTTCACTTTAATTGGGGTCCTAATTGACCCATATCTGACACATATAGCACCATATCACATAAAAATCGTAATTGATGTAAGCATGCGGTAGATAAGTATGACGCATGAGTTACGAACGACTATCAGCTAATCTGTGGTGAGATCCATATTGTTATGACACACGCGAACTTGATGTTATAGAGACATAAATAACAAAGTATGATGGTGGTATAGTTTGGATTGTTCTATTAACAGAGTCCAGTGGACTAAACTTGTCTCATACAAGACAGTAGTTTTTTTTGTTCAGGTTTTATAAACTGTCCCATCTTGCCGTCATAAGGAATAAATACGTATCTGTCATTTTTTCCGTAATTGAGTTTTTTTTTTCTTTGGTTTTGGCGTCGCGTTTTAGCATTTGCCAGTGTCAAGTATTTATATATTTTCAAGTTACAAAAGTATATATGTACATCATCGTAATCAGTAGTAAAAAAGACGAATCTACCAGTATTTTTTTATTAAAACGGAAAAAATGTCAGATGTCCTTTTTTTAATTATGAATAGGATAGAGCCATAGCCATATTGCCTTCAGCAAACAAATTAGCGCGAACATTTTTATTATTATTATATGACATAAAATAAGTAATAAAGAAAATAAAAAACCTTACTTTAAGTAGGTACTTATGTTGCTACTTAAATTTCAACGAAAATTAAATCATAAATTATGAAAAAAAATGGGTGATAAAACTGCATGTCTTAACCGCCTACTTGTATCATAACAATTCTGTAACAGTAAATGCCCACTCTTAAATAAAATTATGCTAGTTTCAAAATTATACAAACAAAAAGTTATTACAAGGGATAACGGAATAAAACACAAAGAAACTTACAAGTTTATTATGGAAATAAGGAACTCATTAGAAATGAATTAAACAATATAAAATTATAATAAAACGTTCTCGTAGATTTTATCACAGATATACAGGTATGTAGGTATTAGGAGTGCCTAAACATGTAAATTAATTAAAAATAATTATGATACACTTTACAATCAGATATTTTGTAGCCTTTTCACTAAACTTTTATAAAACAGGAATGAACCACTAAAGTAGGTACTCATCAAAATAGACGCTTACATTTGTCGGTGGAGATTTTAGGCGAGAGATTAAATTTAACCCTCAAAAAACATAATATATCTGCTCTACTTATCAGCAATCTCCATTTATAACAGACTCAAAAAAAGATAAGATTCTCAATTCGACTGTATTTTTTTTGTACGTATGTTACGTGATCTTTCCGCTAATTTTATTATGAATCGATTTTGATAATTCTATTTTTTTTTAAACCGACTACAATATGTCCCTTAGACCAACTAAACACACTGCTCCAATGAAACAGCGAGGTTTCGGTGTAAACGGAAATATCATCGATTTATACTATTTTTAGATTTTATGTGGGACCTCTGAAGTATGATCGACCAAGCAAAAAAATAATCATCAAAATCGAATCATAAATTGACGGAATGATGGCGTAACATACCTACATTCAAAAAAAAAGAACGCAGTCGAATTAAGAACCTTCTTCCTTTTGAGTTTTTTTTTTCATGGTTGACAGCCTAGATGTTTGACCACAGCTCACCTGATGTTAAGGGAAGGTGTGGTCGAAGATGGTAAAGCACACCTAGCCTGGAATGGAACTGGCTCTCAAGTGCGGCAGCCGGAACACACCGTTAGATGCTTGGCGGCAGATTTTCAAACTTGAGGGTCGTAGCTAGCCAGCCGAGTACTAGAAAGTACCCTACCACCATGCTATGGTTTCCTTCACCGGTAGCTCAAGCTCATTGTTGGGATTTGAACCCGCGCCCTTCGGCATGCGAACCTACCGCGCTAACCACTGAGCTATCATCGCTACAAAAAATGAGTCGAGTGTCGATGAGTCGGTTAAAAACAAAATCTAACTGTACCCGGTGCTGTGCTATACCACCGCTATCATTAGTCCTTAATGTCAAATAAACCTTTTAAATAAACGAAACAGAACTCGGTAAAATTAAAAATGAATGTCTTTTATAAGCAGTCGATAAAAATACTTTTGATATGACGTGACCAGACCACCTTTGATATATCTGACTCATTTTAGTAATATTTTAAGACAATTTCAATTTAAAACTAGTTTAGCAATACAAAAGAACCGTTCCCAACAAGACCAGTAGCAATTTACAGCTATGTTTAGAAAACGTCGCGTTCCGTCGAGGCCTGTGGGAAACACCAACTGTTACTTTTCAGAAATACGAGTACATGTTTTATCACAGTAACAATGCCTATTTTTCATCTGGTCTAGACGATGCCGTAGTACAATGTGTTGATAATAATACAGTAAAAAAGATCGCGCAATTGAAAATTTTAGCTTTACATTTTAACAATTTCCTAAAGAATAGAATGGCAGTTACTTCCAAATTTAATTGCAACAAAAGATCTTAAAATTAGTAACTTAAAATTATGATTAAGTTTGAAATTGTACAAAATAGAAGACATAGTACGAGTACAAGTCAAGAACGCTTCAAGACACTAAAATTTATAATAATTTTAAGTGTCAAAATTACGAAATTATGTTATAACTTATTTAAATTTAAACTTCTAAGTACCTACTATAATCACACTGATATTTTAAATAAATACAAAAGATTCTATCTTTGTCACTTCATCACAGTATCTGGGCTGAATAGATTTGGATGAAATTTGAAATGTAAATAGTTTATACTGATTAACGCATAGGCTACTTTTTTCCAGGTAAATGTGGCACCATGTATAGGTAACTAACAAAAAAATTGATTATAATTAAAAATCTAAAGTTTAAAAAATTGGACAATAATGGATGGTTGCATGCAACATATAACCAGTAAAGATTGTGTCGACAACTTGTAACTATAAACAATGGTCTTCTAACACAGTGGCCGAATGCACGCGGACACAAGTAAAAGGAGAGGTTGTAAACAAAACGGAGCCAGCCATTCATAACTTACAACGTTACGGCCGAACCGGCGGCAGCGGTACGGCGCAAACAGTTACAGAACTAAAAACACTAGAAAAGGCCACAAAAATATTACCGTTCAACCTAACAAATCCATACAAAATTCTATATTGTTCATACCTAACAACGGTTGCCATTGGCGAGTATTTCAAACAAAAGATTATTGGACTACTAGTAATTTTCTTTTTTTGACATTTTGTTGTATTGACATACTTTATTTTGACATTTTCTTTTTTTTTTATTCATTGACATAATCAGTGTTTTAAAACTCTTTTAATGATATATTTGAAATTATATTATGGAATTGACTTATAACATTGTAACAATACAATATTTGTAGGTATTTATTTGTTCTAATACAGTATCCCTTGTTTCTACGTCCTGTCAAATAATTAATTGGTTTACATTACCAGCCTCAAACTAAGTAAAGCTTATATTACACAGATAGCTGTGAAGATTACTCGTTTATAATTTTCTTTATGACACTTTAAATTATACGTTGAGACATAAAACATTTTTGTTCGTCACATAACTAAACGTTTATCCTGGGTGGGAATCGAGCCCACACCCTCGTAGCTCATGAAGCAGATCTACCATTAAACGAGTTAACAGAATAACGATATAACAAACCTAAGAGTAAACATAAATATATGCATACTTATTATTTACAATCTTAAACATATCAATGAAAGAAAAAATATTTTAAAAAAAAAACAATCTAAAAGTCCATACTTTTTTTGAACAAAGTTGATGACAGCATTATAGTCAACCGATGCCACTTCTAGTGGCTTCTTCTCTATCTCGTTAATATATTTATATGTTAAGACAAATTTTGAAAGCTTTAGTTGACAGATCTAAACTTACTAAAAATAATGTTTTCTTAGCATGGCAGTTACTGGGACGACGACCGCAAAATTATTAATACTTTTAGATAAAATTATGTCCTTCAAAATTGGTTGTATGATAATGATGATTAATGATTTTGATTCTTTTTTCCAACTTAAATAATTTACAAAACAGTAACGCTGATTTTACTAAAATATTCTTTGTTAATTTATTTATGTTTTTACACTTTTACAGGATAAGGCTAGGTGACGGTGTGGTCGAAAATGGAAAACACACTTAGCCTAGAATGGAACTGGCTCGCAGATGAGGACAGGAAAGTACCGTACCAGCACGCTATGGTTTCCTTCACTGGCCACTCAAGCTCATTGTTGGGGTTTGAACCCCCGCCCTGCGGCGTGTGAAACGACCGCGCTAACTACTTAACTATCATCGCTACAAAATATATACACGTTTGATTGCGTCCGAATCAAGATCGATTAAGAAGACCGCGCGCGTTTCCTACTTTATTTCAACTCCTTAAAAAAGAGTAGGTACGGTAAGTCACTGAACCGACATAGCTCAACGGATTAGCAAGTTGAAGTGGCAGTGGACAAGGCACATAGCACGCAGAACTGATGTCCGATGGAACTGCAAAGTTCTGGAGTGGAGACCACGGACCGGCAAGCGCAGCGTAGGACATCTATCCTCAAGGTGGACAGACGACGTAGTAAAAACCACAGGAACGCGCTGGATGCGAGCCGCTTCCAACCGGTCTTTATGGAAGTCAATGGGGGAGGTCTATGTCCAGCAGTGAACGTCCTACGGCTGAAATGATGATGAAGTCACTGAACAATATATTCCAATCTAATCACACGAGAGTAATCCCGAGTAACAAAACAAAAAAGCAACGTCTAAAACTGCATTTCAAATAAAAACATTACTATTAAACTAAAGTAGGTAATAATGTTTCAAAGTTTCTAACTATTTTGTAAATGAAGCAGCCCGAAGGTGAAAGAGATAAAACATTATCGAGGCAATAATTCGTCACGTATTTTATAGTCGGCATGTTACGAGCGTTGTGGGTAATTTTTATTGAGACCTTGAACTTGTACACAATTTCGTCGGTCGATAATGCGAGCGCGGTTTAACTGCCTTAGAGATGACTCGGTTTAGTTTTAGCTATTTTTTAGCTAGATCATTCATTTACGTTTATAGATAATATGCTAAAAATGTTTTTATTTTAATAAATTTAAATAATATCTGTATAAAGAGGCTATTCTTAATACTGGTGCTCTTTATTTTGTATACCTGGCTAAACGTTTGAAAAACTTAGCATTGCCATTGTTTTGGCTAGTTCACTATCTACTATGGGGTTTTTAAATAAATTATTGTATTTATGTAGGTTTAGTTACGTACAATAATTATGTTGGGTTTTTTTAAATTAATTATTATTTCATATACGAGTACCAATAAGTACCTACACCTAGTTGTAAATTAAATTTTAAGTAAAAAAATATAAATATCGCAGGAAATTACACACAGCGCCATCTGCCCCCAAACTTGTACTATGAAAACCAGATAACTGATAGAATACTTAAATACTTTTTTTTTAATACATAGTAGGTACTTATAGTAAATACAGAACAAACATTTATTTATACTACAAAATGTTTATCCTGGATGGGAAAATCGAACCCACGATCTTCAACTCTTGGAGCAGACATACTACCAATAAACCAACAGGGCTGTCAGTTATTACATAGTTAGTATAATTTTTACACAATGTCACATCTTAAGTTAAAAAAAGGTTTAAAAAAGTCGCACGAAATATTAATTGAAAATGCTAAACCAATTTTGTAAAGTAAAAAAAAAATGTCGGTGGCCGCGATCCAATTAAACCTGGAACCACTGTAACCCACTGTGTAATCACAAACAATCAATGCTCTTACGCAAGTACTGTAAGGGAATGTCCGACCCTGCGGCTGCCTGTAACGGTAATTCGTCTTCGTGCCTCTTTAAATTGACTGGCACTCCGTAACAACGGCTTACGGATTGTAATTATTTCATTTCGAAGTTTTTAGGATTCCATACTAAATGTTTACAATGGAACCGTATTACCTGACCTGTCATTTTTTGTTTTACAGCGATGGTAGTTCAGTGGTTTGCACATCGAAGTTTCAAACCTCAACGAGCTTGAGCTGCCGGTGAAAGAAAACATCGTGAGGAAGCTATAACATGGTGGTACCACCCACAAGTTGAAAATCTGCCGCCAAGCAGCTAACGGTATGTTCCGGCTGCCTCACTTGAGAGCCAATTCTATTCCAGGCAAGGTGTGCTTTACCATATTTGACCACGCCGTCACTTAACATCGGGTGAGCTGTGACACTGTGACAAACACCTACCTTGTCAATTGATTGATTCAGGCGTTACTTTGCGGAAGTTCATTTTGAATATTCAAGGTACCTATATATTTAGTTTATTTCCGCTTAACAGTCGTTCCAGTTACTTAGCTTGTCAACCATAAAAAAATCCTATCTGTTCTTCATTTAAGACAATAGTAAAGGTAACACAATTATACTTTTAAAATTATGATTTATTTTAAAAGTGTCATGAATAATAAAATATTGAATATTTTATGCTAAGTTTTGGAGTTTCTAGTAAATACAGTAATTCTAACAAGCTATAAAAAAATTTAAAGTTGCCTTTTTTCGAGCTAGCTGTGTCAACACATTTGTAATTATCTAATGCTATTCATTAATAATGGAATAATTAATCTGGATTTTGCTGCGAATATATACATTTTTATGGTTCACAGACTAAGTTCTTGACTACAGCTCACTGAATGTTAAGTGACAGTGTTGTCGAAGATTGTAAACACATCTACATTTGAATGAAACTAGCTCTCTAATGAGGTTGCTGGAACACAAGTTTTAGGTGCTTTGCGTTGGTTTATCAACTAGATTATGTTATTTACTTAATTAGCCGGTCCTAGAAAGCGCCCTACCACCACTCTATGGTCTTTCTTTAAAACCAGCTTAAGCTCATTGTTGTGTTGAGTTTCGAACCGACCGACGACGCTCTTTGACGTGCGTCCGAATGCGTTACATTGAGATACCATCGCTATATTAGGTACCTACTTCGCATGAGTCAGACAATTAGATACCAAACTTCAATAGGTACCCACAGTATTAATAATTTTACTATACAGGACGTATTTTTTGTTCATAAAAACTAAGCCTGAGACACATTTATCATATTTTTTTGTTTGACATTGCTGTGTATCGAAGTAGTGACTGATGAACAAAAAGTATGGACGGACTATCATTACATAGGGCAATTATACACTGTGTAAATTGAATTTATACACATGTAGTGTTCAGGTAGCGAAAACCAATGAAATTGTGATCCAAAGGAGAAGCTCGCAACATGACATTACAAATTAAAAACGAAGTACAAAATCAAATTAGTTTTCTTATTTTGACCAAAAAATATTTTAGAAAGAATTTTATTTCAAAACTGCTTTAGTCGCTAAACATTTGCTCAGTATATATTCCGGTTTATAGACGTAGCGTTTTGCAAACGTATTCAGGGTTATAAGCTTTAGGTGTACTACTACGAAAGGGGGTCATTGTACATAATCAACTTTTGAAAGACTTAAAGCACACCTCTGAAATTACAAAAAAAAGCAGCCGCTTTTACACATTTATTTATTTTTAGTAATGTGGACATAAACAACGCTGCTCTACCGGATTTGCAGACCTAATGAATGATGTCGAGGTTTTTCATGCATTATGGATTATGTATAAACGGAAATTCATGTACTTTACGCGCAGTGTGAAAACGCCATAAGACTGGTAAGACCCCTTCACAATGGCAAATTACTGATCTTTGACATCGCCAGGAACAATGGGAGACGAAGTCGGGAATTTATGATGTGCGGCCGGCCGTATTAAAGAGTAGTTAATATAATATTATATTGCAGTTGGGAGAAACTTTTTGGACCGTTTGTTATATTTATTTAAACCTACACTCGTAAGCTACTTAGTTTTTTTTTGTTTTAGCTGAACATTATTACTAGATTTTTATTTAGCCTTTGTAATTTTTCAGCAAATTTTTTTTGAATTTATTTTTGGCATCGCACTTTATACATTCTGCCAATGTCCGTTCCAATTTTTAATCTTAAGATACAATAAAGAAGTCAAAACTATTCCGAACCCTAGTAAAGTAGGTAGTAGTAACAACACGAAAAACTACGATTCTACACATCATCTCATGTGGAAAAACGCACTTATGTGCATAATTTGCCACTTAATGATTAAAACACTACTATTTTTTAACTTTGACACTCGAAAAAACACAAGTTTTGAAAAATTACATGATTTTTTCGCGTTACATTCCCGCCTAAATTGTGATATAATTACGATATGTATTATAAAAGTTTATACCGAATATGTTTCCACTACGCTCGCGCACAATTTACAACGTGTTAGTCGGTGTTAGTGCTTTCACAGATTCAATAAGGCGCGCGCGCACCGAGCTACGACCGAGTGACGTCCGAGTAACATACGACTCTCAAATGATTTATATCGATTTGCATACGAGTTTGATACGGGTTCGAATCGTAGGCAGGTTTCGGGGTCAAGTTCGCATCTTTTTATTCTTTGATCTGTGCGATATAATTTAGTGTTCAAAAAGGACCTTGGTACGAAGCCAAACATTTATAAAACTTTCCTAGTTTTTTTTGCACGTTAAATTAAATTAAGTATTTGTATTAAAAAGTTAATAAACACAATCTTTTGCTAAATTTAAATTTAATTTGGTGGGTACGCTTGATTTACAGCCACGGATTAGCATATTCCCGAATCTCATACGCTTGAGTAATTATTTGAAAAAGATTTACTATTCAATTAAATCAGTGTGTAAACAGGATGTTTTATAGTATCATGATGCTGTAAAAATATTAAAATATAATGGCCAGTCTTAATGTTTTCCGCCAAGCGTCGTGAGACTCTCGCCATAGTAGAGTGGCGTACAGTTTATTTTAATATTAAAATATGCGCACATATAGTCAAATAACCTATAATTATAAAGATTTATGTTTTAATTAAGTACTTTACTTCATAATAATTCATTTATTTTCATATCGAACTGCTTTTTATACGATAACCTAAGTGGTAATATTGATAATATTTTGGTATTTTTAAGTTTAAATTATGCTACTTGTTTTAACTATTGTAATGTAGAATTTAGCTAAATTGATTAGTTGTTATTGTCATCAAATATAAATGTGTTGTGAGAAAAGTAGAAAAAATCCGGATAAGTGCGAGTTGGACTCGCGCACGTTCCGTACCATTATAGCCAGCCCTGTTGGTTCATTGGTAGAAGGTATGTCTGCTTCAAGAGCTGAAGGATGTCGGTTCGATTCCCACCCAGTATTGTACCGTACACCGTATTTATTATAAGTATGTACTTACATTCCTGATTCTAATGATATAATTTACAAAATTATATGAACTCCATGTTCCACTCAATATAACGTATCAATACCTGTGACTGTGATCAGTCACAGGTATAATTAATATATATTTTATATGTGGGCATTTTCACTTTAAATGGTGCAGGCTAGTTTTTGGTTGTCCTATGACGACAAACTGATGGAACAAATGTTTGGAATATAATTTTTAAGAATCTGTTTATTACACTAAAGAAATGTTTATAAATCTGTCTGGATTTCTATTATTTGGCTCCTGAAACAACACGGTTTCAATTTTAATTTAATTACAAATAAAATATAATGTGTGAAAATGTGGTGTCCCATCGACAGTTTGCCTCCTTGTGTTTAATTTTTTGAAAGTTATTTGTACGATGGCTTCCGTAGCGATGATCAATTATCATTGTAATATAGTTATTTGTTAATTTAAACTAAATATTTAATATCAGTTAGATAACAAAGTCATTAAATAAATTAATAAAGCTTGTCCCACGAAATCGCGATTACCGGACATGTCCGGATTGTAACGCACTTTTTACTATTACTTTATCTATTTATCGGGTAAATCTGCTTCTTATTGGAACCCCAACGACAAATGTCATAGTATAAAACGCCAGTTTGAAGTTTGTTGCGAACTGTGTCCAATTAGTGCGGCTGCTACTCGGCACAGAAAATTTGGTGTAAGATAATCTACTGAGGTTAGTAACGTTTTTTTTTGTGAAATTAATGTTTGACTTTATTTATTTTTTAGCTATTTATGGGTTTAACCCTACTGAAAGCATACGAATAGAATTTGATACAAAACTGATAATGTTTTTGAGTATTTTAATTTTATTTTGAAAAATGACCGAATTTCGTCACGTCTTGTTAGTAACCGTTACTATAGAACAGACAAAAATGTTACGAAACAGACATGTAAAGCTTAGTACTCAATATCAACGAAACTGATTTAATATTATTATGACATTACATTAGTTGAAAAATAAAATATTTATGTTTTTTTTTCTTAACTTTGCAGATACTTGTCAACTTGAAGAAGAAACATTTTTATGCTTGTAGACAACAATATTAACTGGCTTTGCCAGTCGACTTACTTAAATACCATCAGAACTTTGTCATGGGTGTCAATATTTTTAATAATATAATTAGATTTTGTGTTAACTGTTTATTGTTTTATTATATCGACACCTATTTAATGTGTGTTTTTATTAAATGCCTACAGAGTACACCTAAGTCTCATTAGGAAAACTATTTTTTTTATTTTATCACACAGTGAGTACCATTCTTATTGATTCTGTCTCGTCACGCCACATGTCCATTCAGTTACGGTCCCTAAATATTGAAGAGTTGTTTCTTTAAAAATATTTCAATTCTATAAGCTAATTGATTATTTAATATTATATTAATAAAGAAAATAAAAAGCCTTATTAAATTTACATTTTCATTTTATCGTTTTGTGTATACTTAATAAAGTTATATGAAAAATAATATTTGCATTGGACAATATGTAACTAAACTGACCTTATTGTTGAATTTTATTTAAAAGTACATATATAATGCCCAAGTCTTAAAATTCTATTTCATTAATTAGTACATGAAAACTCAATAACAGCATTTTTTAAATTTTATTTTCAGCGGTTTTCTTTTTATCTCGATCTGATTTTTGTTACTAACAAGACAAATATTTACGACTTAAGTTCGAAAAAATTAATTTATGTGATAAAATACACATTTCTACCCAGAACTTTTATAAAAATCACATAAATGAAATCATTCTTTACTATTATTCATAGTTTATAAGTATTAAAACACTAATACATTTTCAAAGGATGTTTTTAAAACCTGCACCATTTAAAGTGAAAATGCCCATGTATAATAACTACTCGCTGTATAATCTAATTATTCGAATGAAAGAAAAAATTGCAGCAGGCATTTCTCGAGACAAAAGAGACGCCAGTTTCTTTATCAAACGGATAAAAAGCTTTGGGAAAAATCACTTCCTAGGAAGGGCATTGTAAATTTTTGGTCCACTATTTTAAAATAATCTATTCATCACCTGTTACCATAAAAATTGTACAAATTGTGTGTAGCCATAAAACTGTTAAGTTTGAATAGCACTTTACCTGACTGCAGTAAAGTTTTTATCGAGATTTGCTTATATTTGGATAACGGTTTTACAACTTCATTTTACCGTTGCACTTTTCAAAAAAGTCACTCCGCTAAAAACTATTCTATTTTATGAATAACACAAGTTAAACGGCACGTCTCATAAATATATTTTAGATTGAGAATATAAATGAATGGATCCAATTTTTGCGAAATTTACGAACAATTAATTTTTGTAGGTCAATAAAGAACTATATTTAGTGCATTCTTTTTTAAAGAAATTGTGTTGAGTTTTAGCTTTTTATATATCATGGGACAGATGATGCTAAAATGTAGTGAATAAATGACAATAAAATAATAGATAGTTACTATAATTATATTACAATACAATAAAATACTATATGTTACAATAGCTAGTCGGATAGAGCAACTGCATAACTTATCTTCTTCACGGTAAAAAAAAAACAGATTGTAAAAGCAATAAATACTCTTTCTATTTCAAATTACATAATTCCATTATTAATTTGAAATAAAAATAATCATGATCATAATTAATTTAATTAGATTTTATATTTTGTTTAATAAGTCAAATTCAGTTCAGTCAAGTCAGTTTTGTTTTTGTTTTGTATACTAAGTCAAAGATAAATACGTTTGGTATTAAAATTTTAATTAATTCCACTCTACCCATTATACTTTCGAAAAGCCAGGAGCTCTAAGAAGCGACACCGCTTCATGATCGATATTACAAAAACTCGAAACAAACGGTTCGAATGTATCTTCATTGTACGAACCACTAAATATACGTAATGAAATTTTCTGCCCGAGTGGGTGTTCCCTGATAGATACAATCTGGGTGGCTTCAAGTCGCGAATGATCGGGTTCTTCTAGGCGAACGTACGCCACCATCGACCGCATCAGGCGAGTTGGCGATTTAACGCAAGCCTATATGTACCTAATAAAAAAAAAAAGAATTCATAGTTGCAAAACTGTACACGATGTTATCTGTTACCCATATCGACACGCGATATTTCCATTTACTGTATTACATTATTCCAATCTTAATTAGCTGTAACAATTTGTCGAATAGCAAAAAATATCGTATTATCACAACCTTAAGTTCGTAAATGTCGTATGAAATCGCGATACGGGCAGCTTTGGCCGGAGCAAACTCATAAAATGTGTAGAGTAACAGCGTCCGCCTTACAATGTGACGGTTTATACGGTCCCAGGCAGGTGTGAACATTATCTTAATTCAACTGCTACCGAACGATCAGAGGTGTGTTCCGACCTTTATGTTGCAAATTGAAAAATCTCGCACGGGATTTCTGCGCCGCTTTCCTTGATTTTTATGTTTCAATCAAATAGTTTTATTATGTGTTTCTCCATTTCATTATCCACTTATTAGGACCAACGTTCCACAGATGTTTCTCTGGCATATTTTTATGTTGTTGAAACAATAAAAATCACCTATCTTTGTAGCATTTAATGGTATCAGCATGCGGATTCTAGGTCCAACCCGTACCGGGTATAGCACTTACGACCCAGGTGTGGATTTAAGGTTTTTTATAACTATAATTATTACGAATGAATTAAGTAATTTATTTTCGTTTTAAGTTCCACTCATGGAAAACATGAACTCGCAAATAAAATTTCGAAAATTTATGGAGCGACAAAATTCTTTTTTCGTTTTGATCTGCTCGATCAACAAGAAATAAAAAGAGCAAATTTTCTTTTTCATAATTATAGGGGCTTCATATTCTTACTATGTAGGTACTATGTATTAATTATATTCGTTTTTTTTTATGTTTAACTTCAAATGTGTTACAACATCTCCCGTCTGTTCATATGTTCTTAGTCTTTAATCTATTTCCCAATCCTGACTGCCTGGAAGACATCGCTTTTAGCGATAAGATCGCTGGTTGCACTGGCTCATAAGTTTTTTTTGTACATATTTTATATCTGATGTGTACAAAAATGTTTTTTATCTATCTATCAAGTTCATATGTGTCCCGTCGTAGACGCGAATTGTTGGCTGGTCCACTCTGCACTCTACTCATAAATTTGTTTAAAATGTTAATATACATAAATAATTATTGTAAAAATCTTGATAAACGTGATATTTAAGTCACCTATTTCACATAATTACATAAAATCAATAAATTGATTTTGCATAAAGTGTCTAACATCTAAGGAAGTAATTACAAGCAAAGTAAAATTAATTTAATATTAAATCCCGCTTCATGTATTAACCCGATCCTAATAAAATCAAATAATTTATTGATACACTATAGGAGTGTAATGGCTCGCATATTTTCGTCAAGTAAATTGTTAATTTATTCAAATTGGAGACAATCAATTTAAGTAGCTCTTCTTAATGTTTGTTTTAGTCGATTTAGACGGTTTTGTTTTAGGCGCTTCCTTAAATGGCTAGACAGAACGATGGGTTCAATCACTCGTAAAAGATATATGTTTATCTACGGTATATTATACGTATGTTGGTATGTTGATGGATTTAGCCGGCAACTGATATTCTGTAACATTAGGAAACATCTTGACATGTTTAATAGTTGTAATACAAGTCTTTATTTTTGTTAGGAAGACAAAGTGAAAAAATTTTGATGTCTATTACGAAACAAATTATCTTAAAAATGCATATTTAGAATCAGTTACTGTTACCTACTGATTTATTAAACAAAAAAACAGAGCTATTCGAATGTCGCTCTACTTGCCTGTATATATTTTTTTATCTCAATAATTAATATGAAATCATAATAAGTTCAGAAGTTACGACAATTCCAATCGCTTCCAATTTAGAGAGGTTCTGTAGTTTTAGAAACTTAATGTATGATTTAGTATGTATGTTGTTAGAAACTTTATGTATGATTTAGTTCAACTTTGGAAACTGACATGGTTTTAACACATTTTTATTTTACTTATGCAGTATTAATCACGTTTAATTATGTTAGATATTTCGATTATAGTTTCGGTTACATCCGGTTAAAGCAGAGTACAACGCGCACCTCCTTCTGGGCACTGCGGGCAGCGGCCCGCAAGTAAATTGAGCCAGTTTTAGTTCTAACCTATACTGATCAAATTTTAATAGTAGGTACCTACCTAACACAATATTATTAATTTATCATTAAAAGTGCCAACGATTGATATTTTTGTGATAGCGACCTATAAAATTCAATAAAAATCAAACGATGTCGTACCTTAAGAATTTGAAAATGGCTGAACCAATTTAAGCGATTTTTTTTAAATGTTAGTGATGCTTCGTATGAGATTTATACAGGGATAACTCTGCTAAAGATTAAGGTGTACCCGAAAGCGGATAATCTTATTCACAATTGTGAACATTTTTAACGCGAGAAAATAACAGCTGTTCATAGAAAAAGATTGCTGACCCCTGACCAAATGAATAGAGCAGCTGACTTTTATCGTTGTATATAATAGTTTTAACAACGATAAAATTTGTTTACAACTGTGTGTACTATGACTCTGTTTCGGCTTAGTAGATACACTTATAACCCTGTATAGATGCGACGACGAAGCCCGAGCGCTACCACACTGGGTAAGAAGTATTCGGGCATTTAGACAGTTACTTAATAAAATAGATAAGGTTTAAGCGATTATGTCCCGAGTGTAAAATAGACTTTTATTAGGTGTTGGGCTAAGTACAAGCTAGTTTCAGTTTGAAAGGGGTCAGCGGGCTATGCCGGAAAGGAGGGTCGCCACCCCTAGCCCAGGATATAACTTCTCTGAATACGGCACTTTGAGGTGAACGTTATATCAAAATAAAGGATTATTAAAACACTTTTATTTTTTAAACAAACGACAAACTTAAAAAAAAACTACGTATTAATCCTATTAACATTATAAATGCGAAAGTTTGTGACGTTTGTTACTCTTTCACGCAAAAACTACTGAACGGATTTGGATAAAATTTGGTTTGGTAGCTGAGACCCTAGATTAACACATAGGCAACTTTTTATCCCGGAAACATGTAGCGGATAACACCGCGGGGCGCAGCTAGTGATGTAATATATATATGTAATATTTGACAGCCCTGTTGGTTCATTGGTAGTATGTCTGCTTCGAGAGCTGAAGGGCGTGGGTTCGATTCCCACTCAGGACTAATATTTGTGTGACTAACATCGATGTTTGTTCTGTGTCTGGGTGTACTGTATGTATTATAAGTATGTAATTACAAAAAAAAAAGTATTTAAGTATTCTATCAGTTATCTGTCTTCCATAGTACAAGCTCTGCTTAGTTTGGGGTCAGATGGCGCTGTGTGTAACGTCCTGTGATATTTATTTATTTATTTATTAATATAAATCGTCATCCCAGCATCGGCCGAATATAGTTGTCGGTGAATAAATACCTAAAATACTCTTACAATATGGTTTTAATTAAAAAATGAATTGCAGTAAAACTTTAGTTAATACCATTAATAAGCCCAGGCCAGTTTTTGTACACGAGTTCCACAACATTCCTATTTGCAATCTTACTAGAGCTAGACTAACCAAGCCCTCTACATACTTTCCCATACTTGGGTGTTAGAAATGTAGTTACAATTTGAAGCATATCTCGTAAGGTTTTTTTTAATAACAGCTTAATTAATGTACTTACTTAAATAATAATTTACCTAGTAAATAGAACCCTATGTACGAATGTGTGTCATATTTAAATAGACCTCATTTAATTGTATGTTTAAGGCAAATGAAGTTCTAGTAGGTACAGCTAAGGATAAATCAATCGCAATTATTATTAATCACGCTAATATTATAAAGGCGAAAGTTTGTGAGTGTTTGTTTGTTACTACGCTCAAACGGCTGGACCAATTTTCATGAATTTGGTATGGAGGTAGCTAGCACCCTAAATTAAGACATAGGTTACTTTTTATCCCGAAAAAATGCGTATTATGGAACAGCTAACAGTTATCTTAATCTAGATTTTTTTTAATTCAACGGAGCGACACGACTCTTTCCTCGTTCCCGCCAAAACGTTTTTGTCTGTCCTCTCTTTTTTGAATCGTACGTATAAGTATTCGTATACAAATATGGCTGACTTTGGAACAAAATCCAAATAAATGAATTTCTAATTTTATTCACAATTTCGTTGACACAAAAAATGATGTCAGTTTAACAGATACAATTAATAGAGTATTTTTTATCCCTAAGCAGATTGCGCTCAGTAAATTTGCCCTTTAGTCCATTCAAAGTCGTGGATATTTATTTATCTGTATATTTTTAATCGAAGTTTGTTTCGAAAAAAAAAAATACACAATTTACACTGTTTATTAAACGTTATCTGTTGCGTGGAACGAAAAGGGCTGGAATGTTTATTAAAAACTGTAATCCAGTATGATTCGAATGGTTAAAAAATACGGAAAATAAGGATCACTTGAACTCAATTTCAAATAAATACAAATATTCCTATGTGAATTAACGTTTGTTGTTTGTTTGTTGTTCTGCGAATTCAGGCGTACGATTAAAAAATCGAGCTCAGTACCGGTAAGTCGTGCGTGCCATTTAGAAAACTGCAAAAAGAAGAAATGAACCCTCAACTATGCATTTAATTATTCATACACCAATTATTTCCCTGCACATAATTGAAAGTAAAAACCCATTATTATAGCGCACAGCACATTTAAGTACAGTTATGCATTTATGCAAGTGCAGGTTTTGTTTCGGGCACTTATTCAAAGTGCTAAGACTGTTTGGTTTACCTTGTTTGCGGGGACATATTTTCGCGGCGGGCGCCGCGCCCGTGCTTTCGCATTTATAATATCGCTGTTTCACCTCTTAAAATTACTTACTGACACATTTTAAGTACAACGAAACAAGCAATAAAATCTGGTACAAAGAACGCATTTCATACACACACACTTCAGATTTTAAAAGGACCAGATTACAATCGTGTTATATACATACATTAAGTATACATTTAAAAATCCATTTATTACGCAGTCAGCGGCTATATTTTCTGCTGTTAACATGACGGCGAGCCGCATAATGTTTATGTATCACAAAGAGGGCAGTGCAGGAGGAAATTCACATCTAAATTCCGCGCGGGCGCCGATGATTCCAACATTCGTGAGCAGACAACCAAACGGATCTCGTCTGATCCGTGTGAAAAAGTAAAAGCAAGAATCCATTACGATACGCAAATTTGCAGCCAAGGACACATCAACACAAATGGCCCACATATCGCGATTGCATTTCAACGTCACGTATTGCATCCTTCGACAGATGCTCTACTTGGTATCACGACTTAAATTGGAAATACGTGTGTCGCATTGAAAGCTATGCACTAAACACTGTGATGAATAACGAAATTTTAGTCATGCCTTCAAAAGTTTACTAAAATTCCACTCACAAATACCAAATCACTCTCACGAAGTATCGATCAAACGTCTGATACATTCAAAAACTAAACTTGCACTAAAATTGTAAAGGATGCCGCCGTAGATACGGTGGTGGATATCTTAATTTCGGAGTCCTACGGGTTACTAAATTATAATTTACGATTGTGTTCCTGTCCGTAAAAAGCGGCGTTCTATAATAGAAACGTCGTTTTTTTTGCCCGCATGTAGTTTTAACCAAAGTTGAGCTTCGGATCGTTTATCAGACCTTGACTGGTCATTTTGGTATGAGGTAGAACAAAGATAAACGTTGTTATCTCTTTCTTTAAAATTGGTTTAACCTTGAAAGCTTGTCACGTACACTACAAAACATACTAGATGACGTACTTATATCGTATTTTTATAGTATTTTTCTATTATCTCTGATTCAAGCAGTATTTCTTAATCTTGAGACTAACTATTAAATTTCACAGAAATGTAAAAATAAACAAGGGAAAGGTCATGTCAACATTGAAAACAAGTACTACTTAGATTCAAAATTTATTATTTAACATAAATTTTGTTAATTATTCTAATAATATGGCAGTAAACAACGAGTGTTAATAAATTTAAAATGTAACACAACAGACTGAGACGGGAGTAGGTACACCAATGTGTGTGTCCTCTAACTCGAAGGGTTTATTAACTAAGCGTGTGGTGTAGCCCATACATCATCGAGACCATCGGCGCCGGCGCAAGCTCACTCGATTCCTGTCGTGAATTTTATAATTCGAGATTTCTTTTAGAATGTTAATTCGAATCGTGTTTTGCTAATAAAATTAACAAATTCGCCGCTTTATTACAACTTTCTCTCGTAGTGAGAACAACAGAAATAGTTTTATAAATCATTATATTGATCGATACCAGTCATTCCTACTGAAATAGTGTGATAAACTTTATTGGTCGTTAGTTCGAGAACCGAGATGAATCTGTGATTGGCGAGACTAATCCTACGGATTTGTTACGGCACGTAATATACTCTTGATTGACAGCTATAGTTAAAAAGTAGCGAGTCTTGAATTAAGTCAAGGTAACCAGCCGTCTACAATAATTTAGTGATGGGCCCGTTTATTCAATTTCCATTTATGCCGGCAACGGCTTGCAGTGGCACAAATGGCTCACGACAGACACGAAGAAGCTGATTTTTGCTTTTAGTTAAGCTAAGAGGTGATTTTGTTTGAAACTTGTGAAATTTCATGTAAATTAAAATCAATTTCGATTATCAAGTTAAATTGTGAATCGATAACACGATATAGTAATTTATAAATTAATGTTAAGCAATAAATTTTATTTTGACACATATAATCAAGTATCTGACCTAATTAAACGTGAGTAATCCTGTATAAAAAATCGGCCAAGTGCGAGTCGGACTCCCGCACGAAGGGTTCCGTAGCATTATCTATGTATAAAAACGCAAAAAAAATATTCTGTTTTTTAGTATTTTTTGTAATAGCGACAACAGAAATACATCATCTGTGAAAATTTCAACTGTCTATCACAGTTCATGAAATACAGCCTGGTGACAGACGGACGGACAGCAGTCTTAGTGATACAGTCCCGTTTTACCCTTTAAATAAATAAATAAATAAATATCATAGGACATTACACACAGCGCCATCTGACCCCAAACTAAGCAGAGCTTGTGTGATGGAAGTCAGATAACTGATAGAATACATAAATACTTTTTTTTTGTAAATACATACTTATAATACATACCTTTGGGTACGGAACCCTAAAAAGGTAAAAGTAGATATAAATTTTGTTACATAGGATAACAATTCTGCCATTTGTTGGAACTAAAAAATCAAAAACAGCATTTAATAACTTAGGTACCTATAGGTATCTATATTTACACTACAAAGTATGGGGTGTAACCCTTCGCTGCTATCATAAGACATCTAAGAGAGACTCTGTAAGATTTTTCTGAAGTAAATTGCTATTTCTACTGTCTCTGATGGTTGATCACTGTCTCGCTGACGTATCTGCTTAGCATATTTGCATAGTTTTACATAAGCGATGTTTGTAATCTCTTTGTTCTATTCTGTTATAGGTACACGGAAACATCTTTCCACAATAAACTTATTTATCTTTAGTACAACCTATATCATTCAATTGAATAAGGAAAGTGTTAGCTTTCCTTCAACTGAAACCTTTGTCTGTTTTATATGCATTAGCCGATTTCGTTCAGAGAGAAGATGCATTGTACTTTAAAACGCCAGTTTCGGCACGAAGCCTTCTACATCAGACCTATTAATCCTAAAATATCCCAAAGGTAATAAAACATTACGTTTTAAAATTGAACTTTATTGTAGTAGACACTAAGGTTGTATCAAATCTAAAAGAAATATAAAGTTAACGAAAAATAAGCTCTTAGTTTGTAGTGATAAACTCGAGTTTCGATTGTGCTTTCCCTAGGAGTTAAAGGTTTAGAAGTGTGTAGTTTATTGGGTGCATGTTGCTATGCACTGTTTGGTAAAAATGTGAAATTAAATATAGTTTAATAGTTCACTGAAAACTGGGCTATAGTGCGAAATTAGAGCATTTACTAAACGACTATTTTCCCTTATTTTTAGACATTACAAAGCGTACGAGAAAAGTTACTTTTCGTCAAATCGTCAACATTGCTAAAACTGAACGTTTCAAACAATCAAATTATAAGAGTTAAAGGTAAGTGTTTAAAATCACTTCATATTATGCGTCAACCTTCATAAGGTCAGTCGACCATACCAAGACACACGAACAATAAGCGAATTTCGTTTTGTTAAAATTAGTGTAATGCCGAATAATTAAAAAAAATAGCTGTCAAAAATGGCCAAGACATTTATCACGTTTTTTTTAAATTATGTAAAATGTATCTACTTATATGCGAATTGTCATCGAGTGATGATGTGAAATGATTTTAAAATATTCTTTGTTATTTACCGAAAATACTGGACAGGAAATAGTAGGTAAGAGATATCATACATTTTTAGAATAGAATACAACTTTATTATAATACACCAAACATACCAACATAACCTACTTACGATTTTTTTGTTTTTTTTTATCATATTGACAGTATTTTTTATATATTTGTCTTGACATAAATTTTATATTTGATAATATTTTTACATCGACATATCTAATGTAGGTACCTACTTTCTGTGTTTTATAACTTTTTTAAAATTTATTTTATTAAAATTTAACTGAAAAGATATAAATAATATTTATTAACAAACAAAAACAACATAGATGAATAAATGTGTACATAATGTACATGGCGTATAACGGTGGCCTTATCGCCTAGAGCATTTTTGCTTTATTTAACTCTGAACTTTAGAATGAGTGTCACTTTTATTAAAATTTTCTTACAAGTTCTAGTTACCGTCGAATTAGTCTTGGACACGCATAATCTCTTACCATAAGGAAAGTGTTTCAATTGTCTCATAAATTTTACAAAAAAACTATTAAGTAGGTATTTGTGATGAGATGCCCCAGTTTTGCTTAGGGTGATATAACATGCACCGGTAGATTTGCTTTATTGTTATTGTCCATAACTAGCAAAAAAGATATCAGTCAAGATATCGTAATTCAAAACAGCCTGCATTATGTCATGTTATTAACGAGTTATGTATGAAGTTAACAGTGTTCACTAAGCGTGAAGATTACTTGTTCCCGGGCAAGCCATGTGAAATAGGTGTAATAAATTTCAATTAAATATTAAGGTAACATTTTAATTATTTAAATATGTGTTTTAATAATGTTTTTGCGCATCATATATTTTTTTCGTTTGAAGGTGTTGTTTTTTCATTTGATTTCAAAACTGATAGTCATGTAATTAAGCATAAAAATCATGCTATTTTTAAGCGATTTAATTTTGTTCGTATCTAAGTGTGAAATTAACTGTTAGTGTTTTTAACAGTTTGTTGCCTTTTTATTATTTTATTTGACATTACTTGGTGGTTGATCTCCTTAGCAGGAGATCGTCTAGGTTCCACCTACCTACCACCGCAGTACCAGATATTCTGCTGCCAAATAGTAGTGTGTAAACATAGCTGTGCTGAGGTTTGAAGGGTACCTACTGCACTAACTTAGTGCACTTACTGATGTTGAGACTAACCATCGAAAGTCTCAAAGTAATGAGCACCAAAGCAGCGATGTCCTGGACTTTGTTTTACTATACCTACAGTTTGTGTATCGCTGCATTGGTCATGAACATGCTTTATCTCTTACCATCAGAAGAGCGTCTTGTTCGTCCCATTACAATTACATTAAAAAAACAAATATCGTCGCACAGAAATACGTATCCCTATTGTGCAATTTTTTTAAAACTGTTTTTTATATTTGACAAAATACATATAGGTATTTCAAATGTCATGCGATGTTAACGATCCCAAAATATTTTGTAGCTGGAGTGGAACACAATACTTAGTTGGCTTTTCAGAGCTCGTCTGACAGAACAACATTGTAAAGTCCAGTTTTACATACAGCAAGCGAGGTTGAAAGATTTATGCAATCGTGTGGTTGATACTTGAATAACTATCACGCGACTCTCGCAATTATGTGCCTATACCTAATTGATAATTTATTACATAGATAGACTCTTTATTATGCACATTAAAAAATACAAAAAAAAAAGTACAGATGACAAAAGAATAAAAAAAAGAATAGAACAAAATTAATAGAAAAAAAGAATATTAAAAAAAAAGTTATACATAATAATTGGTTGCAAATAATAATATAGTAATGAATTAGGTATTAGACTGTACCTACTATTATAAAGAGGAAAGATTTGATTATTTGTTTGTTTTGAATAGGCTCCGAAAATACTGGACAGATTTCAAAGATTCTTTCACCGATGGGAAGCTACGCTATCTCCGGGTGACATAGGCTACTTTTTATCCCTGTATCGTCACGGGAACGAGAACTACGCGGGTTAAACCGCAAACCGTCCGCTAGTCAGTAACATTTTCGTGTCTCATTTTAAACTGACCTCCTCTAATAGACAGTGATGTATTTCAGTGACTAGACACACGGACGTTTTAATCAAGTATTGGCAAGCAAGTACTAGATTTAAATACCATTTAAATTCATTTAATTCAACGTTAGGTGATTAATTTGCACGCTAATATCTTAATTATGTCTAGACAATGTTTAATTATTACCATCTCTAAGTGTTTTATCTAGCGCGTACGTTTGTCTGCCTATTTTACTGGTTACGATAAATATATTTACAACAATTTCATTACTGTTACTACATTTGTATTCTTTTAACTATTGATATAAAACAATGTTATAACTACTGGGAATTGCTTATAAGGAGATAAACTATAAAAATATTTTTAAACAAACCAATAAAACTATAGTTAATTGATGCGTTCTACCGTCAAGACAAAATATGTTTATCACAGAGATGGTATTCTATAGAGATGCCCAGACTCGGGACCGAGTCAGACCTAGAGAAGCTACTACATGCATAAAATTTGTTGTAGGTATCACAAATGTGTAACTGAACAATAATGACTTGTACGTATCTACTTTAAAGTAAATTTTGAAGTCATTTAGGTATTTGTAACTTTCGAGTAAAGAAGATATTTTAATAAAATTCATCTGTTATCACGCTTACCGCAGATGAATTGCGTTTGTAGTGTTTTAACGATTGCAGAAGTAAATGTGTATACGAATGTACATATACATATATACTTGTACAATTAACTCGAGCGTCTTTGTGTAGGTACTATCTCTAAAGAATATTTTCATCCCTATTATTTTTATCATATTTTTGTCTAACATTTATTTCATACTCAAGCTAAATCAAAACACTTTTAAAATGTCATGAGTGGTATAACATTAATAGAAATCGCACAAACAAGTCACTTGAAATTTTGTATTATTATCACTTCACACACACACATGAAGATGCACACCTTTGATCGATCACATTCAAGATGGCCGCCAACGGCGCATCCGCGCAGAGAGCAGGCGGGAAACAAACGCACGCGCACCTCCTCCGCAATAAACGACCCGTCAATCTCTTGAATTTAGAACATGGTGTTCTAATTTCAAATATCGAAACTCTCTAAAAAGTGCAGACGTGCTGGCCTGAGGACGGTTTTCGTAACACTAAATTAACAAAAAACCTTCTCTTTAACGTATTCAAAACTTGAAACCCATAAAACATATCTCCCCCATTATTAGTTTATGGCTTGCGACTGTTGTGCGGTCCATTATGTTGTTATTTCTGTGTAGTAGTATTTGTTTTGATTGTGTGCGATGGACGTACAAACCGATTTGGGGGACAATTACAAAAGGTCTTTATTAGATCACCTTGCACAATGTCTATTCTTCTAACAGTATTTTTTATCGATAGTTTAAAACGTTATTGTCTTTGCGAGATTTTGTAATTCTTAAGAAAAAAAAGTGTGGGGGGGGGAGGCGGGGGGTTTAATTTGTGTAACAACATTTTATGGCTGTTTTTGCTTGTCTGGTCGAGCTGTTGAATTCGGCAAGTACGTGTTCATCTGACAATTTTTTTTTTTTTTAATGGTTGTCAGGCTAGTTGTTTGACCACAGCTCACCTGATGTTAAGTAAAGGTGTGGTCGAAGATGGTAAAGCACACCTAGTCTGGAATGGAACTGGCTCTCAAGTGAGGCTGCCGGAACACACCGTTAGATGCTTGGCGGCAGATTTTCAACTTGAGGGTGGTAGCTAGCCAGCCAAGCACTAGAAAGTACCCTACCACCATGCTATGGTTTCCTCACGATGTTTTCCTTCACCGGCAGCTCAAGCTCATTGTTGGGGTTTGAACCCACGCCCTTCGGCATGCGAACCGACCTCGCTAACCACTGGGCTATCATCGCTACAATTAAATAATTTGATACCAGGAATCAGCAAAATTGAGCGGGTTTCATTATGAATCGAACGTTTGGCACTAGATCTACCTAACGAGAGTTAGTAGACTTGTCAAGATAGAGCTTACTAAATTTTTCACAAGCACTTTTGAACCGACTCAAAAAAGGAACACAGGTTCTCAATTCGAATGTAGGTATATTTATTTATATATTATGTTACGCGATCATTTCGCTAACTTTAATCGTTTTTGGTAGATTGGTAGATCATACTTCAGAGGTGGTCCTAGATAAATTTTAGCGAAATCTATTGAACGGTTTTAAAAAAATTAGCAATAATCTAAAAATTGTATACATCGATGATATTTTCGTTTACTCCGAAACCTCGCTGTTTCATTGGAGCAGTGCGTTTAGTTGGCCTAAGGGTCATGGAGCCGGTTTTATTTACTTCTAAATTTATATATTACGTGTAAATAGTAAATGAAAACATTCAGTAATGTAATTGAAAAATAGGTTATTAACTGAAGTTTAGTACTCTACCTACTTAGATTATAGCAGAATTATTTTTTTTCAATTTAATATTCAAATAAAAAACCAAGTAGAGCAACTTCCGTAGCGTATCATATAGTCGTGTAGGTATACTTCTCTATAATTAATAATAATTTGGGACTTACTTAAATATATATCTACTATGTTAGTATTTACTAACTTTATGATTAACTTTGTAATAAAACCAAGTTTTATAATTGATGACTGATATTATTTATATTTATATATATATTTATTTATTTATTATATTTATATATAAAGGACTCTTAGGACTTTTCACACAGCGCCATCTTGTCCCAAACTAACCAAAGCTTGTACTATGGACTATGGGAACCAGATAACTGATAGAATACTTTTATCTTTCTTTTTTGTAAATACATAGGTACCTACTTATAATACATATAGAACATTCAGGAACCTAACAAACATTTATCGTCACACAAATGTTTGCCTTGGTGGGAATCGAATCCACGTAGGTACTACATCTCTTGAAGCAGATATAGGTACAGATAGACTTGCAATTCGATCAAATTTTTAAGTATTGATTAAAAATCTCATTCCCTCCAAATAAAAATACCTTGTAATTTAACGTGGCCCGGGGCTATTCCAGCCGCCAATTTCTGAACCAGTTTAGAAATTATAGGGTCAAGTGCAGCGATTGGTAACTACGTTGGTTTATAAGTCCTCAAGATAATGAAACTTGCGTAGTAGGGAAAAAATTACTTAGGTAACTTTAGTTGCTTTTAATTACGTTTATCGTCGAGTCTTAATCGCGCACAAAATACCATGAAATTAATTTGGTTTATTTACCTCTACGTAAAAGATTGCGCAATTAAAACACGGTGGGTTCAAGTCGCGGAAGTTTTAAAAATTACATTTAGTTGCTTTATTACTAAGTTAACTAACGTAGACATTTACACTCTCGTACTATTATGGCGCTGTGTATAATATCCTACGATATTCATTTATTTATTTATTATTGTTGTCGGATCTCATTTTTATAACACATTTTGTGGTGCAATTCGGTATGTAAAGAAAAAAAACTTTAATAATTCCAAAACCATTTCGAAATAGTACATTTCTGTACAATATTTTTACGTTTAAAACTCTGTAAACTATGAGGAGGGGTTTATTTAAATAAAATACGTAAATCAAATTTGACTTTCAATTGATGTCTCATGTTTGTTCTGTGTCTGGATATTTTTTTATAATTTATAAGTACCTATGTATTGACAAAAAAAAGATAAGGTATTCTATCAGTTAGGTATCTGATTTCCATAGTACCTACAAGATTTGCTTAGTTTAGGGTCAGATCGCGCTGTATGTAATGTCCTACGCTATTAGTCATTTATTTAGTGGGACAACAGTCGGACTTGTTGATATGTTATGTATTGTATAAGTAATCAGACGAATGAGACGTTCTCCTGTTGGTAAGAGAACGCCTGTCCATGACCATTGCAGCGATACACAGATTGTTGAGTAGCAAAACAAAGTCCGGGACATCACAGCTTGGGCGTTTATTACATTGAGACTTTCTATGGTTAGTCTTAACAGCCCTGTAATTTCTGTAGCTGCAGCAGTACCTTTCAAACCACAACACAGTAATGTTTACACACTACACAATTACTAAATTTTATGGGCAACCAAAGGATATAGATACGAATAAATACAAGATATGTATTTGTATGTATTTAAGGCTATATTGCAATGTACTTATTTAGTGTCACTATAGTAACTAGTTCCACAAAGCTTGAAGATCCGTCTTTATAACTATCATGAGATAGGGTGCTGAGATGTGGATGATTACCAACTAATGAGGCTGTGCATAAAATGCAAGTGGAACATAGAGCCATGGAGCGCGCCAAGCATCAAACTACAACACCGAGTCAGAAATGATGAGATCCGACGGCGAAATAAGATGCGTGATATCGCTAATCACGAAACTTAAAATGGAGTTGGGCAGGACATGTTGCCAAGCAGTGATGGCAGATGTAATAAAGCATTGACGGATTAGTGGCTGCACGGTAAACGAAACGTTGCTCGTCCACCAGCTCATTGGGTAGACGATATAATGAAAGCCGGCCAAGTGCGATTCGGACTCGCGCACGAAGGGTTCCGTGCCATCTATAAAAACGGCAAAAAAATCACGCTTGTTGTATGGGAGCCTCTTTAAATATTTATTTTATTTTGTTTTTTAGTATTTATTGTTATAGCGGCAACAGAAATATAAATCATCTATGAAAATTTATGTCTGACTATCACGGTTCATGAGATACAGCCTGGTGACTGACGGACAGACAGCGGAGTTTTAGTAAAATTAGTAATAAATACGGAACCCTAAAAATAGCGGGTCGAACCTGGACAAGATTGGCACAGGACCGTAGAAGATAGGAACAAGAAGAAAGGCCTATGGCCAGCTGGTGATGATGATGACGGACACTTGCGTCCGTTGATTGCCATTCTTAATTTGAATGCTTTAATTTCCAAAATCCCTAAACAACATATTATACCTACTGTTACAGATCTCTTAATAAGGCAATTATATTTAACCACAGATATTTAAAAGAGATCGACATATTGTATGTATCGGTCATAAATCGTAGTTATAATCTAAATCAGGCACTAAACGTCTGCGTTAAGTCTTAATAAAATAATAAACAAGAACATTTTATAGCGTTATCAAAAGGGGGCGTTCTTTCTATTGCGTCATTGTATCACTCAACGGCAAATAGGGTTGTCACCGTTGATGTTTTAAATAAGTAGATACCTAATTGAGTTTTGGCGGGAACGCGGAAAGAGTAGTGCGCCCCATTGTATTTTTTCCAAAACTAATGTTTTTTCGAGTGTTTATGTATAAAAATAGTGATGGTTTACTTATAAAGTACCGAATTATAAGCACAGTGTGGGCAACTGATATAACGTGGTGAAACATGATTTTTCGTGTTGCTTCCGAAACTCCATCGAAGCTTAAAGTAAAGCCGCCACTACTTTACTAAAATATTTGACTGGAACTGCACTTGACAAGACTTTGACTACTTTTTTAACTTGTGAAACTTGAAAATATCAAAACACTTGACACTGGCAAATACATAAAATGCGACGCCAAAATCAAAGAAGAAGATATCAACCTATGTTATATATAAAGCAAGCAACGGTTATTACGTTAGACCGTATAATAACATAGTAAATTATGTTGATTGAAGTTCAGATTGTTGATTTGAATGGTTGATTCAATCAAAAATTGTTTGTTACTTTTACGTGAAATGATGTAAATAAATAAATATGTGCAGTTTGAGGAACACACTAAATTCCAATACATAATTTAATTAATTTTTAACTGTTTTACACAATTTTAATTATTTGTTTGTATGGGTAAAACAAACAAAACAATGAGAAAAATATTTTCCACGAAAGTAACAATTGATTTATAGCAACAAAAGATATTTTATACGAGCATTTTTTACTAAGTAAAAATCAAAGCAAAAATCATTACTATCATTGGGCAAGATTTAATCTGTCAAAATTTTCCGGAACAAAGAAGCCCGCTACTCGGTACTGAAATTAATGAAAAAAGAACCGGTGAATTTTTAATTTCCTTTTAGAAAGGAGCCTTTTAAAAAGCATAGCCGTGTTCGCTATTTCCATGTGAAAAAATCTAAAATTATAATTAATCAAAACTCTACAAAGAAAAAAAACAGAATCAAAAAACAAAAGCAGCCCTAACCGCAAAACGCCACAGAGTAGAAAAATGCAAACAGAAGGGTCACACCAACCGGAACGGATGGTATTCAGCAAGATCGGCACATCAGAACATCGGAACTTCATACCACGTCCTTGTATTGTTTCGCAAACCGTGTTGCGTGAACCCAGAGTGAATTATGGCCGACAATGCCACTCATTTTTATTTTATTTTTTATATTTTTTAGTCCACGTTACTTAATTTTATCAAGTCGCATGAGTTATGAGAGGCGGGACCACACGCATTGCTTAATTATCCGTTAGTAATTTTTTAATTGTGATTTCCAACCAGTTTACCTTTGTGAAAGTTTATTCAAGCCCAATTAGAACTCAGGTTTTATATGTTTTAAAAGGCAGTTCGATAGTTAATTACTCAGTTATTTGTATTTTATGAAACAAGTAATTGTTTTATTTGTTGTTTGTTATAGTTTTTCTTACACTTTATCTAATTATATCTAAGATATAAGTGCCTAGAAAATATATTTAGCTTTATATTTCACTTCTTATTAAAATCGAAATAGCTTGTAAATTAGTTGTTTTTAATGTCACCGCCGCTGTTAGCTTTGCCAACAGATAAAATAAAGCTTTCAGCTGAGACATTATTCATTACGAACTGAAAACTTTTAAATTTAAAACTATTGAGACAATTTTTTTTATCTTTGCTGAAGTAGGCAAATAAAAGTTTAATTTTAGGACTAATCATAGATGAAGTGACGTGTATAATACACTCGTCATAGATTAAGTGAAAGTTAGTAAGCTCATCACAGACTAGTTGACAGTGTTGGCGTTCTTAAGGTTAATAATAATACGCCCAAACTAGATCGGTTCGATGACCCGGCGCGGGCGCACCGATCGCTCTCGTATGCTGTAGGGTCGAGCGCTAAAATGCCGTTACTATGAAACATGAAAATTAATTTTAAATTAACATTAGGTACGTAATAAAAATGTACTTATATGGCATGTAACTTTCTTATTGGTGTCTTGTAATTTTTTTTTAATGTAAATAATGATATCTTTTGTATATTACGTAGGTATCTTATAAAAAAAATCAAATAGGTTTTACAAAGCTTTTACAAAATCACGTTTAATAAAAACTAGTATTGTTTAACAAAATAAATTACTAGTAAGGATGTCGAATAAATTTCGTAAATTATTCATTAAATTAATCAAACTAATAAATATCGGTAAACAATACAAATAAAAAGGCAATAAAATTCTTTGACGACTCCGATATTTTGTTTTATTAATTTTCACACGCACTAGACACTTCATAAAATTTTATTTCATTTTTATCGCCTCAAATTGATTATTTAGTGAAGTTTCCAAGATTTGATGACCGCAATAAAATCATGAATGGCACTTAAATCTGTCCCACTAATAAGGTGCTAACGAGGGTCGTTCGTTTTATGTGCTTTTTATTGACACTTTACTTGACGACTCTTTACCTGCTACCGATTTCCGACTGCGTTCTTATCGGCCGCTTACAAGACCGGTAAGAGACCATGCTGGCAATTTCGGCCACCCCAATTGGAATGCAACATTTTAGAGCCCCAATTTTATGGTCAGGAAATACATCAAAATCCATGAACACACAGAACAGGTAGGATTGTTTTGTAATGATCAATTAGATTTATGTTCACATGATAAGATAACTAGATAATAAAAATTAATATTTAAAGGTTTTCGGAGCAATTTGGGAGCATTTAGATAACAATGCAAAACTAATTATCCGGATAGAATTTTCGGTCACTGACCTGCTATGGCCATCCATGGGTAGAAGGTGTGGTTTGTAGGCTGGTGTTGGACCGGCTGAGCTGCGGCTGCTGCAGAGCCAGGAAGGGCACACTGGTTCCCCCAAGGTAGGGCTCTACCAGGACTCGAGGACTCACTGTATCGTGCTTCCGGGGTGCAAGCGGCTGGTCTGACTAAAGCTCCCAGACCGGACCCCCAGCCTTCTTTGCCTCCATAGCCGTTCTGCTGCTCTGCGCCCGGTTTCGAGCAGTCTGTCTTAGCGTATTGTTGCTCTCCCGCGTATAATTTGCAAGCCGCTGCTACAGAAGCGTCGTAAGGCGAATCTTGCGGCCTCGGCTGATGTAACGCGTGAGGCTGGGCATACGTCAGTCCTAGGGGGAACCCTCGGTACTGGTCGCCACCGCCACCGCCCTGGTGTACGCCGTGGGCGCCGTAGAACCCACCCTGCTCGAAGTAGGAGTTCATTATGTCCAGTCACTGAACGTCACAGTTTTTAACACTTAGTCTTATGTCATCGCGGCCCCACGCCGTGATAACGCGACCTCCGCCAATGTCACTTCCGAATACGGACGGTGTAATTTAATTTTATTAATTTTATTGCCTCTTAAACGTCACTCGAGCGTCATAATGGGCTTCGTCGGCGATAAAGGCCAGTCGACGTGTGTTTACTTTTTACGATTATTTTACGAGTGCGGAGCGCGTGCCGCGGGTTTTACGACTTTTTGAGTGGTGCGAGCGGCGGCGCCCGAGAGTCTTGTGGTTTGCGGCTGTTGGGTTAGAAGGCGCGATGTGGATCGGCGTGTCGAGTCGAGCGAAGTTTTGCGTGACGTGAAGCGGGAGCGCGCGGTTGGCTGCCCGATGCGACCGGCGCGGCTCGGCTCACGCTGCGTACTGTGGCCGCGACACGCGCGCCGCCCCGCGATCGCCCGCGATACCACACCGACGACGATTGTTCCGTCCCCTTTTCGCTAATGACCATAAATATTATCAGTCAGCTATGCTCTCTTTTGCTTTCTTATCACTACACGTGCTTCATCTTAAAACTCTGCATAGGACCGAAAAGTTATTCAACTAAGTTAAGAGTCGATGTAGAGCCACTTGACAGTGTAATGTAGTGACAAGTGGCGCCTGCTATTACCATTGAAAGCCCATAAATCAAAATTAATTTCGCCGGAAGCTAAACCCCGAAAAAAAAACAAACAAAACCGCAGCGGTTCACAGAAAAGTTAAGACGTAGTAGTCGTAAACTCATAAACGTACAATTAGTGAACCGGGCAAGTAAAGAAAAGATTTTACAACTCCTCGGCCCGTACAATGAGCGCGCAGTATCGTAACAAGGTGCTGAATAGAGTGAGAAGTCGTAAAGATGATTATTATTTCTTCTACTACCTGTTTTTACGGGTGATAGCGCTGTTACGCTCATACTAAAGCGTTTTACGCGCGCTTGAGAGTGATGGGACGTGATTCGTGGATAGCTCGGGCTCGGGGTGTAGCTGAGAGTATATGTTTGTCTCTTTCTGCAGTAGCGTGGCTCGTGCAGTATACGGTCGCACTATCGAAGGGTAAACAATAGCGCATTATCACAAGCACTCACTTCGCGCGTCGAAATGAAGTCATCAAACGAATGAATGGCTCTTAACTGCGGCCTACCAGGAGACGCTCGCATTTTTATTGCAGTCACCTCTTTAAATAAATATTTGTCGATAAAGGGGTCTGGATGATATTGATTATTTTTTTTTAACTTTTTTGAATTTAATTTAATTTTAATTTCGGAAAGTAGATAGATTGAAATGGTTTCAGTTTGTTTTCTGAAATTATTTCGCGATAGTATTTTGTTTGTTTTTATAAAGCATATCTGTTAAGCAGAGGCTAAAATATAAATCACTGAGAATTAGATTAAAAATGTTTGGTTAAATTATATAATATTAGCATGTTAATATTTGTTGCAATTAGATAACATGAGCCAGTATTTTACATACATTTTGCATTTTTTTTTTACCACCGGCTGTATTTTGATTCATAACAAAAAAAATCTGATCTGAAATAGTGACATCTCTATCAGTGACGTATTAGTTAATGTTATAACTTCAATGGGTAGGTACAAAACAAAAAAATAAAGAAGAGTTGAATAACTAATTGTAATTACTAAAAATTGTCTACCTATGCTTCCCGCGTACCGAGAAAACAAGTCATTTATTTTCTACTCAAGTACCTAATTGACGCTGATGTAGATATACCTACCTACCTATTATAAACTACTTAGGTACTAGTTATTATGTAGGTAGCTTAACTTAACTACAATATATTTGGTATGATGGTGAAAAATCTACCACGGTAATCTATCAGTAACTTAACTGCAGGTAGGAAGGTATTTACCCAATTTAAAATCGAATAAGTACTGATTTTTTCTGATTAGAGACCTGATACCCGAATAAGATTTACGGTGTTACGGATTTACTTCGTAGTAGGGAGAGAGATCTTAGTAGGAAGTCGTCTAGGTAGGTACCACAGCAGTACCAGATTTTCTGCCACCAAGCAGCAGAGTGTAAATATTACTGTGTTCCGGTTTGAAGGGTACTGCAGCTAGCTAAATTATTGGGCTGTTGATACTAACCATCGAAAGTCTCAAATTAATGAGCGCCAAAGCAGCGATACCCCGGACTTTGTTTTGTTCCTTAAAGTTCTGTGTATTGCTGCAATGGTCATGGGCATGCGTTATCTCTTACCATCAGGAAAGCGTATTGTTCGTCTCATTTACTTACTTGAGTAGGTATTCCATGGTACAAAATTTTAAATTAGCAATATGCACCATTACAAAGTAGGTATGCTTACTGAGTTTGTACAAACAATAAAAACATGCAGCCCTGCTGGCTCATCGGTCAGTAGGTATGTCTGCTTTAAGAGCTGTAGTGGGTTCGATTCCTACTCAGGACAAACATTTTATGGTAGATACCTATAATCAAATGTTTGTTCTATGTCTCGATGTTCTGTATGTAGGTAGGTACTTATTATAAGTAGGTATGTACCTACATATTTACAAGAAAAAAGTATTTCATATTTTATCAGTTATCTGAGTTCCATAGTACAAGCTTTGCTTAGATTGGGGTCAGATGGCGCTGTGTGTAATGTCCTACGATGTTTATTTGTTTATTTATGTAGGTATTGGTAGATCTCCTTAGCAGGAGGTCGTCTAGGTAGGTACCACCGCAGTACCAGTTATTCTGCCGCTAAGCAGTAGTGTGTAAGCATTACTGTGTTCCGGTTTGAAGGGTAGGTAGGTCCTACAGCTAGCGAAATTACTGGGCTGTTGAGATAAACTCTATCAAAAGTCTCAAAGTAATGAGCGCCAAAGCAGTGATGCCCTGGACTTTGTTTTGTTACTCAAAGTTATGTGTATCGCTGCGATGGTCATGGACAGGCGTTATCTCTTACCATCAGGAGAGCGTCTCGTTCGTCTCATTACTTTTTACATTAAAAAAAAGGTATAAAGTATAGAGAGCTTTTGTAGTTTTGTTTGTAACCTACTATCACATATATACCTACCTACCTAGTACGTTAACATGCTTTGAAAGTTCTTTATTCAATTAAAAAAATACGTTGTGCTATCCAATATGATAGAAAAATGCCTAAGAATTTATTTTTTTATTTTCAGCAGTTGCAGAAGCATTGAGAAGAACAATCTGAGAAGCTTTTTGAGACGAAACGTGCCGTGAAGATTTTGCCAAAGATTATCACCGTAGCTGCATCCTTGACGATACCATTGCTAGCTACTTCGTACTCCGTTGCCAATTGGAAGCTACGATGTATGATTTCTATATCTAGAAATGAAACCTGATAGATAGCAACATAGGGACAAAACTGTAGGTAGATAAGTGCAACCGAACTACCAGTAGGTACTTTTTTAGGCTAGGTGTTTGACCACAACTCACCTGATATTAACTGACGGTGTGGTCCAAGATAGTAAGCACACCTAGCCAAGAATGGAACTGACTGACTGTCAAATGAGGCTGGCGAAGCACACTATTAGGTGCTTGACGAAAGATTTTGAACTTGGGGTGGTAGCTAGTCAGCCGAGTACCTACTAGAAAGTACCCTACTACACCATGCTATGGTTTTCTCACGTTTTCGTCACCGACATCTCAAACGCCCTTCTTGTGAAATGACCCACTAAGCTACTATCGCTACAAAAAAGCTTAAATACCTAAGACTCAAATACTCAAATACAGGAGTGTAGCTACCGCCATATCAGCCGTATCAATGATACGGGGCCCCCGGGCAACAGAGGCCCCTAATGTGTGTAAGCAAAAATTAGTAAAATGTTATCCACAATGTCACTTAATCTTGTTTCCCGGGGAAAGAACATATAAAAAAAACTGTCATACGATCATCATCATCATCCACAGCCTTCTTTATCCCACTGCTGGGTATAGGCCTCTCTCTTTTTATGCCATCTGCCTCGCTCCTGTGCCAATCTGGTCCAGGGTCGAAACGCGACGGTGATAATATCGTCGACCCATCTTGCGGCTGCACTACCAACGCTCTGCTTACCTTTCCTAGACCATACGATCAACTGTCCATATAATCAAAAAATATTCATTTTAATTTACTGCAAGCATTTTTTTTTGAGAAAGCTTTACCCTCCATTTGGGGCCCCCCAACTAATTTTGATACAGGGCACGCTACGCCACTGCTTAAACACTATATCAAAGAACCTTATCGTACGAAATCTAGACTTCAACAACCTTAAGTATTTAAATCCAAGCGACAGATGTGTCCGCGTGGCGGGCGACCGGCGCCCGCGCAAGGAAGGCACGCGTTTCAGTCGTAAACTCGATTTTTACAACTTCGGCCGCTCATAAACGTCGCTTGAATTGCGCCGTTTATAGAAGTCGGTAACAGTATATAAACAGAAGCAGATTATAAGCATCGGTGTTGTCTGATTTAAAATTACGACTCATTTAGGTGTAGTTTTTGGACGGTTTTATGAGCTTGTTATGTTTTTAGGTGCCAGATTTTAAAGATTTAAGACTTACCTAACTTAATTTTATACTTGGGTGAAACATGCGCGTACCAAAGTCGATATCCAGGATAATCTTAAGCAGAAACAGTAAATCGTGTTTTTTTATAGGTAGCGATAAGTTTAAAATTCGTGCAATAATTACATACCAAGGTTCCTATTATATTTTTAACCTCTAATTATATTATTTGTGGAACAATAAAAATAGATTGCGCTAGCTGTTTGATTTCTGGAGTCATCCTACATTGTAAAACAATACAAAGAAATATTTTGGTGTGAATCGAACGACAAATAAAATAAATGAATAATTGTTGTCACTATGAATGAGAACCAAGTTGATTAGTTATATAAATAATTCCACAGTTCACCGCAATCGTCCACCGCAAATAAAGACCAAAATAAATGCCAGTAGCTGTAATTTCACTGTAAAATTATGCTCCATTTGTCCATAAATGGCAAAAATTTATTTGTATGGAAATCGAACTACCTTAACCAAAATAAACTTAGGTACTTATTTAATATCTACTTATGACTAGACAGTTCCCCTTGTCTTTATTCTATACTTAGTCAATTTAATAGAAAGCAAAATAAGCAAAGAAAATCTTGCAAACACAAACTAATTCCACCCTCATGAGTCAAGCAAACAAGAAGCTGTAAATTTAAAATTAATTTCTTCATCCAGTGACTATCTTACTAAGTAACCACGAATCAATTTACTTCAACCAGAACAAGGTACTAAGCACGAGACTGGCAACATTGTCTTAAAGGCCTGTGGGGCTAAACCTCTATATAAATTCGAAACTTTATGGGCGTAGGCGGCCCCACGTGGATGGTTATTATGCCGTTCTTTCGACATTTATTGAACGATTATTGACTTGTTTAAAGTATCACCCGTTTAATAGAGATAAAGGAGTCAATGGTAGTTTACGACTTAATCGTGTGAGGATGTAACTACTCAACGATTTGCCCGCGTCTTTGTGTCTCGGAGGAGATTTTATGACTGTAATTTCGTTTTTATTGAAACTGACGCTCGGATTGATATAATCATTGCCTTGCTGTGTAATAGGGTGCTAATTTTATGGTGATACTCACCGACGAGTATACTTTTAGCGCAGAACGAGTTATAGTCGTAGACCTCGTTTGCATACAGTTTGTCTGAGATAATATCAATTGCATGTTTAACGTCAAGTAACTGCTTCTGAACGTGTTCTGGATTAGCGTCCTCTCAAAGGTTTTGCATGAAAATGATATTGAAGAGTAGAGCGTGACTTTACTTATACCTATTTAAGCACTTTGAGGGCAAGTAAGTCCCCAAGGATTCTTTCAAATTTCCTATACCTATTATGAGAAACTAGCTGCGCCCCGCGGTTTATCCGCTACATTTTTTGTGGATAAAAAGTAGCATATTTGTTAATCCAGGGTCTCAGCTACCTCCATACCAAATTTCATCCAAATCCGGTCAGTAGTTTTTGCGTGAAAGAGTAACAAACATACTCACAAACTTTCCCGTTTATAATATTTGTAGGATAGGATAGGATTCTGCTGATACTCAGTTGTTTGTAAAAATTTAGGTTTTGAATGGTGCTGCAGCTAGCGAAATCAGCAAAGCTATTGATAGAAAACATCGAATACTTTTAAATAATGAAAGCCAAAACGTCGATTTCCTGGACTTTGTTTTGTGACTTAAAGTTTTGGATATCGCTGTACCCAATAGTCTGCTTAATATACTTACAATTCTAAATATTATGTACTTATAGGTAAGTATAGTCTCGTTTACTTAATAGCAACTTTAATGCAATATCGCCTTCATTCTTGGGCATCTTATAGTGTAATAACGTTCGATGCCTCAGGTTATTGCTTTTCATCAGCTACTGGGCGGTGCACACCATTATACACCTGGGTGTATAATGGTGTGAACTGATGGGGAGATTGAGGTGGTCTCTGGAAATTAAGATTTATTTCTTAATGCCTCACAGCGTGCCTGCAATATTGCAATATGGCGGATCAATCTCTCGGACGATGAAGAGCCCGCTGTAGTTTATTAATACACTTGCTACTTTTTAAGAGTGATATTTGCGTGTAATATTTCACGTTAAGGATTTATTTATACTTGGTCACTTACATGTTAAAATAATTGTATCTAAGTATAGAAAACGTCATGGAACTTTAATTTTAACTTTGGAATCGGAAGAATGTTAGGTATTATAGATAAGTAAGTATGTTTTTAACAAGTTGAAGTGACAGTGGGCAGGACACATAGCACGCAGTACTGATGGAAGATGGGGCTGCAAAGGGGCAGCGTAGGACGTCCACCCACAAGGTGGACAGCCGTCTCAGTAAAGACTGCAGCAACGCGCTAGATGCGGGCCGCTTCCAACTGGTCTTTATGGAAGTCAATGGGAGAGGCCTATTATATCCAGCAGTGGGCATCCTACGGCTGAGATGATGATGATGTGTTCTAGTAGGTAGATATATTATACCTATATGGATAGGTAAGTAAGTAGATACCTAGGTACCTAATTTTTTTTACTGTTCATAAAACAGGGCATAGATAAAGATACCGAAGAACAGAATTAGATAAGTAGGTAGGTACTTACCGAACGTGATGACAGATCTAATGCAAATGATTGTTGCAGTCCTCGTCTAATGATCTGCAAAGAAAAAGACATCAACCTTTTTTAATACGTTTAAATAGTTTAATCAGGCAAAGCATTTATACTTTCTTATTTATGGAACCTAATCTTCATAGAAATACTTATGTAGCATTTTTGGTGCTGGTAACACTGGGGCGTTCACAGCGGAGCTTTAGCTGGAACGCAGAAAAGGTCGTGTCGCCCCATTGTTTTTTTTCAAAAAACTTTTTTTTTTGTGTCTATGCCTAAAAATAGTGACGCTTTATTTATAAAATGCTGAATTTACAAGCGTGAGTGTGGTAAAGTGATATAATTTGATGAAACATGACTTATCGTCTTGCTTCCGAAATTCCATCGAAGCTTACTTTAATAAAGCATGACTTGTCCGGCACGAACTTGTCTTGACCAAGACTGGACTTTGACTGTAACTAAAGATGTTTGGTAGATATATCTACCTAGACATAAATTGCAAAACCCGAAGGCATATAGAAATCAGTAGGTATCCATTTACCGACGGATATGTAGATTCCTATCAATGCCGATGGCCAGATATTAGGTAGGTATGTTTAAAACTTGAAAATGATAGAAATAACTTTAGTTAGAAATAGCTGTACCTACCTACCTAGATTATCTCATCAGGTAGGAAGGTTGATGATAGTTTGGCAAAAAGGTTTACGTATACCTACATGAATGGAATGATGTACCTACCTACCTACTAATTCAACAGAGCAGTAAAATCGTATGAATTTAAAATTAATAATTAGGTACTTGTATTAAAAGAGATTTAAAAAAATTTAGGGATTATTTTACCAAGCATTTCCCAACATGAGTGGTTGGTTCTTTAAAACGCCATCTATCGAAAAAGCTCTGAAGTAATAAAGGATCCATAAAGCGCGGAACAGTTTTCGAACAACCAATGTCCTTGAATTTATTAGCTCTGAGGGAGATAAAGGTGCTTGGCAGCCCACTGCAGGTTTGCATCAGATTTTAATTTAGAACAAATTATGAAAAGTTTAAACATTAGTAGGTACGTATAATATCACTTGATATAGGTAGGTAGTTAGGTTTTGCCAAAATTAACACAGAGTATAATTCTTTTGGTTGGTAGGAATGTAGTAGGTACTAATTACCTAATAAGTAGATATCTACCTAAGTAGGAACTTATACTTAGAACTATCTATCTAGAGTTAATTCATCTAGATTACATGAACTAAAACTACAAACATTTTTTTACTGTTCATTTTACACACACATGCCTATAACATTATTGTTGGTATAATCATTCAATAACAAAATAAATTAAGACATTAAAAAATGCTACTATAAGATCCGACGCTACTATCTTAAATAAAATGAGTCATTAATAGATGTTGTGTTTACTATCTATTTATAAAATAATCATTCGGTTTTACGACCAACTCGTAATATGACGTAACATGTCATATTTGTATGAAAATGTGACTTACCAGACACCCAGTAACATAAGTGCCAATAGAAAAGCGATAACACGAACATAAAAGCGAATTTTATTGCTTTATTCATCATTCCAGTAATATAAATTCATCAAGACACTTGTTAATCGTAAAATAAATCTTATTACAGTATAAAATGATGTTTAAATTGACGACAAGCGTTTTATTTTCGTCATAACAATAAAATTTATTTTTATGAGCTCGAACTTAGTGTTTGTTTTAGCGCCATCTCGTGGCGGTCTCTCGGACCGCTACGTGGAGTATTTAACTGACGTCACGCCATTGCTTTTACGACCCGTTTCCAGCCCTCGAATGAATGGAAGTGTCGTAAAATGGTGAACTGGCGATTCACTAAATTGTTATCTTTACATTTTTGTTGGAATTTAAAACTGTTTGTACTACTAGGACTAGATATGTGATATTAAGTCGATTTTTGACACTAAAATATTATTGTTGGACAAGAAGTAACCTCTATAGAGTAGGTCATCTAGGTATGTAAGGAGGTATCTACCTAAGTACCTACTTCAATACATTCGAAGTATTTTTAGATCATTATACCTAGGTAGATGTACTTACAAATTTAAAATTAAATTTTTACATTGGATTCGAAAATAAAAACTGAACTAAGAATTTCTTGTTTGATAGAGTGTAGCTTGTTCTTACAGACGTTTTTATTTTAAATCGCTGTCGTTCCAATTTATTTTCTATGTCTTTACGATAGAGTTCAAATGATTGTTTTTGTTGGAGTCTCGGTGTTCTGTATAATAAATAATATCCATTGAAAAAGCTAATTAGTTATTTATTAGAGAATGTCGCTGACTCTAGCTGGTGTTGTTTACGACCTGCGTGCAATAAATTGTGCAGAAATGATTTTAATAAGCTGCATAAATACATAAACATTGCTCTCCATCATTCATAGAGTGGAATGTGGGCAGGTAAGTACAAAAACCATATCATTTAAATTACGCCACCCATTTGAGTTGGATACATTTTAACGTACCTACTTAGATAGGTATTTATGGAGGTAGTAAGTAGGTACCTAAGTATGTCGGTATGTAGGAGGTACCTATGATAATTTTTTTTGGACTATGTTGGCAGAATATCTTGCTGTTCTAGTGCAATAGACTAAAATTAAAATAAAAAAAGTTTATTTGAAAAAAAAATACCAACTTACAACAGGAAGATGTCGCTTAGAAACCTTAGGTATGTGCAAGTGCTAATAGGTAGATAGGCAGGTATGGCAGCGATTCTCAAACTTAGGTACCTACATACTTACCTAGTTTGATGCATTTTTAGTAGGTATGTTTAGACGAGTAGGGACCTGCCTATACCTAATAACTAAAGCCTTTAAAATTAGCCTTATAGGTACCTACTTAGTCACTGAGTAGGTAGGTAAGTAAGCCTACCCATCTAGTTTATTTTTTTTATGGTTGACAGGCTAGGTGTTTTGACCACAGCTCACTTGATGTTAAGTGAAGGTGCGGTCGAAGATGATAAATAATCCTGGAACCCTAAAATCCAACTGGCTCTCAAGTGAGGCTTTCTGAAGACACTGTTAGGTCCTTGGCGGCAGATTTTCAACTTACCATCGTATTATGGTTTCCTCACGATGTAGTTTCTTTACCGGCAGCTCGAGCTAATTGTTGGGGTTTGAACCCATTCCCTTTAGTGTGTGAACCGTCCGCGCTAACCACTAAGCCATTGCTACATATTTTCACAAAACTTACTTAATTTTCGATTTAAAATAGAGTAGGAAGTGATAAAGCATTTTTTTGTCTAGAATTATCTATTCCTATAATTTTTTTATAAGTTGGAATATAATAGATAGACCTATAGAGAATAGTACCTACTACTAGATATGAGAAAAGTAGTATTGTTGTGCCTAAAAAACGTTTTAAATAATAATATAATTTCAGACATTCCAAATAAAATAAATCTTTTATCAACTAATCTTCTGCTCGACCGCCTGGAATGAACTCGGAAATCCATCCACGCACACATATAAAAACGATGTCCCCACGCACTTTCCACATTCGCACTTAAAAACTAAACAATCTTTGCATAATTGTCTCATTCACGCACGAGGAGTTGTATCGACTGGTGTGTTATTGCTGTCTCTTTCTGGCGCGGTCGTCAAAATGGCCTCCAAACGAGATATTTTGAAGGAACGACGCCAACTTTTGTTGTTGTAATGGGCGGAGCGTGCATGCACAGGGACGGAGTAAGGTTCAATATAAAAAAAACATGTTTTTTTTAGCTTAGGTTGCATATTTTAACAAATTCGTCTAGCGTTTGTGTTAAAGTAATTTATTTTACAATGTTAATGATGTTGTTATTTTTTTTTCTTTTTTATTGAATTTTAAATAATACCTTTTTAGCAGTATGCACCTAATAAAATGGTATTATTAAACTTTAACTATTTTATTTCAAATTTATGTTTTTATATTTCGTCATCGTTAGGCATCTACGAGTTAACTAGGTACCTATGTGTTAGCTAATAAGCCTGTAAAACATTTTAAAATATTGAAATTTAAGTAACGATAAAGTTTGTAATAGATTTTGTTTTAAAATAAAAATTATGCATACTTATATTTAATTCATATTTAAAATCACATAATACATCTATCTCGCTATCTTTTTTCTATGCTTCTTATCATTTAACGTGTAGAGCCCATTGACTTGCCTGATGGTATGATGGAATCGAAGATAAAGCAGTTAGACTTATTTTCAAGATCTGCGTGAAGATCACGCTGACCTTGAAAAGATCCAGATTAAATCCCAATTAGGAGACATGGATGCTGTAAATTACATAAAATACTATTTTAGTTACCCTTTTTTCAGCTGTTAATTTGCTTGTTAATTCTATGTTAATTGTAAATGTTTCTATGTTTTTATTGTAAACACTGCCTAACCCCTACTAAAAAATAATAGTTTCTGATGGCATGTTGAAAATTCATTGCTCAATTAAGTATATTTTAATACTTACCTTAGTACGTCCGACTGTGCTTAAGTAACATTTTTTTGACTTATAAATTAAAAATGTATGTAGTTAAGTGTATAATATTTTTTTATTATTCTCAATCTCAGCTATCATTTGATTTTTAAAAACCTACAAGAAAAAATACTTTCGCTTATATACCTATTTTAACAAAAATAATTTCAACATAATACGCTTAAAAATTACATAAATATGAATTAGTAATTACCTATTTTAAATTAACTAATGTATTTAGGTCAGTAGAAAAAAAAAATCTTTTTAAAATCCATCCCTGGGAGAGCAACTTGGATATGGCGCCCGAAGCGTCCCGCAACGAGGAGCCAATGTGAATTCTGTTTCTATTTAAAACGATCTGTTTTAATAATTTAAAGTCCAAATTGTGCAAGAAAACTGTGAAAAATAGCTTAAACTAGCAGTGTTTATTAATGAAAGTGATATTTAATTGTTTGTTTGTTATGTAATTGCAATTAAATCATTGTCACGAACTCTTTGTGTTTGCACTTACGTCGTTTTATTCCTGAAGTGTCGACTGGCGGCAGTGTGAGTGAAACGAAATCGCTTCTTTCACTCCCGCGTAAATGAATGTTTTAGGTGAGATACAGTTACAATTTTTATTTCAAATACATTTATGTGTCCTAATTGTTAGACATTTTTAGTGTTTATGTTTTTTTCTATAGGTATACCTAGAGATAGGTAACCTGGTAATTAAAGGTAGGTACCTACTTAGAAATTACTTACCTACATAATACTACGCATAGGCAGTATTTCACTTAGGTAATTTAATCAAAAATGTAGATATTAGAAACACTAAATGAAATCTACCCACTTCATTTAACTCAACTGCTTAGCAGTGTATACACCTTCAAGTATAGGTAGTCCACAAAAAAATAAATGAATTTGTTTAGTGCAGTGGTTCCCAAAGTTGAATGAATCGCGACCCACTAATTAAAAAAAAAACAAAATTCGGGACTCATTGCTTGGTTGTTTTGAATAAAAAAGGGGCATAACTATACCTAGTATAAACAAAGAGCTGATCAAATTGAAAAAAAAAAAATTCGGTTCCAATCAAAGATTTTAATACTTTAGGTAAGTACCTAAATGAGTAATAAGTGCTTTTTTCAAAAAGATTATATCTTTAATTTTAGTTATTTTTAATCGTAGATAGGTACTTTATGTGTTTGATACGTCCAATTTACCCGGTCTAGGTCTTATTTATCAGGGCCCACTGAATATTCTCTTGCGACCCATACTTTGGGTATTGCTGGTTTGGTAAATTTCGGTACCTAGGTACCTATCTACCTACGACACAATAGTAAATTATATGAAATAATTAAAAAATAAAATTTTAAAATTATATAAAAAAATAATGACTTAATTATTTTTTTTCCTGACAAATGACGAATTCGTCTACAGAACAATGATGCAAATTGGTTGCCCGTTCCGCGCACACAAATCTTTGTTTTGAAGTTTTCATCTAGGTACCTACATACCTATCTACTTACCTACATTGTATGTAGGTAGGTACCTACCTACACAGGTCTCTAAAATTATATCTATATGGTATCTCTAGGTATACCTAGGAGAGAACTTTATTTAGAATTTTACCTATAGGTAAGTAGGTAACTACTTAAGTATAGAATTAGGTAGGTAAAGATTACCTAACTCTGCGATTATCCGAGTGTCAGTAAGTAACCTACGAAAGTAAGAACTTTACTTTGTGGTAGATCACCTTAGCAGGAGGTCGTCTAGGTAGGTACCACCGCAGTACCAGTTATTCTGCCGCTAAGCAGTAGTGTGTAAGCATTACTGTGTCCCTGTTTGAAGGGTACTGCAGCTAGCGAAATTACTGGGCTGACTGACTAACTCTATCAAAAGTCTCAAAGTAATGAGCGCCAAAGCAGTGATGCCCTGGACTTTGTTTTGTTACTCAAAGTTATGTGTATCGCTGCGATGGTCATGGACAGGTGTTATCTCTTACCATCAGGAGAGCGTCTCGTTCGTCTCATTACTTTTTACATAAAAAAAAATCAGCTTTAAAAAATTTTTTTTACGACATCTAGTAATGGTTTTTAGGTAATTAAGTACCATATTATAATAAGTAGGTAGGTACCTTTTACAGATTTTTACCTACGTACAGATCTACGTCTAGTAAAGTTTGTTTTGGAATGAACTTTGCAGCAAATACCTAAACAGGTACCTATTCATCATCATCATCATCAACAATCTTGAATAGTCCACTGCCTCTCCCAGGATACGCCCCTCAGCCCGATTTTCGGCTTTTCACTTCCAGCCACTGCCTGCAGTCTTACATAGGTATATCATCACTCCATCTAGTCTCAGGGCGTCCTATACCTATTACTACACTTGCCGATTCGATGTAGGTATTATTTATTCCCATTATAGTAGGTAGATCTACTTACACCATTTAAAATTAGGGTTCCGTATTCCTACAAACAAATCGTTCCACCAAATATCGTAACAGCTAGTTACAGAAATGTCGTAATCAGCTTTCACCGGCCGGTTCCCGGGACCGGGCAAGCGTGTTCACGAATTTAAATTGCCCAATCAATTTTTAATTTGGTCGCCCGAAGCAATTCGGCGATTTGGGACTCCTATAGGTATACGCGTTTAGGTGTCGTTGGTAAATTATTACGCTTAGTAGGTACTTTTGTACTGTGCTTTTATTTATTCTGTGACATCTGACACCTAAGTAACGTAAAAAATTAATTACCTACTAAAATGTGAGCGAAGATTTGCTTGTTTGTCAATTGTATTTGCGTAAGTTCAGTACTGAAAATAAAAGAGCTATGGAGACCTCTTCCTTAAGTAGGTATCTAGTTAGGTACCTATCTATAGACTTCTAGGTGTAGGTATTTAAGTGGGTATTGTAAACTTTGCTACTGTACCTTTACATCATAGATTGATAGCTACTTACAGATAGGTAAGAACAGGATAAAAACTGTGAAGTAGGTACGAGTAGCTTGCTCTAGATGAGGTCTGTATCAAAATTTCTCGGGGACTTTTCTATCGGAATTTAATTTCATGGCTTGTCGGGAGTTTCTTTTTATAGATATGATGTCTTTTATTCTTTCACAAACTTGTTAACAAACATAAATTCGCACTAAGTCTGGACGTCCCTGGACGTCTATTGTTGCCGCGGCCTAAGAGGCTTACGAATTTTTGCATAAACAATTTTTTTCCTAAGTTGTTAGTTAAATATAGATAGATAGATAGGTAGATATAACTCTTTATTGTGCACATCATTATACAGGTAGGTCAATATAGGTAGGTACCTAAGGAAAATTACTGCAAGGAACAAGAAAGCATATACCTATAAATATATTTTCCATTATTTTCTAATGCAGATTTTTTTTAGATTTACTAAAACAATAAATAAAGGACAGCTGGTAGTTGTCCTACGTATATCGTCACTCCATTGAATCTCAGGGCGTCCTACGCTTCGCTAGAAAAAACGCTTTATTATTAAAACTTATTTTGATCACATAGGGTTAAAAACCAAATAAATAATATGGGAACTCATTACCCCAGATTACATCAAATTATACCTACTTAGGTATTGTACAAATAAATAATAATTACTTACAAGTAAGTAGTTATGTGTTTATCTATTTTATATGTTGTGACACTTCATAATTATAATTGCTTATCTCATAATTATAATTGCTTATCTCATAATAATTATACCTACCTACATAAGTACCTACCTAATAATGAACACTACCTCTGGCTTTATTTATAATGTTACTATAATTACTTATTTAAGTAGTTGTTTTGTAGGTAGGTACTTGGTGTACAAAGCAGGTACTAGAATTACCTACCTACCTACAATAGGTAAATGGGGCGTTCTACTTTTCTACCGACAATGACGTGTCTCCTCAGGAAAAAAAAATCTGTATCCGTCCTAAATTGCAGTTTCTCAAATTTTATTGTCACAAGATTTTTTGGACCATATAGTCATTATAATAACACTAAAATCCCGTTTTTATTGTTTTTGCTTTTTACAAAATTATTGTGACATAGTATTCGAAACGTGTGACAGAGGTGTTTTACATACAAATAAAGCGTGTCCCTTTACGCTGCCTAATGTTACAAAATGATGTCGCTTAAAAAAATCATATAGGACCCTATAATATAAAATTATTTATTGAAATGCTGAAATATTGTCTTTAGATTAATAAAAATATAATAAACGTAAAGGTTCATACTATTAAGCAAAAAAATATTTTATCCTTGGGTACGGCTGCATATGTTTTTTCTTGCTATCTTCCGTCACGCATTTCGCAAAACAAAAAACACGCCTTAGCTGTTTGATCTTCAACACTAAACAACAGCACGGTTTCCTTCTCCTCTCGGCTTTAAGCCTTGAGACCCCACCCTGGAGCGAGCCGAGTTAGGCGCCCGCTGGTAGTGAACTAGAGGTGCGTGTGTTTATTCGGCGACCGCTCTGTCACGTAAGTTACTACTTTAAAATATTATTGTAATTCCCATTTATTTACGTAATATTATTATTTCCCAGTATATCTGTCATATTTACTCACTTTTACGAACAATTTGTAATTTTATGAACGTTGAAATCCTCGAACACTGTTATTTTACACCTCTGTCACGAGGCACCTCTGTCACAAAATAGCTGTGACGGGAGTAGTATAGCTCGTGACGGAGTGGTATTTTTTGTCAGAAACTTTGCCGTAATTGATTTTCACAATAGTTAATTGATATCTTTTGTATTCTATATATTACATTATCAATTATTTTATTCATTTAAGGTATTATCATCAGGGTAATTAAATAATAGCGTTATTTGCGACGGAAAAGCAGTGACGTTGTCGTGAAAAAAGGAAACAGGACCCTGAAAAAGTCGTAGAAGTGAAATGATAAGATTTAGAAAGATACCATGCTTGCAAAAAGCTAGTCAAAGATCTGACACCAAGAGTACACAGACAAATGAAAATAAAATGGCAAGTTAGAAACAAAAAGAGAACAACAGAAAGCTTTGCAGAACGTTCTAATGAATACTCGACTTCCACACCTGTTCCTTTAATTCCTAGATCTCGTTCACTAACTCCAACCTCATCCGCTGCTAGAGCAAGGGGAAGAGAAAAAGTTAGCCGAGACAGATCGAAAATTTATAGGCAAAATATGAAACTTCAAGGCCATGTAAAATTAATTATAGAAAAATACGAAAATACAAGGAAAGACTTCATCGCCAAAAAAATAAAAGAAGACAGCTTATTACATAATATACCCAAACCAAAAAATTAAGATAAATTTAAAAGCGCCGAATAAAGAAGAAAAAAGAAAATACATATAGTATTTTGACAAGTGCCATTAAGGAACATTACAAAAACATTAAAAACAAAAACAAAATGAAACACTGCTCCAAAACAATCCTATCCTTTCCTACAAGACACAACAATTAACCGTTCCGGACTAAAACTTCAACTGTTTCAAGAGACTTTGGTAATAAAAAAATGCTGCACAACAAATATTATTTGCTAGCTTTATTTTTATTAAGTTGCTCTTTATAAAAGTAAAGCTAGGTAGGTAGTTAAGCCCAACCTCAGATTAAAAAGAACCATTGGCTGATATAAATAAACAACATAATAATTAGAGCTCCTACAAAGAGATTTTATGAGACTGTTGTATAACATTGTATCATCTTCATCTTCTGAAGTAGTATTACTACTTCAGAAGATGATCAGCCTCTTCAGCCTCTCGTTAATCAGAAAAAAACCTGTGCACATAAAACCAGGTGCTTCATGTGACCTGTCTGGAGACCCATTATTAATAAAAAATGGTATTATGTCAGTAAAAGTACCCAGTAGAAACTAAGTCGTGTGCACCTACTTAGGAGTTGAAAAAAGTTGTGTGGATGAAGATGGAGATGTTCAGGTGATATTTTATAAAACTGTTGTTGACACTGACAAAATATTTAAATTAGTAAAATCAGATGTATCAGATGTGATGTTTGAAAACTTGATAAAAATGATTACGGTTAAAAGAGGAAGGCGTGTTATAGAAGTATTTGAAAAGTCGAATAAGAGAAAAGAAAAGATTAGTCTGATTTTACGTGCACCAAATAATGATTATACCAAGAAATAATATCTTATGTAGCATTGTAAGAGAAGCCTTATGTTTTGTTATCCTTTTTAAAAACTTTCAAAACCTTAAAGGATTAAGTTTAAATGTTGGCCTATTAATATCTACCATTCTGTCATACTCTAGCACAATTTTGTCCCCCTTGTAATTAAGCATTAAAGCAGCATATGTTCAGTTTATTGAAAACATATACACTAAAATAACGTATTATATTATTATATATTGACCATAAAAGGTAGTAACAGAATTTCAGCTATGTTTATTTCAATTATTTGCAAAATATTTCAAAGTTTGTTGTCTTAATGAGCAAAAATGTGACAGAGTGGTATTAAATGTCATTTTTTATATTATATTTGTAACAAGAATTGGGATAAATCGTGTTCGATAATAATAAATGCTTGTATTCTAGTTATGCCAAGTTAAAAAAAACTGTAAATTTGATTTGACATAATAATTAATAAATATATTAGTTTGTGACAGAGGTGTTTATTTTTTCTAACTATTCCGATAAAACTTAAAATAAATAAAAAGTAAATAACAAAACTTCGATGCACTATACATATCTGAAATCTTCGATAACTGGACAATAATGTAAAAATACATTTTTTTAAAGAATTACACTTTTATTTTTTTTTGAAATCTAAAAATTTATCACTCAGATTGTCGGTAGAAAAGTAGAACGCCCCAAATACCTACCTAATATTACCTAGAAATAAGTAATACCTACTCTACTAGGTACACGTAGAGCTGATGAAGCCGTCAAAGTATTTTTTTAGGTATAAGCTGACCCTCAAATAATGAAAAAATATCTACTTAGACAGATAGATATCACTGACCTTCAAGAATGTAACATTTTAACAAGGGCATTTTTTTTCGCAATTTTTAATTCGGCTCGTGGCAAAAGTTGTACTGATGTATAAATAAGCACCACTACTTTGCATTTTCGAAACCCTGCAACCTACTAATACCTAAAATTCTGCAAAACAACGTCTTAGTACTTAAATGACAGTGCACCCCTAACTACCTACTTATACCTATTTTAAATAACTAACCCCGTTTTTCTTCAAGTTTAGGTAAAAGTAGGTACATAACCATTTAAATAAATAAAAAAAAGTATCAAAATCTAAAATCTTTTTAGTAAAAAGTAAAGTTATGGTAGGTAGTGACTTTTGTACTAAGTTTATCTGTTTAGTTATCAATTTAATATTATGATTTACTAGCTGCGCCCCGCGGTGTTATCCGCTACATGTTTTCGGGATAAAAAGTAGCCTATGTGTTAATCCAGGCTGTCAGCTACCTGCATACCAAATGTCATACAATTAATCTGTTCAGTAGTTTTTGTGTGAAAGAGTAACAAACATCCATCCAAACTTTCATATTTATAATATTAGTGGGGTTTTCACATTTTAATTTTAATTAAATACGACACGTAACTAACTACGCAGTTATTAATAATTTATTGTATAGGTAGGTACCTACTTAGCATTGTTTGTCTTTTTTACTTAGAAAATATCATGTAATTACAACAAAACAAAATTAAATGAAGTTCCAATATTAAGTACTTATAGTTTAAACATCAATAAAATCTAGGTCACAAATACACTGAAAGCTCGCACACTTACGAAAAAATACACCACAGAGCAGTTAATAGCAATATTTCAGGCAGTACCAATCGCAAATATTCGTTTTATCGTTCTATATGGGTAGTTACGTAGATAAAAGGTGAAACACGGAGAAAGCAAAAAGGAACAGAGTCGGCGCCGGCGGTGCGGGAAGCGCTTGTCGGCTGAAAATATCCTACCACCCTCGCCCCGTCACCGGTTTGGAGTGGCCGGCTTACATGCCGCCGAAATAACGCTCTCATACTGAATACGCATCCCGTATCGCGGCACACAAAAGCATTTACATAATGCGTAGGTATTTTATTATGCACAATGCTTCTCTTGATAATAGGCGTGATGGTGGTCAAATGTGAGCCTATTGATTTTGTATCTACCGGCAGCGGCGGCCTTAGCTGTGGCGAGGCCCCGGGCGACAGATCACTGTGAAGCCCTTTTTCTTTGAGCCCGTTTTACTAAAAAAATGAGTGCTCGAGTGGTCGTAACATGCTTGCACTAATAATGAAACTGTGCGTTCAGAGCGGGTTTAGTTCAGTGCGAGGCGCGAGATACACATACATATATGGTAAAGACTTTTTTTTTCGAGGACGCGAGGCCCCGGTTGGTTGCCCTGCTTGCCACCCCCTAAGACCGCTACTGTCTACCGGGTTATTTGCTTGCCATGTAGAAAGCTGGGGCTACCGTACAGTATCTGTAATCACCAGCTGAAAGTCGCAATTAAAAAACGGCATATTTTGGTGTTCATAAAAAAATAAAATAAAAATTTAACGTTTAAACTACTTACGGACGCCCCTAGCAACACAAGCGCACGCTCGAGTTGTAAGGACTCTCTCGCACTTGCCTACACAGTACACACACCATCATGGTGTAGTAGTCCTCATTGGTGTAACGCTCCATGTTCACACAAACACATACACACAGCACTAACAATAGCAAAAATAACAACAAATCGTAAGTAATGCAACCAGATATTTGGAGCTTTCGGACCAACCGTTTCGACTCGTTAACCTGTGACCGATTACTAAATCCAAAACCTACAAAATAGAGAATATTATTCTAAATCGTACATCCATCTCGTTTCCTCCAAAAACGCCGACATTTTGCGGCTTTCTTTCAATTCGCGGCAAACACTTTGACATCGCCGCCTGCTCCGCTGCAAAGTGCCGACAAAATTCACCAAGTGTAAAAAGCCGCTGTGTGCGTAAGCATGTAGAGGATCAGTGACTTCGTGAACCTACACAGACCAGCTGATTGCGGCGTAGATTAAATAATAGTTAGTTTTAGGGTAGTGCAATCGATTGTTTTATGAAATTTTTGAACTTCTGTATCTCGAAAACTATTAGGTATTTTTTAAAACGCTATAAGAAAAGTTGTTCAGAATTATAAGCACTTTTACGTATTTTCGGCTTCCTACATAGCAAACCCAACAATAACCCGGTATATTTATTTGTTGAGGCATATTTTGGGAGACGGGGTAGGCATTTGTTTTATTTTATTTGTTACATTTGTTTTTGTTGGTAAATTGTGTTTTAGCTTCTAAAGCATTTTTATAGTAGGTATCACGACTGTAGTTAAAGATGTTTGACCTTTAAAGTAAGTGCTAATAATCAAATATTTTTTCTAGAATTAGAAGTCGTAGAAAAAAATATAAACAGTTTTCTGGCTCACGTGTTTTGCTCATCTGTAAACTTCATACTTTATTCACAACCTTCCTTCCCCGAAGTATCGAGGAGTTCAAATCGCGAAAGTTTAAAAATTTCTGATCTGAGGGAAGAAAATATCTCCGACTCTACCGGGACAGCTTTATCACTTATCTTAGATATAGAGTCATTCGGGGTAACCGAGCGCAGTGGGTAACTGAGCGCACTGCCTGTATCTCAGGATCGAGGCGCGGGGGGCGGAGAGTTTGTTTTGGTCAATCGTAGGTGCAAGTATGACGAAACAGCCGCGACATGTCAGTGCGCCACACCACGCTTTGTTGTTTAATTATTTGCTAAAAAGTGTTTTGGTCGACTAAATCGCAACTTTTTTGAGTTTTAGAAAAGTCTGTTACTTGTGGAATCGTGATCTACCGGCAGGTAAGTCGCTTAACTTTTATAAACGAGTATTTGTATTAATATCTGTGAGTGTAATTTGAGGTTATGTTCGTTATTTCTGACTCAGTAGTTATAAGTTTGAATTTTGGCTTCTCGGGGAAAATGTACGCGGGTAAGTGGACGCATGCGCACACTTACCCCTGGACTCATAGTATTAAGAAAATGTCAACAAACTAAATAAAATACTTTTATTTTTGTTTAAGGAGACATCGTCATGCCTCGAAATTACGTAAGAAAGAGACCTGAGCTTGCGCCAGTTACAGAACTACAAATTTGTTAAAACATTTATTTAGTTTTAATTTAGATTTGCTTTATTATGTCTAGATAAACAAACAAATATAACGAGAATATTATAATAGTCATACTTATACTTACAAAAATTTTTGATTGATCTCAAACCAAATTCAAAGTATTACTGTAATTTTGTATTCAAAGTAATAATGATAATATATAGTACAATAATACCATTACAAGAAGTTTAATTTTGTTAAAACAACCAATGCGTTCACTTACCCACATTGCGTCTTTTTACCCCAATGCCATACGCACACTTACCCGCAATACGGGTCAAGTGAACGCATTCCGACTTTCGGTTATTTTTTTATGTTTTCTCAAAAACTAAGAAAGAGACTCATTTTCTTTTCGTTTTGATTTATAGCTTAATAAATGCTTATTTCGAAAAAAAATCTTTTATTACCCTACGCTCGCTGTTCTTTTGTACAAGTCGGTCCAAATGTAAAAGTGCGCTCACTTGACCCGAACGACTCTAGGTACCTACTATTCTAACTAACGACCCGTTCCGACTTTACTCGAGTGCAATTTGTATATTTGAATTAAAAACATTTATTTTCTCTACTTACCTATACAAAAGGTTAATTGTACCTACGAGTATATAGTAAAAAAATCCTGATTTCCATCTAAATGACAGTAAAATCGCATTATTAGATAAGAGTGTGATTTTCGGGGCTTATTTTTTTTTTAAATCAGACAGAAGCGGGCTTGGACTGTTTTAAAATGGGTAGGTATACTTTCCTACAGAAATGATGTCTTAAGAATTGTTAATTTAATTAGTAAGTTACACAAATAAAATTTTCAAACTTAAATATGTTCCAAATCAGTGAATAAAATATACCTAGATGTCACGAGGTCATAGTTCGGGGGAAATGACAAATAGGTAGATACTTACCTATTTAAAGTTTAAATTTTTATGTACCAAGTGTAGGTACCTACCTACTTAATTTACGCATAATTCCCTCTTTAAACCTACCCAAATAACTATCTACCAGAATAAAACTTAACAGATTTGACAAATTTGTCTTTAACGCAACTAAACAAGGGGTTCTAGCGCTTCCATATATTTATAAAACAATTTTTTTTGTTACCACATTTCTAATCGGACACGTCCACACAGTTCGATACGCCACGACAAAAGTCAGCCATTTTGTCTACGTGTAAGCCGACCTTGCAGGGCCCCTCCCGCTGACTGTAGAGGGGGCACTATACAAACACGATCCAATCTAAATTGACCCGCTGTCATTCGACTATCGCCTGTATCCCTGTGATTTAAGAGTGAGATTGGAGGTCTTCTTACAACGGTAATGGAGGTATACGGGCTGTTTATGTAGCCGAAACGGGCGCTTCATACAGCGACGGGCGACACTGCCATCACTTTCATTATTATTGGGCGATTCACGACGTTTACTCTGCACTCGCCGAATCTCGGTTCCGTTGTTCAATTAAAACGTTGGTGATTGTTATTTCCATTGTTTCCTTCTTCAAGACACGTGAGACGGCGTTTGACGTTTTTTTTTTGCTTTATCGTGCTATTACAGCTAATCGGCTGAATTCCGTCTGACAACTAAGTTATTACTGAGTTATAATAAACGCAATTGAACGCTAAACTGGATCTGATAAATTTAAACAAGGCACGAACATAAGGTATTTTTTTTTGTTATCGTATCTACCTACTTAATTCATTATATCTATGTCAAATAGGTACCTACCTAACGTATTTCATATTTTTAATAGTGTTAAAAACGAGTGTTATAAGTCACATAAAGTAAGTCACGGTCAAGCATTGTTCACGTCCATAAAGTACCTACCTAGGTACTGGTAACTCGACTCCTTGAAAAAGATATAATAGGTAGGTAGGTACCTATACCTACCTATTTTACCATTTACCTACCTACTACCTATGGTAGTAGGTACTTACCTATAGTATACTTACCTACATAAATACCTACTATACCTACGCTCGGTGTGGGCTAAGCAGAAAGAGAGTCATTGTAGGTACCTACGTAGGTATACAACATTATGATCAACTTTTGCTGTTATTTTTTTATTCGTGGAAAAATCATTTGTTTTTTAGAAAAAGCAGTCACGGCCGCTTTTTGCTCGCTGGACTTGGCGGGGGCACTGCCGTGCCTCCTACCTACCTAACCTACCGAACATGAAACATCGGATTTTTTTAATTACCTATGCCTACGGGGAAAGTTTTGTATGATGGTGAGTAGACAATCTCTACCTAGAGTAGACAAAGTCTACCTACAATGACCTGCGTTCGGCTTAGTAGGTACACCCTAAGTACCTATTAGGTATTTGTCAACGATTGCGCGTATACCTAATGCAGTAGGTACTTTATAATTAATCACCACATTTTTTTTAGTAAAAACACTCATAGAAACAAGTTTTGGAAAATAATAAACCTTCCTAACGTAGCGACATGATTTTTCCATGTTTCCGAGAACGCGGAGATATTTTTAAATTCTCGTTTCCCCTACTTAGGTAGGTACCTAATATCCATATAGATCAGGTAACTACCGTACCTGATCTATATGGTCGGCCCCGTTTAAACCGTTGGCGTTATAAAAATATAACTTCCTTTATCAATAAATTCTGTAAAGCGACGTGCTAGCGTCCAAGTGGTTACCGCTTTATGGGCGAAACTTACGCAGCGTGCCGTTCCACGGACCTCGTTTTGGTTTTTGGCCAAACCCAAACATTTACTCCATTTACACTGTTAATGGCCCATCCTTATTAAATTTATACTGGGCACTGTTAAAATTTCAGTTGTTTAATTACTTGGAATTTTGGCCAAGGGAAACCTTAATGGTCACTGTGTGCGGACGGAGCGAAATTAGGTGGTTAGAACGAGGACCCTATTTTTGTATCGTGCGTATATTATGTGTTCGTATACGAATATGATCAGCAGTGGCGGCCTTAGGGGGTGGCAAGCAGGGCAACCGCCCGGGGCCTCGCTCTGGCCTCGCGTCCTCAACTATCCAAGTAGAAAAAAGTCTTTACCATACTATAATGTAAATAAATAAAATAAATAAATATCGTAGGACATTACACAGAGCGCCATCTGATCCCAAACTAAGTAAAGCTTGTAATATGGCGGTCAGATAACTGATAGATTACTTGAATACTTTTTTTTGTAAATAGGTAGGTACATGTAGGTACAGTGTACCTGTACCTACATGTTGGTAGGTATCTATATCACGTCTAAAGTCGTATTTTGAAAATATTCTTATCGTCGACTATTGCAACGAATGACCTCTATGCTACTCGAATTAAATGGTAACATTTGAAAGTTTGATTAATTCAATAAGCAGGCTATTTTCAACATTCTTGAGTGGATTGCGTCATAGGATATTTGTTCATATATACCCTTGTTTTCAAATTTGACACCAAAATCCATAACTACCTAAACATAGTAAACTAGACATTCATCCGTTTTTTTTTATTTTAAATCTATGTTCCTTTCGACGTAGCAAAAAGTACCTAACAGTTCATCGTTATACCTAAACGTTAAAATTAGGTAAACATTCTCTGCTGCGTGGAATGAAACGTCTCTAAGTGTTAACCCAGCTTTTGAATGGTTCAGAAACGCCAAAAACAGGATTGTCAGATATCTATATATTTGTGTGTGAATTAATTCGAATCCAGGCGCACGGTTTAAAAATAGCGCCCCGACACTGCAGCTAACTGGGCATATCGTTGCGTTTGAAACGATTTATTTTGTTTTCCTCTTCCCTCTTTTTATATTCTTGTTATGCGAATTTTTTAAAAAATACGAGATTTGTCGCATTTGAATGTATTTTTCTTATTAATTATTCTATGGGTAAGTAGATAGGTATGGGATTTGCTGCCTTTATGGGTGTTCCCTGATAGATACAGTCTGGGTGATGCTTTTAAGTTGCGAATGAATCGGTTTCTTCTAGGCGAGCGTGCTCCACCGTAGGCCGCATCTTCGCTTTACATCAGGCGAGTTGGCGGTCAAACGCAAGCCTATAAGTAATAAAAAAAAATAAAAAAATAGGTACGTACATGTAAAAGATTTTATAAGTAGTATACAAATGAAACGCCACAAATTACCTTACATACCTACGGCATGCAAAAACAGCAAAAAATTTATTTGGTGGTAGATCTTAGCAGGAAGTCGTCTGGTCGACAGAATATCTGATACTAAAGTGGTACTTATACCACCTTATTATCAGATATTCTGCCGCCAAGCAGTAGTGTGTAAGAATTACTGTATTCCAGATTGAAGGCTTGGTTTGGTTAGATTACCTACTGCAGCTGGCGTGGCGTGGCGTGGCGTGGCTGGGTCAGATGGCGCTGTGTGTAATTTCCTATGATATTTATTTATTAGTTTAAAATAACAAGTATAATCTAGATCATCATTGTTCTTAATTATTAAACAATAATGTTAGTAGGTAAGATAAGTTAAACCATCCTCGTTACAGCTCGTCCCAACATTTCCGTCCTCGCCCTCTAAAACGTTCTCGTAAACGTTGTTGAGACGTTCAGCGTTTTATGTTATGAGAGTATCGTAAAATAAAAGTGCATCAAACGGGCCTGCCGTTTGCATTGTCCGCGATTATTATCCTACGAAGTTCCAAAACCCTCATTTTCATACTGCGTTTCAGTCTTTGGAGGTCTCCGAAACTTGGTCGCGTTTGCAGGGTTCCTTTACGATTATTTAGTCGTAAAAATCAAAGTTATAGCCTATTTACACCCGTAAATGTATGTTAATCTTTGTTTTACGAGTGTGTGGTGGCTTATTGTTTAATCGTTAATCACTTATCGCTTTAGGTCGGCCCGTGGCCGGTTTTACGCTCATAAAACTACACTTGAGCTACTATTTTCTCTTAGATTTTTATAACTTGAGTGTTGGACTGTAAGCAACATGGCCAAACGATCTGTGTTATTGTTCTGTAGATATGTCTTGTGATGTATTAGATATGATAGAAATTATAGATATAATACTAGCAGTTAGTAGTTAGTACTAGTTTTCCCGGCTTCGCACGGGAAAACAAAACTCGATTAACAATATAAATTTATCGATCCAGTAGTTTCGGAGCCTATTCAATACAAACAAACAATCAAATCTTTCCTCTTTATAATAGTATAGGTAGACTGGTAGATAGATGAACGGAATGAATTCCCTATTAAATTTTACGTTTGGTTACGAAATTCATAACTTACCTAGGTATTTACTAAACAATTTACTTAATATATTTTATAGAGTACCTAACTGAACCAAGTGTGTACACTACTCTACAGTTGGGCTGAACGATTTAATGAGAAGGTATACCTATAGATACTTTTTCATTTACTCTGAGTTTATGTACCTAAGTAAAACATATTTTCGTTTTCATTTACTAATTAGTTTAGTTTAATGTACATAGGTACTTATAGCTAGGAATCTATTATCTAGAGTCGGCCAATAACTTCTTTGTCCGGAGAATGTATTGAAAATAGCTTCACTTGACATTTGACATTGTTTCCATAATTCGTACACAAGAATCCCATTGGAACAAAGACATTAAACACGATGTCAGGACCACAGACAATATTCTACACGTCGTTCTTATATAAATCTGAATTTCTTCTTACTTTCAAAGCACCATAACTCGCATAGACTTTCAGTGAAACCTCCACCCTCGTGGCGCTTGTTTAAAGTTTCTTTTACTGAAAGTTTTCTAGTGAAGTTGTTATGGAAATAGGATACGTTTCAAATGTCGTTGAATTAACTGCGCTGGCGCATGATTGCATTGCGATTTGCGCAGTTGTTCTTGAAGGGAACGAGAGTGATTTAACTGGCGTTTTCAAACACTTTACTACGAGTAATAGTGCGTACTTAAACAATCTGTTGTGTCTTGTTTGTTGTATTTGTATTACGATTTTTGTAACTTAATATATTGTTAGTTTTTGAAATGACATTTGAATAAAAAAAACTGTTACCTCCCTATGAACTTTTTAGGATATTATTTGTTTCCCGAAAACAACCCTGTTTTTTTAAACTGTCCCACTGCTGGGCGCGGGCCTTTCCTAATTTATTTTTAAATGTTTGACAGGCTTCTTGTTTGACCACAGCTCACCTGATGTTAAGTGAAGGTGTAGTCGAAGATGTTAATGCACACTTAGCCTGGAATGGAACTAGATCTCAAGTGAGGCTGCCGGAACACATCGTTAGATGCTTAACGACAGATTTTCAACTTGGTAGCTAGCCAGTTAAGTAGGTACTAAAAAGTACCTTACCACCATGCTATGGTTTCCTCACGATATTTTCCTTCACCGGGAGCTCAAGCTCATTGTTGGGGTTTGAACCCACGCCCTTCGGCATGCGAACCTACCGCGCTAACCAGTGAGCTATCATCGCTACAAATCATACAAAAAGTCATTGAAGACATTGGAAATATACTGTCCCTTTGTTTATGAATCAGATACGATACATTTCTTATTCAAAACAGATGTAAACTTTAAGTAAAATAAAATTATTATTGAAATAGGTACAATTCTAAATACAAGCCTTTATATAAAAGCTTTATACGTAGCTATAACAGCCAGATAATCGTGTTACACTTACTGTTAACCAGCCAGTTCTATTCCAGGCTAGGTGTGCTTTAACATCTTCGACCACACTATTTAACAAAAAAAAAAATACACACACATACATTGTTTACAAGTTTTATAAAGGTTTTGGCGGGAACGCGGAAAGAGTCGCTACATTGTATTTTTTTCCAAAACAGTTTTGTCGAGTGTTTACCTACGCATAAAAATGGTGGTGTTTTATTCATAAAGTGCCGAACTACTCCATCGAAGCTTTACAGTAAAGTCGCCTCTACTTTACTAAAGCATGACTGGACTTGACTGACACGGACTGGACTTGACCAAGACTGGACTTTGACTATAGGTAACTTTGACGAGGCAACTTATTTAACTCATGAAACCTGAAAATATAAAACACTTGACTCAGAAATGCACAAAATGCGACGCCAAAAAATAAAGAAAAAAAAAGTTATATAAATGCTTCTATAAAAACAATAAAGCCTTCAACGTTAGAACACTTCCAACCCTCGACATAAGGGTCTCAGTACACCATCATTCCTCAGACGCAGTCTAGTTTCCGTGTTAAGTACAACCGACGTTACTGTAAAGTTCAATGAGGGAGCTACCATCGCAATGTTTAGGTAAATGACATTTAAAAGATATTTTAGTTCTTCCTTTTGGCCAGCTGTATAGATACGTTGTTTCAGTGTTTACAAACTCTGCCGGGCCTTGTTCCTTTATCGCCCCTGTCTAGCTGATACATCGTCACACCGCGGCTGTAACTTACCGCTAACTTAGGGCTAACTTAGAACTAGCTTGTTTACTTAGGTGGTTTATGGCTTGTAGCTTTTATGTGGCTGGAGCGCTTTTGAGTTTTCTTTTGTATGATAGCAGAACTGGTTAAGTTGGATGTTTTACATAGCATAAAAGTAGGTAAGTCTACTAAGCAGGTATGTAGTTAATAATTTAAACCGTTAAATGTTATTTTTCTTAGAGCAAAAATATTTATCTTTCTTTCATTTTGCTAATTCGGTCCCTTTCTGCCACCAAGCAGTAATGTGTACACATTTTCGCGTTCCACTTTGAAGAGGCAAATAGTAAAAATTATAGAGCTATTGAGACTAACCATTGAATATCTTAAAGTAGGTACTAATGGTAGGTACTAATCAGCGATATCCTGGACTTGGTTTTCCTATCAAAGTTCTAGGTTGTTCTGTAGTGGTCATGGTCACTATCAGATACACGTTTCGTAAGCCTAATTAATCTTACATTTAGGTAAATACTTCAGACACTAAGTTTTGCAATAGCGTTATATTTATTGGTACCTACACTAAGCTAAATAAATAATTATGTATTAAAATTATTTAGTCCAATTTTTTTTAAATGGTTGATAGGCTAGATGTTTGACCAAAGCTCACCTGATGTTACGTGAAGGTGTGGTCGAAGATGGTACAGCACACCTAGCCTGGAATAGAATTTAAGAAATATGTAATTCAGCATATTTCTGTCTTACTCAAGAGGTACCTAACGTTCTGAGAAAAAAAGGCGTAGGCGGGCCGCGGGAGCAAGAACACAACAACTCGTTTGGTTCGAAACATAACTCCAAAAATAAATATTCAAACGAGGAACCAATAACTCACCGCGACACGCTGGCCGACAATAAAAGGAAAAAATTAAAAAATATAAAATTCACTGACGAATCAAAACAAAGGATTCAAACTTGGAACATAAATCGGCTTGCATTTCGGTCACGTCCGTGGCAGCGTCGTGACATAGTACGCGTCACGAGATAAAAGTCCTTCGCGATTAGGGTTGCTGCCATATTTTTTCGTAAACAGACATGAGTAAATTCATGCACTCGGAAATCAAAGCTACATCCGAAATAGTAGATGAATACTAAAAAAGCTGCCGGGTAAAGTGTTTTTTCTAAAGTTTTTATCATATTTAAAGTTTTTGACTCTTGTTATTCCTCGCTTTAAAATATTCACCTCTACACGAGAAAAAACCAAGGCTCGGCCAAGCGCTCAAAAAGTCAACACGCCCTCGTATAGAGCCGAAACACGTGCCGGCAACTTAAATTAATACTGTTGTTACTAAAACGAATTTAAAGCGGAAATACACTAAAAATATATCTCTTGAATACTCAGTCATGATTTTTTTCAACTCAACTGCAGAGCTAAATACATATATGTATATAGGTACACCTTGCTTAGTAGACTTTACAAATAAAAAATAAATTAGAAAATTTGTTGGTTTTTTTATAATTGACAAGCTAGGTGTTTGGCCACAACTCACCTGATACTAAGTGTCTGTCTTGATATTAAGTGTGTTAATTTTAGTGTGTGACAGTGTAGTTAATTTTTTTGAGTCGTGTACGAAATTGAGTTAGTCAGCATTTATTTTTAACGTCACGAATGAAAGTCAGAATAATCACGCAGCTTTGAAGTTATTTTCATAGAATTCGATGCTGTAAGTATTTGTTGAACTTGAGCATTTTTGAAAAAGGGTTGATAAACTGACAACCCTACATACAACGCCAGTGCCCACTCTGAGAATTAAAAAAAGTAAATGTAAAAAAGCTCAACACTTCACTTACCGATGTGATTGAATGCTGGTTAAAGTGTGGAATTCAAGCTATCACGTTTTACAAAGTAAATAAGAAATGCAGTATCTGGTTATTAGATTCATTCAGTGATGGGAACGTGGTTGGTACAAAGTTGGTAGTGAAAAATTTTAATTTTATTATAAATGGTGTTCTATTTTTTATTTATATATTAAGGTAGGTACTGAGCTAGATGGCTAGTCTCAACAGCCCTGCTAACGCGGTAATGTTTACACACTACTTCTTGGCGGCAGAATATCTGTTACTGCGGTGGTACCTACCTACCGACCTCTTGCTAAAGAGACCTACACCAAGTAACAACTACCTACTTATTGTTAAGTCTAACTGTAAACCTACTAGATATAAATAGACATCGAAGAAGCAGAGGAAGGAGCATTACAGGAAAAGACGGCGAGCTGCAATTTGGGTGGAAAATGAAAGATGGTGATCTATAACTTCAGATGTAGGTATGCAGTATGAAAAATATATTTCGCATTTTACTTGTGTATTTTTTCGTTATTGACACTCGAATACTTCCCGTCCTAAGGTAGCCTGCCATATATAACCAGTTGCAACTTAAATAAACACCAGTTTGTTTATTTAAGTTTATTTTCATACAATGTTTTATGTAGACAGTAAAATTAGCCCAACAGTGAGTAGGGTACATAGCACGCAGAACTGATGGCCGATGGGGCTGCAAAGTTCTGGAGTGGAGACCACGGACTGGCAAGCGCAGCGTAGGACGTCCACCTACAAAGTGGACAGACGACCTAATAAAGACCGCAGGAACGCGCTGGATGCGAGCCGCTTCCAACTGGTATTTATGGTAATCAATGGGGGAGGCCTATGTCCAGCAGTGGATGTCCTACGGCTGAAATGATGATGATGATGTAGTAAAAAGTCTTGGTGGTAGATTTCCTTAGCAGGAGGTCGTCTAGGTAGGTACCACCGCAGTACCAGATATTCTGCCGCCAAGCAGTAGTGTGCAAACATTACTGTGTTCCGCTTTGAAGGGTACTGCAGCTAGCGAAATTACTGGGCTGTTGAGACTAACCATCTAGTCTCAAAGTAATGAGTGCCAAAGCAGCGATGCCCTGGACGTTATTTGTGACTCAAAGTTCTGTGTATCGCGCAATGTCATGGACAGGCGTTACCGCTTGACATCGGGAGAGCGCCTCAATCGTCCCATTGCTTTTACATTAAAAAAAAAAAAAGTAAATGTGTTTGCATGTTCGTAAAGTAGTACCTAATGACTTTACCAAAGGCAGCGCGATAGGACGACACGACATTCTCATGACATTAAATTATTCGTCCACATTATATTAGTTATAATACCTATATAGGAAGTTACCTAATACACGTTATGAATAAAATACCACTATATTTACATTAGATATAAACATTTGAAAAAATACAACAAAGAAACATGATTTTTCCGCATTCTCGCTAAAACTGTTCGAAAGCCACATTGTTTTAGCAATACATAAACTGAAATTGGCACCCTACCAGCTAAGTTAAGCCTTCTGAACACAATCCTTCTTTCCCGACCCGTCTTAACTCTCGGCTATCGCCTCTGTCCCACATAAACTTAATACAGCATAACTCACAAGTATAAGTTATCGTCAAGTTATTCGAAGCCCCTTTTTGCTAGTCGCGCGCTGTTTATGCGCTGTGCGTGTCTATCTGATTGGGAGGTATTCTTGTCTTTGTGGACAATAATAGGCAAAAATTTAAACTACAACTAAAAAAAAATTCAACAGCAGAAATGGCAAACATTTTTATATAATGCTTTTTGGTTGATTAGCGAGCATTAGGTACCTACCTACCTAATCGCCGTGTTAGTTAGATTAGTTAAAAGTTATGTCAGGCCTATATTATTTTTCGAAACGCGGTATTTTTCAATTGTTTATGTATAATAATAGTTGCGTTTTATTTATAAAATTTAATCTACATTCAAAATATAATTTTAAATGAAAAATTACTTTCTTTCTTTTTTAAAGTGCCGAATTACGGGCACCAATGAAGGAAAGTGGTACCCATTGGATGTGGTGAAACAGATATAAACGTATCGCTTCCAAAACTCCGACGAAACTTCTGGTAGGTAGGTACCTACCGGCCACTACATAAAGCATTAAAAAAATATAAATTGTCAAGAGTAGAAAGTTTTATAACTTTATACCTAATAGATAAAAAAAACATTTTAACCGATCTAAAAAATAATAATTAATGTTATAATTTTATATTAAGAAAAATTAACAGAAAATACTTAGATAACTATTGTATCCTTTTTACAAATCCTACTTTCATTAGCTGAATCAAATTGTGGTGTAGTTAATTTTGACTCAAGAGATATGTCCTTCGTTCATAAATATGTGCAATGGTCATTGCAATATGCATTTGAACTCTGAAATTCACGGTGTTTGGACGAAACAGTCCAACACTGATTATATAGTACCCACTATGACCTAAATAGCCTCCTTGTAGCTGCCAAATGGTCATACACTAAAACCAACCGTACAGTAGAGTTGGGTAAACAAAGGAACTAAATATCACCGAAGAGTTGCTATTAGAATTGTTAAAAGGTTACGACGATGGCTCCCCCATTTACCTCTAGATTGCGTACGAGTAACTCATGAGCCGCAATTTATGTCTGAAGAACATAGCTCAGAATTAAGGATATCTATATGCTTTGCGGTATAAAGTGATTTGATTGCCAGTTACTTTTATAATTGTATTTTTATTATTATTTTAAATGTAATTATAAAATATAATTTTATAATTACATTTATAATTCTTTGTTAAAGTTTTCAAAATTCTGGTAAGTTCGTCTTCTTGTTTTTATTTAAACGTAGGTAAAGTTATGGTAATGATGGCTATTTGAAATTTTTTGTAACGTAACATTCATAACGTTACGCTTCTATGTAGCTACTCAGGATTGAGAAGATACCACTTACCAAACGAGTTATTCAAGTTCTTACCTTCATAACTCCACCAGCCAAATGAATCAACGAAAAACAACCGATGGCTCCCGAACTGTTAATCACTTCAACACTTTTTAACTGTTAAATGTATTTCACTAGATACTACTCTCTACAAGATGCAAACTCAAGTGTACACTACAACGATTTTTTCAAGACTAAATTCCCGACAACAAACCTTCTCTAACACAATGCCCGCAAACTTATATTTAACTCTGATAAAACAAAACAAAAACGTATACAAAACGTTTTAGGCTATTGTTCAGGTCGGCATTCACAGAAGACCTCACAAAAACTTTAAAAAATATAACCCTTACATCAGAACAAAAAATTGCCCGGTCCTAAATGGGTTAGCTGCCCACAGCGGCCTTGAAAATAGCGCAATAAAATATTAAAAATTGTACAAACGCTGTAAAAAGCGTACCTTTCTTTTATAATACGATTTAAAGCTATCCCGCAATGTTTGCCCTTGTTCTCCAGAGTTTTATGGGCTCGTAAACCACTAAAAAGTGTCTTGTTAGCGTACAGACACAATTTAGAATAGTGTTCCGGACCATTAGCGAGTGTTACGAGATAAAGGTGAGGAAATAATTACACCTTTGGAGGTGAAAGACTTTCTTTTCAATCCGCTGTTATTTGTGTTGAAATTGTGCAAAATTTTTCAAGGTGTGATTTTTGTTTTCGTCTCGTATAATTTCAAAGGTAATAAGTGAACAATAGGAACTGTTATGACGAAGGAAAGTTTTATTTTGAACGGTTTAGTTCAGTTTTTCTGTTGTCGTGGTTGCTTACGGTTCTTTGAACGGTTTTTTGGATAATTTTTAGTGCTTTATTAGTTGTTAATGAAATGTTCATAAACGCGCTTCTATCTCTAAAGTTTAATCTCACAATCTAATATTGAATTTTGCTTCGTTGACTTAATAATAACTCTACAAATAACTAAAAAAATAATTTGAGTTTATGGACCATTTGACCAATTTTAAAAGTTTTTCCACTTGTGAATATTAAGTTAATACAGTAACTTCAAAACTCGATGCTGTACATAGACTACGTTGATATGGTAAGTGTTTATATATGTAATTGAATGATGACGGCGTTATAGATTGTGATTAGATCGATTGCCAAGCAACAGTTTTTTTACACCTCTTTCAGTTGTATTCATAGTGCCGTTTTTTTCCTTAATTTTTTTTAACTTTTTTTTATGGTTGGTTGACAGGCTAGGTCTTTGACCACAGCTCACCTGATGTTAAGTGACAGTGTGGTCGAAGATGGTAAAAGCACACCTAGCCTGGAATGCAACTGGCTCTCAAGTGAGGCTGCCGGAACACACCGTTAGATGCTTGGCGACAGATTTTCAACTTGAGGGTGGTGGCTAGCCAGCCGAGTACTTTAGTACCCTACCACCATGCTATGGTTTCCTCACGATGTTTTCCTTCACCGGCAGCTCAAGCTGATTGTTGGGGTTTGAACCCACGCCCTTCGGCATGCGAATAGACCGCGCTAACCACTCAGCTATCATCGCTATGATTTTAGTTTCAGTTATTTTCTGAGAAAAGAAGAGTGATTGGTTCACAAGAATCTTTACGAAGTAACTTAAAATCAACATTTTCTGTGTTCTCGGTCGATTTAAAAAATACTAGTAACATGTTTTTTTATTGACATCCCTTTATAACTCAGCGACAGCATCGCCCTGTGTAATTGACACACCACATTTTTTTAAATAAATTAATAAATTAGCATGTAAGTGATATAGTATAAACAATGGTTATGAAGAAAAGTGTGGGCGCCCAAATACAAAAAAAAATTTGGGCGCTAACTCCTTCCTAAACATAACTACTTTATCTATGAATAAAAAAAAACTATTATGTAACTAAAGATAATTTTTTTTGAATAATTTCGGCCAACCTCTCTAAATCTTTTTGACCTCCTCAGATGTAATAGGTTTAAACGAAAGTTTATGAGCACTGTAACAAAATGTACGAATAATAGTTATTATTACCTACAGTTGACTAGGCAAAATATAGTCAGTAGAAATCGCACACCGTCATCATCGTCAGCTAACTACTGTAAATAACCTACTTTCAAGGTGGCATGTCTTAGCCGTAACTGTGGCTTATGTAACCAAACCTTTATGTGTTTGCAAATGTAGAATATACTAAGTGTACATTAAGTACATAGAGGGTTAAGTATTCACAGTATAGTGGACGGCACAAAGCCGACTAATGGAGGGACAATCGGCCCCACATCTCATAATTATCGCCTATTTTGAATGGACTATATCGGAAGCTTGCTTTGCGATCCACTCTAGTTAAGGACAGTCAATTAGACTGTTATTATATACCATAGTCGGCTGGCTGTATTTTGAAGTCTTGAGTGCCTTGGACAGAGACGCTTGGCTACGGTAAGTATTTTGACGCGGAACGTCTTTAAATATGCTTTCATAGTGGGTTGAAATTTAGAAAACTGATGATAACAAAATTAGGACATAGATACCTACAGTTTTTGTTGCAGCGAAATATCTAGATCCAAAATTTAGTAACACCATTCGATAGCCTAAGAATTATTTATGTTGAGTGTAAATTTGAAACATCTATACTAAGTATTATAAAGAGGATAGATTTGTTTGTATTGAATATGCTCCGAAACTACTGGACCGATTTCAAAAATTCTCTCACCGCTGGGAATCTACACTATTCCCGGGTGACATAGGCTACTTTTTATCCCTGTATTCCTACGGGAACGGGAACTACGTGGGTGAAACCGCGAGGCATCCGCTAGTAATAAATGAATGCTATACATAGATTATTATTTTGTTGTTCACTTCAAAAAGTTATGAGTAAAGACTTTTGAGTGGGAATCGAACCCACGCCCTTTAGCTCTCGAAGCAGACATACTATCAATGAACCAACAGCGCTGTCACATAACACAAGTACTAAGTTACATAAGTACTAAGTAGTAGGTGTACACATTATACATATACATATTTTTATATTTCAATTAAAGTGTTATAATTCCGCTCTCACAGCTTTTAGCCGTTTTATGTAAATTACTAACTTACCAAAAGGCAGAATAATCTTGCCACCTTTTCGGTATCCAAAAATGCTTTTAAGATAAATTGCGCATCGCTTACGTTTCGTTTGATATTTTCCAAGATTTATCCAAATTATTCTATGTAAATACATTCAAATGAATGTAAATTTTAGGAGCATACAGAAATTTTAAAATACGCGCAGGTTATTTATGTGAATTTATTGGAATATTTTAATGGAAGGTGACAATAACCAACCTGTTTTTTTAATGGCCGTCCAATCCACGGGGATTCTAAAGTTTTCTATTTACTTAATTTGAATATTATGAATAGCGCGATTTGTGGCAGGTCAAGTGGTTTATGTGTCTGGAAACCTATTTATATAGTTTCTTAAGCAGCTTGATCTTAGAATGAATGTGTTTTATTAATAGATAATGTACTTTTGTAATGTTATTAATTAATTTATTATTTTTTCTTTTGATTTGACGAATCGCTGACAGTATTTCCTATTTTGTATTGTTTAATTTTTTCTTAGTCAGCGTGTACCTAATGTTAAATTTTGTATGCCGCAAGGCAGAATATGGCGCTCTTTAACTTTTTAAATATCTATTATACCTATACACGTAATAAATGAATTATGATTTGTGAATTAAGAACTTTATACATTAATTAAATATACAAACCTATAGAAAATATGTATCAAAAATGTTATATTATAAAACCAAAGTTCTATTTTTATTTTAAAAAAAGTCTTATGAACTCGTAGACTTATCACTTTTGTCCATTTATCCATCAAAAGCGTGATTAGATATAGACAAAAAAACCTTCGGTATAGAAACAAACTTTTTGCAAAATGCTATTTTTTATACCTATCTATACCTAATAGTGATGAAATTTTTAGCGTTTGATAGCATCATTGTGCGGATGCCGGTTTCATTGCATTGTAGGGATATGATCAGTTATAGCATGTTATACGCTGTTTTGAATGCTTTTTTCAACAATGAATTTAGTTGACACGTCACGCTCACACGCTGACACCCTACTACCATGCTTTGGTTACCTCACGATGTTTTCCTTCACCGGCAGCTCAAGCTCATTGTTGGTGTTTGAACCCACGCCCTTCGGCGAGTGAACCGACCTCGTTAACCACTGGGCTATCATCGCTACAAAATATTTATTAATATATCTAATAGGTACAAAATATCTATTTCAATACAGCGAAACCGTTTTCCTTGAACAAGACTGGCGACCCAGTCAATACGAACATAATTATGTAAGTAGGTAGGTTTTATTTAGTTTCTTCTTCCAGCCAATAGCAGCAAACGCGCTCACCTCTATGGAAGCGCCACCAACCATCATTTGGCGCGTTTGTTCGACGTATCAGGATCACAATGCCTCTGCCAAATGCGATCGGAATTATGACGAGAGTGACTTTTAATGCTCCATTTACTTCCAGTAATGGTGTATAATGAGTGTTGATGGGCTGTATTTCCGCATTTGTTTGTGATGCAAACACCAAGATATACGCACTTTCGTGGAGCGCTGTTGGATGCTTAATCTTTTTCAAATCGCTTTATAGACAAGTTTGATTCAAATAAATTAAAAATGTTAAAATCCCCGACAGGTGTATTGTATTCTACTAGTCAAGCCCTTTCATTTGATACCTACCCATATTGAGGGAGTTGTGAAAAAAAATGTAATCCGATGGCGGCGACCATCTTGAACCGATTTTCATCAAACATAGCTAAGAACACTCCCGACTAATTCGCTTTTCAAACAAAAAATAAACAAAACCGGTTTACACGTTCGGGAGCTATGATGCCACAGACACACACGCATTTTTTTTTAATATATTCAATAACTAAATAAAACAAACAATTAAACAAATGAATTACAATTCTTAAGGCCATCTAGCAGGCGCCTCCAATCTCTAATGACGAGCAATATATCACTACAAACCACGGGCTCGATTTGTGTATCATACGCTTGAGTTTTCGCATGCGAATATATTGACTTTTAAACATAGTCGTTCGATATATAGATTCGATATAGTTGGTAATTTTTAACTCCCGACGTAAACAGGGGTGTTGCAAGGTGAACGCGTGTAACTTCCAAACGGTGAACTGTTGTTTTTTTTTGTTTTAAAGGTGATATGCTCGTGAGTGTTTTAGATATGGTTCAGCCGTTTGTTTTGATAAAATAGGTTTACGTTTGGTCACCAACTTGCCTGATGTAATGCGATGGTATAGCGGAGGATGAATCAAGTAGATTTAAAAGAAATATTTTCATTCTAGCCTTAAAAACACCCAAATTGTAATTCACAGACGACGACAAAGGTCAGATTGAGTAAAAAATTTGGTATTCAGTTACTGGTGTTGGGAGATTGCATTATTTTGCACTTTGCATGCCACTATATATTATAAAAAAAAGCCGTCCCCCGGCGTCTGTCTGTCTGTTCGCGATAAACATAAAAACTACAAAACGAATTATTAAGTGGTATTCACTAATATATCACTATATTTATATACATACATAATGAAACAAAGTCTTAAGCGGAGTCTGTCTGTCTGTCTGTTTGTTATGCGATAAATTAAAAACTACAGAACCGAATATTATGCAAAATTCACGAATGGATAGAGTGATTTATGAGGAAGGTTTAGGTATATAATTTGTCAAGGATTTGCGTAACAGCTAGTGAAAAATATACGAATGATTGAGAATCGAGCCCCATGTTTTAATCTCCTCACGACCATGCGTAGTGCGTAGAACGCAGCTCCCATACGTAACTTCGTCGTCGTTGTCGTCGTATATAGTGTATACGTGAGCTTGCATACGAGAATGCAGAATAGTGGGAACCCAGCTTTACTCTGACATTGTTTCCGAACAGCCTTGCGTATGGCATTGTCTCTGTAACTAAAACAATAGGTAAGCTGTTAATATTAAAAGATGAGAAATGACTTGATGAACATACGCAAGGTTATGAGGAACTAACACTCAGGCAAAAGGAGCATACATTTGGATGATTGCGAATGACATATTTCTGTGGAACAGCTAGGTAGATCATGATTTTAGAGTAAAAGTTGATCATAATGATGAATACCTACTATTATTTTCAGAGATAACACGGCAGTCGATAAACAGTATCAATCATATTGTACCGACCTAATTCTTTTCTAAGTTGTTTGTTATAATTTATTAGAAAAGTGTTTGATGTAAATACATTAGATTTACATAGTAGTTCATACTTTATAGTTTTTTACTAATAACAATAAACAATAGTTACAATAAATAAATTGTTGACCGATCCTCAATTTCATCGTGTCAACGAACCTTTTTTTTTATGGTTGATAGGTCAGGTGTTTGACCACAGCTCACCTGATGTTAAGTGAAGGCGTGGTCGAAGATGGTAAAGCACACCTAGCCTGGAATGGAACTGGCTCTCAAGTGAGGCTGCCGGAACACACCGTTAGATGCTTGGCGGCAGATTTTCAACTTGCGGGTGGTAGCTAGCCAGCCGAGTACTAGAAAGTACCCTACCACCATGCTATGGTTTCCTCACGATGTTTTCCTTCACCGCCAGCTCAAGCTCATTGTTGGGGTTTGAACCCACGCTCTTCAGCATGCGAACCTACCGCGCTAACCACTGAGCTATCATCGCTATATACGAACCTATAGAATGCCTGCCATAGGTACATCTATATAATAAGTCGCAGATCCATATGGCTAGTCAACATCTATAGGCAAGACTGAAATGCCAGCATCTAAAAGTAAAGTAGGCAAAGATTTGTCTACTGCTCTCCAAAGTACGTATGAAATTAATATATTTAATTTTCCAGCATTTTCAAGACCGTTACATAATTTACTAACTTACTAATAATACATACTAACCTTGAACAGCTACCACAATGGATTCCACAAGATAAACGATATTTATCTAGGACAATTGCCGTTCCTTTAATATACATAACGCTGAGTCCAAACCCTACATTGCGATCTAACGTCCTATTATGTAAATTGATGTCCAAACGGATACCTAAGGCTTCCTATAGGTAAGTCCTCCGGGTCGCCTCATTACACTTAATTGGAGGGCCATTCGCGGAGGGCACCGAGTCCCTGATAGCCCCTGATGGACCATGATGGCCAGTTTGGACTAAAACAGCCACACTAATGTCGGACAAAAAGTTAGGACGTAGTTAAGACGTAAAAAATTACTCATTGTAAGTGGGGTTAAAATTAATTATGGAAGCAAATAACTAAACTCCGAGACTCATCTGGCTGACTTATAGTTCTTTCAAGAAGATTTAAATAATGACAACGCGACGAGGTTCGCACACAAATTTATGTTTTAAACTTGTTTTTAGGCTTGACATGCTAGGTGTTTGACCACAGCTCACCTGATGTTAAGTGAAGGTGTGGTCGAAGATGGTAAATCACATCTAACCTGGAATGGAACTGGCTCTCAAGTGAGGCTGCCGGAACACACTGTTAGATGCTCGGTGGCAGATTTTCAATTTGAGGGTGGGGTGGTAGCTAGCCAGCCGAGTACTAGAAAGTACCCTACCACCATGCTATGGTTTCCTCACGATGTTTTCCTTCACCGGCAGCTCAAGCTCATTGTTGGGGTTTGAAGCCACGTCCTTCGGCATGCGAACCTACCGCGCTAACCACTGAGCTATCATCGCTACAAATTGGGACTTAGTTACAAATTGGGAAACTTGGGATTTATACTCTACATGACAGAATTGGTTATAATTTTTTTTTACTACAAATAGGATTGCGTTTGACCGCTATCTTGCCTGATGTGGAGCTAAGATGCGGTCTATGAGCACGCTTGAAAAAACCGATTCACTCGCGACTTGAAGCCACTAAGATTGTATCTATTAGGGAACACCCACTCGGACAGCAAATTCCATTGCTTAGGTGAAGGTGGATTCGAAACGTTTAGATCGAGTACCTACCATGAAGCGAAATCGCTTCTTAGAGCTCCTAGCTGTCCGATAGTAGAATGGGCAGGGCGGAATTAGGTCATGCAGATTTGAGGCGCACCTCTAAAGTGTATCCGGAAGAAAACTGACAGACAAGCTTCTTTGCGTCCATGTTCCAGGCTTTGGAGCCTTTTCTGAACAAGCGAGTCATTGCTATGTAACTAAAAAATTGGTGCTAGATATGGTTTGAATTACAAGATTGAGTTTCTAGTATTTGTTTGAAAACATCAACAAGTTAAACAAGGTTTGGGCACAATTCCCAAGAATGAACTTAAACTGCCGTGTTGGTAGGGTAATTTTTAGTAATTGGCTGGCTTGGTACCACCCTCAAGTGTAAAGTAAGTGACCATTGTAAGCGACTGTTATGCTTATATTAGTCTTCAGTATAAATAGTCTTGTATTTAATCTGATTAAATTCTCTCTCATGAAATAGTTTCGGTTTGTTCACGTAAGGCATCTGAACTCATAAAGTTACTTCAGAACAATAGTTTATGAATATTTCAAACTATCTTTGTAAGGAAAACAATTTCTCGCTTACTTTGCCTTCATGCGAGTGGGGAAATATGTGAAGGCATAATAGATAAGAGCTTATAGGAAGTCGCCTTAACCGCTTTTGTTTTTCGAGAAAATAAATATTTCCTATACAAAGCCGCGAGTGTTATAACAAAATTATGTGTAATATGTACGATAGAATAGTCATAATTGTATTATGGATTCAGGAAGCTTTATTGCAAAAATAATGTTGAGATTGTTCAATTTCAGTACAAAATGGAACGATTTATTAATAAATTTTGGGCTTAGGTATGAATTATTTTACTCAATATTCTGTAATGCGAACATGTACTATAGAACTATACTGGTAAAAGCTTTGCTTAATGAAATGTCCGACGATATTTTTTCATTTAAATTAGATATTTGATTTGATTTGAAAACGAGTACCTAGGTACCTATCATAAAAAAATCAACTCAATTTTTTTTATAACTTTTTATGAGTTGTGTATATAGTAAAAGTTGTTGAAAACAAAGAGGTGTACAATAACCTCCTTTCGGGTAACCTCTAAGCTTTTGACTCTAAATTGTTTGTTAGGTGTTATTTTCTCGTATAAATAATAGAATAAAAATACTGCGATGACAATAAATTATTAAGACACAAGCTGCGCCCCGCGGTGTTACCCCTCGAACCCCACGTGAACACAACATTTTTTCGGGATAAAAAGTTGCATATGTATTAATTTGGGTGTCAGCTACCTTCGTACCAAATTTTAACAAAATCGATCCAGCCGTTTGTGCGTAAAGAAGTAACAAACATACAAACTTTTGCCTTTATGATATCAGTGTGATTATTGAGACTAACCGAGACGCTCTCCTGATGGTAAGAGATAATGCATGTCCATGACCATTGCAGCGGTACCAAGAACTTTGAGTAACATAAAAAAGTCCATGGCATCGCATTAATAACTTTTATAGGATTTCTAATTTGGAACGTGATTCTCCTCATTTTGTGTTGAAGCGTTCCAAGATTCCAATTTTAACCCCAACTTGGATAAATAGGTACTTATAGGTATACCTACTGTTGAAGGTGCAAAGAACACCCCTAGTTGAGATGGAACTTACGGCAAGGTACATCTACATTTCATGAGCTTTATCATTATGACTGTATTTTGTAGACATCCCTAATGAAGGTCGGATGGATACTTTGCGACCGTCAAATTACTTGTGTTAAGTGTAAATTAGGGAGTTTACTTCCAGTACGACCTTATTGCAACTACCTGGGTTTGAATTTGACATTTATGTGACACCGGCTGAGTTTCATGGTTTTTTTGTTTGTAGTTCATTATTCGTAATAACCCGGTTGCATTTTTCGGGATTAATGGATTTTGTATGATTTAGAATGCAAGTGTCTCGTGAAGATACTTGAATGCGTCTCTTGAAAAAGGTTACCGGTTGTGGCCGTAACAATAGCCGGAGTATTTAATTTTTTTTTTATTTACAACATTAAAAAAAAGTGTAAAATAAAACATTTTGGTTTGGCTGAAGGGCGTGGGTTCGATTTCCACCCAGGACTAACTTTGTGGTATAAACAAATGTTTGTTCCATATCTGGGTGTTCTGTTTTTACTAAAAGTATGTTTTTAAAAAAAAAGTATTTATGTATTCTATCAGTTATCTGACTTCCATCACACAGGCTCTGCTTAGTTTGGGGTCAGATGGCGCTGTGTGTATAGTCCTACGATATTTATTTATTTATTTATTTATCAAGTCTCATTGCGTCCTACGCTACGTTTGCCAATTCGCGGTCTGCACTATAGAACAGGTCTACCTAAAAGTCCAATATTAATGTAAAACTATCACGTGGTATCAATTATCGTGAACATGGTCATCCAATCTGCTGTCATTGATCGTTCGATAAGGCAAGTGCTCAGTATTTTACAAAGGTGTTCAAACGTCATAAATTATGCAGTTCAAAACACGCAATGCTTAATAATCGCTCAGAATACCAGTGGCAATTGTTTTGCCATGTCCAATTACATTGCAATACTCGTATGTTTATAGAAAAGTTTTGTTTTTTCATGATTTAAAAGTATCTAGATACCTACTTATTTACACTCTTTGTAAACTTTGTCAAACTCTCATTTGAAGTTTATTATAGATTGTTAGAATAGAAACTAGAAACTCCGAAACTAAGCACAAAATATTCAATATTTATTATTCTTGACACTTTTTAAATAAATAATAACACAGAACAAACATTTGTTTATTCACAAAATGTTTGCCCTGAGTGGGAATCGAACCCACGCCCTACAGCTCTCAAGGCAGATATACTACCAATGAGCCAACGGGCCTGTCACGATGGAGTGACGATATACGTAGGACAGCTGGCAGTGTATAGGCCTATATCCAGGAGTAGACTACAAAAGGCTGATGATGATGATGATGATGATTGGACTTTTAATATTTATGCATATATAGACAGTGGACACCCTGATACTATGTGGAGTCACGATATACCTATCTACAGTTGGCAGTGACAAAGATTGAAAAAGTGAAAAGATTGGGAGAGGATTACACTGACTGCCCTATTAGTTACGTTGGTAGTATCTCTGCTTCAAAAGCTGTAGGGCATGTATTCGATTCCCACCCAGGACAAACATTTATTTGACCATAAATGTTTGTTATGTGTCTGCGTGTTCTGCATGTATTATAAGTAATCCCACTAATATTATAAATATAAAAGTTTGGATGGATGGATGGATGGTTGTTACTCTTTCACGCAAAAGCTACTGAACGGATTTGGATGAAATTTGGTATGAAGGTAGCTGAGACCCTGGATTAACACACAAGCTAATTTTTATCCCGAAAACATATAGCGGGGCGCTGCTAGTATAAAAAAATATTTTTCGACGTTTTAATGGGTTATCGATATTCAATAGCTACATGTAAGCATGCAGCATCAAAATTCTCCACGACCTGTTCGGTAAACAAACTGCCGCAAAACCCAATCAACCCTTTGCAAACGTACGGCCGCACGAAATTAAAACCTGTTTCGCTATCACAATCCGCAATAACCAATCTCTTATCCGCACATATCTCTATAGACCTTTTAACATAAACGGAACGGGCCGCGGGGCGGCGAACTAATCTCCATAACTTTAATCCTTTAACCCTCGCTGTACCAGGAATCCAATCAAACAGTACAAGCACCCCCTCAAACCCCCCCTTGAACCCCCCCTCTCGCGTCTCGCCTACGCAGCCTGTCCCGAGTAATTATCAAAGCTTTAATGACGTCATAAATCGACTGTATAATCTAATCTGGAAAAGCCCCGGGCTCCACCGAGCGGCTTAATGGTGTGAAAGCTACCTTATCTCCCGCCATGTGTGAATAGAGCTTTATACGCGCGCGCCTGAAAGCTCACTCCGGGAAACTTTGGAAAAATATGTCGTAGAGCGTTCGAGATAAGAATGTGGGACAACGCTTTCAAGTTTAATAGAAAATCGAACATTATCGTAAAAGAGATGTCTTTGCCAACAAACTCTTTGGAAGTGTATCTTTTGGAGTAGGAACTCGTGAGTGCATGGTAAAGAATTAGTGCATAAACTCGCACATTAACTTTCGGAGTTTCTTTCTCGCTACTAGAGTGTCTTTATTTCATTAGTGTATACTTTACTTCATCTTTTTAATAAAAAACTTTTTGGTTTTTAATTATTTATTTTTTGTAAGAATACTTACTGTGATCACTAGACAATGCGCCGATGGGAGTTTTAAAAATATAAATTAGACTCCTTTCGTTAATAATGAGTTAATATAGTTTTAAATTTAGCATTTTGTCTCCACAAATATCTTAATTTATTTCTTGCTCATATTGACAAGTTTTTGTGAGGCGGAGAGTCGGCCCCTAAAAAAAGTTATTCAGGATATTGGAGCAATTTACATTACTTAAATATCTAAATAAAACATCTATATTCATTAAATGAATTTTAAAATACTGATTACATATCAACATAAAAATGTCAAAATAAGGTAGGTATGTCAATATAAAATATGTCAATACAAAAAAATATTGTCAATATAATAAAAATCATAATTACTTGTTAGTCATAGGTATGTCTAAACCAAGTCAGGTGAAGCTAAAGGTAAAAAGATCATGAAGGCGGTATTCAGGTTAAAATAAGTTCGAACAATCAGTCAGCATAACAATGCAAATTTAACTAGGGTAAAACCGGGATAGATGCCCCACTTTTTGAAATAGCCTCCTAATTTAAAAAATACTAATATTATATAAATAATATCCATAAATATATCTAGCCTCATCATTTATGTTAAAGTATTATTTGTTTTTTTTTACCTATTAATTACAAATTTTGCAGAATTTAGCTTTTTGTGGAACACTTTTTTTGAGGATAGATGCCTACCTGTATGGATAGTTGCCCCACCATGAAAATACTAAGAAGGATAGATGCCTGCATTGCGGGATAGACGCCTTTTATGCTGTGTAAACGAAAAATCCAACCAAATTTTATTAGGTCGTTCTACTCCCTAAAACTGCAATTGTGTCCAAGAAACATGGATCGAATGACGAAAAACATTTTGCAATTTTTAAATGTTTTAATTGTTGTTATCGTTCTAAGATAATTATAATATGATGCAAATAACCATAATTCAATTTTAAAAGCATTTGATCAAGGGAAACATTAATTCTTAAATTGTTATTATAAAATATAAATTTAATTAAGTATCAACAATTCAACATGCATAATGATACTTAAAAAAAAAAAAAAACTGTAAAGAGATCATTTTATAATAATTTCTGAAAAGTGTATCGGTTTCATGTAGCCAGTTCTGACACGTTACACATTGAATCCAGTTGGATTTAGACTTCCTTTTTTTATAGTTTTCAAAACATTATATGCTATCTTTATTTATTTATATTTAGGCCATCTCTCTAAGTATTCTTTACGGGCAAACCTTTTTCTTTCCTTTAATTTTATATTTAGGTGGATTATCTTCATCTTCGCTGTTTGAACTGTAAGTAAATGTGTATGGAGGAATAGATGCCCCTAAGGGCACCTATCCCTCGTAAAATCAGGGCAACTATCCTTTTTGATAGGGATAGATGCCCAAGTATTTTTTAAATAAATTAAAAACACAAGAGCAACTATTTACATCTTAATGCACACTTAATGAAGTAGTATATTAACGTAATCAAAAATAAAACGGAATTTATTACTACTTATAAAGTTATACAACGGCAAACACAAACCTTTAAAACTTTGACGTGTTCGTAAAGTTCGCCGCGGAGATAATTGCACACACGAGCAAAACACATCCTCACCAGACGACAGCCCGTAGGTGACCGAGGTCCAGGGTGTATGCGGCTCCTACCTAAACTACTAATTCTAACTCGCGAGTTTGGGAAGTTAGGTTTTTTGAAAGTGAGGCATCTATCCCACTGCGGCATCTATCCCGGTTTTACCCTATTAGAGAAAATAAATTGTAAAAATGCTTCCTTGGTCGTGACCAAACTTTTACTTCCTTTATAAAAATAGTCCGATAAGATATTTCAAAAACAATTATTATCACTCAAACTGCTACAAATTACTTCAATTTTACGTTTTGAAAGTCTAAATCGTGCATCTAACGGCTGCAAGCAATTTGCTAACAACATCCTATTTTTGATGCAATTTCAAATCGACAGGTCAATCTCTCTGTAGCAAATCGTTGATTACAGATAATCGACTGATCTAGACTTTAGAGCCGCCGGTGTTCCGTAGTTATTATTGAATTACACGCCAAATTCGTTCTAACGCCTTAAAATTGTCTTAAAAACAACCAATTACTTTTACTACCAACGATTCGTTCTATACCGGCAGACTAACAGCTAAGCTCAATCAAACTATTACCTTCTGTTGTTTCTACGATATAAAAACTTCTAGTTTCTATTAGTCTGTGGCAACTCGGAATTTCTCTGAGCGATTTGTATAAATCGATGCGACGATTCGATTTCAACAATCAATCGATTAGAATGGAAATGTTTCTCACGTTTTTTGTTTTTATATTATTTTGTGAAATCGATTGATCGCGGATTAGTTTTTGTGGGAATATTGATGAATTGGTTAAGTTTGAATTGTACCAATACAAATAAATTGTATAAATTGTCTTTCTAGTAGGTACTCGGCTGGCTAGCTACCACCCTCAAGTTGAAAATCTGCCGCCAAGCATCTAACGGTGTGTTCCGGCAGCCTCACTTGAGAGCCAGTGCCATTCCAGGCTAGGTGTGCTTTACCATCTTCGACCACACCTTCACTTAACATCAGGTGAGCTGTGGTCAAACAACTAGCCTGTCAACCATAAAAAAAAAAAAACCACCGCAGTACCAGTTATTCTGCCGCTAAGCATTACTGTGTTCCGGTTTGAAGGGTACTGCAGCTAGCGAAATTACTGGGCTGTTGAGGCTAACTCAACTAAAAGTCTCAAAGTAATGAGCGCCAAAGCAGTGATGCCCTGGACTTTGTTATGTTACTTAAAGTTCTGCTTATCGCTGCGATGGTCATGGACAGGCGTTATCTCTTACCATCAGGAGAGCGTCTCGTTCGTCACATTACTTATTACATAAAAAAAAAAAGATGAAACAGAACAGAAATTACAACGGGAGATGCAACAAACATTTGTAACAGAGAAGATACACACAGAAGAGATAGTTTCTGGCTACTCCTACAGTACCTAATAAGGTGTGATATTATCTATGTACATTGTATATATGTATGTACTTAAGAATTAAAAAAAGTAGTATATTTCGCCTTAATTATGAAGCCCACACATGTTTCCTCGCTAAACCTTTTTAAGCCTCTTAAGGTACCTTATCCTCATAATCACGCTACGCCATTATCCCAAAATTCGTCTCTCGCTGAGATCCCCCGCTTTGAGTGTAATGAACAAATAAATAAATTGCGCTCTACATGTACCTACGAAAATAAACGGATTGTGAACTCTAAGTGTAACAAAATAAGGGCTGGTATTTTTTTCGTTTGAAGACATAAGTATTGATGTTCTATGGGCCCCACTGCAAGGGGTAGGTAAGTGATTTTCTGTGTAGCGCCAAATCTGTACTGAGCCTACATTATCTTTGCTTATATTTTTGGTATCGAGTTGTTGTAGTTATCAGCGGAAGAGTTTTCAGGGTATTCTACTGCACTTGCAGAATAATTTTACAAAAAAAAGCCGTTCAGCGTTTGTTGCCTGTTAGAAAATTAAGAAACAAGACATTTGGTAGGCCAACGCAAAAAATAATAATTTTCCAAAATGTGTGTTTTTCGAGAATGTACCTACCTACTACATGACATGTAAAGGTAATCACTTGAAAGGTATCACTTGCCGATACTCGTGTTATACATTGTATAACACGAGTATCGGCAAGTGATACCTTTTATTATTATCAGTTGAAACATGCCTTTTCGAGTTGTTTCTTCAACCCCGTCGAAGCATTTATACAGTAAAGTCACCGTTACTTTATACGGGCATGATTTTGACTCGAATCTGTCTTACTTTATAAGAGTGATTTCATTTAGAAACTTGTAAATATGAAATAATTGATACTGGAAGAATGCACAAAGTGTAATGCTGAAAAAAAACCTTTTTCAAAAAACATTTTTTTTTTAATGGCTGACAGGCCAGGTGTTTGACCACAGCTCACCTGATGTTAAGTGAAGGCGTGGTCGAAGATGGTAAAGCACACCTAGCCTGGAATGGAACTGGCTCTCAAGTGAGGCTGCCGGAACACACCGTTAGATGCTTGGCGGCAGATTTTCAACTTGAGGGTGGTAGCTAGCCAGCCGAGTACTAGAAAGTACCCTACCACCATGCTATGGTTTCCTCACGATGTTTTCCTTCACCGGAAGCTCAAGCTCATTGTTGGGGTTTGAACCCACGCCCTTCGGCATGCGAACCTACCGCGCTAACCACTGAGCTCATCATCATATCATCGCTACAAAATTATATCCAGTCAAAGTATCTATTTGCAAAAGATAACCCTTCCGCTAGAGAACTCTTACTTATCATGGAAATGCGTTATCTTTTACCTCCAGGAAAGCGTTTCGTTCGTATCATTACTTTTACATAAAAAAAAAACAACTTTATTGAAACTCCTTATTGTGCATACCAGAAACAGAAACAGAAAAAAATACATAAATAAAGGAGTCTTATGACCCAGTGGCGGAAGCTATCTTTTCCAAGTAACTAGGCATAGAAAACATAAAACAGAAATAATTTAATTTGACTTATGAACTTTTTGGTCAATTTGCAATTGTTTAATAAGGATACTTGATTGGAAACTTTAGAAGTCGTATCTTTGTTTCAAAAATATTCTAAAAATAACAACCTTATGTACTGTAAGATACATAAGAACAGTCATGACTGTGCATGTCGTTTCCATTCCTATAAATAAGTACGCATTTTGGTATAAAGCGTGTGCTACACTCCTACATTCACTATCACGAAATCTACGGTCACGTGACTTTCACCAAAACGACATTTTCCCGTCATAAATCAAAAGCTACTTTTATTTTCCTCCATTATTTTCGCCCAAAAAATGGTTTTTCCTGCTTAATAAATTCACTGACAATAAATTTACGACTAGGCTCTTGCCCTTTTTCGTCCGCAATTTCCTATTTTCTCGGACATAATTTTCTTCGATAAAAAATGGTCCGACCGAGTGTGACCAGATCAAAAACTCATAAAGTTTGCGATTTAATTACTCGAGTCTCGTGATAATTTATGCATCTATGTAAAATATTCTACAATTTGGAGCTTTCCTATAAAAAGTAAATGTGCGTGAACAAGTTTTTAATTTGAAAGGTATGTACAAGTTTGAAACGCTTGAAATGAATTGACAATTTTATTACGTCTATCAAGAAGCAATATTTTAACACAAATTTTAATTAGCTTCTTTTAACCACGAATGTAGTTGCACTCTGAAGCTACCGCAGCGTAGTTAGAAGTATGTTGGTAGTAAGTATGACACATTAGTAAAGTCTCGGCTACAAAGCCTTGAGGGTCGACGTAAGGTCTCCTGTTTATCGGCTTTCTACCGAATACATTTCGAGGATTGTCACACGGCTTGGTTACTTTGTTCTCTTTATTACCGGATGGCCAAACATACGCGATCAAAGCCTCATCCGATGACGTTCCGCATGTGCGCACTAAGCGCTCCAAATCCTCATTTTTATTCACACATCGAGGATGTGGAGCTCTTTCTTAGAGTCTGTATTTCCCCAAAAGTATAACATGGATGCCGTCAAATCAAGAGTAAACAGGTTCTTTTTAGGTAAGCGTGTTCCATTCTAGGCCTCATCGTTGCTTAATATCAGGTAGAACAAAATGTCTGACTGTCAATTTGGAGGTCCAGGATTCAAATCTCAAGGCACACATTTCTGTCATTTTCAAGCTATGTGTGTATTACCGATAGATTTAAACGGTGAAGAAATCGAAGAGTTCTTAGTGTTCTCAAAATGTAGGAATTCTTCTAACCCGCATTTAGTCAAAGTAGTAGACTGTGGCCTTCTCTCCAGTGTTCGTTAAACGATAATCTTATCTACATTGCAATCAGGTATCTCCGGCTTACCCAAAACCGAAATTCAACGGGGCTGGTAAGAACTCTCGACTGTAAATAAATTTTCAAAGATTTATTTGTACGTCATATTTAATATCTCAGGCCACAAACAACGCCTGCTTCCCGATAATGTGTTGACTTACCTTTGTGCCCAACATACAGGCTGCTTCGCAGATTTGTCTTGAAAATGTTTTTGAAACAAATTTAGCCCATCCACGTTTGTTGTCTACGCAGGTTTTCTATTATTTCATGTATTAAATTAAGATGAATAACAATAATTTACTAAAACATTGAAAAAATATGAATTTTAGAAATTAAACATGTTTGTAAAATGCCGCCCGAGCACAAGCGATATATTGCATGTGCGGAAACCATAGCATTCAGATAGGGTTATTTCTGATAGCATCGCCTAGTTAATGTTGGAAATCTTCCACTGAACACCTGACTGTATGTTCCAGCAGCCACACTTGGTGGGATGGTGGCATAAAAACACTTATATACATACATGTGGCGATGCCCTGGACTTACTTATCCTTATTCAAAATGGAGGCGACAAGTCCTGCATTGACGTCTCGCTTGGGGTGTATTGTGCCCTAGAATTTGTTCCGTTACTCAAAGTTCTGTGTATCGCTGCAATGGTCATGGACAGGCGCTATTTTTTTACATAAGCAGAGCGTCACGTTTGTCTCATTACTTTTATATTTAAAAAAAAAATACATGAACCTTGAAAACATTAGGTACCTACACACTTTTTTGGGCAGTCGTGTAAAAAGTTGTATTGGCTTACAATGATACTTTTATAATTATCACGTTTTCTAACTATGTAAATATTTGTGTCAAGTTTATCCATTGACTTGCTTGATGGAATGAGTCAGTCAAACACAAATACAAATCTTTTATTAATAACACCAAAGTTACAGGTAATTTTTCCATTCATATTTTAAAATATCAAAATCATAACATATGTCAAAACAATGAAAATGTCATTGAAATGATATGTCACATATATAATTATGTCAATATAATTAAATGTCAATAGAAACAACAATATTATAATAATTATGTGTAGGTCTGTAGGTATATGACATAAAGTTCGACGATATCAGTGAGCTGAAACTAAACAAGTTTTAGTTTCTTTGCACGTTGACCTTGTTTCAAAGATATGTGTAACATCCTGTATACACATATCTCTGAAACAAAGTGCTCCTCAAGGCTGTATAAATTCGACATCCATTAATTGTACGCCCGTGTACGATGTTTTGACATTGACTCTATACGCTCCAAGACGAACGTTATCTTCGTTCTTTCCTTTACTATAGTTACAAGATCTTGATTCTGCTACTCAAAAATCAGAAAGGTAAATATAAAGAAAACCGGCCAAGTGTGAGTCGGATTCGCGCACCAAGGGTTCCTTACCATTATCTAAAAAAAACGAAAAAAAACACGTTTGTTGTATGGGAGGCACCTTAAATATTTATTTTATTCTGTTTTTTTAGTATTTGTTGTTATAACAGCAACAGAAATACATCATCTGTGAAAATTTCAACTGTCTAACTATCACGGTTCATGAGCCGTGCTTGTCCGCTTGTTACAGCCTGGTAACAAGCGGACTGACAGACGGACGGACAGTGGAGTCTTAGTAATAGGGTCCCGTTTTATCCTCAGGGTACGGAACCCTAATAAGTAATTTAGCTTATCGATAATAAAATAACGTACGTACAATTCACACAATAAAATTTATGGACTACACAAAAATTATTTTGGTTCACTGAAAGAAATATTCAAAATGTAAAAAGGTTCTTATCACGAAGTGTGATCCTCGAGTGAAAAGGTTGTAGGTATAGGTAGGATATTATAATACAAATAGTGGTGATTAATTATTTTGTATAGATAGTTATATGCTTTTTGTATTCATATATGATTTTTTTCATCAGGAATTAGTTCATGTTGTCAAGAAAAAAAAAAAAACAAAAACGAGCACTGTAAAACCTGCTAGGTTCGTATTTTTTTCCGGTATGCCTTAAAATTTTGAAATACTGTTTTAAAGCTTGCTTTACATTATGAATAACAATAAGGTTTGAAATCGCATTGCATCGAGAGTCGCTCCGGCATAAGTCACGATTAAGAAGCCCACGGTAGTGGTTCAACATTAATGGAAGGAAAAGCTTTGATTACGTAAGACTTCCATTATAAACAAGGCTCAGCGTCGAGATAACGTGAGCCACGGTATTTAGTCATCTATTTAAATAAAGAACACCATTAATTTTGGTTCGGCATTATTTACTGAGCTAAGTAGGCACGGAGCGGGTTCCAAGCGATAAATCGAGTCGAAAGCTCCGAATAAATCTTTCGAATACACGATAAGAATCGATGTCTCACGCGACGTATTTATTTATTTGTACCTATATACAGAACCCGGAAGAGTGGGAGTCGACGAACTGGATATTTTAATGCTTTCTCTTTTCAAAAATAAATCTGGTGTCGACTCGAAGCGAGTTTCCCGATTACGATTCGAGTCGAGCAACTCGAATTTCGAATACAGGGTAGGTGTCGGCGATTTATAGGACGTGAAAAATATTTATGGTTTATTTTTAATTTTAAAATACAGACTCGAAAGCTCGTAATTTAAAACTATCTCGGCTACGATCGTCGGGAGTAATTTCATTCTCACTTACTGTTAAGCGAATGAATTCACCAGGAATTTCCGACGAAATATTTTGTTTCTAGAATTTATTGGCCTTTGTTGGCGACTCAGGTACCCAGTGAATAACTACTTCATTTTTATTTGCATTAAATATATTTATGCATTATTTAAAAATATACAAATTGATAGTGAACAAATGAACATTGTATATTTTTTTCTTTTCTTGGCATCGCACTCTGTGTTTTCTGCCAGTTTCAATGTTTAACTTAATTTCTCCGTTTGGTTTAAACCTAAATAACTTAATGATTATTTAAGCAATCAAAGGTTTATCTATCATATTTATGCTAAACCTAATGAAGATCGATAGAACGCGCTGGACGCAAGCCGCTTCCAACCGGTCTTTATGGAAGTTATTGGGGGAGGACTATGTCTATACACTATGACTATGTATATACTAATATTTATGTTTCGTAATGTTTAGTTTAAACTACGAACTGCAACTAAAGCGGCAAACCAAGATTTAGATAACATTTTCCATATAACTGATTAATTCAGAAGTTCACCTTATTGTTAAAAATACATACTTACCTACAGGTGAATAAAAATAGATATTTTACCGATTAGTGTGATTCGATTGCGATAATAATCGAATAAAGAACTTGATAGTTATGTAGCAAGGTTAAGCTTCTCCAAGCAGTTAGTCGTTGTATTTTTTTACATAAAATAAGCATTTAATTATGTGTTCGTAAAATGCGTCACTAACATTTGTCATACCAATTTGGTTGATTTATTCTGCCTCCGTTATTTTTCTCGATGAGTTTTCTGCAATCTTAAAGGAGGGATATAAATTTTATTTGTACGCCTACCCAATTCCCAATCTGTTTTGAGGTGTGAATAATGAACTTAGCTTAACAAATAGGTAGTTTATTTGGTTTTTTTATTTTTTTTAATTGTTGACAGGCTAGGTGTTTGACCACAGCTCACCTGATGTTAAGTGAAGGTGTGGTCGAAGATGGTAAAGCACACCTAGTCTGGACTGGAACTGGCTCTCAAGTGAGGCTGCCGGAACACACCGTTAGATGCTTGGCGGCAGATTTTCAACTTGAGGGTGGTAGCTATCCAGCCGAGTACTAGAGAGTACCCTACCACCATGCTATGTTTTCCTTCTGCTCATTGTTGGGGTTTGAACCCACGCCCTTCGGCATGCGAACTTACCGTGGTAACCACTGAGCTATTATCGCTACGCTTGTTTTTAATGTAAAAGTAATGAGAAGATCGAGACGCTCCCCTGATGGTAAAAGATAACGCATGTCTATGATCATTGCAGCGATAGACAGAGCTTTTAAATGGGGCATCGCTGCTTGGGCGCTTATCACTTTGAGACTTTCGATGGTTAGTCTCAACAACCCTATAGATTCGCTGCAGTATCCTTCAAACCGGAACACAGTAATGTTTACACACTACTGCTTGGCGGCAGAATATCTGCGGTGATACCAACCTAGACGACCTCCTGCTATGGAGATCTACCGCCAGGTGACAATTACCTAAATGTTTTAAATGTTTACTATCAAATAAATAAATAAATAAAATAAATATCGTAGGACATTACACACAGCGCCATCAGACCCCAAACTAAGCAAAGCTTGTACTATGGGAGTCAGATAACTGATAGAATACTTAAATATATTTTCAGTATTTTAATATATATCAATAATTAAATTTAAATTTTACGTTTTAGGCTAGGATGGGCTTCATGGCGAACCAAACGATTCGATTTTACATACATCTTACGAACCGTTAAGCAATAGAATTTGTTGGGTGTTTCCCGCTAGATACAAAGAAAACAAGCCACAACCATCGTATACCGCATTCTCGTACCGCATCATTAGGCGAGATGGCGGTCAAACGCAAGCCTATTTGTAATAAAGACCACTTTAAACATATATTTAAAGTGGCCTACCTTAGATATCAAAATTTGATTCAGGGGATCGAGTTTTTTTTTTTTTTTTTTAACAGCAGACAGGCTTGGTGTTTGACCACAGCTCACTTGATGTTAAGTGATGGCATGGTCGATGATGGTAAAGCACACCTAGCCTGGAATGGAACTGGCTCTCAAGTGAGGCTGCCGGAACACACCGTTAGATGCTTGGCGGCAGATTTTCAACTTGAGGGTGGTAGCTAGCCAGCCGAGTACTAGAAAGTACCCTACCACCATGCTATGGTTTCCTCACGATGTTTTCCTTCACCGGCAGCTCAAGCTCATTGTTGGGGTTTGAACCCACGCCCTTCGGCATGCGAACCTACCACGCTAACCACTGAGCTATCATCGCTACAAATCGAGTTTCAAATGAGTTTCAAATCGTTTGAATGCATGACTTTTGAAATACAAGTTTGGAAGTTGTCTATATTTTATTTCGAAACTTGTGCGTATGGTCCGAAAATCGCGCGCCTTCCCCGCCTTATTATGCTCCCTCCTCTCTTCTAAACGTTGCTGTGCCCGACAGGGTCCATAATTCTTTGACTGCGTACTCTAAACTACATTGTATTTTTAACATCGTGTAGGTACTTGTATAAGCAATAAATATGTTGAATCTTGAATCTTCAGCTAAACAAGATAAATGATTAATTTCTCAATTTTTCTCATCAATCTTTATGTTACGTAACAGGATGTACCTTAACCATCACAGAATACTCAGCAGTGTGTCCATGTGTTTCATAACCGAAATGGCGGTCAGTGACCCCGAGTAGTGTGTCGGTTGGTCGAGGCCGCTACCACGTACTAACTATAATGTAATCTGTGCCGACACACTTATGAAGGCCTACTCAGACTATGCTATAATTCAACACAATTTGAAGAAGTATTTTGTTGACTTCTAGACGTTCGTTCACGTTTACTAAATTATTTTGCGGTTGAAGAAGGATGTCTAACAAGGGACTCTATTTTATTATTATGCTATACGTTTATCTGCCTCTCTAGTTCTTTATATTTATGTTTGTTAATTCCGCCAATTAGGAATCGATTATAATTTTTTTTTTTATTGTTTCTAGACTAAAACGGCACAGTATGCCAATTACAATAGTCCTTAAAATAATATTAAAATAGGTATTCAGGTTCACTATTACCAATCTAATTTTAATGATTCTCTTTTGCTTGGTAGATCATACTTCAAAGGTGGTCCATATAAATTTTATCGAAATTGATCAAGCAGTTTAAAAATCAACAAAAATCTAAAAAATTGTATACATCGATGACATTTTCGTTTACTCCGAAACCTCGTTGTTTCATTCGAGCAGTGCGTTTAGTTGGCCTAAGGGTCATGGAGTCGGTTTTTTTAAATTGTAAATTTATATACCTATTATAGGTTTTGTATAAAAACATCTCGATCTATCAATTATAGGACCAGTATGATCTACCAAGCAAAAAAAAATTATCAAAACCGATTCATAATTGGCGGAATAATGGTCTAACAAACAAAACAAACATACAGTCGAATTGAGAACCTCCTCTTTTTTTGAGTCGGTTAAAAAGTGAGTGATACTGAGGCACTCAGTTTATGAGATTTATGAAATAAGTAACTCATCTTTTCCGTTATCTAGTAAGTTGTTCTTTGCTATCGAGTATGACAGCAGCCAAAAGGTAGGTAGGTACCTACTAGAACAAAATAATGCAACTAAAAAAATTTGCTAAGTGAATTAAATTACGTAATTTAAATTACGTTGATTTATGATGAAAGACAAATAATATATTATAAATAATATTATTAATTTATTATCATACAGATGCAGTAATGTCATAATACTTAGTATATCGCAGTCTGAAACAGTCCACTCTAAGAGGCATTCCAGTTTTAAAAAAGTAGTTCAGATATGACGTTGCGTAGAAAATAATGGTAAAGACTCCTTGGTCCTATTATATATTTTTTTTTTTTCTTTGGTTTTGGCGTCGCGTTTTAGCATTTGCCAGTGTCAAGTAATTATATATTTTCAAGTTTCAAAAGTTAAATAAGTGCCATCGTAGCTAGTTTTAGTCAAAGTCGTCTTTGTCAAGTCCAAGTTTGTGTCAGTTAATTCCAGTCATGCTTTAGTAAAGTAGTGGCAACTTTACTACAAAGCTTCGATGGAGTTTTGGAAGCAACACGCAAACTCATGTTTCACCACATTATATCATTTTCCCACACTCGCGCTTGTAATTCGGCACTTTATGAATAAAACACCACCATTTTTATGCATAAACACTCGACAAAACACTAGTTTTAGAAAAAAATACAACGGAGCGACACGACTCTTCCCGCGTTCCCGCCAAAACTCCCTATTATATTTCTCTTGATAGTTCCTGTATGAGGAACTATTTTATCTTCTTCTCCTTTTTTGTTTTTGGCATTGCACTTTGTGTATTTGGTAAAATCAAGTATTTCGACAATTATTAAAAAGCCAATTTAAATAAGTCTAAATCACAATCTAAGTCATACAAAGTAAGTTATATTTAAATCCTATATGTTGTGATCTAGTAAACTAGTAGCGATTATTACCTACAAGCGTCAAAAGAATTTTAGAAGCAACACGAAAGTCATGTTTGACCACATTATATCATTTCCCACACTCACGCGCGTGATTCGGCACTTTATGAATAAAACATTACTTTTTTAATACAAATATCCCTCGAAAAACACAAGTTTGAAAATAACTCAACGCTGCGACGTGATTATTCTGCGTTCCCGCCAAAACTCAATTTTTTTTTTCTAATATAAAATTACATAGAGTCCTTCCTCGTGAAAAAATGTAATCGAGTGTTTTCATCTTGCGAAAACGAGATATACCTACCTATGTTTATATATGTACCTCTCAATTTTTTATGCATGGTGTAAAGAATAACTATATACTTTTTATTTTTTCTTGGCATCGAACTTTATGCATTTTGCCAGAGTCAGGTATCTCAACATAAACAAACACTATTTTGTAACATATAAATTCTTATCACAGTCTACGTCAATATTATAAGTACCTACTACTATTTTTGCGTTTTGACTCTACGCGTGCGTCTCGCTTGGTCAATGAAAATAATAATTTTGCCATTTATATTCATTTAAAGCTATCAAACCTATACCTTTACTTACCTATTTCAAAGGCCAAATATTCTAGTCACAATCCTCGAATTCGGTAGTTTTCAATAAATTTAAATCTTGTTTTGATAGGTAACATTTTGACAGAATACCTACCATATTTCATTTCAAAAAAATAAACAACTTATGAGGTATTTGGGTGCTAAATTAAACAATAAATTTGAATTTCGAATTGTTTGTTGCGTGTTAAAAATTCTACATTGATGATTTTGTAACAAAATACGATTTCTTAAAAATTCCAAATTCAAATTAGTTTTATTTTTTATAAGGCGATGATTATTATGCAAGAACACCTAAGTTTTGGAATTCCAAATTCAAACTTAAATTTTTTTTCATCCGGCCAGATACTTGGCTTTTTGCCATTGTAATAGTTGAGATACAGGGGATGGGCGTTGCGAATGGAAATCGATACTAACTACACTGTACTGCATTGCTCCAGTATAAATCAACACCAGTGTGCCTGGTTGCCAAACTCGTATCATTCAGTCCTAATTTGAATTTTAAACAGAAAATAACAGAGACTACTTTTAAATGGCTGTTGACGTACCCACTATAGTGTTTTCGACAGTATTTTATTGTTTGGTAAAAATAATTTATTTTTACAAATATGCACAAAAAACGAAATAATACTCGTAAGTATAGTAGGTACAACATACTTTGCCAAAAGTAAAAAAAAATGAAATTGGTATTTCACACAGTATTATGGGAGATTGGGGATTTACCCTAAAATATGTTTTGTTATATTCACCGTTATTTTTTTCTAGGTTTTTGGCATCGCACTTTGTACATTTTGTCAAGTATTTCGAAATTTTAAGCATTAGTTGACAAATCAAGTGAAACAGTTAAAGTCACAGAAAATACGTAAATAAGTCAGACCCAAGTATAATCCTACCCTAGTAAGATAGTGGCAACTTTACTAGAAGCTTCGATGGAGTTTTGGAAGCAACACAAAAGTACATGCATAGTCACGCACGTAGTTCGGCAGTTTATTTTCGTGTTCTAGCCAAAACATTCAATTTTTTTTTTATTTGGTTTTGGCGTCGCATTTTATGCATTTGCCAGTGTCTTGTAACTACCTATATAGCACTATCAATGTTGCAACTATGTAAAAGTGTAAATATATAATTGCGCTTAATTTTTTTTGTAATAATCAAAAGCTGATTCTTCGCATACGATTTCAGCGTTCAGTTGAACCCTAAACCCTGAAGATCAAAAGAGGTCGTGACTTAAGTAAACAGATACGGAATCTTTCTTTTAAAGCTATCTAACCTCTGTATAAGGTTACACGGCGTAGAACACACTTGAAAAGAAAGATAATGGACCGATAACCATAAGGCAGCGTTCACACTTTAGCGCACAGAATACCTTGAATAGTGTTTTAGTTGATTTTTTATAATGGAAAACAAAACAAAGTCGAGGGTATCGCTGCTTTGAGGCTTTATACTTTAGGTAAGGTCTACTTGGTGGTAGATCTCCTTAGCAGGAGGTCGTCTAAGTAAGTACCTACACACCAGTAGGTACTAGATTTTCTGCCGCCAAGCAGTAGTGTGTAAACATTACTGTGTTACGCTTTGAAGGGTAGCGAAATTAGTTGTTTTTTCAGGCAATGGTCATGGACAAGCGATATCATTATGTTTACATTAAAAAAGAAATTGATACTCAAATGCCACGTACCTATATAATTAATTACACTAGCAGTAGATACCTACCTACCTACCCTTCAAACCGGAACACAGTAATGTTTACAAAGTATTTCTTAGCTGCAGAATACATGCATTGTGATGTGAAATAAAATAATATGAAACTAGAAAGCTCATGTTTGCTTGGTAGTTTTTTGTTATGCGGTAGATTTTTAGCAAGAGGTTTTGTAATTATTACCGCATTATGAGATATTCTGTCTTCCAGCAGTAGTAGGTATGTCAACAAAGTAGTTGTCATACGAGAATCTGTTTTTTTTTTTAATATAGCTTTGTCCGGTTCTTTACATTGTTCTTCATATTATTGATGTGACTAATTATATTTATTTATAAATACATATAAATGACATCTGGTAGGTTTATCGAACTAGGTTTTGTGACGTGGGCTCCCTTACTATAGTGTACTTATTGTGTGCAAGAGATATTATAGGGCTATTGAGACTTACCAGCGAATGGCATAAAGAAATAAGCGCTCACGCGGCGATGTCTTGAACTTAATTTCTGGGTACCGCAACAAGGATAGGATCTATCTCTTACCATCAGGAGAGGGTCTCGTTCGTCTCATTATCCCATAAAAATGTATCCCAAATTGAAGTGGTTTGTTCTGCAGAAGTTAATTGTATTTTTATATTGACAATTTTTTTTTTATATTGACATGTTTGGATTTTAACATGTACCTTATTTTGACATGTAATCAGTGTTTTAAAACCCATTCAATGACATCTTTAAAATTTTGAAGTGACTTGTAACATTGGTGTTATCAATAAATTATTTGTATTTGTATTTTGTATTTGTATTTACCGAAAATGAAATAAAATTAACCATGTACCTATACCTAAGCTTATATAAAATTTTGCATTTCTCCAAAAATGTTACGACATATTTTATCTGTCTCTAACATAGATAGTAATCTAGATTTTTAAGCACAGTTTTTATTACTATATCCGTTAAATACAATAAATTAATTATTTTATTGCCTCATTTTATATTTCTTTGTATTTTAATATTCAATTTAAAACTATTTAACACTTTTACACATAATTTATCTAAATTTTTTAAATTAATATTCATAAAGGAAATAGATTTCGTAAGAAGAATTATTATTACAGTGAGTTGCAAAATCTCACTCGCACATAAAGGGTTCTGTATAAAAATACAATAATATTTGTGAATGAATTTTTATTTTTTACTATTTGTTAGTACATAGACTTCTGCTCGCACCTTTGGGATATATCAGTCAAGTATCAGCTAAAGGCAATAGAATCCATTGAAACGTGCTAAGACGTTCACCTGCGACGATTCCGTTGTTCAAGCTAAATTAGGTACCAACGTCCTTAGAGAAGTTTTTTTTTTGTTTACTTTTAATAGATCTACTTTTGGCCACCAACTCGCCCAATGCAAAGCGACGGTGTGGCCGAAGATGGAGCACGCTGATCCAGAAGAAATCTATTCACTATTTAAGTTAGACATAATATAATTTATCAGTGCATCATAGCCTTGACCATCGTGGTAAGATTGCTTCATTGATCAGTTTTTATTGGATTCATTTCTGAGAGTGAGTTTCAGATTTATGATTTTTATTATCGGGCGGAATTTAAAAAAACATCGACATCGTTTCATGGCTGACGTACCAAAAACTAGAAAGAAACGATTCCACTTTCATTGTGCGTACCGCTAAACAGTGAATGCACTGATTAAGTGGGTGTTCCTCTATGGATACCTACAAACCGAGTGTCTTCAAGTCGAGAGTTGATCGATATCTTCTAGGCAAGCTTCCATGTAATCCATCTTACAACGCATCATTACTTCACATCTGGTGATATGGCGGTCAAACGCAAGCCTACTTATTTATTATAAAAAAAATTATAAGTAGGTAAGTAGTCACTTTTCACATTTATCTATCTATCTATACTATTATAAAGAGGAAAGATTTGATTGTTTGTATTGAATAGGCTCCGAAACTGCTGGACCGATTTCAAAAATTCTTTCACCGTTGGGAAGCTACACTATCTCCGAGTGACATAGGTTTTTATCCCTGTATTCTCACAGGAACGGGAACTACGCGGGTGAAACAGCGAGGCGATGTGAAAAGTGACGTTATGCATGCACGAATTAAATTAAACTTGAATTTAGCCGCGTTGCAAAAATGCATACAATGTTTACATTAGGTATAATTTGTTTATTTGTTTTTAGCGAATAAAGGCCAGGGCACCGAAGAAACACCGGGCTTTATTATGCATAGTTGCGGATATAAAGTATAGATACCTAACCTTAGCAACCCAAAAGCGTTTACCTTATCACAAGGAGAAACCGATAAACAACCCATAATTCTACAAACAGCAAGACGGCAGCGCTCCTCTGGAATTGATATTGTTCTCGCGGCCATATTTAAAATTCATACCATGCAAATTAGTCCAGCGACTCGGTGAAGCAATTACCGATGCCTTTGGCAGTAGGTTGTAAATCGAAAAATGTTTTATGTGTCAGCAACAAGTTAAGAAATAAATAAAACTTGTAGCGCCGGTTTCGGTCATCTTTCCATCTCTTTCTTACTGAAACACGGTCGGTGCGTGGAACAAGGATGGAAGATAAGACGGATTGCCCGTTCGAAAACCCGTTTATCATCGAAGTTGTCCTTTTTTGCGGTATGGTAGGCGTCGATGGCTGCCTTTTATATTTTTCCCTGAATTTGAGGACACGCCGTATTTGGTTTTATTTTACGCTTGCATAATAAATCTACCTGCTTTTGAAAAGGCGGCTCTGATCTCATCAATATTTTTAAGATTGGTAGTGTGGTATATTTTTTAAATTTGGTACATACATAATACGTTTTGTAAAACAAATAGGCACGCTTACTGAGTAGGCACAGCATTTACGGTGTTAAAAATATTAATTAAAAGGCAATGAATATTAGTTAGTTCAGTAACTGTTAAAAAATATTACACAAAGGTAATGAAAGTTAGGACACAAAGAAGGAAGTAATTTTTTAATCTAGACATGACACAATTCTACCATTCCACCCTCCACATAATAGAGTAATAGAAATGTGAGTGGGTCGTCTGATAGTAAGTGGTCATCCCTGCCATTGAACATCCGTTTTTTATCTGAAAAAGTTAAGTGTTTGCGACGCTCTCTTAACATTAAGTGACTGTTGTGATTGAAGGTGTTAAATAGACGAGAGGGCTAGAATGGGAATTAGCTTTTAAGTACAAATACAGGAGTTTAGTTCACGAATTTAGTTTATTTGAAAAGTTAAAATAACTTTTAGGAACTAAAAGCAATTAAAACGATGGAAGTCAGTTATTTTTGAAAGTATGGAGTTGCCGCTATTATCCGACAAGATTCGGGTCCTACTGTTGAACATAAATAAATAATGTTCTGATAAATTACAAAAAAGTTTGTAAATAAAAAACAAATCTAACAAAATGTTTTTTTTCCTTCCTATTGTACATAGTAAGTGTGCAATAAAAAATTGAATACTTTCTGATTAAACCATTACTACTTATGCATTTAGTACTGTTTTTAAGGTATTTAGTTTCAAACAATCTGTACATTTACTTATTAGTATTAAAAATATTAGCCAACTACTTCGGACTCAGCGCGGTAGAGCGGCCTTAGGAATAAAAAAAAATAATAGGAGTTTAAGGGCTTTTTTGTATGTGTGCAATAAAGAATTAAATAAATGACTCGAGTACTTTGATCAATAACAGAATAACAGTTTTCAGAGTAGTACCTCACAAAACTGGCATCGTGTGATATAAATCATGCACCCGGTGCGATTTATAATCGTTCGAACTTGGCCCGCTCTCCCCGGGGACGAATTAAGGCTGTTTTATAAACTACGCCACTGTTACGGCTAGTTTTTTATTTTATAAAGGCGTTGGACATAGTTACTTTTGTATTAATTGTTTCTGCAACTTACGACTCGTTATATTACAAAAATTTTAAATATTAACTAAAGTTTGCGTAGATTAAAAAGAAAGTGTGGCTGCTGGTTTGTTCCAGCAGCCAACAGCAGCCAGATCTTTAAAATGGTGGTGCTTAAATCATAAAGTTATGATTAAAACACCACCATTTTAATGCATAAACACTCGACTAACTAGTTTTGGAAAAAAATAGAACGGGGCGACTCGACTCTTTCCGCGTTCCCGCCAAAACTCCATGAATATTATTGCATTCTGTTTTATGTGTTATGAAATAAATAAATAACGTAAGAAGAAGAAACAGAATAACATTCAAAGAGTTGAGTTTTTGCCGAAGCACAACTCAGCTGTCAATTCATAGAATTACAATCACTGATTAATATTAAAAACTTGTCGTCAACATACGTACGTCTCACCTTTTCTTGTTAAAAACAACTTTTGTGAGAACAAGACCGCAGTCTTCTTTATATCCTACTAATTTTATAAACATGAAAGTTTGTATGTTTGTTAAACAATCACGCAAAAACAGCTAAACGGATTTAGATTAAAGTTGGCACGCATGTAGTTTATTACCTGGATTAACGTATAGGATACTTTTTATCCCGTGAAAATGTAAAGTTTCATTGGAATTATCAAAAAACAAACTACAGAACGTAATCCCTTGAAACTTGGTGTAGATTTGTTTTTCGGAACATTATCTCGGAACAAAAGGTATCTTAATTTATTAATTTAGGTACCTAATACGTTTCATCCCACTAATATCATAAATGTGAAAGTTTGGACGGATGGATGTTTGTTACTCTTTCACGCAAAAACTACTGAACGGACGAAATTCGGTATGGACGTAGCTGAAACCCTAGTTTACGACATAGGCTATTTTTTTTATCCCGAAAACATGTAGCGAGTAACACCACGGGACGCAGCTAGTAATGAATGAAACTTTTGCTCTTTTGTTGTTTACGCTTGTTTCATTTCTCTCTGAACCTAATTGTTATGCCAACGTGGACGAAGTTGCGGGCGCAAACTAGTAAGTTATAGTGCATAATGCATTAGTCAATACACCCTCTGTATAACGAATTAAATAAAAAAAAGATAAATAACACCTTTTCGTGACGATATTTTATTATTAGCTCGAGACAATGGTGAGTAATGACTCTTGTGACGAAATATTGTCAAGAGAATTAAATTTATTAAAACATCATTGAGATGCCAACAAGTACGCTTGGACCTTGTAAGGACCGCTTGGCCAATTATGAATAGTGGTCTTTTTGTCAAAGGTGACTAAATGCTTAAGGCTAAATGAATATTTTATGGCGATTGGTGTAATTACGATCCTATAGGATGTAACGTTTGCATTCGAGTATGGCATGTTACATAATCTTAACAGTTATTTTATTAATTTATACATTTCGCTTATGTGTACAGTTTCACTTGACATTCGTAAATAATGCATAAAAAGCAAAATTAAATTTTTTAAAAAACCCACAACCGTTATAAAGTAATTGTCACCTATCTAAGATAAGGCACCAATCAAACCCGAACCCTTAACTGAAAACTGCATCAAAATCGGACTAGTAGTTTTGGAGAAAAATGGCAACATGGATTTGCACCAAAAATGTTTCCTGCAGCGCTCCCTAGCGAGTTGTCACCGTAACACTTATCTAAAAACATGCAGCAATCAAACCCGAACCCCATCACTGAAAATTGCATCAAAATCGGACAAGTGGTTTTGGAGAAAAATGGCAACATGTATTTGCACAAGCAAACATCCTCTGACCCCAAACGCATATACCGTCTCCGTTCCGTCGCAGGTAAAAATAGTAGTGATTATAGCTCAGTAGTTAGCTCGGTCGGTTTACACGCCGAAAGACGTGGTTCCGGTAAAGGGAAATATGAGTAAAGCATTGTATGGTGGTAGGATATTTTCTAGTAGGTACTCGGCTGGCTAGCTACCACCCTTAACAAAAGGTATATTTTATATTAATTTACGACTCCGCGCTGTTAAGACCCTAGTACTAAGACTCCGCTGTCCGTCTGTCACCAGGCTGTATCTCATGAACCGTGATAGTAAGACAGTTGAAATTTTCACAGATGATGTAGGTACCTATTACTGTTGCTGCTATAACAACAAATACCAAAAAAAAGTGAAAAGGAACCCTTCGTGCTCGAGTCCGATCCGCACTTGGCCGGTTTTTATTAACATACATATTTATAAATTGATATGCAAGTAAGTAATATTGTTTAAGACTTATAGAATATAGGTTTACCTAAACACATACATATTAAATATTTAGGTACATATAAATCTATAGATTTAAATTAATTTCGATTAATTTCTTCACCACCTCTCAAGTTACGTTCTCAGTCCGCTGAATGTAAGAATCAATAAGACACAATCGACATAGTTCGAATGTTTTTACTTCTTTTGATACGCCCGCGGCGGGTTTCAACTTATATCACGTAACGGAAAACTGGTCTTACTAGGTGCTTATCGACTTTCGGTTACAGCTGTTGAATATGTCAGTGTTGCTTGTTGATGATTTTTTGTGATAGTTACTTCACTTTCTTGCTCCATCAGAAATGTTGATGATACTTTTTTTTTTTACAAGGATAACGCCTTGACTCAAACTGAGCTTCGACTTCACTAATTCACTAACTGCTGTTGGTAAGGGCTAAAGTTCTAAGGGCTCTCCGGGAAGACCAGCGCTGGTCATACCACTTAGTATGACCAGTATTATGCTGAGGTGAGCCCCTATCTTTAACTGTTTGTCTTTGTTGTTTTCATGTGTTCTGTGGTGTTACATAATAAAAAATCATTACCTTTATTTCTTTCTAATATGCGTTTCTTTTTGTATAGGTACTGTAAACTAACAGTCATGATTACGGAGCCGAAACGTGGACACTCACAGCGGGAATGGTCCACAAGTTCAAAGTCTCTCAGCGAGCTATGAAAATACCTATGCTTGCCATTTCTCTGAGGGGTCGGGTTCAGGCTAGGTGTGTTAACCATCTTCGATCACACCGTCATTTAACATCATAACAAACATTTAACATAAATGAAAAATACCTTGCTAAAATTGTACACACTACACAAAATACATCACATTAGCCGAATATCAAATTTCGTGGCCGCAACCCAAGATTTATACCTTCGAAACCTCTATTAAACTCCTCTTTCTGATAAGGTTGGTAACAATTTAAGGGGTTCTTTTTACTTGGACTTGTTGTAATAAAAAATAAAGGTTATGTTAATACTGGCCACTTTCGGTTCCATACAATCTTTTCTGAAACAAGCATTGTTTTTTTTTTGGAAATTTTTTTTCACCGGGTTTTCATTATTCATTATTTACCTCGCCATTTCGGTTATGTTGCAATAGCCGTGGTCATAAATAAAGAAAACAAGTTTCGTACACACCTATATTGTGCGCGATAAGACACAGTGATAAAATAACATAATTATGTGTACAAAACGCGTTTAAAAATTACATTATTATGTAATACTATTTTATTTTAAAATAATAACAACTAAAAATCTTGTTATTTTCATTATCTCTGTGCTGGATATTTATATGCATCTATCTGCATACAGTAAACTCGGTGATAGACCTCCTTAGCACGAGGTCGTATAGGTACCACCGCAGTGCCAAACATTCTACCGTCAAGCTGTGTTCAAACATTACTGTGTTCCGGTTTGAAAGGTACTCTGCAGCTAGCAAAACTACAGGGCTGTTGAGACTAATCATCGAAAGTTTGAATGAAATGAGCGCCAAATAAGCGATATCCTGTATTTTGTTTTGTTACTCAAATTTCTGTGTATCGCTGCAATGGTCATGGGCATGCATTATCCCTGAGGTGAGCTGTGGTCAAACTTTTAGCTTATCAACCACAAAAAACCATTAGAAGAGCGTTTTGTTTGTCTCATTACTATTAAATTTAAAAAAGTACATCCGTGACCCTGATAGTTTAGTAAGTATTAAAAAAAGATTACCACAGTCAAAAGCAGTTTTATCGGTAGAACAACTTTGATAATGCTTTGATTGACCGTAACCATTCCGATTTTTATGGTTTACTAAACAATCGGTTATATGAAGGGCTCCGAGCGGTCATTTCGGGAGATTGGAAGCTCGTAGACAGATAATTAATTTATGATTTGACACATTTTAATTGATTTATTGATTGTAATAGCTTGATAACCCAATTCTAAAACCTTTGGATATCAGTAGTTTGATGCGTGATTTACTACCGTTACCTATATTTTATAAGCTCGTTCTTGCATTGGTTGGATAATAATTTTGTAATTTATATTTAGTATAAAATTTCAAAAAGTAGGACACAAACTTTTTAATTTTTTATTTTATAAAGTACTAGCGTACTAGCGGGTGAAACCTCGTGGTTTCACCCGCGTAGTTCCCGTTCCCGTAGGAATACAGGGATAAAAAATAGCCTATGTCACCCGGGGATAGTGTAGCTTCCCAACGGTGATAGAATTTTTGAAATCGGTCCAGTAGTTTCGGAGCCTATTCATTACAAGCAAACAATCAAACCTTTCCTCTTTATAATAGTACTAGCAGCTCGCCCCGGCTTCGCAAGGGAAAACAAAATTTGATTACAGTATAAATTTATCGATCCAGTAGTTTCGGAGCATATTCAATACAAACAAACAAAAAATTAAATCTTTCCTCTTTATAAGATGTAGATGACAACTGTAATAGTTAGACATGATATTGCGGACTTATACGTATAGCTGTCAATTTGCTCTATAAAACGTCACTTAATTCAATTGGCAAAAGTTTTCGCTGCGCATGCTAAGTAAGGGTTTTAAAAAAAAAACCAGCTTGCGTTACATTATTGAATTTTCCATGTGGATCCTTAATTGTTTTTTAAATAAACTATAGCCTATGTCCATCACGGATAATGTAGCATTCTAATAATGAAATAATTATTAAGATCGGTCCAGTAGTTTCGGAGCCTATTCGATACAAACAATCAAATCTTTCCTCTTCATAATAGTAAAGATAGATAGATTTTGCGTAATCTTTACCAATTAATAAGTCTTGATATTTTTTTACAGGTACATACTCGTGTGTATGTATGTACCTACAGTTATTCATGTAGTTACTAACAGTTAAAATATATAATATAACCGTAATAAAACTTCCTTCTTCATTTAATTAATTTAATGAATTCAAAGTGCAGTGTAACACAGGTTTTTGTAATTGCTAACAGCGGATGCATCATTATATTTATGATTAATCAGTAATTTATTCCAATTAACAAAGCTACGTGGTTTATAGATCATCTAGGTATGATTTATATTAAAATTAATCAAATGAAATAATTTGCTAGTTAATAAATAATTATAATTAGACTATGGAGTAAATATAAAAAAAAATAACGAACGTCATGGATATAATAATGGACAACTTTTTAACATTTTACATTTAAGTTTCCTCTTTTTGAATTGTAAAAAAAAATATGTAACTAAAGTCGACAAAGGTCACGGACCCCGGTGTCTGTGGAGCGTATAATTTTAAATAAAAAAAAAAAATGTATTATACTTGACAGCCCTGTTGATCATAGTAGTTTACATAAAAAAAATACAAATCAAAATTAAAGTTATCGAGTTCTCTTTTATACAAGGCACATAAACAACTTTAATAACTAATTTAACATTAATAAGTAGGTAAACTTCACAATCCAAGCCCAAAAAATGTCGCATGTTTTCGCCTCATTATGCCTTTTAGCCTCTTAAAACGCGATGGAAACCATAAATATGCCTTTTTTAAACTTAAACACGATGCTCATTATTAAAATCATGCTGCATTATAATAATTTTATGGTAATTTCTAATACGTGTGGGCTGATATTGCAGGTAGGTGTTAGTGGTTTTTAAATGTGGGTCAAGATTCGTTCTGGTAGTTGGATCAAGTTTACTTGATCTCATTTACGGCGAGTATTACGTTTAGTTTTGTGCCTAAATGAAAAAAAAAGTAGAATAGAATAGAAATAATCTTCATTACCTTACATACAATTTCAGAATTGTATGTTTACCATCTTCGACAACACTGACAAAGAACATTCCGTAAGTAAAAAAAAAACAATAGACAACACTTTATTTGTGTCATAGAACATAGAGTCGTGGTCGAATACGTAGCCTGACAATTAAAAAAAAAAAAAAAATTATGAAAAAATTCACTTCACGTTAGTTAATGTTGTCCTTTGATGGGACCAGAACTGTATACAGCTTAAATAAATAGGTAATAGTCAGTTATCTATCTATCTATCTCGAGGTAAGATTTGAATGGTTTTTTGTATTGAATTGGCTCCGAAACTACTGGACCGATTTCAAAAATTCTTTCACCGTTGGGAAGCTACACTACATACGTAACATAAGCTACTTTTTACCCCTATATGCCCACGGGAACGGAAACTACGCGGGTGAAACCGCGAGGCGTCCGCTAGTCCAGTATAAAAAAAAACAAAAATGTACATAAGTGTATCATTTATAGCGATCGTACTGCTAAAACCTGCACATGAGTATATAAATACAATCTATAGCTACATCTAAGTCCACATCTACATCCATGCGTAGCTATATGTACTTACTTACATAGCAATATAAAGCTATGAGCTTATACGAAAATTATTCATGGGCCGCCTCACCACGGCGCGCGAAAGCCTCTCTGCATGACGCCCGGATAAACTCGGATGAATACATTTAAATAGAGAACGCGACACTACGGTAGATTTACTACGGCATAATGCAGCGGCTAGTGATGGGGCATGTCTCGGGAAAAACAAGTGACATTAACAATCGATATCGATAGTCAATGAATGACATTAACAAACACCTGTAAAATTATTGAACGTCAAAGTAGCGATCGGGACTTGATTTTATTACTGAAAGTTCTAGTTACCACTGCAATGGTGGTGAAAAGGTTAATTCTGAAAACCAGCGCTGCTGAGAAATCGGCAGCACTAATGCTGAGAACTAACATTTTTGTCGTACTAGACACTACAGTGACAACTTCCCTGTTGGCTCATTGGTAGCATGTCTGCTTCAAGAGCTGTGGGGCGTGGGTTCGATTCCCACTCAGGACAAGCATTTTGTGATATAAAACAAATGTTTGTTCTGTGTCTGGGTGTACTGTATGTATTATAAGTATGTATTTACAAACAAAAAAAAAAGTATTTAAGTATTCTATCAGCTATCTGACTCCCATAGTACAAGCTTTGCTTAGTTTGGGGTCAGATGGCGCTGTGTGTAATGTCCTACGATATTTATTTATTATTATTATAACTTTCTATTATTATTGTTATTATTTTTGTCGTCTTTTTTAAATCATTTATTTGTAGTGTGTTGTTGTTGCAGTGTTGTTTTCTTTCTAAATGTCGAGGAGAGCGTGTCGTTTGTTTCATTACTTTTTCATAAAAGTAGTAGACATGTAATTTTGGTCTGTGAAATAAGATCTTGGTCGGTCGCGATCTACATTTTTGAACTCAGTATTTAAAAAAAAAAAAAAAAATTATACTGTTGATATGCTAGTGTTTGGCCAGCTAACCTGATGTTAACAGACGATGTGATCGGAGATGGTAATGGTGGATGGTCGGGATGAGGCTGTCGGAACACAACGTTGTGCTTGGCGATAGATTTTCAACTTCAACTAGTTTAGAATCAACGTACAGAAACTATTTCGTTCTTTTATTATTGGAAAAAATGGCTGAGATGCACGTAAAGAATGTGACATTATTGTGTTTAGGTACATAATTATGTTAAATAGGTACAAAACGATTTCGAGTTTCTGTTTTGCTTTGTAAGTTACGTAGCGTTGTCATTTAAAGCGCATCTAATTAACTTCATATCTGATAGTATTAAATCGATTTTTTGTTCAAATACAAAAATATTATTAACAAAAACAAGATGAACTCGTAAGTGATCTGTGTCCCTTCCCTACGGTCCATAAGTCCCATTACTCACTGATATAACTCGTTTCGGTTATAAATAGCACGGACATGGTTTAGAGTGGTGTCGGCCATTACTCTACTGGACAAAAGGGTTTGTTAGTTGAGCCGGTAAAGTTATATTCTATGCCATGCTAGAGAAATTATTATTAAGTAGAGCTAGATTCGGTCGGCAAGGTGTATCGATAAAATTGAATCGATAGCGACATTGAAACGGAACATCACTATTTTGTTGGTAAAAAGTTTCTCATCATAACATTTCGCCAAGTTTGTTGAAATTCTTAAACAAGTAACTTTTTTCCTTTTGCATAAAGCATATTTAGCTTTACATGTGTAATGTATTTGTATTCGATGCTTGTTTGTTACAAATATTAAGAAATAACTGTTTTACCACTAGGCCAGGTGTTTGACCATAGCTCACATGATGTTAAGTGAAGGTGTGGTCGAAGATTGTAAAGCACACCTAGCCTGGAATGGAACTGGCGCTCAGGTGAGGCTGCCGGAACACATCGTTAAGTGCTTGGCGGCAGATTTTCAACTTGAGGGTGGTAGCTAGCCAGCCGAGTACTAAAGTACCTTACCACCATGCTATGGTTTCTTCACGATGTTTTTCTCCACCGGATAGATTAAGAACAGACGGGAGATATTGTAACACTATTACCTAAGTTAAAAAAAATTGAATTTAAATATCTACCAAACTACGCAACATTTTCTCAACGCTTTTAGGAAAACATCAAAATAACGCTTCGCTAGCGAACTAAATGTGTTTCTCATTTTGGCACTCGCACAGGCCTATCGCAGTTAATATCATTAAGAAAATGAGACATCGCTTCTGGCGACAGATTAATATCCAACAGCATTCTTGTGACCTAATACCATGACTCAAAATGGTATTTTTCACCGGAATTTCTAATTTTACAAATGGATTGGTATGTAAAAATGTGGTTACGAAATAGGAAAATGACTCAAAATGGTATTTTTCATTAGAATTTCTAATTTTACAAATGGATTGGTATGTAAAAATGTGGTTACGAAATAGGAAAATGACTCAAAATGGTATTTTTCATTAGAATTTCTAATTTTACAAGTGGATTGGGATGTAAAAATATGGTTAAGAAATAGGAAAATGACTCAAAATTGAATTTTTCACCGGAATTTCTAATTTTACAAATGGATTGGTATGTAAAAATGTGGTTACGAAATAGGAAAATGACTCAAAATGGTATTTTTCATTAGAATTTCTAATTTTACAAGTGGATTGGGATGTAAAAATATGGTTAAGAAATAGGAAAATGACTCAAAATTGAATTTTTCACCGGAATTTCTATTTTTATAAGCGAATTGGTATGTAGTTGCGGCAGCGACTCAGCGCAGCAGAAAGAGCGGAATGCTGTTTTCACAATATCCAGGTTGGTCATGTTCACAAAAGATTGGTTAGTCTTAATGTTCCCCATCTTACTCTATGGAGTGGAGACGAGGACTATCCGAGCAAGAGAGAGAGAGAGAGAGAGAGAGAGAGGAATATCAATGAAATATCATGGAAAGCCAAACGCACAACTGTATCTATTCTCTCCCAACTTGGCATTAAGACCCCACTGTCCTCCATATGTCTACAGCGATTTCTGTCATATTTCAGCCATACAATGCGAAGTGGGGATAGCAGCCTTGAAAAGTTGGTCATTGTTGACCCCCAATATGATTGTCTGGCCGAGTGAAAGAAGCCACCTCCTCTGCTAAATTTTACTAAGTAGGTGGTGAGGAATACTTCGGACCGAAGCCGATGTAGGTAAATTGCCTCTGAGCTTGTAATTAAACACTTTATGATTAAAACACCGATATTTTTAAACATAAACCCTCGAAAAAAATAGTTTTAGGTAAAAATACAATGGAGCGATATGATTTTTCCGCGTTCCCGCCAAAACTTCAGTACAAATTAATAATATCCTTATTATTTCTCAAAGTGTAGTATGCCATAGGTACACACACTGAAGAGGTTTTCTACAAAATTTTGTAGCAAATTTGTAGGATAACTTATTATAGACCGTTATGGTTCCCTGTCCCCACACTAGGATGCTATGTATTGTGACGTCACAGTTTGCACTTCGGTTATAATTATAATCTATTGCACAGCCCATTCATGCCTCACAAGGCTAAGAGATGTATCTGCCGCAAAAATTAAAAAAAAAACATATATACCTTTTAAACTAAGCATAGATAATAACTGAAAGAGATTTACTTATCTCATTTTCGTGTTAAATTAAAAAAAAAGAAGAATGACAAAAATACTACAATATTTCAAAGCAATGAAGCGTTCAAAGGACAAATCAATCTTTACAAAATTTTAATTTTACAAAGTAGGTACGATTATGGTAGGTAGATGTAGGTACGTTTAGATACCACTTTTGAGCTTGTGAGGCCAGCATTATAGTGTGCTATAAGCATAAGCATTTTTATGAAAATGCGATCAAATGCAAAATATGAATTCGTGTAAACAATTTATTTGTCTAATTGTAGTAATTATGAGGAAAATTAAATTTCTATTCCAAAATAACAACATATTACTACCTACTAAGAAACCAATGATTTAACAAATTTTCAACAAGTCTATCTCACTAATTAATAGATTTTTGACTTTGCTATTTGTTACTATTAATCTTTAGTTAAAATTCTGAAAATATCGATATAATAACGATAGATTTCATTTCACTGCACCTAATAAATTTAGCTAATGAGCAAAATACTAACAAATTAAATTCTTTGTTATTTTTTTTTTTCTTAATTTTTTTATTTATCTTGTAAATTGACCCTTAAATTTACTAGTAATATAACAAAGTCATACATACCTACCCGTCTACGTAATCAGGACACAGATAAAATGTATCTTGTATTTACCTCTTGGCGAATTCATCTTCATAATATGATAAATTCTTATTTATTTTATTTATCTTACAAGACATTAACGTGTTAAACGACTATCTAAGATTATGTCTTAATGTTTTTTGCTATCTTAGTTCTTTATTTATATAGAAAATATTTATTATATGACTTAGAGGCGATTAAAACTTCCTGTTATAGTGATTAGAGGATTTTGATTGGGTCATTGCAAATTAAACATTGCTGTCAATCCAGTGGCGTAGCTAAGTAGGTAACTATAGTAGTTACGAGGCCAAAAATGAGAGCCCTATCTAAACTGATTCGGTTTTAACAAATGAATTACTTTCACATTCCTAACATAACTTTTCTATAAGTAAAGTTGGCAACACTATAATACAAACAAAAGAAAGAATTTAGGGAAATTTCCTAAAAGTTTTAATTGTTCTTAACTGAGTTACCATTGTTTTAGTTCCTTTTTTTACTTGAGATATTTCTGAAGATTCTAATCTTCAGAACTAAATAGTCGTCAATTTTTCGGGCTTTTTTACACATGATGTCAAAAACGCTAAATGTTCTATCTTTTTTTTTATTACATGTAGGCTTGCGTTTGGCCGACAACTCGCCTGATCAAGCGAAGATGCGGCCTACGGTGGAGCACGCTCGCCTAGAAGAAACAGATTCACTCGCGGCTTGAAGGCACCCAGATTGCCCACTCGGTATCTATCTCTATTCATCAAGTCACAAGACTTACTATCCAAAATAGAATACCAACAAACCGTTTAAATTATGAAAAAAAAAAACACATTTTCAAGCTTTCCTCATACCTATACGATTGTCAATCAACGATGTACTTAAGGATGTTGCGATTAAACTCCTTCGCCCTTTGATCTGAATACCTTAATGCGAACAAATGTATGACTGCCATGCGTTCTACATGCTTGTGAGATGAACATGTCTAAAATATAAGGTGTAGCGGATTACGATATGGAATTTTTACATGCGTATTGCGTAGTTTGTGTTTATTTTGTGCATTTGTATGAGTTACGAACAATACATTACCAAAAAGCGTTCTTTGTCCCTCTATGTTGATTATTAGCTGCGCCCCGCGGTGTTAACCGCTACATGTTTTCGGGATATAAAGCAGCCTATGTGTTAATCCAGGGATCAGCTACTTTCATACCAAATTTCATCGAAATCCGTTCAGTAGCTTTTGCGTGAAAGAGTAACAAACATACTCACAAACTTTCGCATTTATAACATTAGTCGTTTTTATAGGATAAGAATTGCAAATCGTTTTAAAGGTACGTATTTAGGTAGGTAGGTACTCTGTGTTAAAAATTCTGACATGTATTCAGATTGTCTACAATAAGCACAATATTAGATTAGAAAGATTAATTTCTTAGTTTCGATGTAATATGATTCGCGACGTTCACTGTATTTTAAGTAAAACATAGAATCTAAAATTCGTGAATGAAATGATGTGGTTAAAACAAGAACTGCCACGAAAGTAGAGGCATCATGGGAGTGATAGAAAAACGAAAGTGAAATTGGAGCAGATTTCACTGTACGTAATTTGACTGTACCTACTACAACTAATGTACAAATAGTATATAATTATAAAATGATCGTTGGTAAACTTCGTCTTTTGATAGGTAAGTCAAAACCAAATTGTGTAGGTACTTACTGTAGGTACACGACGCTATCGCTTACAACTTATGTTTAGATGGTTCACAACGAAGAGCAAAATGAAACTCGTGGAATTTATATGAGCCGTGTTCTGCCACGTGTTTAGTATATTTTCGCCTTTCGCTTCACGCTGCAGTGACGTCTATTTCAATGCAACTCGCTTGTACGCCGATCTGGTTAGGTCTATTAACTTTTACGATGTTTAGATTGAATGGGACTTCAGTTTGAACAATATTTCGTTGTATGCACTTTGCGCTATTTACTGTGTAGATGAAAAACCTCAATGGCCTGATTTCCCAAATTTATAAAGCTTAAACAATAATGCAGTGACAAAGCATTTTATATAATTATTTATTAAGTTAACCTGTAAGGACCTGTTTTTAAAGCTAAAGCTTTAGCTTTAAACTATAGTAAGAATAATCACGGAGTATTTTAAAATGGACAAAAGAAGTTAGCGCTATGATCCCAAATATATTTTTTTAAAATTATTTAAATGCGTTTTCGCGTGAGTCTTTCGAAAGTTTCATATATTTTTATTCGAAAAGCTATGCATGCGTTTCAAGAATCGAATACTATGTATATTAATTGAACCTGGCAGTAGATCACAACGTTCAGAATGTAACGGAGGAGAATTATGCTACAAGTACGTATGAAACATTTTATAGACTCGTTGAGAACTATGGAAGATGCTCTCTGCAATTCATAAAGTTGTTTTCTTGAAACAAGTAACCTTTCAAAGAAAAGAAAATCAAAATCGGTTCAGCCGTTTGAAAGCTACTATGCCACCTGCATACAGACATAGGTACACGTTAAACTTAGAACACTACTCTGTTTTTATTTTATTGCATATCTATATAGGCTTTGCGTTTGATCGCTATCTCGCCTGATGTCAAGCGAAGATGCGGTCTAAGGTGGAGCACGCTTGCCTAGGAGAAACCGATTCACTTGCGACTTGAAGGCACCCAGATTGTATCTATCAGGGAACACACACTCGGGCAGCAAATTCCATTGGTTAGCGGTTCGTACGATGAAGGTGGATTTCGAGTTTTAGAAACATCTAACATGAAACGATTTCGCTTGTTAGAGCTCCAGGCTGTCCGATAGTAATATGAGCAGGGTGGAATTAGGTCAAGCAGAAAAACGTTTGCGAGAAACGTTACAAACTAGGAGAAAATAACATAATGACACTGAAAAGTCTTAATATTTCTATCTTGTATAATGAGATTATTCTAGAGATTGAACGGCGCGTTTGACATCCCAGGACGGCGACCTAAATGAAATCAGTCCAAATGCCATCTCGGTTATATTTAGCATACGCTGTTATAGTTACCCATTTGACTGCAAGGCACGTATGCGGCATGTGTCATGACCTAACCGGTCAGATGTAAAATGACCATTTTCAAACGGATTGTGAGCAATACTATAATTTTAGCAGTAGCTTGTTTCATTCTCGTTGATAAAAAAATCTCGGAGATTTTTCTGCATCAGTTTTTGCTATTACACAGCAGGTCTTAAACTTATCTTAGAATGGATTAGGTAGGACATGATTAAAATCTCAAACACTTCTGTTTCCAAAAGATCATATTACCTATTCGTGAGCTACAACTGTCAAGTTGTTTTAATTTCCAAGTTACTGAAGTAAAAATACAGCAGAAGCATAAGAGTTGCTAGATAGGTCGCAACAATATCGATTACGAATAGTTAACCAAATAAAACTAGACAAATTAGAAAAATTGGTTAATTCTGTACATTGATATTATAGTCTATACGTTATATCTAATTTATCTAAAAAACGTGGCACCGTGTAAAATAATCGTGTCTGTATTTGTGCTACGAAAAAATGACAACAGCAGCAATGACGTTTCGCACTGTGTGTCGTGTAATGACATTTTGCACGGCGTGACGTAGCACTCTGTTTGGTGTTCACGGTCAAGTCCTGAATGTCTGATTTATTTACAAGAACAATAATAATCTTTATCTATCTACCTATACTATGATAAAAAGGAAAGATTTGATTGTTTGTTTGTATTGAATAAGCTCCGAAACTACAGGACCGATTACAAAAATTTTTTCACCGTTGTGAAGCTACACTATCCCCGGGTGACATAGCTTATGTCACCCGTCACTTTTTATCCCTGTATTCCCACGGGAACGGAAACTACGCGTGTGAAACCGCGAGGCGTCTGCTAGTATTAAATATTTTTGTATGTTGTTACCTGCATATCATGATTAATCATTAGAAACTGTAAATTAAGCTCTTATTTTTTTTCAGTAGGTAATATGTTAATATGTTTTGTATGTCTGTATATATATATATTACACATACAATATATGTTTTTTTTTTTTTTTTATAGTATATAGGCTTGCGTTTGTCTCAGTCCATCGCGTTGCAGGGAAGATGATCACTTAATTAGGCATGTTATGTAGGTTTAAGAGAATTATTAGTACACGTCAACCGTAACCATCATTGCCCGTAAAGATGAGCGTTTATTTTTTAATGATAAAATTGCGTTATTTTGTGTTATTATGGAATTAACAAATACCTATCACAAACATTTACATAATTTAATGATGCAGATTTGTAATTGGTCGAGGTCGAGCAGTAAAAATTGTACTACCACAAATTATTGCACCATTTTTTTGAACGGCATGTTTTGTGTGTAATTTTGTTACTGTTCAGTATACCTACCACGTGTTTTCTCAGGTTTATCGGCCATCTGACCTTGAGGATGCGGTAGCAAGGAAACGTGACAAAATTCTACACAATGTTTGTATTTTCATACCAGTTTCCGTGGGAGATAGAAAACTAAAAGAGATAAGATCTCGAGTTGAGTTTCGACATGTTTGGCTTGGTAGGGTTGTGCCGTGTATAAGTTTAATGTGATAGTTGTTTACTAAGTACACTTTTTAGGCCATTTAACTCTGACAAAATTCTTGAAACTAGATATTATAACCACTACGCCTATGGAGTAACAACTATCTAAATAGTATTTTTTTTTTTAATAAAAATAACAAGTTTTTTTATGGTTGACAAGCACAGCTCACCTGATGTTAAATGACGATGTGCTCGAAAGACAGTAAACCACACCTAGTAGGTATGGATGGAACTGGCTCTCAAGTGAGGCAGCCGGAACACCCTGTTGTTGCACACTTGGCGGCAGATTATCAATTTGAGGGTTGTAGCTAACCAGCCGAGTACTAGAAAGTCCCCTACTACCATGCTATGGTTTCCTCACGATGTTTTCCATCACCGGCAGCTCAAGCCCTTTGCAGTGTGTGAATTGACCGCGCTAACCACTGAGCTATCATTGCTACTAAATGTCGCATGTTTGACCATCTGCCTATTGAAAAGACAGAACTCCCCGTGACAAGGATCACGACACATAAAATCTGGTCATGGTACAATATTGACCAAACATTTTTCCCATGGGCGTGTGGACGATATTATGCTAACAAAAAAAAAAGTTTTTTTTTAATGCTTGACAGGCTAGGTGTTTGACCACAGCTCACCTGATGTTAAGTGACGGTGTGATCGAAGATGGTAAAGCACACCTAGCCTGGAATGGAACTGGCTCTCAAGTGAGGCTGCCGGAACACACCGTTAGATGCTTGGCGGCAGATTTTCAACTTGAGGGTGGTAGCTAGCCAGCCGAGTACTAGAAAGTACCCTACCACCATGCAATGTTTTCCTTCACCGGCAGCTCAAGCTCATTGTTGGGGTAGCAACCACTGAGCTATCATCGCTACCTTTTTACCGGCGCTGATATTAATTTCATTATAGGTACAGACTAATTTCATATATCAGGGATACCACTCATTTGTTCAAAACAGTAGTAAATACCGTATATTTACTGCCATTACAAATTAAATTTAAATGCCTTGTAAAACAACTGAAACTTTAAACCACGACAATAGTACTTAGGGCGTGTTTAATGGCACTTTTTATCGGGCAATCAAAAAAATTAAACCGCTTCTTGGTTGTGTTTTGTGAAATAGACCAGTCGTAAAGCTAAACGATGGCGTTTAGATTTTTGGATGGAAAACTGACTGTTCATTAGCTACTTTGTTTTTATGGGTTTCAAAAAATATATGACAATACGTAAAACTAGTAGATAGCTAGATAAATAGTTACTACGTAGAAAAGTAACAACGGCTTTTTGGCAAAATGGTTAGTTCTTGAAAGTAGATAGAACCGTAATATTTCAAACTTAAAGATTATTGAATAAATATCGTAGGACATTTTACACAGCGCCATCTAGCCCCAAACTGAGCAAAGCTTGTACCATGGGAACCAGGGGATGGGAATGGGAATCTACTTATGATATTATTATATACAGAACACCCAGACACAGAACGAACATTGATCATAATATAAATGTTTGTTCCATTCCTTGGTCGTACGGATGAGGAACGTAGAGTCAAAACGTATGGTCCGTACCTACCTACTCCCTAAGAAATAAATTAAAAAAATTGTACAAATAGTAGAAAATATAGAATATATAAGTAGAGATCGCTGTTAGCGATAAGGCCGACACTTGTGGCACTAGTTCATAATGTTCTTTGTTCTCTGTAGTTTTGTATTTCTATTTATGGTGTGCACAATAAAGAGATATCTATCTATCTAACTATCGAAAGTCTCGAAAGTAATGAGCGCCAAAGCAGTGATGCCCTGGACTTTGTTTTGCTACTCAAAGTTCTGTGTTTCGCTGCAATAGTCATGGACAGGCGTTTATCACTTACCATCAGAAGAACGTTTCGTTCGTCTCAATACTTTTTAAATAAAAAATAAAAAACCTATACCTATCATACCTAACGTATTTTGTATTAAAAAATAACTGCCATCATCATAAACATTTCAGCATGCTACTAGAAACACCAACGTACAATCGACCCCAAAACAAATAAAAATAAAAGAATGAAATGTAAATCTTTTCTACTTCACTACTTGTAATCTACGCGGAGACCAATTTTCTCCATTTCCCACCGCTTTACTACCATCCATTATTCTTTAATGACACACTCATACGTTTGTACAACAGCGACGGTCACTGAGTAAGTAAATACGAGCCTAGCGTCACATAAACATGAATACAATTTAATGTACTCGTTAGGTTAGAGCGTCAACTCATAATTTTCAATTTGTGTCCATGGAGACTATAAACATGAAACATACATCAGAGTCGGGTTGAATCGGGGAACCGGTGGACATTTTCTTTGGCTATGTGCGGATAGTAAATCTTATTTAGGGAAATGTTTATTGGGATTAGGTAGAAATATGAATGTGTTTTGGTGTTACGGAATAAACTGGCTGCGCCCGGCGGTGTTACCCGCTACATGTTTTTGGAGTAAAAAGTAGCCTATGTGTTAATCCAGGGTGTCAACTACCTACATGCCAAATTTTATCCAAATCCGTTTAGTAATTTTTGCGTGAAAGAGTAACAAACATCCATCCATACTCACAAACTTGCACATTTATAATAAATATTAGTAGGTAAGATTTACGGGATTAAAAGTAGCCCATGTGTTAAACCAGGGTCTCAGCTACCATATCAAATTTCATCAAAATCCATTCAGTAGTTTTTGCGTGAAAGAGTAACAAACATCCATCCTAGGCATGAAATGAAACTGGCTCTCAAGAACACACCGTTAGGTGCTTGGCGGTAGAATTAGATTGCGATGTTTTGACATTGGTTGCACACTCAAAATACCGTTGTTTGCATAAATAAATAATTATAAACGTTTGATGTTAACTTATGTACCTATCATTGATACACGTGCTAATTATAAGCGCGATTTTGATCTGAAACAAAAATGAATAAGCAGTTAAAATAGTCGCGAATGAAATCAGCTACAGTCGACTCTCGTTAATACGAAACTCGAGGGACTCCTAAAATATTACGAATTATCGAGTGTTTGAAATATCAAAATTTTAATGGTTCTAATTTTTTGAGAGAAAATAAATAAAACTTGGAATTATTGAGTGTTGATCAATTATTATTTATTAACTGTTATTCTTTAACAATGACAAAAGTGCAAGTCTGTAAGTTCTACAATCTTTGTCTCTTTCTCTCTGCAACTTTGAATTATCAAGTGTTTGACGCCGATGAGTTTGAATTAACGCGTCGTTTTGTTACGTAACGTTCGTCAAATTACCGAGTGCATAAAAATGTATTGATTTAGTTCGAAATACAAAGAGATTTTCTAGGGAACTCCTGATAACTCTGAATTATAGAGAGGTACGAATTATCGCCGGTTTGAATTAACGAGAGTCGACTGTATTTCTCTTTTTTTATTTTTTTCTTAAAACATATCAACTTTTGTAATATTAACATAAAATGCTGACTTTCAAACATTAATTATGTAATTTATACTTATCGCATTTGGTAGTTGCTTTACATCTTGAGCCATAGGGTGTGGGTTCAATTCCCACCCGGGATAAACATTTATGAGACGAAAATAGATGTTTGTTCTGTGTCTGGGTGTTTTTTATTTATTATATGTATTGATCTCCAAAAAATGTATACAAGTATTCAATCAGTCATATGGTTCTTATATATACTACGAGTACATATTATAAAAAGGAAATATTTGATTGTTTGTTTGTTTATATTAAATAGGGTTCGAAACTACTGGACCGATTTCAAAAATTCTTTCACCGTTGGGAAGCTACACAATCCCCGGGTGACATAGGCTACTTTTTATCCCTGTATTCCCATGGGAACGGGAACTACGCGGGTGAAACCGCGAGGTGTCCGCTAGTAGTACAATATGTACTTAGTTTGGGGCTAGATTGCATGGTGTGACAAATGTTTATTTATTTTATTAAAAAACTAAAACACGTGACCAAAACGCTGGCCTCTATTTTGACCAACGTTGGTCATACAATGTGGTTGGGCCAGCATCATCGCCGCCCATTCCGAACTATAAGAGCCTCATTGTGCGCATAGATGACAGTATAAAGGACAGCCTGTAGTAGCATCCCGTTGGACACCCATCGATGGAACACTGAAATGTAAAAGATGATTCGTTAAATTTCATTCAAACTAAACTGTAGTTACGTGAATTATTTTACATTCTAAAGGTTTCTTTTTGAATAACAACTGTTGATACAATCAATTTTAATTAATCGTCGGTAAACTGAATAGTAATCGATTTTAAATTCGTTATTCAAGCCTTTACTAATCGAATGATGGATTTCACAGCCGATTTGATAGTGTTGTTAGTAATCACAGACAGTAGATTTCTCCGTTATAAATTGTTTTCTTTTTATATTAACACGATTAACTGGTTTGAGTAATCGAATACAGATTTTTAATAGAAGCATTTAGATACAGAGTTGTGGTTATCGTTTTGCATTTTCGAATATATTTCTGAGTATATTTCGGTGTATCGTATTTGTTGGGGATAGAGTGGACTGTATTGAAAATTCAAAGGCTCTTGATGAGTTGTTTCTTGTTTATTGCTCCGGATCTTGCAGAAGGTTCTCGAATCTTGACTACTGCTGACTACTGACTACCGACTACGATTCGTACGCCGGATCGCGGCGTTTATATACAAAATTTCACGGGAGATGGATAGGCGCTCTCATTGGCCGACCAATCACGAGCGCCCTTCTCCGCGCAATCAGAGAGCGAGTCGTGCTATCTCGCTCGCACGTATCGCGGTCTCGCTCACGACCTCCGTTGCGCGGAGCTTGACTGGATAGAGAGCACCTACCCATTTTCCATTTATTCCAACTCCCTAATACGCGTTGATTTTATTTACAAAACATAAATCTTAGTCTACAATTCTAACAATTCTTAATCTAACTTATTCTATGCGGCTCGGCGTCCTCAACATTCTCCCCCCGGCGCAGCTTGCGTAGCCCTCTCTACTACGACGAGCCTGGACGTCGGTCTTCGGAACACGCCGCCCTTCGTGCGCACGTCTGCCACGCGTACGCCGCCGTCAGGTCCCGGGAATGTTCGTTCCACGATGCCGATGGGCCACACGTTTCTCGGAGAAGTATGGTCGACGATCAGCGTGATATCGCCCGGCTGGATCTGCTGCTTGCTACTCGTAGGCTCCCCCCGTGGTACAAGCGTGGGGAGGTACTCGCGTACCCATCGTCGCCAGAAGTGGTCCGCAAGTGCTAAGGCGGCTCGCCAGGTTCTTCGGTCGCCTTCGCTGCACGGCCCAGTCAGTGGTAGGCCGGAGGACGACCCCAACAAGAAGTGGTTCGGAGTTAGGGCCTCTGGGTCTTGCGGGTTGACACTGACGTGAGTCAGTGGTCGGGCGTTCACGCTAAACTCTGCCTCGGTCAACAGAGTAGCCAAAACTTCTTCGGTCGGTTCTCTCTCTTTGAGAGTTGACATTAGTGCGGTTTTGATTGACCGTACTAGTCGCTCCCATGCTCCTCCTTGGTTCGGTGCTCCTGGAGGAATAAATCGCCACTCCATCCTATGAAGTAGCCCCTCGTTCTGTAGAGCTGGCATCCACTCTGCGTAGGCGTCCCGTAGCTCCTTATCCGCTCCGCGGAAGTTGGTGGCGTTGTCGGAGTACATGGTCTGCGGCCACCCACGTCGCGCTGCCATCCGTCGTAGAGCCATGATCGCGGAGCTTGTTGAGAGTGATGGCACGAGCTCTATGTGCACGGCCCGGGTCGTTAGGCACGTGTATAGGGCTCCCCATCTTTTTTCCCGGCGGCGACCAATCTTCACAATCATCGGCCCAAAGTAGTCCGTCCCGCAGTGCGAAAACGGCCGATGAAAGGGCTCAAGGCGTGCGCGTGGTAGATCTCCCGTCGCTGGAGGCTGCGGTCTCGATCTTCGCACCTTGCAGAGGGCGCAGTCCTTCTCAATAGTGCGCACGGTCGGTCGGAGATGAATGATCCAATACTTTTGTCGGAGATCATTCGTCACGCGTTCTCTGTTAGCGTGACCCGCTGCGCAATGTTCGCGTAGTGCGATTAATTTGGCAATCCGGTGACGACCGTCGAGGATGACTGGTCGTTTCATCTCCACCGGTGCGGTGGCTGCCCCGATACGTCCTCGTACGCGCAGAGTTCCATCTTCAAGTACCGGGTCCAATCGGTACAGTCGGCTGCTCTTGGTGATCGGCAGAGACTTCTTGATTCGTCGTAGCTCGTCCGGAAAGCTCTCTTCCTGAGCGCGACGAATCAGCGCGCGTTCGGCTTCTTCTATGTGTCGATTTTCCAAACGCGTAGCTCGACGCTGGCATATGTCGATAAATGCCAAGACGCGTGCCGTTGCTTTGACCAAAGTCTCGTACTTTGAGAAGCGCGTGGGATCGGGTAACCACCCGTCGTTCGATTTTTCTTCCTCGCCGATGTGCAGAAGTACTTCTTCCTCGTCGTCATCGTTGGTATTTTCTACTGGCCACTGGTTCTCTGGGTTGAGTAGAAATTCCGGTCCTCGGAACCAACGATCTTCTGCCGCTATCGGTGAGTTTGAAAAACGTGTCGCATCGTCGGCTATGTTCTCGCCGCTTGGAACCCATCTCCACTCGTTCTTATGAGTGAGCTCCGCAATTTCTCCTAGGCGATGTGCGACGAACGGAGTATACTTTCGAGCGTCGTGTCGTATCCAGTGGATCACTGTCATGGAGTCCGTCCAATAAATGACTTTCTTGACTTGTAGCCGATGTTCTTTCTTGATGGCTTCCGCTAGTCTCGCGCCGATGACTGCGGCCTGTAATTCTAGGCGCGGAATCGTTTGAGTGCGTCGTGGGGCCACTTTTGCCTTGGCGGCCACAAGGCTCAACTTCACGCTTCCGTCGGGACAGGTGAAGCGCCAGTAGGCCACCGCTGCGTAGGCTTGCTCGCTGGCATCACAGAGCACGTGCAGTTCTACATTTTCGTATTCTTCCTGTGTGTAGCGCCGTTCTAGCCGTAGGCAGGAGAGACCGGAGAGCTGTTCAAGCCAGGCGGCAAACAACTCGTTCTCTTCGTCGGGGATCGGCTCGTCCCATGTCATCTTCAGTCTCCACAGACTCTGTAGTATAATTTTCGATCGGATCGTATAGTGACTTAACAATCCGAGCGGGTCATAGATTGACATGACTGCGCTGAGGGCTTCTCTCTTCGTAGGCGCGCGGGTTCGAGCGCGTACCTCGGAGGGAACTCGGTTCATAGAGGTATTGAACCCTAGTTCGTCTCGTTCTGAGTTCCAATACAGCCCGAGGATTTTATTCTCCGGACTGCTTCCTCCGAGCTCGGTTGGAGCTGTCGTTCGTAGCTCCTCCGGCACGTCGCTGAGCACGCCGCTATCGTTCGAGTTCCAGCCTCGGAGTGTGAAGTCCGCGGCCGCATGCACCGTTCGCAGCTCGTTGATCGTTCGGCGCGCTTTCTCTTCATTTTCGTAGCTGGCCACTAAGTCATCCATGTAGTGGTCCCGAGTGATCGCCTCGTATGCGAGAGGGTGAGTATCGGCATGCACTCTCGCATTGTGGTCTCGGACATGGTGGGCCATAAATGGAGAGCTGGCGGCACCGAATATCATGCTCGTCATCTTGTATTTTCGCGGTGGTTTATTTCTTTCGTTGCCTCGCCACAGGAATTGTTGTGCTGGCTGGTCCTCTGGGCGTATTTTGATTCGAAGGAACATTTCTTGTATGTCAGCCGTCACTGCAATTTTTCCCTCTCGGAATTTGAACAAGATTCCTTGCAGTGACCTCAGTAGATCCGGTCCCTCTAGGAGGTGATCGTTTAGGCTGACCCCTCGGCTGTTCGCTGCTGCGTCGAAAACCAGTCGCTGCTTTCCTGGTTTGTTCGGGTTCTGTACCGCGAAGTGCGGTAAAAACCATGCTACTCGGCTTGTGTTCTCGGTACCGTCGCATGGTTCGGCGTATCCTTTCTTGAGCAGATTGTCGATTTGTTTCGCGTATTCGTTAGCGAAGTTCGGATCGACGTCCATCTTCCGTTCAATTTGCTGAAGTCGGCGGAGCGCTGCGTCATAACTCGGAGGTAATTTCAGTTCGTCGCTCTTCCAAGGCAGCCCGACTTCGTAGCCTTTAGCTAGCTTTCTTGTCGTTGTCTCGACGATCGTTACAGCTCGCTTGTTATCGTCGCTTATTCGCGGCTTGTGTGCGACTCCAAGGGCCTCGATACTGAAGTGATGTTCGACCAGGTCATGGAGACGTTTGTCCCGTCGCTCGTTCGCATCTACATTAAGTTCGGGAATGTAGATGTGCAGCACGCTGTCCTGTGTCTTGATCACGCTGCGAGGCATCGTGCCGTGTATAACCCAGCCCAATTGTGTCCTCGAGGCGGCTGGCTGGTTCGGTCTGCCAACTCTCAACTCTTGAGACACGATGTATTCCCAGTGGTCCGCTCCTACTAGGATTCCGGGTCGTATTGCATCATAGCATACTTCGTCCTTCGGTAGGTCTCGAAGGTGCTCTTGCTCCAGTAATGCGCTCGGGATTGATTGCTGGAGCAGCTTCATATTTTTCATGGTGCGTGCCCGAAGTTTGTGTAGCACGTTGTCTCCGCTTTTCAATTGGACGGTGACTAGCTTGCTGCTGTCTTCTTGCTTCGACATGCCGACTCCTTGCATGCGAAGCGGTTGTGAGTGGCCCTTTGCACCAATGTTTCTTGCCAGTTCTTCGTCGATGAGGGTGATAGTCGCTCCCTCATCCAGAAGCGCGTGTGTGCGGATCTCCCCCCGTGGACCGACGACGGTGACTGGGCACATCTTCAGTAGTACCGCCTTAGAGCTAGTGGCAGTGGAGGTAGCCACTGACAAGACGGACTTGGCGTCGTTGGTAGTTTGTGTCCTAGGGGTGTCGGAGCGTTCTTCCGACTTCACCGATTGGTGCAGTGTTGCATGGTGAGGGCGTTGGCACTTGTTAACGCCGCATGACTTGGCTTTGCAGAAACTTCGCCGATGCCTTTTGTTGATGCATTTGAAGCAAAGTTTCTTTTCCCGTACCAGCTCCCACCGTTGATCTAACGGCAATGCTTTGTACTGTGGGCACTCGGGCAGTCTGTGCATTTTCTCGCAACTCGGACACTTGTCGTCCAATTGTTCATCCTCGGTGACATTATAGATGTTCGCCTTCTTCTTGTTGCCCGTATTAGTCGCCGGCCGAAATTCCTTCTTTGCTGCGCTGGTAGATGCGGTGCTCGGCGCGTAACTGTACTGTAAAGCGCGGTCTGCTTCTCGCATAAGGAAGCGAGACAGTACAGTTATTTCCGGGTCCGCCGTACCTTCGTGTTCACTCGCGTAGTCGCACCACCGTGCTCTTATGTGTGGGCTCAGCTTTTCCAAGACCTCTCTGGCGAGCATGGGATTGAACAGGTATCCACTGCGGTCGATGCTCTTGAGTACGCAGACAATATTCTGAATTTTCACGGCGAAGTTGTTTAACTCCACCGCCGATGTACCGGGCTTCGGAAGTTTCTTCAAGTCTTCAAAGGCGCGATCTATTATAATTTCCGGCCTCCCGAAACATTGCTCCAACGTTTTAATGATTATCTCGGGGTCGCTTGCTGTGTGTAATAAGGCTGACACGAGTTCGCGTGCTTCGCCTTTCAAGCTGCTTCGTAATCGTTGCAGGTTCTCTGCCGGTGTGAGTTGGTAGACTTTTGTAGAGTCTCGGAATGTGGCCTTGAATGCCAACCACTCGTTCGGTGAGCCGGAGAATGCTTGTAGTTCGGGACATCTCGATCTTGGTCTTGCAAGCTTCTCCATAGCTTCGGTCAATGCTTCGATGTTATTGTTTCTCGGTCGGGCGGGTGTAGGCGATCTTCCACGAGTGTCGAACCGTAGGTGTCGTTCTTCCCTGGTTCCGCTCTTCGGAACTCCTCGCTCCTCCCCCCGTGTATCGAGAGTGTTCGTCCGGAGCCAGGCGTCAACCCTCTGTAGGTGTTCCGTCGTCGTTTCCTCCTGAGGGCTTTCCTGGTCATCCTGGATAGCGGATAGTTCGGCAGCCAGCTTTTTTCGGATCAGGTCGGCTTCGATCTGAAGCTCCTTTTTCTTCAGGGCAGCTAGCCGCTCCTCCGCCTCGAGCTCTAGTAGTCTAGCTCGAGTAGCGCTTGTAGTCGAGCGCTGTGAGCGTACTGAACGGGCCGGGGATCTTGTTCGTGTTCGGTCCTCGGGGTTCAGTACCGTAGAGGGACCGGCGCGGGGCGCCTCGGTCAACCTCCGAATAGTCTCACCGCTTGCCTGTCGCATACTAGGCGACGCAGGCGGATCCAACGAGACCCTTCTCAAGCGTTCCCGCTCGATTTCCAAACGGTTGCGTTCGGCTACGTCGAGGTCCAATTCGCGACGGTCCATGTCGCGACGGTCTTGTTCCGCGGCGTCCGCTTGGCTTCGTGTTACGACCATCTTCGTTCCTTGGTCGGGTCGGGTTCTTGATCAATCCGGCGCTCGAAGGTCCAACAACACTGTTGGGGATAGAGTGGACTGTATTGAAAATTCAAAGGCTCTTGATGAGTTGTTTCTTGTTTATTGCTCCGGATCTTGCAGAAGGTTCTCGAATCTTGACTACTGCTGACTACTGACTACCGACTACGATTCGTACGCCGGATCGCGGCGTTTATATACAAAATTTCACGGGAGATGGATAGGCGCTCTCATTGGCCGACCAATCACGAGCGCCCTTCTCCGCGCAATCAGAGAGCGAGTCGTGCTATCTCGCTCGCACGTATCGCGGTCTCGCTCACGACCTCCGTTGCGCGGAGCTTGACTGGATAGAGAGCACCTACCCATTTTCCATTTATTCCAACTCCCTAATACGCGTTGATTTTATTTACAAAACATAAATCTTAGTCTACAATTCTAACAATTCTTAATCTAACTTATTCTATGCGGCTCGGCGTCCTCAACAGTATTTCTATGAAAATTGATCAAATTAAGTAGTTAATAAAATGTAAGATTTATATTGGTCTATGTTAATTTGTGTCTCAAATATTTATATTAATATTTATGATATAAAAAAAAGAAAAGAAATAGAAACAAGGAGATGTCAAATTTTTCGTGTTCTTACAAAGTCATTTTTTTATTTTTTATTATAATTTATTGTAAAAAAACAGATTCACATCTGTTTTTTACGACTCGTGCTTTAATGACTCGTGCTTACTTACGATTATCTACTACTATTAATTATTTATTTATCAGAGACCGATTTCTATAAATTTTTTTGACATTCTAAAGTATTTACTAAAAAAAATCATGCGAGTCTAAGTCAGAGTCACATAAAGTGTGTAAGGATCAATTCCAGACGTGGGACTATTAAACCAATGGCAACTTTATTAGAAGCTTCGACGGTGTATTGCAAGCAATACGAAAATAAAAGTTTTACCACGTATTAATACTTGTTCATACTCATATACGTAATTTAGAATTTAAGAATAAAAAATAATTTATTTCTACACGTAAACAAAGACTCGAAAAATTTAAAAAAATTGTAGCTATTCTTGAACAATTGATTGAGAAATCTGTAGTTTACACAAGTACATAATAATGGTTTTTTTAATTCAAAATAGGTTCGCGATTGACCACACTCTGCCTGATGTTAAGCAGTAGTGTGGTCTAAGATGGAGCACGCTTACCTAGAAGAAATCTGTTTACTCTAGATTTGAAGACGCCTACCTCAATCACCTATGTAACATTCTTAATTATATTCATTACAAAATTTCAAGCTGCACTAAGTCCAGCCGTTTAGGTCTCGCCAAACTTTTCTTATTAGACACTTAACCGTCTATATCTGCTTAAGTTTAAAGCACTTGCTTTAATTAAAGTTCTCCCTGAAGCGCAACGCAATTACTCGGCCCGTGTAAATGCAAATAAGTTTGGAACACCCTGTTGTTTATGCCAACCGCTGTGACCAGTAAGCTAAACTCTGATTGAGTTTTGGCGGGAACGCGGAAAAATCATGTCTCTGCGTCATATTATATTACAAAAAAAAAAAGAAAGCCAGTCTTCAGATTATTTTTCCACCTTATAACAGAGTTTCGTTATACTAGGTAAGTCAATTCAATACAGTTGGTTAAATAAAAAAATTATAATATAAGTCAAATAAAATCAAAATGTCAAAAAATATTATGTAAATGTCACATTGATTAAATTAATTACTTAAATAATAAATTTAGATATGGGTACATTACGAATTGCATTAGTCAACATCACATGTAAAAAGATTGCTCATTCCAATTAGTTTTCATAAAGTCATTAAGCTCGTTGAGAAGCCGTCCAGCTTTGGCAAAAGGGAGAAATTCTCAAGGCCAAATCTCAACACGCCATACCAAGAAGGCGGTGGAAGGACTGAACATTGTGTACGCCTCACCAAATTTAGAGTCCAACATTGGGACGACCGTGTGGAGGCGGCCTAAAGTTTAATTCAATTTATACACTGCTCTGCAGTTGAGCTAAACGAAGTGAGTGGTTCCGATCAAATCATCTAGTACATGGCACAATTAAATCATTCTATTTATGCACGTTTTTTGTACACATATTCTAAAAACCTAATAGATAATATCAGGAACAACGATTGGAGCCATGATTACAAAATCAGCACGAGCTTAATATTCATGAACAAGTATCCGGTATGTTTTTAAACAAAACTGCCGCAGATTTGTTTTTCATCATTAAACATGGCTATAATGTATAGGCTTTGGATGTAATTAATGGTTCCTAAAATGTGCAATAGCGATTGAAGCATTGGGCAATCTGTAAAACAGTAGAATACGCTGCCCGAGTGGATGTTTTCCGATAAATACAATCTGGGCATCTTCAAGTCGCGAGTAATATACATAGATTCTTCTACGCCATCGACTTGGTTTACAGATGAGATGGCGGTCAAAAGTGAGCGATTTTTTGTATAACTACTAAGAAGCTTGCTCTCGCGACTTCGTCCGCGTTGATTTTAGAATTGCATTCAGAGATTAATGAAACAAATAAATATCGTAGGACATACACATACAGCGCCATCTGACTCCAAACGTAAAGCTTGTACTATGGAAGACGGATAACTGATAGAATACTTAAATAGTATTCTAACATGTGTAACTAACATAAACAAATTTACAATTTAAAAAAAAACGACTCCATGACCCTAAGGCCAACTAAACGCACTGCTCCAATGTTACAGCGAGGTTTCGGAGTAAACGAAAATATCACCGATGTAGGTATACAATTTTAAGATTTTTGTTGATTTAATATTGGTCCAGCCGTTTAAGCGTGAAGAAGTAACAAACATACAAACACGCTTACATACTCACTAACTTTCGTCATTATAATATTAGTGTGATTTCATATGAAGAGAGAGAGAGAGAGAGAGAGAGAGAGAGAGATTTGCGAGATTTGAGGACATAAATGTAAATGGCAAAATGTATGAAAAGTGGGAAGGAAATATATGGAAGCTGTATACATTTAAATAGTATAGTATAATAGTACCTACTGTTTACCTATATACGTAGAATTCTCGCATTTTTTTTTGTCAGAGTCACAGTTTCTCATATCGCTAGCAGTAAACATTAGCGAATTCTGTACGTCCACAAAGTTTCTGCTAAGTTATTGCAAGTGTCCCACAAGTTCCACCGCAACATAAGTTCTCGGAGCTCGTCTGTTTTAGTTAAAAGTTTTGGGGAAGTTGGCGGGACTAGATTCGGAGTCGGTAACGAATGGCTTTTGTTATTCACTGAGAGGGAACTTCATGAGTGCGCTGTCAGCAAGTTTGGCAAACACCTTATTTGGTATTTTTCTTTGTTCTACTCAAAACAATGAGTTGTATGGACGACGTTGATTGTATGAACGTGTATGCTACTCTTTACTATATGTGTATACTTAGTGTATATAATATGTAATTACTTACTACCCCTTTTTTTAGTTTGTAATTTTTTTTGTATCTCTTTATTGTCATAAGCTGAAAAACAGGGTAAAAGGGTCTTACAAATATTTCACTATACAGCATGACTGGCGAGACACCTACGATACTTGAGAGCGGGATATTTGGCGATCATATACGAAGAAAAAAAATAACAATAAAAATAAATGTTAATTGACTACTGGGTAAACTTAACCAAAAGTTATGTAATTAATTGTGTAACACATGGACACCGCGCGGACACACGAGCGGTGTGCGGTCGCTCGCGACGACGATAGGCGGGCAAGACAAGCATGTACTTGTCGCGTGATCAAAACATCGTTATCAGCGTCGGGAGTGTATCCACGCATCATTTATTTATAGAAAAATTTGGCCAAAAATAGAGTACCTAATTTTATTACATAATTACCTATAACGAGAATCGAGTACCGAGTACTCTCTTTCAGTATCATAGGTGTCTCACCAGTCATGCTGTACATTCTAATTATTTTAGGACAATTCTGTTGAACTATATTTACTTTTTTCAATTAGAGTATTTACTGCGATGTTTCAGATGTATAATTTGTGCTTGTTAGGAAATAACATATAGATATAATGTTTTGTAGGTGAAAATCCTTTTGTCCTATAATTTTCGTTTATCTAACACGCATAGAAGTATCTTGATGTAGGTATTTGTCTTTTTTTATGGTTGACAGGCTAGGTGTTTGACCACAGCTCACCTGATGTTAAACGACGGTGTGGTCGAAGATGCGTGCGAGTAACACTGGTATGCTGGTATGCTAGTTTGTGTTAAAAAACTTATTTCGTATTTAAAAAAATATGCTAATTGAAATTACAGGACCAACCCATTTTGTACGTAATGTTAAATAGGTATTTTAATTATTATGTTCGTACCTACATATTTTTTAATATGTTGCTGAGTGATATACATTTGTTATGGGTCATTGATAACATTTTCAACCGTACGTCACAAAGAGAAGCAAATACATGATTAATAAAGGTCGAAGCCCTCAAGGTTGTGATTAAAAAGCAGTAGTAGGTACTTTAGCGATGCGCCTGCGATTTATATCACTTGAGATAGGTACCTACTAGCGGTGCATCCTTTAGATGGAGCAAGTCAACTTGTAAGACTGGTAATTCGTAAACGGTTTACTAGAAAGGTAAAGTTAATTTACAATTAACTAATTATTTATTATCCCTCATCCCATTAATCCTACTTATATTATAAAGCTGAAAGTTTGTAGGTTTGGATGTTTGGATGTTTGTTAATCAATCACGCAAAACCGGCTGAACGGACTTGAATGAAATTTGGCACACATTGTTTATTACCTGGTATTATATTATATGTGAAAGTTTAGATGGATGGATGGATATTTGTTACACTTTCACGCAAAAACTACTGAACGGATTTGGATGAAATTTGGTATGGAGGTAGCGGAGACCCTGGATTAGCACATAGGCTACTTTTTATCCCGAAAACATGTAGCGGGTAACACCGTGGGGCGCAGCTAGTATACAATATAAATAAAGTCAGTGTTAGCTGATCCTCGTACATTAAAGATGGCTCTTCATTTTTATAGTTTTATTCTATAACATTATGTCTGAATTGTCTCTAATATGTCTGACTGTCTGTACTATCAAATCACGAAGAATTTTGTATTTGCATACGAATTTATTTTCGCGGGCACTGCTACATAGTGTTTCGTAGCAGTACCTACACTTATTGTGTGGCGTAGGTCTGTACCAGTGGGGTGTAACTCGCACGAGCAACTATCTACATCTAAACTAAGCACAAAAACGCAGCGTTCGATCCCCGTCACTGCCATATTTCAATTCTCGCGTCACGCATTTTAATGGTGTAGAAGAATTATATGTATAGAGTACCTTACTCAATATATATGCAGAGTTGCTCTAACATAAATATTTTTGTAGCAAAAGGTGAGTTGAGAAACCTATCCAAATATATCATTTTGGGCTTTCTTAGTGTCAATTAGTGTCTAAGAAGGCATTGGGAAAAATTATAGACGCCCTTTGGCCACAAACTGACTTTTATAATTAGGTAAATAAAATAAGTATCAATTCCCAAACGAAACAAAGCTTGTACTATGGAAGTCAAATAACTGATAGAATGCTTTTTTTTCATACTTATAATACATACAGATCACCCAGACACAAAATAATAAAATAAAATTTATTTTGTTGATAATAAAAGCTTACAAAATATTATTTGAATGACAAGTTTGGTTTAGTTTAAATTTTATTAATTTATCTAGGATTTACCGTAATACGTATACAATTGATCTAGCAAAAAATTCTGGATGCCACTGACAAACTGAATTCTAAAATTAACTATCAATTAGGTTTCTTTGTAGAAATAGCACTGAGAGCTGAAATTTCAAGGGGCATTAAGATTTATTAAGTTAGTAATTTATTAATTTAGTACAACATTTACAATTAAATTATTGCTAAGTTACCTACACTTACACTTTCCGACGATAACGCGACCTCAGAATGTAAGTACATATGTACCTACCTCTATCGTTCGATATAAACATCGTTTGGCAATAAATCAATTTATGCCGAAGTCAACGATCTCTGCAACTGGAACTATAATACCCTTCTTTGTATGTCTGTGTTCACTGGTTAGTTATTATCAATGAAGGACATACAATTTAGTATTATTCAAACGCGCTTTCTTTTTTTAAATTTTTTTCTTATTGCTTTCTACCAGAGGAGTATTCATATTTTCTAGTGTCTGATGATTAATCAAGTACTACCTACCTAAAGTAAGTCAGAGTCGCACAAAACAAATCACTGTCAAGTCAAATCCACGCCCTAGGCAAGTAGTATAGTAACTTTAATAGAAGCTTCCCAAATATAGGTATATCCATAACTAGCGGACGCCTTGCGGTTTCAACCGCGTAGTTCCCGTTCCCGTGGGAATACAGGGATAAAATTAGTAATTTTTGAAATCGGTCCAGTAGTTTCGGAGCCTATTCAATACAAACAAACCAACAATCAAATCTTTCCTCTTTATAATAGTATAGTTTGATAGATATGCTAAATGAGATAAGTTATGTGATGTGATTGAATTTGATCTTTTAATTCAAATTCAATTTAAATTATAATAGATATACAATATACATATAGGTAGGTATTTCAAAAAAACTTTATCAAATTTGCCACCCACGACATCCCTCGCTTAGTCAAGTATTTGTGATTCAAAGAATTGTGATAGTTAAAATAAAATAAATATAGGTAGATGGATAAAAATGCGAAAACAAATAAAGTACGTAATTAATGATGTGCCAAACGTCGAATTAAATTCATGCTCGTTTGCCAACATGAATTAATGGTGTCCTGTTCAACTTCTAAAATGATGTTAAGAAAACCACTTTATCTACTACAGACAGAGAAATATAGTTCGCAATCAGTTGTGATATAAGTAAGTATTTAAATGTTTTTTTTAATGTAAAAGTACGTAATGGGACGATCGCAAGGCTCTCTTGATGGTAAGTGACTACGCTTGCCTATGCCTGCCTTTCCTACATTGCAGCGATGCCCAAAACTTGGAGTACCTAACTAAAGTCCACGGCATCGCTGCTTTGGCGGCCATCACTTTCAAACTTTTGATAGTCCGTCTCTGAGACTTTCGATAGATAATCTCAATAGCCCTGTTAATTAGCCCTTCAAACCGGAATATAGTAATGTTTACTTAGCACACTACTGCTTGGCGGCAGAATATCTGATACTGCAGTACCTCCTGTTAGGAGATCTAAAAGTTCCATCTAGTTGAGTGTGCTCCATCCTAGACCATATCATTGCATAACATCAGACGGGACAGATAGGATGTAATGGTTCATATTGTACTTTTCGGTAAACAGACTTCAGTGCAGAGTAAGGGTTGATGTTCATAATCACTAGTGCAAAGACACCCTGTACCAATACCAACATCTAAATATATAGGTAGGTAATCAGCAATTAATGAAATAGACGCATGAATTCTCTTGGTTCATTTTTCATCTTACTTTGTAACATTCGTACTCGCAGTTCCCACAGCGATGTTGACCATAAATTTTCAATTCTCATACACAGTCCACATTGAGGCCGGCCAGAATGTACATTCAGTAAATTGAATACGCGAACACTGACAATTTACGATGCCGCGCCATCTACCGGCGGATTTTTAATTATTTGATCAGGCAGCACTGATAAATCAACTACTGTAATTGAACCAGTGTTGCTTGCGATTGGTTTATTCTGCAAGCCTTGAGTAGAATAAAAAGTGCATTGTACGAGTAAAAAAATTACGACCAATTTATTGCTGGATGCAATAAATTGGTACACAGTGGAAGAGCCGTTAGTTGCTTTCTTGCAGAATTGGAATAATGACATTTATTTACTTTATTACGTAGTCATATTAAATACCGCTGTTTACTCGTAAAATGTAACAGATTGAACAATCGAACATTACCGATCTAAAGAAAATATCTCCAAGTCTATGTACATGGCATACCTTCAGCATATTCACAATAGAATAAATGTAATGCAATTGAATGGCACGCAATTTACTTACAGAAATGTGAGAATGGTTAGTGTTACCTTACGTTTTTATAAGACCTTTTTTGTGTTTGGCAGGCTAGATGTTTGACCCCCAGCTCATCTGAAGTTTAGTGATTAATAAAACTATTTCTCAAGTGAGGCTGTCGAAATACACAGTTAAAGGCTTGGCAGCAAATTTTTGACTTGATAGGGATAGGGTAAGATCACAACTCCTTTATTTTACCAAGGCAACCCGCATGCTCCAGTTAGCTCGTCACCACGGCTATTGCAACATGGCTGAAGCGTTGAGGTAAGTAAGCAAAACTAATTTCGTAATATTTTGTGCGTAAGTCCCGGCGATAAATATAATTCTGTTATTTAAGCTAGAAGACAATTTTAGTAATACAGCTAGGGGCGATGACGCGGCAATGCAAATAGTATTTGACATTAAACGATGCTAATAAATTGTATCTTAAACTATCATTTTGACAACCCTGTTGATTCCCTTGCAGGACAAATAATTTGTGGTATAAATAAATGTGTGTTCTGAGTTTGGGTGTTCTGTATCTGTTAGATACATAACACGCAGACAAAGAACACACATTTTTGACACAGCATTTTGTACGTATCTACCAAAGTATTTAAGTATTCTGTCAGTTATCTGACTTCCATCGTACAAGTTTTGCTTAGTTTGGGGTCAGATGGCGCTGTGTGTTATGTTCTATCTACTATATTTATTGTTTATTTATCTTAAACTATCAGTGCAGGCGCATATGTTTGACTATAAGCAATCTTCAATCTTACATCGTGGCTTCCTTGGAAATATATCTCGAATTTCGCTACCGCTGCCTTATCGAGGTCTGGACTTAGCAATCCCAATCATGTCCGGGCAGTATTTCAAAAGAGATAGACGCTTGTCGGGATCTCGCGAGCGATAGAGAGGCGATAGGCGGCCGGGAAGGCGGACGTTGACATTTTTATAGCCAAAGATATCGTCCGCGATAAATTAGGTGGATTTTGCCCCGCCTGCCCCTGGTGAGGCACGGTGCTTTGGTTTCAGCTAGACATTTTGCTGTTCATTTCAGAGTTCAGTTACTTTTCTTACTGTAAAAAAACATATTCAATTCCAGAAACTAAGTACATTGCACAATGCACTGCTACTTGTAATAAATGTATGTGTCACACAAAAATGCGTGGCAGCACGCAAATAGTCATCAGAGTTTCATGCATTTTCATGAATCTCGTTCATATAAATCACTTTTTTAATAATTTCAACTTGACATTTTAATAAAAAGCCAGCGCACAATATTAAAAAATATCTCTGTTAAAATCCGTAGCACGAGCAAGGTTTCTATAAATAAATATATTTATACATAATATGTGGAATGTAAAGTGTAGTTGTCCCTGATTATTCATTTAGATGTAGCTCTGCTTTATGAGCTGTAGGGCGTGGGTTCGATTCGTACTCAGGTGCAGTACCTACATCGATCTTTGTTCTGTGTCTGAGCGTTCTCTTGGCTAGATGGTGAAATGTTCCCCGATTTTTTTTGTAAATCTGTCGCTAAGCATCTATATAATGGTGTGTTCCGGCAGCCTCACTTGAAAGCCTTCCATTCCAGGCTAGGTGTGCTTAACCATCTTCGACTACACCATCACTTAACATCAGGTGAGCTTTGGGAAAAAAAATATTTTCCAAAGGGGTCATACGATAAATTATATATAGGTACATATTAGCTTCCATAACTGCCTGACACCTTGTTTGGCATAAAATATTTAAATGACCTCCCTCAGGCTCATTTTATATGCGCAACATAATTTGCCTATCTCTGATAGGTATTTTTTTTAAGCGGCTTGGTTTTTTGTTATGTACATGTGTCTTTTTTTAAACTTGTGTGGTCTTTTTCTACAATACTGTTTGAATACCTATGAGTTTACTTACACGATACTTATCACGATGAGATTTATTTACAAAATATCTATTAAGAACTTTGGTTGTTTATCTAACTACCAAACAGTAAAATATATTACATTATAATGCTTGTTCCTATAATATATAAACAAAATCGGTGTATGTCTGTGTCGTGCTCACGACCGTGTGTACCTTTGTGAATATTTAATAATTCAACAATATAGGGCCTACAATTTTGAATACTCAGAAGTCTTTTAATTTCGTATCAAGTTCTTTGATCCTTTAGCTATCCAGTCATCTAATTTTAATTTTGGATGTAATTAAAGAATGATTTACTTGGTGGTAGATTTTCTTAGCAGGAAGTCGTTTAGGTAGGTACCCCCGCAGTAGTGTGTAAACATTACTCTGTTCCGGTTGGAAGGGTACTGCAGCTAGCGAATTACTGGGCTGTTGGGACTAACCATCGAAAGTCTCAAAGTAATAATACCAAAGCAGCGATGTCCCGGACTTTGTTTTGCTACTCAAACTTATGTGTATCGCTGCAATGGTCGTGGACAGGCGTTATCTCTTACCATCAGAAGAGCGTATCGTTCGTCTCATTACTTTTACATTAAAAAAGGTCTAGCTACAGCACTAAAATGTATTCTCGGATTTTGATAGCATAATTTTTCTGAATTGTCTCCCACTGTGGTAGTTAATTAAAAGACATATTCTCGTTAAACACGTTATCAGAGAAATATGCAAAGTCTTAAACGGACTTGATATCTTACATTTACGATGAAGTGTAAAAATTAGTGCACTATCACGTCAAGTGTATGACGACGAAGTGTGACATTGTGTGACCCTTGTCACACAATGTCACACTTCGTCGACCCCCTCCCTCCTCCTTAACGTGTGACGTAATTTATGGATGGTCCCTAAAATAAAATATTCACAACTTTTTTTTACAAGTTGTGTTTGTGTATAGATAGATACATACATATAGATATATACCAAAAAACAAAAAAAGCAATAACAAAAAAAAAACAAAAACAATAAAATAAGTCTAGGAACAAAGTCGATAGCAGACAATGTTTGTGCATATACCTACATACCTACAACAGATTTAAAACTTAGTTCTAGTAATTTCCTCTGTTATAGCTATTGGCGAGCTATTTGCCTCAAAAAGGAACTCTAAAAGCTTAGATCATGTTTCATTTCTTCCTAGTTGCCTTGGCGTGTCCGTGACAGAGTAGGGTAGCAACAAAACGTGCAATGGCGTGGAAACATCGTGGCCTCGCCCTTGTGACAGCGTTAGGTATTTAACGTCTGTAGAGACGCCAAGATCATTTCAGAATACAAAATTTATTTGACGAAACTGTTCAAAGTAAATTTTTATCAAATGTCAAACAAAGTCCGCTTCCATTGTGAAAATACAGTTTAGTTTGGTTTAAAATTTCATGTAGGATTTTTTTTAATTTATTACGGATGTAATTTTTTTTTAATGTAAAAAGTAATGAGACGAACGAAACGCTCTCCTGATGGTAAGAATAGCGCCTGTCCACGACCATTGCAGCGATACACAGAACTTTGAGTAACAAAACAAAGTCCAGGGCTTTGGCGCTCATTACTTTGAGACTTTCGATGGTTAGTCTCAACAGCCCAGTAATTTCGCTAGCTGCAATACCCTTCGAACCGGAACACAGTAATGTTTACACACTACTGCTTAGCGGCAGAATAACTGGTACTGCGGTTGTACCTACCTAGACGACCTCCTGCTACCACCAAGTAGAAAAAAAAAAATTAAAAAAATTAAAAAAAATTATAAAATTGTAGAATTTAAAATCATTCAAGAAATAGATTCTAGTACTTCTATTTTGATACAGTTAATACCACACTTTCTTCAGGCCTATCACACACCGAATATAATTAACTAGATTTAGTAGTTGGAATTACTACAGGAAGCACCTACTGACGAGAAGTTGCGTAGTGAGTAGGTACCTTAATGTATGTCTAAAAATCTCTGTGCACTGAAAAGCTAAGCTAGTCAAATGGTGATACATCAGGTGGCAGTGACACCTATGGATAACTGCATCTTAGGATATGAGTTGGTATAGAATTTTATTTATTTTATTAATACTTAGGAATTTAAAATTACTTTATATATCATCAGCTGTCAAGCTAAGTACATATACTTAATAACGGATATATTTAACTTACTAATTAAACAATTTGAATTTGATATGCTGCGATGGACAATAATAGGTAACAATTAAATTTAAAAAGTGAACAATTTCAAATATGAGCAGCGTATTTTTATACAAAATTACTTTAATTAGGTTAATTACATTTAATTTTGTTATTCCGTCCATAGTGTGTATTTTTAGTTTTTTATTCTGTTTGAAAAGTTATGCTATTCTTTCAAATTGTAAGGTTGTTAGATCTTCATCGTATTTTCTTTCAACACTGAATAAACAACGCATTCCTTTCAACATTTCCCTAAAACCTTTCGCTACGGCTCGTCTCGCCGGCGTGGTACAAAGGGCGCAATGGCGTGGAAGTATCGGGCTCTCCTGCGACACATTTCGTTCCTTCTCACTGCTCGCCACATTATCTGAGCAGTGACTTTATTTAACTTTATTTACGCAGCAACGAGCTTTTGACCTAACAGTAGCTGTCTAATATTTTCACTTTACTTCCTTGAAACAACTTAAATGTCATCTCAATTTAGCTTGCAATCGTCTACTGTTCACAAGATGCTTTTTTAATTCGTCATAGACTGTTTTTTTTCTTAAAGTAAAAGTAATGAGACGAACGAACAGCTCTCCTGATGGTAAGAAATAACGCCTGTTCAGACCATTGCTGTGACACAGAACTTTAAGTAAAAAAATCCAGGGCACTGCTGCTTAGGCGCTCATTTCTTTGAGTCATGCTATGCATAGTCTGTAATTTCGCTATCATAAGTACACTACAAACTACTACTGCTTGACGACTTTCTACTAAGGAGATCTACAACCTAGCAACAGCTACAGGCTACAGCTGCAGGCAGGGTTACTATACTTACCTGTACTATTATGATGAACCATTAAATTTATTTGTAATTATTTGTTGGGTCAATCTTATTTTTGATTAGAAAAAAATATAATATCAAGAATAAACATAGCCAATTTGATTTGTACTTAGCTTTTGAGGGTTTTGCAGCTAAACAGAAAATACGTTAATATAATAATGTCAAATAACAATACGTATAATTTCATTCTAAAATAAATTTGCTGCATACAATTCGAATTCTTTCTTTCTTTCTTTGGTTTTGGCGTCGCGTTTTAGCAATTGCCAGTGTCAAGTATTTATATATTTTCAAGTTTCAAAAATTAAACAAGCGTCCTCGTAGCTAGTTATAGTCAAAGTCCAGTCTTAGTCAAGTCCAGTCTGTGTCAGTCAAGTCCAGTCATGCTTTAGTAAAGTAGTGGCGACTTTATTATAAAGCTTCGATGGAGTTTTGGAAGCAACACGAAAAGTCATGTTTCACCCCATTATATCATTTTCCCACACTCGCGCTTGTAATTCGGCACTTTATGAATAAAACACCACCATTTTTATGCATAAACACTCGACAAAACACAAGTTTTGGAAAAAAATACAACGGAGCGACACGACTCTTCCCGCGTTCCCGCCAAAACTACCCAATTCGAATTCTAAACTATTCCATTATACGCTAGACACGAGCCAATAATTTCGACATCTCCACAATCCCACAAACATTAGCATGTCATCGAATTTTCATCGTAAAATAAATATATGACGACGTGGACATAAATAATTCGTAAAGTAAATTATTGCTTGCGCTTCGGAAGCGAGCGACGCATATCCGGTAGGGGAGTCACCCTAGTGCGCGTGTCGCCATCTTGAGTTTGATATTTGAATGACATTATTGTTATACCTATGGTAATGATGGAAGATAAAAAATGTTGATATTTTATTTTGACGAACCGACTGATAATGAAATCATATTGATTGATGCGTTAGATGTTAGTCTAGTTTATATGTAAAAAAGTGAATATAGATATACGGAATTTATTTAGTCAAACTAAATAGTTTATTTTTATCCGCATATAAATTTAGCATTTTTTTTAATACTGATACTGAAGCATTTAAAACATATTTCGTACTTATGAAATATGACTTTGTTAGAAAATATTTTTTCTTAGATTATTATTATTTGTTTAGAAATCAACAGTTATAAACATGCTGAATAAAATGAATGTGTCATGTGTTTTCTCAACAATATGTGAGCCATGGGAAATTATTGTTTTGTGTGTTTAATTTAAATGACCTAATTTAAATTTAGTACAATTTAATTATATGACTACTAACTTATGTCAAAACTATGGTTTGATGATAAGTTAGTAAAAATAGATAAAGTAATGAAAATCACAACTTTTGAATATCTTATGATATGCAAGTACTTGTAAGAGTGTGCTGGTCCTATTTTTTATTCAACAATAAATATATACATTTAAGGATATTACAATATTCGGCCCAATAAACATCCAATTTAAGAATCACCTCCTCACCATCCTTTTTAAGCCCTTATCTTGATCTAATTTAATTTTCACTCGCGTTAAGTGCTTTCGTAACGAACGCGTGGGCTCCCACATTATTTAAAATTATGGACAACCTACTGACCAGCACGCGTTGACATTCCACGCCTCTCTGTAATACTACAGCATGTTTTGTCAGAGGGTTGTTACAATGTAAATCCAGAGGTCAGTGTTAAATGGTCGCGTTGTAAATAAATAAATGAAGTACCCGGGTGTTGATTAAATTAAAGAGAAGAATTTATGTTTCGTACCAATTTAGCAATGTGAAATGGCGACTGTATAGGGGCGCTGTTGATGCGTTTAACTGATAGTTACAAACAATATAGCACCATGATGCGGTCTCGTCGAGATGATGTGAGATCTAAACTTATCGTAGGGTACGCTTGTTTAATTTTTTTATTGTCGCTTTGTCATCAATTTTACATATTAAATAAGAGACCACCTAACGAGCCTGGAATTAGTAGTTTTTTTTATCTGTTACTGTTTACTGTGTAGGCACACTTATTTCTAAAGTAATGTAATATTCACGTGGATTTTTAACTGACTAACTCACTTCAATACGTTCAATATCTACAATTTGTTGATAACAGCAAAGTTATAGGTTTGTCATTATAAAATTCTAAAAATACGACTCGAAATGTAAAATTATTAATTAGGTACATGTTTATAATAATTATAATGACTTATACTTGGTGGTAGATCTCATCAGGAGGTTGTCTAGGTAGGTACCACCACACTACCAGGTATTCTGCCGCCAAGCAGTAGTGTGCTAACATTACTGTGTTCCGGTTTGAAGGGTAGGTACTGCAGGTAACGAAATTACTGCGCTGTTGAGACTAACCATCAAAAGTCTCGAAAGTAATGAGCGCCAAAGCAGCGATGCCTTGAACTTTGTGTTACTACACAAAGTTCGCTGTAATCGCTGCAATGGTCATGGACAGGCGTTATCTCTTACTAACAGGAGAGCGTCTCGTTCGGCTCATTATTATTACACAAAAAATAAATAAAAAAAAGACTTTAAAAATGTGTGGATTTAAAAAAAAACGGAAAACGGTAGGTAGCCTATCAAGAAAAAAACGCTGTTCTATGACAATAAATAAATAATACTTTTCATGATTTCAGTGTTCTGTTTTCGTGTAGGCATGTCATGATTTCAGTTTTCCGTCTTCTACATTCAAAATCAAAAAATATCTATCTACTACTAAAAAAATATCTAACAACAGATTTATTTATTTTTATGACTGAAATAAACAGTTACATTTCATTATTTGATACCTGTGCTTCCATCTGTTCGCTTTGATCGGAACTACGTGATGCGAAGGCTTCCACGCAATCTAATTGATTTTACACATGAACCTTTGTGGCGCTGTTCGGTTCAACTAAATATTTATGGTCTGTATAGGTTTGTAGCATTATTAGGTAGGTATATCTATCTTTCAAATCTCTATCTATTACACGAGCAATATTTGTAACATTAAACATACTTTTTGGGATCTTGAAAACGGCTTTAACGATTTCGATGTAATTTGCAATACGAGGGTTTCCCCTACTGTAAAATAAAGTATATCTTTATAGTTATGTTGTGAAAGTATAAATAAGTGTTTTTTTTTTCAGGCAAACGCCCTTCAAGTTTGCTGCCAAAAGTCAAGTCATCTTTGGATGTCACTGTTCATCCAACGTGAGCATCATTGACAGTTACACTTAGGGTTTCACAGTGAGTAATCAGATTGTAGTAATGGAAATTGAAAAGTGTAATTTTAAAATCACACTTTTTACTTTATTCTCTAATTTTTTTAACTCATGACCACGGCTTTCGTAATGTGATCGAAACGTAAAGGTTGATAAACAAAAGTAGTAACTACCTACTTTGTGCACGATATAACAAATATAATTGATATAAAAAAACCTGTGAAACTAATTGCTATAAATATGAAGTTTCGAAAAAGTGTAGTAAGTTAGGTACTTTTTCACACACTACCATCTAGCCTCAAAATAAGCAAAGCTTGCACTATGTGTGTCAGGTAACTGAAAGAATACTTATTTACTTTTTAGGGTTCCGTACCCAAAGAGTAAAACGGGACCCTAATACTGAGACTTCGCTGTCCGTCCGTACGTCCGTCCGTCTGTCACCAGGCTGTATCTCAAGAACGGTGATAGCTTGACAGTTGAAATTTTCACAGATGATGTATTTCTATTGCCGCTATAACAACAAATATTAAAATCCTCCCATACAACAAACTTGATTTTTTCCCCCGTTTTTATACATAACGGAACCCTCCGTGTGCGAGTTCAACTCGCACTTGGCACGCACGGTTTTTATTATTTTTAATATGTACAAAATATCCAGACACAGAACAAACATAAATGTTTGTCACACAAATGTTAGTTCTGACTGTTCTGAGTAACTTCAGCACAGAACGACTACCAAATAATCGCTCTATAACGGTTACACGCTTTAGCTTTAAACTCGAGTATAATCTGTTATAATTAATGCTTTCTGTAAGGTTGCATAAGTTTATTATTTGAGGAGCTCAAAGAAACTTTACAGTGTTTATTACGATACCAACCCTAATAAATCCCCTTATCGAGCCTAAAATAGACCTCAGGCTGTCCACCCCCATTTGAAAGAGTGGTCGCGTTGATAAGTCCCCTATAGCCCCTTTGCCCCTTAGGTCAGGTCGCGAACAGTTCCGGAGATAAGTTCCGATTTAATACCTTAAAAGGTGCCTTAATGGGGTCGGTCGCATTCGTTTTGGGGTTGGTTGTACCTACGTTGGTATTTCTAGTAGCATGCTGAAATGTTTATGATGATGTTGGTTATTTTTGAATTAAAAAAAAAACTTTATAAAACATTTTCTACTATTTATATAATTTTGTTAGGGAATACGGCCACAGTTCCATTCATAGTGAAATTTCATTGGGTACGGACCAAACGTTTTGACTCTACGTTCCTCATCCGTACGACCAAGGAATGGAACAAACATTTATGTTATGATCAATGTTTGTTCTGTGTCTAGGTGTTCTGTATATATCATAAGTAGGTATTTAAAAAAAACTATTATATGGTTATCTGGTTCCCATAATACAAGCTTTGCTTAGTTTGGGGCTAGATGGCGCTGTGTGAAATGTCCTACGATATTTATTATTTACTAGTTGCGCTAGTAACTAGTAAGTAAGCAGTACTAGTAAGTAAGCTAGTAACAGGGGTAAAATGTAGCTTATGTGTCAGGATCTCAGCTACCTCCATACCAAATTTCATCCAAATCCGTTCAGTAGTTCTTGCGTGAAAGAGTAACAAACATACATCCGTACATTCTTACAAACTTTCGCGTTTATAATATTAGTAGGAAAGTAGAATTTTATTTTATCTATAGTGAACAAATTTCTAATTGATTTAGTTTTTTTTGTCTCGAATGACATTTTTCACACACTTTTTTGTACTGAAATTCTCTTCTAAATAGGCGCCTACGTAGAAATCGTTGAGTAAATTGTATTATTGATAGTAATGTTGAAGCATCGCAAAGTATGCTAATAATTTAAACTAAATATCGATAACTTTCAAACTGGAGGTGTAATTTGCGATATTGCTAATGTTTTCCATAAACAACCATAACATGAAGCCGTATCAAAATCCCATAATAATAACAATTGAAAATAACTCAAATATTTTGTAAACTATTAAATTATCAAAAAATAAACTAGTAACCGCCTCTGGTTGCAATATAACAATCCATAAAGATAATTTTATTATGTATAACGACTGATTAATATGGTTCCGATGAACATTTATACATATCACAAAGAATTTATATTGGTAATAATACGTGAAATATTATTCGCTATAAATGAGCTTAATCCTTGATTTGTGTTAATATAAATTAAAGTTATATTTTTGACAGCTAATTTAAACATAAAGAAGCAGTAATGAATATGTTAACCCAATAAAAGGCCAATTATATCATACTTGGGATGACATTCATAATTGTTTGTATGATCTTATGAGTTTATACAAGTTTATAAAAAAAAATATATAAAATATATATATTATTATATTTTCGCGCGGTTTTGTGGCTTAATTTTTAAACACGAATTATTGGCACAAATTGCTCATTAAATGCGCATATTTATCAGTAATTTAGATTGTTGAATAATTTACAAACATCGTCACGGTATGCTAATGCTATATAAATTTATGAATACCATAACTATACTTATATATATATCTTTGGTTTTCACAGCGGTTAAGTAGGTAATTTAAACGTTTATTGTATTTAATTAGGTACCAGCCTTAGGAAGTTAAATTATATACCAGAATTTATTATTTATATATGTATAAAAAAAATAGTTTTAATATAATTATTCTAGAAAATTTATATTTATGTAAATGGTTAATGAACTCTGAAATCACAATTTTTAGGACATTAAACCTATTAGGAAAATAAATAGGTAATTAAAGAAAAAGAACAAAGTAATGCGCCTGTATATTTTTGGTCGCAATTAATGTTTACATCGGTATGTAGGTATGTCCAATTATTTCTAACAAATTATTTTCTAAAACCACATTATCATAACAAATGATGATTTTAAATTAATTCACTGTAAAAATAAATATGTAGTTGTGTATAACCATGAAATATTTAGTCATTAAAGCATTTTCATAACTTAATTAGTAGCAACAATGAACGAGTTAGGTTCGTTAAATATGAAAATTTAAAACTACTGTTAATTTGATACATATTTAGATAAAAACACTGTTATTACTTACGTATATTTAAACTAGATAATTATGCTAATTTAGGCAGATTTTTTATTGTAAATAGAGTTGATACCATCTTGCGATCAGGTCTAACTCTTGCTTAGTAGAAACAAATTCACTCATGATATGGTATCCTCTTTTACTGTGTTATGTAAAAAGACAACCAAGTATGACTTTTACTTGGTGGTAGATTTCCTTAGCAGGAAGTCGTCTAGGTAGGTACCACCGCAGTACTAGATATTCAGCCGCCAAGCAGTGGTGTGTAAACATTACTGTGTTCCGGTTTGAAGGGTACTGCAGCTAGCGGAATTACTGGGCTGTTGAGACAAACTATCAAAAGTTTCAAATTTATGAGCGCCAAAGCAGCGATGCTCCGGACTTTGTTTTGCTACTCAAAGTTTTGTGTATTGCTGCAATGGTCATGAACATGCGTTATCTCTTACCATTAGGAGAGCGTATAATTCGTCTCATTACATTTACATAAAAAAACCTAGGTAAGTATTTTACCTAATACCTACTCATGTATCTAGACCAGTGTGCTTCATTTTCAATCACATAAGTACTACCTAATATTATAAAGACTAAAGTTTGTGAGTGTGTTTGTATCTTCTTCACGCTCAAACGGCTGGACCAATTTTGATTAAATTTAACTGAAACCCTGGATTGACACATACTACTACTACTTTGACTACTTTTTATCCCGAAAAATGTAGCGTGCGGGTAACACTGCGGGGCGCAGCTTATTTTATAAAAACAAGTAATAATAAAATTGTAGCTAACATTTCTACCTTCCTTTTATTTTCATTACCTTGGTTAAGTAGTGTAACTCACCATACTGTTCGACATGAACTAATTAATAATTTATTTACCGTTTCCGTATGATTAAACCAAATAATTTAACCGTCACCGTGAGAACAGTGTCTCAAAACTCTTTTAATACACTCATTATACACTTAACGATTTCCTCAGGCACTAACGGGACGTAAAAAGCTCGCCTTAATTGAAACGTTCCAATTTATTTGCACTTTCAAAACTTTATCAATTTACACCAATTCCCAATATTTATTTATGACATTTAACGAAGCAAAACGACCAGTAGTAACCATCTATATTTAAAATTAACATCATAAAAATTAATGTTTCATATATGGCACGAAATAATTATTTGGCAGTGTAAAGCGACCGCCCGCACCATTTATGGTTGTGACAGCGTATTTTAATTAGCAATACATGAAAATGCTTTGAAACTCCGAGGTTTTCCAGCCCCGGAGTTTGTGTGGCAAAATTATAATCACAGTAACACACCCGTGTGATCACGGCCTTAGTTACTTACATACGCTCAAGTACAGTTCGCCCTTAATTAGAAATTAAAAGTTAAAAAGCTTGTTCGTGTTGAGACTTAAGTTTCTGTGCATTTTGGGGCCGTGGATGCGATGCGACTTGGGTAGGTACCTACGTTGTTTCGAATTTTACAGCGATGTTATATTGTTTTCATCACCTTCGCTCTTGTGTTAATTTAAATGAGAGTGAAAGGAATAGTAATTGTTTAAAATCTTAAATTAAATTTAACTTAAATTAAAATCACTGGTTCTGAAATAGCCTCGTTGATGTTTTTTTTAATGTAAAAGTAATAAGACGGACGAGACATTCTCCTGGTGGTAAGATATAACGCCTGTACATGACCATTGCAGCGATACTTACACAGAACTTTTAGTAACAAAACAAAGTTCAGGACATCGCTGCTTTGGCGCTGATTATTTTGAGACTTTCGATGGTTAGTCTCAACAGCCCTGTAATTTCGTTAGCTGAAGTTACCTATTTTTCAAACCGGAGCACATTCATGTTTACACATTACCGCTTGGCAGCAAAATATCTGGTACCTACTGCTGCGGTGGTAACTATCTAGACGACCTCCTGTTAAGAAATCGACCACCGAAGTAAAATGTAAAATTTACTCATCAGAGTGTTTTAATGATGCTAGTTTTAGGATATGTGTGGCTTTGATTGAATCGAGTTCCAGAAATACTCGTACTTAGTGTAGAATCATTCAATGTTCCATATCTCACTAGATATCGCTAAACTTATAATTTTAAGAGTGTAGTTACAGCGTTTAATTCGGAAACCCGACAACCCTAATTAGGAGTACGAAAACTAATAAAAGCTAACTCGAAAGTCATACCGAAGCCGCATTCATAAGGAAAACTTCGCCTATTAAAATTCCTTTAACGAGTGCAAACCATCCACTTTAATAAATACAGGACCCTCTTAATTTCCCTCGGAGAGATTTAAGCGGTATAAATTCTGGAGGCTGAAAAGAAAGTCTCAAAAAGAAGAGCTTGTACATTTTTATGGGCCGTCTCAGTCGCCCTCCGGCGTCGACTTGTCTCTCCTTTAAATTAAATTTTCACTCCTAATTTGAAAGTATAATGTCATTTCACTAGAATTCCGTTATTAAAACTTTTAAATCATTCGGAATTTCCGTTCTTCGAGGGTGGCCGCTCGTGATTTTTTAATCAAAATGGGATCATTTCTAGTGATTTTTTACGAGTACGCCATTCCGCGGCATCAAACTGTCATTAGGCAGTTGCGTATCCGATATTGCTTTACTTTGAGAACTGCTCGGATTTTATGGAATATTTAATTTGAGACTCTCCCCGTCCTGTTGCAAGTTTTATAGCCGGGAAGGCATTTAAGTTCTTAAAAATTATTTTATTAAAATGCTTCTTACCTTTTTGTTGCACTACACATAATATGTTTGCTACGGTTTTTTTGCAAGATTCCTTATCTCAAATAGTAATACATACAGCAACAATCATAAATAAAGCGTTAGAAATAAATACAGCAGTTCTATATGAAATTGACTTTAACTAAAGGCTAAACTTGATTTTATCATGAGACACCTTTACACATGTAATAAATAATTGAAACGGGCAAAATGCACAAAGTGCAATGTCAAAATAAAAAAAGAAAAACGCTAAATATTATGCACACTTAATAAACCAGATTGATTCAAAGAAGCTACTTCACTATTAAATAACAAAAGTTCCCTAAAAAATAAACGGGCAGTAGGCACAAATTCATTCCAACATCTGTTGACCATCCTTTATCTTGTCAACTCTTCAAAGCACCCAAAAACAAAAGAGGTTCACTCGTCACCGTTTGACAGTTGTAAACCCGTCCCGTCATGTCACAAAATGGTCAATAAAATTCGTCTGGAGTCCTTGACATACAGACACAGTGCAGACGGCTCTTTTATAGACCATAAACATTTTACTAGCTCGACCTTGAGTAGGGTCTGCAATGAGGTCGTTGCACTCACTTTATCGCTGTTTCGGAGTATACAGAGCTGTTATGATGAGAGGGTACGACTTCACGTGTCTGAGAATTGGTTCTGAATGAGTTGTAGAATGAATTACGTGGTTCAGATGTTTTTAAACTTATTCAACACATGGGCGCAGGTTAGAAATAAGAACAGGTTAGGTTAGGTAAGAGTTTTGGCGGGAACGCGAAAAGAGTCGTGTCGTCATATTGTATTTTTTTCAAAACTTGTATGTTTTCGAGTGTTATGTTTATGTTGTTCGTGTTGTTCCAAAAACGCCATCGAAGCTTTGTAGTAAAATCGCTACTACTATACTAAAGCATGACCGGACTTGACTGACATAGACTGTACTTGACCAAGACTGGACTTTGACTATAACTATAGCTACGAGGCAACTTATTAAACTTTTCTAACTTGTAAATGTAAAACACTTGACACTGGCAAATGCTCAAAATGAGTCATGTTGCCGTATTCTTCTAGGACGCTTCTCCAAAAAACGGTCAACGTAAAAATGATGTGTCTCGTGAAAAAGCTACCTGCGTGACTACACTAAAACTGTACCGTTTTAAAAATGACAAACCCTTTATATTTGGTCCATTATATAAAAAAATACCTGTGTCAGTAAAAAATAAGACAATAGACCGGTCAATAGTATTAAAAACAAAGCATTGACGCAATATTTGAAAGAAAAAATGAATGTTTTCTTCGAAATCTCTTTAAGTACAGTATTGCATCAAAATAACGGGCTTTCGGAAACAAAAGCTTTTTGTTACGAAAATGGAAGGGTTGTTTCTCTTCCAAAAACCAATAAAAGGGTTCGAGGGCCAGAATTGTTACGTTTTTGTCTATTATTCTTTTTGGAAATTTATTGCATAACGTTTCGCAAAGTTCCGTTGTATGATTTTAGAACTGAATAAATTGTTTGTGTTGACCGCTGGTAATAAAAGTGGTAGTTTTTGTTGCGTTTGAGTTTTGTAATTCTGTTTCGTCATTATAAATATGATTTTCAAGATGTCAAGTTCTTGTTAAGTTGCTGTTGTGATAATATTCAGAAGTATCTATCAGTGAACATTGATTTTTTATTTAAAATGAAAAATGAATTAGGTAAATTACTGAATAGGTAAGAAGATTTTTAAATATAACTTGTAGTAAACTAAGCCTAAAACATATCATAATTTGCAAATATTTTACACTAGCGAACGCCTCGCGGTTTCACCCGCGTAGTTCCCGTTCCCGTGAGAATACAGGAATAAAAAGTATCTATGTCATCCGGGGATAGTGTAGCTTCCCAAAGCTGAAAGAATTTTTGAAATCGGTCCAGTAGTTTTTCAGTTTATTCGTTACAAATATACAAAAATACAAAAATACAAATATTTCCTCTTTATAATATTAGTGTAGATTGATAGTAAGAGAAATGATTAAATTCTCAAAAAATAACAAATGAGCGTGCAGAAAACAGACCATTAATTTATAACAAATGGAAATACCACTTTGTCGCTATTAGTCTATTTTAAACTCACATAGCCACTCATAGACATCGCTTAGTCATTCCAAAATAATCTCCATAACATCCTTCACCGACCAAACTTAAACAAAAATGGAAACTTACAATAATATCATCACATCTAAATTTAAAAACCAATCTTACGCTGGAATCGGTCCTCGCCCCGGCATTCTTTAGCTTTATCCAACTTATCCTGTACGACATAAATCCCAGCGACCCATATAACTCTCGTGGGCCATTAAAAAGATAAACAACTTAATATAGGCATAATAATAAACAAACCGAAGCCGTCTTAGTTACCCGCGCTCATAATTTTATTTATTCACGAAACCGTAAATATCTTTAGGAATAATTCGGAAGGCTCTTCGCGAGGATTAAGGGGGAGGTTCGCCAGAAAATTATATTCGACTATAACAGTATTCATGTATCACCTGGTGAAGCTTAATGTGCCTTCTGGCAATCTCGAGGGCGGTTCGAGGAGGCGAGCGCAAATTACTTTTTCAAAGTATTTACATGTAAATAGAGTTGCTTTCAACTTGTGTGTTATCTGGAGCATTGGCGGCTGAGGTTACTTTACTTGATTCAGTATCCAGACAAAGTCTAAGTCCAGCACCAGACTTAGACTTTGTCTGGATACTGAATCATTTAGTATTACAGGCGTATTGTACAAAATACCAGAAGGTCAAACAATATATGACGATTAATTATTTATTAATCGTTCTTTGCGTGCAGATAGTTACAAATAAAAATACCTACCAATATTTTATTAATAACACCAAAGTCATACATGTAACGACAACACTGTTTCCAAAGTTAAAACCATAACCCCCTTATTACATATTCATCTCAAAATCCCGAATTTGCAATTTGCAAACTCTTTAAGGTGATATCGCTTAAAAAGCACGCCTTATCCATAAAACCTGTATAATTATCATCCATTTTACTTACAAACTTTCATAACGGCCTATACGTCGACTCGGCCTGCGCTACTTTTGGGAGGTCTCGCCTTACCCCCTTAAGGTGCTTTCGCATTAGGCATAGCCGCGTGTCAGTAGCGTGGATTGTGCTCATCAAATTTTTCAGCTGCTTTAGCCGTTGCGGCTAAAGCGCTGCTTAGTACTGAAGCAACTTACATACACGTTCTTTTAGAGCAAGGGTTTAAGTTCTATAACGCAGAATGAACGTTGACACATATAACTTGAATAATATCTACGAGTACTTATATAATACTTACGCAAGCACTAGGTTAGGTTTAGTTTAGGTTTGGTATCTCAAAAGACCAACAAGGTTTTATGTAGATACGTGGTAACAGTTTTTCTTTTACTTTTCTTGTAAAACAATAAACTGGCAACATTTTATTACTGTAATTTAATTATTTTTTTGTGATTATAGTTTAGTGTTTAGAGCAGTCGGTTCACACATTGGAGGCCGTAGATTCAAACCCCAGCAATGACTTTGAGCTGCTAATGAAGAAAAACATTGTGAAGATAGCATATTGGTGCTTACTAAAACTCTACTACTACCTAGCTAGCTACCACTGTCAAGTTGAAAATCTGCCGCCAAGATGTATTCCGGCAGCCTTATTTGAGGGTCTGTTCTAGTTCAAGTTTAACATCAGATGAGCTTTAGTCAAACACGTAGTCTGTCACCCATCACAAAATCTACATTATAGTCTGTAGCATTGTGACTAAGCATTGCCAGGGACGCGTTATTTAGTCGCCTGGCTAAACAGCGTAGTATGGAAGCACTCTTAGGGTGAGCGCACACCCGTCTTATAATGGGCGTCTAAGAAAAACGAGTGCACGGTTCGGAATAGAAAACGCTTCTTTGGAAATAGCTTCGGTGGAAAGCTGGCGATTTATGCGCGCTACGGGATCCGCTCGGAAAATATCCAAGAGCGGATTTTTAATGGCGTCGTTGTTTCTGTTTTAAACGCGAAGTGCGAATAGAATACTCAATTTGAAGACGTCGTACTTTGTTTGTGCGGTTTTCGTTTCACCTTTAATGTTGTTTTTTGTGTCTACATCTGCGTCCCGGGCTTAGGTGCTTAGTGTTATGATTTTATCGTCAGGTAATACCCATTTGTAACTTTATTAACTGAAAAAAAAACAAATACTTTTCTCTGTTTTTTTTTATTCAATGGATAAATCCATCATACAATATATTTCTATTGCAAATTGTTGGATTTAAATTTACAAGTTAAATTACTCCATAATTCACAAATGCATCCAAATCCAATAAACATATATTTTAAACTGCAATAAACTTTTGAAAATGAACATAAAACTACGACCACATAAAAAAAGTCACATGCCACAAAAATAAAACAACAATTTCACACAATTAAAATTTTTTATCCAAACAAAAGTGTGACTACTATACCTATATATGTTTGACAGGCACTTGTCATTTTAAAGTAAACAATTATAAAAAAATCAGTCACACGCATCTAGGTAGGTACTTAATTTATTTTTCGCGTGAAACACGTAATATTAAACAATTTTACATTATACTTTAGGTATACAGTAATACCTACTGTACACTGTACTGTACTGTAGTAATAAGTACCTACTTATTATTATTATTTTTTTTTTTTTTAATGTAAACTTATGCGGTCTGCACCTACAATTGTGGTGATGTTTAAGTATCTCTGATAAATTTTACTTAATATGCTTATTAATAGCAACACAACGACGGACACCATGTTGGTATTCATTCGATAAAATACAATTAAAAAGAAAATAAAAATCTCTACTTAAAAGTATATTGTTTGTTCTTTCTTTGTTTTTAATCACAGTACAAAACACAGCCAGCATAAGACAAATAACAACGCAAAAGGCCGCGACAACGCTGCGTTTCAACCAACACAATTTCTCATTAACATAAAGCAAGCTAAACACAACATGAAGGCGAATAAACGCCTATCTCGCGCCTCCACGCGAGCTGCGTTTTTACTGCGTATTACGGCGTGATATTAGCGCAGTATATCACTTATAATTCGCACGGAGAGGGCGTGTGTGTGCGGGCGTGTGCGATTACGTGTGATAGTGTGCGGCGACCTTTAGTCTTTGAGTATAAACAAGACAAGTGTTATACTTACACAATATTTTAGGTAGGTAGGTAAGTAAAGTCGATCGTAAGGCCTAAAACATATTTATTAATTTAGTTAATTTGTTTAAATTCACTGCTGGCAATCATCTCCAATTTTTTTCACTTGTATCTAAAACTATTACAGAAAGTAGAAGGAGCAATACATGTGTAGGTAGGTATTATACATATATACCTATAGAGTGTAGGTATCTATTTTTTATATATTTATAAAAAATAGTTCAAAAGTTGATAATAATATTTTTACTTGTAAAAGTAATGAGAAGAACGAGTCCCTCTTTTGGTGGTACAATCCACCATAAGAGCCATAGCATTGTGGTCCATTGCAGCAATACACAAAACTTTTTGTAGTAAAACAAAGTTCAGGGCATCACTGCTTTGGTGCTCATTACTTTGAGACAGCCCTGTAATTTGGCTAGCAGCAGTACCTACCCTTTAAACCGAAACACAGTATTGTTTACACACTACTGCTTAACGAAAACTATACGAACGATTCAAAAATAGAACCTCAGAATATTAACATACTACATCTCTACTTTTACGGGAAAAATAAGTTTGTATGATGTCGCTATCCAGACAGATGACTTGTAACTGCCATAACACTGAAAATGTTTCACATAAGATTGAAAGTAAAAGTAACATTTGTTTCATGTTGGCTTAGCTAAAGAATAAAAAAAATAGAATTTATTATTATTTTTAACACAATTGTAATATCCTATGTAGCTTTAATCTACATAACTTTATTGTTTTTAAAACTCAATCAAGAAAAAAACACCTTTTTTGTGACCTGCAATAGTGACCTGCAAAACCTATCTGATTTAAAAAAAAACTTCATTCAAATAGCCATAAAATACATTGTGGTGTTTTGGCGGGAACGCGGGAAGAGTCGTGTCGCTCCGTTGTATTTTTCTCCAAAACTAGTGTTTTATCGAGCGTTTATGCATAAAAATGGTAGTGTTTTATTCATAAAGTTCTGAATTACAAGCGTGAGTGTGAGAAAATGATATAATGTGGTGAAACGTGACTTTTCGGGTTGCTTTCAAAACTCCATCGAAGCTTTATAGTAAAGTCACCACTACTTTACTAAAGCATGACTGGACTTGACTGCCACGGACTGGACTTTGACTATAACTAGCTATGAGGACACTTATTTAACTTGAAAATATATAAATACTTGACACTGGAAAATGCTAAAATGCGACGCCAAAACAAAAGAAAAAAAAAATACATTGTATTCCTTACAAGAACAACAATGGGGGTTTGGCGGGAACGCGGGAAGAGTCGTGTCGCTCCGTTGTATTTTTTTCCAAAACTAGTGTTTTGTCAAGTGTTTATGCATAAAAATGGTGGTGTTTTATTCATAAAGTGCCGAATTACAAGCGCGAGTGTGGGAAAATGATATAATGTGGTGAAACATGAGTTTTCGTGTTGCTTCCAAAACTCCATCGAAGCTTTGTAGTAAAGTTGCCACTACTTTACTAAAGCATGACTGGAATTAACTGACACGAACTGGACTTGACAAAGACGACTTTGACTAAAACTAGCTACGATGGCACTTATTTAACTTTTGAAACTTGAAAATATATAATTACTTGACACTGGCAAATGCTAAAACGCGACGTCAAAACCAAAGAAAAAAAAAAGAACAACAATCTGTCATTTTTTCTTTTAACTGTAATAAAATGTCTGAAATAACGAACTAATAACATAGCCGGTGCTTAGGCCTAAGCGAAATATATTAGTAGGCAAGTAACACGTCGTCCCGTCGGCATAATGAACATGGCTCCCACTGGTGGGGCCATTAATCACCCCTTTCCCCCCGCGTACCCCTCAAAAAATCCCCCTTGCCCCCCTCTAGAATGTTACCAATTCATCACGAAACTCCGCCCTTGACAACTCTATATGAGGTTGCTCCGTCCTAAAACTCCCCTGCCACAACCCCTCAGTTTTAGCTACAGAAAAGGTACGGGGAATTTTGGACCACTTCTGTCCTTTAAATCGCTGTACTGGTTTTGTTGAGGGTGCCTCGGAATGTGTTCGGGGATTTTTGGGACGGTGAGTGTATTTTCTTGTAATGCCGACTCAGTTGTATGGCGGCCATTACAAATAAATTCAAGCTTACCTTTATTTTTTAAAGCGGATTGAATATTGTTTCTTTGTTTTCACAACTAAGTTTCTGTCTATTCGCTTCATATTTTCGTTCCTGTAGTATCGTAAAGCACAATACTTGTAAGCTAGGTACTAAAACCATAAATAAAAAGTCACGAACGACAAAGTCATTGGCTATTTTGTACACGCGTCATATTTTTCTTGGTGCATAAAATTCTTTTACCTATCTAATTTATCGAACACTTTTTTTTTCTACACATTATTGTATACTAGCGGATACCGCGCGGTTTCAACCGCGTAGTTCCCGTTCCCGTGGGAATACGCGGATAAAAAGTAGCCTATGTCACCCGGAGAAAGTGTAGCTTCCCAACGGTGAAAGAATTTTTAAAATCGGTCCAGTAGTTTCGGTGCCTATTCAATACAAACAAACAAACAATAAAATCTTTCCTCTTTATAATAGAATAGGTAGATAAATTTAACGTTAGGTATTACATACCCCAATCTTTATAAAGTTTAGCAAACAATCTAATTCGTAAAGACCATTATAGTAAAATCGAAAATATATCGCTTTGAAAGCAATTTATTCTTTTCACAATTATACATTTAAACAAAACGCTTCATTACCTACGTTTCACCTGTTTATATCAATAAAGTACACAATATTATTGTAATCGCCTTAGCTATCGAATAAAAATTAGAAATTATTATTTCACTTTTAAATTTTGTTTAGTTAGCAGTAATTTTTAAAAGTAGGTACTCAATGGTCAATTTAAAGGATCGTTAGTTACTTTGTTAAATGTTTATGCGAATGCATTACGTAACAAGTATTTTGATATGTATAAACTTGGTCATCATCATCATCATCATCATCATCATCATCATCATCATCATCATTTCAGCCATAGGACGTCCACTGCTGGACATAGGCCTCCCCCATTGACTTCCAACAAACTTGGTACAATTTGTTAATCAAAATAAAATATTTTAAATGAATAGGTACTATTTACAATTTTATACAAATTATTCCGTCACAGGGATATGTGGCCAGAATGCTGGCAGCATTGCCACGCTGGATGGCAATGCTAAGCTTTTGACCAAAGTAGATACCAGCATTCTGGTCACCTGAAGCCTCCTCTAAACGTTTGGCCAGGTCCCGATATAGTTCGAGAGCGGCCGGCCCGAAATACCTCTATCTAAATAACTATATTTGTGCCGTTTGAGGTTTTCGGCTTTAGATGCGGCAGCACCTAATAAAAAATATGGGTAAAAATGATTTTGTAATAGGTACATTTCAAAGTTTTGGCTCTACGATACGACGTTCGTAAAGGGTTAGCCAGCTTTATAATGTCAAAGTTAATATCTCACAAAGGCCATTTATTAACAAGACGCGTGAACTTTAAATAAATATCAGAGGCCATATTGCGACCTCTTATTGCCATTAAATCCAGGCGATCGCAAAAAAGTTCTGCCATCGCATATCGTATATGTAATTTTTTTTTCTTTTATTGTTGACAGTCTAGGTGTTTGACCACAGCTCACCTGATGTCAAGTGAAGGTGTGATCGAAGATGGTAAAGCACACCTAGTCTGGAAAGCAACTGGCTCTCAAGTGAGGCTGCCGAAACATACTGTTAGATGCTTGGCGGCAAATTTTCAACTTGAGGGTGGTAGCTAGCCAGCCGAGTAGGTACCTACCTACTAGAAAGTACCCTACCACCATGCTATGGTTTCCTCACGATGTTTTCCTTCACCGGCAGCTCAAGCTCATTGTTGGGGGTTGAACCCACGCCCTTCGGCATGCGAACCTACCGCGCTAATCACTGAGCTGTCATCGCTACAATAATATTAGGTAAGTTTACTCGTGAGTAAGTGCTTACTTTAATGGCATATCTACAGATCACGGTTTGGCCTCAGCTGGTGGTTGGTGATGGTGGTGCTCACTGTTGTCTAACACCTAGCCTAGTATGTCCTGCACTTCGTCGAGAAGGTAGCAAAAATAACGTGATGTATTTTCGATCGCCTACGCGAACAAAATGTTCGGAAATAAAATGCCACATTAAGAATCGTTTCCAAAACACTTCCAGTAATGAGGCCGATCGTAAGTTCAACTGGTAAATTACGTAAATGTTATCTAGCTATCGTTTGGCTTAAGTTGCGAGCGTAGCGGATTCAGGGTTGACGCCACAGCCGCATTTTTGATGTGAAACATTTTATTGGCACGGCTTGGCAGTAAAACTGACTCGTATGCCGTGACGGTAAATGGCGTGACGCTCTCCTAAGCCGTCGTGCCCCCTCTACGACACTTCTCTCGACTCTCTTGTGTGCATGTGCGCGCGTATGTTACACTTTGTTGCTTCTCTGCGTAAGCTGCGTACTGTCTACTGACCAACTTTTTTATTTTTGAGGATAAAACTAACATATTATGTAGTCGTCCTACTGTACATGTTATTTTCTTGTATGAGTGCAATAAATAATATTTATTTTATTACTTTATTGCTTTCATGCTTTCATATCAAAATATTATTTTTATTTAGATTTGTATTCATTGAAGTAGTGATTTAAAAAAATGTATTAAGTTAAAATAAATAAATATCGTAGGATTATACACACAGCGCCTTCTGACCCCAAACTAAGCAGAGCTTGTGTGATGGAAGTCAGATAACTGATAAAATATATATATACTTTTTTTTTGTAAATGCATACTTATAATACATACAGAACACCCAGACACAGACCAAACATTTGTTGATACATAAAATGTTTGTCTTGAGCGGGAATCGAACCCACGCCCTTCAGCGCTCAAGGCAGATATGTTACCAATGAGCCAACAGGGCTGTCTAAGTTATACATATACTTTCAATATTACACCGTAGGTAGGGCAAACAACAAGGTAGGTAGGTAGGTACATATCAAGTAAAGTTTGTAGTAGGTACTAATAGAAAAAAAGAAATATTTTTAACCTGAATAGTCATTACTTCGCAAATATTGTAATTATACTTATCACAGTTTTGGGTTATCAAGATATACACTTTGCATTATTTGTGTCCCGTTGAAACTCATAAGTACCTATAGACTTGTACTGCAAATAATAGTAATGCACAACATTTTTCCTAACATGTTAAATCTTAAACATAACATTTACTGTTCTATTTTTTACTATTTTTATATTCTTATAATTATTATTATTTCTGCACTCTAATTATTATTCATGTATGTACTAAAATATCCTAGTCTTCTTCTATAAGCAACTCTCTAGACTTTTTCTATATTTATAATTTATTTATTCTATTATATATTCGCGTATGTATTTATGTATTTTTTTATTCAGTCTCGTGCGTCCCAAAAGGTTAGTTCTGAAAACCAGCGCTGCTGAGAAATCGGCAGCAATAATGCTGAGAACTAACCTTTTTTGTCGCACTGGACACTACAGCGACAACTTTCCACTCATTATTATTGTTATTTTTATTTTTCTAATCTTTTATTTGTAGGGTGTTTTTTGTTGTTGTAGTGTTGTGTGTGGCAAAATAAATGTTTTCTTTCTTTCTTTCTTTCTTAACGTTTAGCTAATTATAATTTTGTTTTTCACAAATCTGGTAGTCGTAATTATGCAAATTTTTTATTTAATTATTTTTCATTATAATCTGTAACACCTTGATCAAGTAAATAGACAGAAAAAATAGTTTTGTTTATTACAAAAATATACCTATAGCATTGTAAATCAAACTGCGAAAATAAAAAACATTGCAACAAATTTGTTCAAAATGGCATATATTAATGGCAAAATATTATGTCATAGCTTAAATGATGGCATTTTGAATAAATTTCTGCAAAATCTAAACATTGCGTAAGTACATAAAAATAAAATACATTTTCCTTCGCAAAAATGCAAATTAAGTAACTGAAAAAAATACGCCGGTAATTGAGGTGAGGAATCCTCACCTCAATTACTACAAACGCAGACTTGTCTTCAACGCGCACATCGAAAAGGTGTTTTGGGTGTTTCCCACAGACTGATTGTCTTTTTTCTTTTTCCGCTCCGCTCGTGACTTGCCCCAATTTACAACAACAGTACCGCAGCTAGAGTAGTTTATTCGCAATAAAGAAAGTGGAATCCCGGGTTTCGGTCCAATTACCGGGATATACGCGGCAATCCCGGTGACGTGTTACCCCGTCCCGGGATACCGGGTACCGGGCTGCAATTATACATATTGCAGCCTACCCGATTGTAATAAATATTGGGAAACGACTAAACTATCGTTTGTTTTTGTTTGTGGATACTACGTGCGAGTGCCGACTGAATTTCGTTATCCCTTTATCAGTTAGTGTGATGTTATTTTTTAAATTGATTTATTAAATTTGTTGGCTAAGTATAGGTACCTACCTATAGGTGACAACGGCGGTCTTATAAAGCGTCTTCCGTTTATTCCTTCAGAACACTTAATAATGTTCAAAGATTGTTTCATCTACACTAATATTATAAAGAGGAAAGATTGTTATGTTTGTAATGAAGAAATTAAAAAATTACTGGACCAATTTCGAAAATTCTTTCACCATTATAATGCTACATTATATCTGAGTAACATAGGCTATATTACTAGAATTTAATAAAAAAATAAATGTCCACCCGTGCGAAGCCGGGACGGTCCGCTAGTAATCGAATAAAATAAGAAAACCGGAAAAATTAAGGTACCTACAAGGATTTTAAATACCCACATAAGGAAAATGCATACTTGCAAATTATTTTATGAAATTGTGTTTGGTGTTTTTTACGATTTTAAAAACATTATAAATGTCAAAGTAAAATAAATATATATACTAATAACTCAAATTGGTTGGCCGATATGCACACACTGCATTGTTCTGAAGTTCTATCCTAGGTACCTACCTACTATACCTACATAAAATTTGATCACTGTAAGGGTGGTATTACCTAAAGTTTGTTTTGACTAGAAGTAAAATTAATGAACGGATTTTTTTGTGAATTTATGTCAATTATTCACATAAAAAAAATTCGATGATTTTATTTTCCAAATTTAAAATTAATTTTTTACTTACAAAGGTTTTTTAATTTTATACATAATTGATGTTTGTAACAAAATCACTTGTTGTTGATATTTTAACTACCTACGTCACACATAAAATGAGTGAGAACTTTTTAAACGACTGTGCATGACATAACATTAAAAGTATGTGTAATAAATGGCTGTATTGATAAAACAATCCATTAAAAATGTTATTTATTACATTTTTTTTCTTTATAAGGTAGCGTAACATGAAATTGCTGCGAGAAATGCCGATTTAACATTATATTATTCACGGAAAACTGAACCCTGAAAACGCTCTCGACGCGGGGTCTCACAGACCCCTATTACACCCGCGGGAGAAATACACTAGTTTTTCCAAGCATATCTTATTGCCCTTTTGTTGATACCCCAGGCTGTTAGTTTCATCGCCGGGTCAGGGTCTGCGAGACCCAACCTGTCTTTGAGACGTTTTGAGAATAATGTTTGGAGCTAGGTGTAATTCATTTTTCATCAAGACAGAACGATTTATTAACATCTCTTTGGGTAAGTTAGTAACCTAATCTAAATTCTAAATAGGTTACAATCGTCATACGATTTTTTTTTTATGTCAAAAGTAATGAGACGTACGAGACGCTCTCCTGATTGTAAGAGATAACGTCTGTCCATGACCATCGCAGCGATACACAGAACTTTAAGTAACAAAACAAAGTCCAGGGCATCACTGCTTTGGCGCTCATTACTTTGAGACTTTTGATAGAGTTAGTCTCAACAGCCCAGTAATTAGCCTAGTTTTTATGAACAACTGGGCGTCGGCCTCTTCTCATTGTAAGAAATGTAAGACCATAGTCTACGCTGGCCAAGTGCGGGTATTCAAAAACTTTTATGTAGTTTTTATGAAATTGACAATATTTTTATATTGACATATTTTTGTATTGACATGTTTTATATTTGACAATGTTTTATACTAGCGGGAAATATAGCCTATGTTAGGTACTCAGTGATCATGTAGCATTCTAACGATGAAAGAATCATTCAGATCGGTCCAGTAGTTTCGGAGCTTATTCAATAGGTACAAAAAAAATTAACGAAAATCAAATGTTTCCTCTTTATAAAATTAGTGTAGATGACAACTGTAATAGTTAGACATAATATGATATTGCAGACTTTTTTGTAGCTGTCAATTAGCTTTATAAAACATCATTTTATTCTATTGTCAATAGTTTTCGCTGCACATGCTAAGTAAGTTACTGAAGTTTCCATACTAACTGTTTTTTTAAATAAAATATAGCCTATGCCCATCACGGATAATGTAGCATTCTATGAAAGAATTATGAAGATCGGTCCAGTAGTTTCGGAGCCTATTCAATACAAACAAACAAACAATCAAATCTTTCCTCTTTATAATAGTATAGATAGATTGACATGTTTACATGTACGAGACGTGCCAGGAGGCTAATTGGCAACGACGCTTTACTAGAGTCTCGGCTTCAAAGTCTTGAGCATCGTCGTAGTATTGCCAGCCTGTCAGTTTTCTACCGGATACATTTCGGAGAGTGTGCGCTTGAGCTGCACAATTTGGTTCCCCCTGCACCTTTCTTTTACCGGACGGCCAGACAAACGCGACCAAAACGTCATCCGTACATGGTGGATGTTCCCCATGTACGCACAAAGCGTTTTGATACCACATTTTTCATTCGCACAGCGAGGTTGTGGAAGTCTCTGCCGGAGTCTGTGTTCCCTGTTAGGTACAATATTGGCGTCTTCAAATCTAGAGTAAATAGGTTTCTTCTAGGTAAGCGTGCTCCATCTTAGACCACACTACTGTTTAACATCAGGCAGAGTGTGGTCAAACGCGAACCTATTTTGAATTAAAAAAAAAAAAGTGTACTTTATTTGACATTTTGTTTTTATTAATTGGCATGTAATCAGTGTTTTATAACTTTTTTTTAATGATACACACATTCAAAATGATTTTACTAAAATTTGACTTGTAACATTGGTGTTATCAATAAAAAAAATTGTATTTATATTTAATTCCGCTAATAAACAGTCTAACTAATTACGTAGCGAGTCGCCATCTGAGTCCAAGATTGCTAAAGGATTAAAACATGCAAATCAAACAAGCAGCCATTTCGTTGGAGGGACGTTCCCTCCGAGCGCGACCCTTCTTGTCTTATTTATTCATCCGGCTCGGAAAAATGTTGTTTTGTTTACTCCCCTACTTGGCACAGTGGATGCCAGAAGCAAATACCCGGACATTTTAACTGTTTGTTTGTTACTGGTACTTCATTTTTCCGAGCTAGCTTTTTAAGTAATTTTTTGCAGTCTTAAATAAAATAAATATCGCAGGACATTACACACAGCGCCATCTGACCCCAAACTAAGCAAAACTTGTACTATGGAAGTCAGATAACTAATACAATACTTAATTTTTTTTTTTCTGTAAATACATACTTATAATAGATACAGCACACCCAGACACAGAACAAACATTTGTTTGTGCTGGGTGGGAATCGAACCCACATTTTAAAACGAACTTTCACGCTAATTTTTTTGTTATTTTGCGTCTCGCATTCAGAGAAAAGTATTTAATTACCTATGTTATGTAGGTAAGAAAAGATCCACATAAGATGATTAACCTCCCCTTCTTTTACTTATTTTTTTTTTTATATAAAGGGATATACTTTTAATATTTTTTTTAATTATTTTTTTTGTTTGGGGACCAACAACTGATAGAAATAAAAAATGTGATCCAAAGCGCACGTTACCTTGCCTAAAACTTTCTTGTTTTTTTTCTGTGTCCTGGTCAGAAATACGATACCTCCGGAGATAGTTTGCTTGTTTTGGAAGTTACCATTCCGCTTAAGTAATGCCAACTGCCTCGAAAAAGTTGATTCTAATTTATAAATGCTATCCGCGGGCCTGATAAAAGTTTTCTGAGTTGTGGAGAATTGCTCTCCTTTGTTTTCTTAATTTTTGATATGGAAGCTGGAACGAGGCCGTTTTGTTTGTGAAACTTTGATCTGTTTATTAGCATCATTCGTGTATTTATAAGTAACTAACAGCGAAAATAAACATTTGCAATATTTTGATATTGGAGTTAAAATTTCGAAAAATTACTTTACAATTACTATCAAAATTTTGTACTAAACTATATAATTATTAACACAAATATTTTTTTTAGAAACATTGTGCCCATGTCAAGCTATATCCCATCCATATAAAAAAAAAAACGATCCGTTAATCCGTTGCTGCGTTATATACCTACAATAATATATAACAAACGTACATACCTACAATAACGAAGCAACGAATATATTTTTGTATAAAAATACAAGATTATTAAGGATAAACCTAAAGATATCTAAAACGACGTCACTGAACAAATCTTACTTACAACGAAAGTCAATAAACGAGTGAATATAAAAAAAGGGAAAAATATCTTCTCGTAAAAGAATTACATGAATATGTTCACAACATGCGAGTAGAAGACGAATCGAGACGAGAAAACATAACATCTCAATACTAGAATATGTCACAAAAACACTACAAGACTTGCAAACAACATACAAACTCACATGTGATGCAAACGGCACAAAAACGAATACCCAAAAACAACTGGAATTCTTGTAACATCCCCTAATTTTCTAGTAGAGTCTGAGTTTCCCCAACGCTACCCTTTTTAAGGGGATTTCTTTATGTTGTGAGAGCTCATTCTTGGCGTGCATCAAGACTATTCGGAGGATCGTTACGGTCTCGGCAAATGTACCGAAATCATCGCTTCACTGCCGCACTCCGCCGGTACTGTCGACATATTGTACGTACCTAGCTGATTGTAATAAGTAGATAGGGGCGTTTGATTCAATTTGGACGTCGAACCAAACTTGTGTGTTTTTATCGAGTTGGGATCGAACTGCGATGGTCTTAGATGAGCTTCTTGAGTTTTGAGAAGTTATTCTTTCTTTTGATCGTCGAACGTTCATTGTTTAATTAACCCTTTAACAGTCACTGTTTGGTCAAAATTACCTATGCTATATTTTCTATTAAAATATAGCATAGATAGGTATATGAAAATGTTTAATAGGAAAAATTAAAAAAGAAGAAAATTAAAAAGTTAAATATTTTACTACAATTTCATGAACACAGATCTAAATAATTTTACAGTCATGAACTAAAAGTTTCAAAGACGGAAGAAACGCAGTAAGAAAAGCCGTAAAACACATTTTACTTATTAAAATCGAGGAGAATTCCCTCGAACAAAGCTCGTGGACATTTTGCGGGTAGAAATTTTGTTTTAATAAAGGACCCAGTGCGACCGCAGCCGGCTGATATTACAGCTGAGGCACCCACTAACGCCCTTTTCTGATATTACGTAGAAGCATTATGACGTGCTTCAGGCTGACAATCTCTGGCTTATGCTGTGTTTAAGCATTTACTGGGCCGTTGATGACTTTGTTCGACGTGTTTACTTGATTTTTTTGTTATAAGAATTAGATACTATAAATTTGCCAAGCATAACATGTTTTAAAAAATAATAATTTACATCTAGATATCGTTATATTGTTGTGATATTGTTTAGAGAAATCTTTCAACTACTACACTCTTTTTTTTTAATGTAAAAAATAGATGAGATGAACGTAACGCTCTCCTGATGGTTAGAGATAACGCCTGTCCATGACCATTGCAGCGATACACAGAACTCTAAGTAACAAAACAAAGTCCAAGGCATCGCTGCTTTGGCGCTCATTACTTTGGAGACTTTAGATGGTTAGTCTCAACAGCCCCGTAATTTCACTAGCTGCAGTACCCTTCAAACCGGAACACAGTAATGTTTACACACTACTGCTTAGCGGCAGAAAAGCTCCTAGCCTGTAAGAGTTTAAGAAATTTAAGTCATTAATGGCAATGAAATGTTATTTATATTTTAGTAGCTGTTCCTTCAGTTTTTCAGGATAAAATGTAGTCGGATGTGTTAATCTGTATAAACTATCTGCATTCCAAATAGCATCTAAATTTGTTAAGTCGTTTGGTAGGTACCTACTGCGTGATAAGTCTGTACACATACAATTATTTAAACTTTCGCATTTATAACTTTGAACAGTATTTTTTTGCTATTTACTACGATGACATCTTTGTGTAAAAAAAATTTGAATTGATAAAAAAAAAGTTTCTTTTGCCGAGTATTTATTGTGTTTAAGTAGGTATAGAGTACGCGTATTTTAAATCTAATCACGATCTGAACTACAAAACAATAAACCACAAACGAGGTATGCTAGCGAAATAATACACTAGTTTCGCAGTCCATGGATCTATATGACCGCAACCGAAGAATTAGTTAATAGTTATCAGCTACATAAACTGTGGTAGAAAGCAATTAAGATTGGCGACTCCCTAAGCAGTTAATCCGAAAATACGTGCGTTGGGTGTTTATTGACTGCTGTTCATGGGTTAGTTTGTTTTGGATAGGGTCTTTTCCGGAACTTAGGAGGTTGGTAGGCTATGTTTATAACAAATATAAGCATAAATGTTTTGAAAAATCACAATCTACAAATGTGAGCTTTAGAAACCCAGGCGATTTATTTTTAAAATAAATAAATATTGTAGGACATTACACACAGCGCCATCTGACCCCAAACTAAGCAGAGCTTGTACTATGGACGTCAGATAACTTATAGAATACTTAAAAATACTTTTTTTTGTAAATACATACAAATATAATAAATACTGAACACCTACTTTACTTGGTGGTAGATCTCCTTAGCAGGAGGTCATCTAGGTAGGTACCACCGCAGTACCAGATAATCTGCCGCCAAGCAGTAGTGTGTAAAAATTACTGTGTCTCGGTTTGAAGGGTACTGCAGCTAGCGAAATTACTGGGCTGTTAAGACTAACCATCGAAAGTCCCAAAGTAATGAGCACTAAAGCAGCGATGCCCTGGACTTTGTTTTGTTACTCAAAGTTCTGTGTATCGCTGTAATGGTCATGGACAGGCGTTATCTCTTACCATCAGGAGAGCGTCTCGTTCGTCTCATTATTTGTCACACAAAGAAAAAAAAATAGACAAAAAGAAATTGTTATTGTTCGTTGTTTTTGGAAAAAAATACCCGTTGTTTTTTTACTGTTTCATATTTTTAATTACGATTAATATTTAAGCCTTATATTTAACAAGAAACGTTACATAAAACTCTTGACCCAATGAGCTGTTCTAAAGCAACTCCAATGAAAAAACTTGAAGCATTCCGTAACTATTTCAAAAGTTAACAAGTAGCGCTTGTGGAAATTGTGAGTACCTAATAAGGGGTATAGAGTGGAGGTTCCAGTCCAGCACGTCGGGTTTATGGACCGTTAGTGCTACTGAAATCAATAAAAGTACCGGAATGTACGGCACATGCGCAGTGGGGCTCGGCACTGACTCAGCTACATTCCCTTTATAGCCACTTGTATTTGTATCTATGGCCGTTCCCTACTCTTTACTGTTTACGGCGTAAAAAAAAACGGAAAAAATTAATTTGTGCGGTCGTAAATACCGTGGAAAGTATTGCAGGGTTAAGTTTTCGCAATCGCGCTTTTTAATAACGGTTTCATTTATTTATCACGTATTTTTATAGCAAAACTCGATGTTAAAACTCATCCGAGCCGGAAATGGCGGATAAATATTAAATATATTTTCCGAAAGAATTTAGTTTTTATATGACACATACATTCGTATGTTCGAGCATGTAGGTACTTTATTATAATTAATAATTCTCAGTTAAAAGCCGTTTTTATAAAGCATTAATCTTGAAACGCCATTGCGATCGTTTCCTTAATTTCATCTTTGTAGCGTTAAAAATAAGGTTCCAGTTACAGGTACACGAAAGTTGGTTTTCGGGAAATTATATTTTAAGAATCTTATTATTTATCGTAGGCTTAGAATGGACGGTAAATAAGAATAGATGTGGCTTCCAGCTGTGATTAACGATCTCTGCTTTCATACAAACTTGTGTAAAATAACATTATTTTTAATTTATAATAGACAAAGATTATGAAGACATTCGAAACCACGCCTACCTCGAAATAACTAATTGAGTGTTTAATACTCCGAGTGTTTGTTTTTAACTGCCGATGGTGCTATTTATTGGATGCATGCGATAAGCATCTATTGAATATTTTGAATATTAATTAAGTCATTCATTTGAATTAAACAATAGAGATTTTGAACAGGCTAGTATCCTGTTAGCATAAATTAGAATGTTTTAGATTTAATACGATTCGTATTCATGTGAGAAACTATTCAAAATATGTTTTTTATTCATAAATAAGTGTACTCAAAGTTTAGTATTTATGATAATGTATAATGGGACTTGGAAACGTTAAAAAACTATTCATAGCTACAACAATCCTCTTGTTTCTTAATCGATTGATCGTTCCATAAAATAAAGCAACAAGCGGTGTAAAGACCCACTAACAAATCACATCGAGCGAAACTCTCTCAAAGATTTACAAGCGACACTTTACGATGTTTTTATGAAGTGTTCGCCCATCAAACAGATTTTATTATTAAATCACTACTCGGTTAACAATTTTCCAGCCATAAGCATCAGCTACAAAGCTGATATGGCGTTTAACGGCACGACAATTAATTAAAAAGGCATAAACGCCACTTTTATACACCAAGAGTCTATAAAGACTAACTTTTATGCGTCGTAAACGCGATTGTCTGCCGACCCTGACGACTTCGATACTGTGGGGGTGCAATACGGCGAATGTTTCTTAGAGGAATCTTGGAAGAATGAAACAACGAATGTGTAGCGGTACATGCGATAGCCAAGAAATTTGACTAAACATTTACTGGCGTAATAATCGCGCTAGTCGCAGTACAAGCTTGCCCACTATTTATTATACCTAACATTGAAAAAATAAACGTGATTTTCTATTTGTGATGTCATATAAGTAATTATCATATTCCGAAGCTCAAAATATCGTATTCAAAAATAGCATTAATTTAAATCGTAATTGTGTAGTGTGTTATATATCAATTCACGTCACAACTATTCAACTTTATTAAAATCAAATTCAAGCCTACCAGTATCATTGTAAATGACGCATTGCCCAACTCCAAAAGGGCTTCAGATAAAAGCGACACGTCTTTCAGAACATAACATTAAATCACAAAGATACTGAGAACAAACATCGCATAAAAGCAATTCCGATCAAAAGCTTAATGTCTCAGACGGGGCATAAAATAGATTTATTCGAGTCTCCCAAAGGAAACTCGGGAATGAAAATTGTGAGATTTTTAAATAAACCATTAGAGAAAAAGTTCCGGGCCATTTGAGGCGGTTTATTGTGCCACTATCGGGCTCCATTGTTGACTGCAACGCAGTCTTTGGAGCCAAGATCTAAGGTTTATAGAAGCACCTTAACCGCACGCATCGGTAATATAAAAGTATAAGGTACGTACCTACAGATGCATCATTCCATACAAAAATTGTACAACAGAACAGTTACAGTTTCAGTACTTTTTTACACCACCAACTTTAATAGTTGTGCCATAATTTTTATCCAACCAAGGGGTGTCTGGAAGAAATCGCTCTAGACGATAAGGCTGCCGATCTCAGAAGAATGTGAAATAAAACTATGTACTAATAACAAACTAAAAACAACAAAAGCGTGGGTTAAAAACCCAACAATGAGCTTGAGCTGTCGGTGAAGGAAAACATCGTGACAAAACCTTACATGGTGGCAGAGTAGGTACTTTCTAATAATTGGCTCAATAGCTACCACTATCACGTTAAAAATCTGCAGTCAAGCACCTCACGGTGGGTTCCAGCAACCTTACTTACAAACCTTTCCAGGGTAGGTAGGGTTGCCAGCAAACTTAATAGCCGGACAGACCAGAACCTAGGTACGGCAAAGACGCTCGACCATGCTCGGCGCTCGCTTGTTTGCGAAATGAGAAAAGGTCTAACTAATAATAGCCGGACACCGCTTATTTTGGCCGGACACGCAATCAAAAAGCCTTAACTATGTCCGGATTTATCCGGACGCCTGGCAACGCTATTCCAGGGCCAGTCGTATTTACCATCTTGGACCACACCGCCACTTAACATCAACTGAGCTGTAGACAGACAACTAGCTTGGCAAGCAAAAAAAAAATGTCACATCCAGAAAACATTTATCCTCGTAAGCAGCTCGACTGTAGAGATTTGCCTCCAAATTATGTGTCTCTGAAATGGAGTGTTTGTAACCATTAATTTTTATATTCCATCGCATCTTTTGATCTCCTTACATGATAAGGAAATTATCAAAAAGGAAAAATATTAAATTGCCGATAAAATTATTTTAATGCGCCGTTAAAGACGGCTTAACACGTCTAATGAGGGCTCTCTCCACGGAAATGAGTTTGAGTTAATCAAGGAATAGTTTAATCATGGAACTGGCCGATCATAATTCTTGATAACATTTTAATCTTTAATTTGAATTTTAATGTGAGAAGGCTACAGAGTTAGGGGTTATCATAGGAACTAGGTTTTAATTAGGAGATTTCAAGTATTAAATTATAAAGAATTTTAATTACTTAAAGTAGTATTAAAAATTAAGTAATTCTATTTTTATATACAGGATGTTTTTTTACCGTAAGGGGGGAAAATAGTAGGTAGGTACAAAACAAAAGACATATTTAATTGTTACTACACCACCTTTTGTAGGGCAAAATCCTTACTTAGGTACTGGATTAAAGTTATACTCGTAATCAACCAAATTTGATTTATTGTACATTTATGCTAATTAAGCGGGCGGCGCAAAGCGAGCGGCGGCAGCGGTGGCATCGAGTCAAAGAAGCCGGAAGGCGAGCTGCGATCCTTTGATGATGGGGCACGCACCTAGTTCCTTGTTCCATAATTTCGTCAGTGCAGCATTTCATCCGTCAAGTGTGTAAGGTCGCGCGCGAACGATCGAATCTATTTTTTATAATTGCAAAAATGTACGAGTAAACAAATGTAGAGTATGCACCAGTGATGCAGTGTTACATCCTGTCCCGCTTAGATGGTGCCTAGAGGATGTATGAAGATTTGTGTTAAACAGTTAGATAGATAGATAGATAGATATAACTCTTTATTGTGCACATCATAAATGGGAAAGAGTACAGATAACAAAAACCCTTATTAACTAGTGACACAAGTGGCGGCCTTATCGCTAACAGCGATCTCTTCCAGGCAACCTAGAAAAGAAAAATACGATAGAAAACATAAGAAACAGACGGGAGATGTAACACTAAGTGTATACAAGAGTCGCGTAGTGTTCAACAATTCAACTAAACAGCACAAAATAAACGCGTACACACATTTCTAAGTTATTACGGAATATGGCCCATGAAGTTGTATGAACCGTGCAGCGTTGTGTTTGGAGAGATACGAAAGAGTTAGGGAAACGATAACATTGACTCAAACTCATTGAAACTCGGGCGCACTAGCTACCACCCACAAGTTAAAAATCTGCCGTCAAACATCTAACGGTGTGTTCCGGTAGCCTCACTGGAGAGCCAGTTCCATTCCAGGCTAGGTGTGTTAATTATCTTCGACCATACCATCACCATCAAGTGAGCTATGATCAAAAACCTAGTAGGTAAGTATGTCGCGCATAAAATTAACTTGAATAACTACATGTAAGTAAAAGAATAGAGTGACACTACTAAAATGTTGTACGCATTTTGGATAATTTTAAATAAACACCAATGGTATCTCATAGATAACTTTGTAAAAAATAAAAGAAATACTGCAAATTTTAAAAGTTCAAACAAAGCTTTTACGGGGAGGGTCACAAAGAAAGACCACGAAAATAAAGGTTATTTTTCGAATGGCCGATTTATTTCCGATGTACGTCGTACGTATTTATTTGTGGAGCAGTACGTCAGGGGAGCCTGGGGCGATGGGGTTCGGGGTAATGGCAAACACAGGAAGCGGATCCAGCGAACTTTCCCGTCGAGCCGGCAAAAGGGAGAACGTATCCTGTAAATTGAGGGTGTCACTGATTTTGAACTTGTAGGGATATGTTCAGTTCCAATCAACATTTATATTTACTTGATAACTCTGTAATTTAATTTTTATGTTTTTAACAGTTTATTTTTTGGGCTTTAGGTGCTATTTTTTAAGGTCCTCATCATGTTTTCAAAATAAATTCAATTGTAACTGGTAATGCTTTATAGCGTTGGAAATTATACCTTATCTTTCAAATCTACAACGCCTAACTTTAATCTGCATATAAATTCTTGCTGGCCTGGAAAAGATCGCTTTGAGCGATAAGGCCACCGCTTGTGGCACTAGCTCATGAGATTATTTTATTCTTTGTTTTTTTTCTGTTTTTGGTGTGCACAATAAAGTTTCTATCTATCTATTAATTTGTAGCAATACAACAACATATCGAAGAAACCGAGCTGATATTATATAAAACTATAAATATTTTAGAAAACGAATTAAGAAGACAATAAAAAGGTCCACAAAGTAGTTATTTACGCAAAGCAACTATGTAGGATGGTTACTTATAATATGTTAGGTCCTAGCATTGAAGAACCTACAAAAATTGAAAACAAGAAAGATGTCAATCAGAGCAGATAAATGCAGATTTTTAGTTTGCTGAACTTTCATTTAATATTCCGGCGTACACAACAAAAAGCGTCTATCTATCTATATATCAAGACAATTTAAAAATGTCTTAAATTTTCCATACCACATGCTCACCCGATTTTCTCTCACTCTTGATGTATTTATACGCATTAATAGCGGTTTATAGTCTAGAGATAAGCATAAATCTTGCCGTAGGCGGACCGCGTTGTAGCTACCCGTTTTATTGTTCAGTTCATGTTATGAATAGTCCGTAAAATTGTGATAGAGCGGACTTTCATTGTTTCTATTTGTTTTCATGCAAATGCAAATAGATGAAATGTGATTACATATAATCTGATAAATCTGATTACATATTAATGAAAAATACTAAATTATTAAGTAAGCTTGTTAAAGACAAATTTGCGCTGTCTCGCTTTCGCACGTATGATTTCTCGTAAGTAAAAAGTTAACAAAACGCTAATTGTCATTTGGTATCGCATAATTTACACTGTAGGTGCAAGAGTTAATTAGACAATTAGTAAATATGTCTTTCCTTCTCAAGTGCCATTTTGAATAAAATTTAAATACAAGTACTTTAAAATAAGTATTTTTTTTTAATAAATTAGAATAGCTATTCAAAATAAGTAATGAAATTAGTCTCTCCTGTTTATTTTTTTCAACATAAACGTAGAATAGTTTGCAAATATTTTGTTGCGATGCTCGTTAGTCAATGTTGAAAACACACTTCCGGAAAAGTTATGCCATTTAAATTGTACAAGATTTCGTAAAAACATACAAACATACACTTAAAAACGATATCTTTCATTTTAGATAGTTGAGTAAAAATCAAAATTTCAAAACAGTACCCGTCTTAAAATTTACAGCCGAAAAATTCAAATTCTTTCCGCGCTACCTCACATAAATACAAAAACCAGTGAAATTAATATAACAAGCCCTAAAACCTATAAAACACATGCTTGCAGGAATGTTTTAAACATTTATTGAAGATATAAGGAAAGCAATTTTGATGGTAGAAACGTACAACTGGAGCGCTTTTGTACATTACCTTCTTAATATGGATGAAAAGATGCTTTACTTAACAATAAAAAAATGCCAAAAATATTGCGCATATCTAAAGAAAAGTGAAATTTTGTAAACTAAAATTTTGTGTTGTTACAAGTACTACCTAAATTTTTACTACTGTAGTAGTTTAAGTAGTATTTTCATTTCGAAAGTTAAGACTATGTTCAATGGCCCATCTATTGAATCTAATGACTAACGACATTAAAACGTTGGTACCTACTACTAAAAATGTAAAGCTAACATTTAAAGATCGTGTTATTTTCAACTAAACTTACATAATTAAGTAGAATTAAGGTAGTTGGTGATCTATACTTAAAGTAGCCTGTGGCATTTCACAATGACAAAAAGTTGACAAAGATTTTAAGCATTTTTAGTTTAAAAAGTTGACAAAGATTTTAAGCAAGTTTAAAGGAAATACCTAAGATCAAAAACAAGACACAGATTGTTATTTTTTAATGACGTCACTATAGCCAGATTGCACAGTATTTGAATAAGATGAAAATGAAGTAGAGCCACTTGCCAGCTCTTTATTTTTCTGCCACCATGCCGAACTCAGGCCGTAGGGAGGCTCAAGTAAAATATGAATTCAGCGCGTCTTGGCTGTTTCTCGCACACGTTACTTGTTTATCCTTTTAAGGGAGCTCTCATTTCACACAACTGCTATGATTGCTGTATAATCGCCAATCTAACAAGACCCCTATGTTCCTATTGTGTTACTTCTATTGTTTGATGAAAACTCAGCTCTTAATATAATGGTTGCATTGTTAAGCATTCTCATAATGGCTTTTACGAATGAAAGCAGATTTTCGGCAACTGATTATGAGCCTATAACGCGTGTAACGTTTTGTTGTGTTTACCAGTTTTATGGCATGTTTGAATTGCGTAAGTAGTTTAGTAAAGTCTACTTTGATGATATCATTGTCCTTGTTATAGGTTCATCATTTGATTATTGTGTGAATTTTCTATTGGCATTTTCTGCGTAACTAAATTTTACCTACAACTTTGAAATAGTCGCAATTTTTATCACAAAAATTAAGATCGATTTTGAAAGAAGGAACCATCCTACCACCATGCATAAGTTGTCTATGAGACTGCTGTTTTTTATGGGTAGTGAAATATATGTTTATAATGGTGAGTAGGTACAATAATCCCATTTCGGTATTTTATTTAATTTATTTTATTGAAAAGTAATAAGACGAACGAGACGCTCTCCTGACGTTAAGAGATAACGCTTGGCCATGATCATTGCAGCGATGTATAGAACTTTGAGTAGTAAAACAAAGTCCAGGGTTTCGCTGCTTTGATGCTCATTACATTGAGACTTTCGATGGTCAATCTCAGTAGCCCTATAATTTGGCTAGCTGTAATACGTTTCAAACCGAAACACAGTAATGTTTACACACTATTGATTGGCGGCAGAATATCTGGTAGGTACTGTAGGACCTACCTAGACGATCTCAAGCTAAGTCGTCAAGTAAGTCGTTTAATAACCAGAAATTCATGCATTTATCTGTTATATGATATTGACATGCAAATTTTTCTGACAAGAACTGGTTTCTATATTAATTTAAAATCTATGTCATAACATAGTACAGTTGCGGTATTTTATGTGTGTGTTTTGCATGTTTTGGCACAGTGTCAAAGTATTTTTGGCGCAGACACTACTTCGTGAATGCAGTTACTGGTGCCGATTCAAATATGTTACGATGCTGCCTTGTATGCCTCCAGCTGGCTTGTTTTACTAGCTTTATTTATGAACTTCGTATATTTTATCAATTAACTTTTTTTATTCTGATTTTGGCCAAAATTGTCATGTCGGTCCCGTAATTATACCTAAACAATCGACGTGAAAACACAATCAATCTACATGTAATTTATAATCAAATTATTTCTTAATTATTTTTTTAAGGTAGCTAGGTTTATTCAAGGTTCGCAAAGTAACGCCTTAATCAATTAATTGTAAGCTTTGTTTAGTTAGGGGCTGGAGAGTGATATGTGAAATGTCCAACGATATTTTTAACTAGGTATGTCAAGATATATAATTTTAAAAACAATTTAACACGCTAAGTAAGATGAAAAAATTATCAAAAATTGCTATGCATTAATTGTGATTTCCAGTTAGGTATAATTATGTATGTATGTCGATATATTTTTGTAAATTTTTTGTACCAGTTTGCATAAATTTTAATATGATTAACTGAACTGAATTTTTCCTTGCAAGCGTCCAAAAACAAAGAAAAAATAACATCAGTAAAATTGAAAACATGCCATTGTTATGTTATACGAACGACGCTCCAGAAAGAGGCAATCTACATGGAGGGTTCGTACCGGACGCCTCGAGATGAGGAAATAAGAATTCATCCTTTCTCGCCCAGGGGAAAGAGGGGCACCTCGGGGGGGTGCGGGGTGGTGAAGAGAGAGGGGCTGCCAAGACGGACGACGCCATTCGAAAAACCCATTATACCAGCACTGGAGCTGTTTTCTATCTCGGAAGCGTACCCCCCGACCGGGTTTCCCCCTGCCTCCCCCATCTTCAGGGATTCTCAACTTTGTTTATGAAAATTGCCCATTAAAGTGGCAATGAATGTAACGGTTTTGCCACTCGCGAAATTAATAAGGAAATTGATATAGATTTTTGGGTCGCGCTGCGTAGGCGAATTTTCTATGGTCGTTATGCCCCAGTTGTAATGATAACAGCATTTTTTGAAGCCGCAATTACGAAGACTTCATGTAAATGTTTTATCTGCAACAAAAAAACGACAGAAAAACAAAAAATAAAAATCCCAGAAATAAAAATGCCATTTTTAGAAGCAAAAATTGTATAAGGTCTTTAGAAACCAAAAATAAATTTTATTTCAATTGAACTTATAACAGTGAAATTTTTACACGTTTAGATAGAAACCTAGGTAAATTGAGGCAATGAATATTGTTCTAAAAGTATTTTTAGCAACGATTCTTTTTCAATAATAATAGGTATAAAGATTTTCAAAACCGTTCAAACATGACCTCTTAAGATTTTTCTTGAAAAAAAATCTAAGAATCTTCCCTCCAAAAGCAATTTAAAATTGCTACTCAAGATTTATACCACTCAACTTCACCCCAAGATCTACAATGCCATTAGAAATTAAATTAAAAAACAAAATTATTACACTTGAACCAAAATTTAAATACACATTACTGTTCGCCCCTCTTTATTGGGAACTCAAGCGTTTCTTCAGGCTTTTGTCTGCTGTCTCTGTCGTACTCGCATATTTTATCTGTGTTAGAGTGAACCGGGATGTATTTGCAATTGCGGCTCGTAGCGCGATATAAAGAAAGATTATCCAAAGCCCCTAAGGAAGTTTGAAATTGCTTTTGTAGCGAAAAGGATTATATGTTAGTTCTACGCCGTAGCGGGTCTACAGGGTGGGGGTGTGTTCAGAAGATGGAATATGAGTTTGGGTTAGAAATGTTTCATTCTTTCAGTGCATACCTGCATGACATTTACTGAGAGTTTGCCTATAATATTTATTACAATCGTCGTAGTAAAATTTACAGCTTCTTTTTTACGGTTAGACGTTTGGTGTTTGACCCCATCGCACCTGATTTCTTTGCATTTAGTAGGTATAGGTTTGTAGGTTGTTTTTTTTGTCAATGTTTGTTATTTCTTTTTGTATAGGTTTTGTAATGAATAATTGAAATTTGTTTGTTTTATGTCACAATAAAGTATTGTCTATTGTTGTGTATTGTTTATAGCAATGTCATCGAGTCTGTGTATGAGCTAACCAGTTTCAGGCTAGGTGTGTTTTACCATCTTCGACTAATCCGTCACTAAACATAATGTGAGGTGGGGTCTAAGACCTAGTTTGTTAACCATAAAAAGATAAGGTAAAAATAAAATATTTGAGATCACAGCACAGCCAAACAATTATTTTGAGGCGAAAATACCATCTTGTTTTGTTTTATTTAACACTAAAACAGTGTCAATAAAACATTTCTCCGCGTCAAAAAAAAAAAGACACGCCCGCATCGTTGACGCAATGAATTTTAATTTAAATTACAACACGAACATTGACGCACTGTAATATAAATACATTTTACTTACCAAATTAACGAGCGTCGCCTAAAGAAAATAACAATACAATTTGCAATTTTAAATGTGGAATAAACAATACGGTATCGCTGCGAGACTCCGGTCCCGGTCTGATCTAGTTTGATCCGGTTTAATCCGCCCAAATCCGGCCGGAGCCGGGCGGAGCGGGCGTGGAGAGCGCGATATGCAGCCCGGCCGGCGGCCGCACGGTGTTAATCCCTATTTTAAATTCTGATAAAAGCCGCCACCTGGAATACGTGACCTTAATGAACGGTATTATTCACTTCAGTTATATCTTTTATATGTAGCTACATACTTTGTTACACTATAGCTAGGTACTAAGTACGTTGGTTTTACCCAATGATTAACTTTAGCGACAAAAAATTGCTTCAATAATCGAAATATAAAGAAATATATTTTTTTTAATATTATGTTTAGTCATTAACTAAAGGATGTCTAACGGTGAAACTCAAGCTTTAGAATAAGAAAGAAAGCAAGAAAAACATTTTTTATAGGACACTAAATAGGTATTACAAGAAATAACTACAGACACAACATAAACAAAGTTTTAAACTAACATATATACACAACAAATTAAGAGGATTACAGCTGCAGTGTCTAGTGTATTGAAATAAAAAGGTGTCAGTGCTTAAAAATAACAATTAGAAATCATAAAATATACCCTTTGCATTTTCATAATAAAACCAAGCCATATATTTATTTGAAAGTTAATAACATCTTTAAGTGGAACACAGGTTTTTTCCCCTCGATTTCAGATCATTGAAGTGTAGTAGTGAGTGTGTTAGTCTTTAGTGTTAGGTACCATTACCACACTTTCCCAAAACACCCTGTACCAATAAAAAAAAAGCAAAAGTAATCACATAATTGATTCAGGCGTTACTTTGCGGAAGTTCATTATACGGTATTCCGGTTTTATATAATTATGTTGAGTGTTTTTCCGCTTACCTATAAGTCGATTGACAACAAGTTTACAAGGATGAGAATTTAATTAGACCTAAAACTTTTTTAATGAATATAGATACTTTCCTTTTAATTAGGTAATTGATGACTTTATAAAATAAGTATTTTTACTTATTACTTCATCCGCGTTGACTTTAGAATTGGGTTCAAAGACAAATTAAACAAAAATATAAATAGTTTATTACGTAGATTGTGATAAAGGCCTTCCTTAATCATAAATTGTTCTATTGTAATTATACTAGGAACCTAACGCCAGAATATCATAATACAAACACGCAAATATGCAAAACAAAACCTACAATACAAATGCAACCACATCTAGGGGAGGCAAAGCTTAACGCACCTTTTATTTGTCTTTTCATGAATATTAAAACGTTTTCCAAAAACAATACCCCTCCAAAACTTAACAACCGTCCCAAATCATCAGCTTGAAATAACATTATAAATTCACATATCTGTCTATCACCATTCTGTTATAGAAGCACTGTACGAGAATTACAACAGTAACGCAACTTGGGCGTGATACATTTTAGTCAATCTTAAACAAATAATCATGTTTTTCATCGGGTTTTAATCGCGCACAAAACACTAAAAAATAATTTTGTTCATTTACCACGACGTTGCAATAGATGTGGGTTTGTGCGCGATTAAAACCCGGTGATAAACATGATTATGCGTTCAAAAATTACAATCATAAATAAATATGAATATCTTAGCCAGTATGTGGAACTCTCTGCTGGGGTCTTTTCATCGTTATTAACTTTTAGCTATTTTAGTTCTTATGTAGGATAAAAAAACCTTTGAATAAAAAAAATCTTATTTCTTATTAATACCTATATTTAAGAACTTTAAAAACTTTGTAAAAGTAGAAAATTAAAGTAAAATAATCGACTATCCAGTCTTTTTATTTTTTTTAAACCTGATGAGCGAGTTTATTCTAAAAACAAAAAGGACAACAATTTGTATTTTTAAGAACTGTGTTTAAATGTTTTGACTTGATTCTCAATCCTTATTTAATTTGAATAAGAATTAGAAAGAAGACAAATAATACTCCATTGTTCGATGCATTTTCGAGAGTACTCTTCAGGTCTACAGGAGGTCTAAAAACGTTTCGTTGTTGATGTACCAAAAAGTCGAACTTTGATACAACTTAAATCAATCAAACTGCTATGTATATAGTGAAATTGCTGCTCGAGTAGGTATTTCAAAATAGTTACAATCTGTGTGCCAAATCGCGAGTGAATTGATTTCTTCTAGATAAGTGTATTCCATCGTAGACCGCATCTTCGCTTAACACCAGGCTAGTTGGCGGTCAAATACAAGGCCATATGGTTTACATTAAAAAAAAACTACTCCATGACCAACTAAACGTACTGCTCCAATAAAACAGCGAGGTTTCGGAGTTAACGGAAATATCATCGATGGATCAACTTTTTTATTTTTTTTTGAAAACCGTTCGTACGCTTTTAATAAAATTTATATGATCTGAAATATGATCTACCAAAACAAAAAAGAACCATCAAAATCGATTTATAATTTACGGAATGATCGCGTTACACACACATACAGTCGAATAAAGAACCATCCATTTTTGAACTCGGTGAAACAAGTGAACACAAACTTAAAAATAGAAAAGTTGTCTCAAGTAAAAGTTTACATACTGCAACAACTGTCATATCTAGGGGTAGCACGCACGCATAATCCAGCGAGCATAACAGGATCGAAAATGATACATAAATTGTCAAAACGGACTGTACGGTCGATTAAGACCATTAACATGCGGGGGTCATGAGGGACTCTTGCCTTCCAATCAACAACCCTAGCCAGTGGATGTATGAGTGTAAAGGTGAAGATGTATGATTATGAACCTTATGTATGAAAATGGAGGCAAACCCTGGAAAGGTTTGATGGATAATTGTTTTGTTTCAGGTACAAATAATTAGCACCTTCTTACAACGTGGAGCAACCGGAGTTTCTGCTGTAATGCAGAATTTTGTAGGACTTTTTCAGAATTCATTGGATAATTAGTACCTATTAAAAATATATTTATTTACAATAAATAAAAAAATGTTGAAACGTTTTTTTTCTGAATACCTACAGAGGATATAGGATTATGCGGAACGACAAGGTATAGTATTTTTTAGTTTGGGGTTATCATTGTAAGCAAAGCTTGTACTATGGGAACCAGATAACTTATAGAATATAGATACTAATATACCTATATTTTATTTGCTAAGAGATACAGAACTTGGGTTCGTTTCCCATCAGAACAAACATTAACAGAATTTAACAGAAATTACATAACATAATTATTTCAATTATTATTTACACTCCTTTATCTATTAAGAAACTGAGAACTTACTTAAAGATTGTCACCTAACTAGTGCAAATTCACACACACGCACCCCCCCCCATACACACACACACACACACACACACACACATGCACATGCATTACGTTGTCACCTTATAGCTCATGTTACGCTTAATTTTTCAGTTTATAAATACTACTACTTCTCGCACTGTATTACTTTGCTTACTCCTGCTATACAGGTTCTCCCAGGGTCTAAGGGTTCACTAGTAATATTGTAACCCCTTAGAATATACATCTACATAAAATGTTTAATTATAAGGTTTCATGTACACACATTTAGAAAAACAATTTGTATTGTCTATCTATCTATCTTTTATACTATTATAAAGAGGAAAGATTTGAGTTTGTTTGTATTGAATAGGCTTCGAAACTACTGGAGCGATTTCAAAAATTATTTCACCTTTGGGAAGCTACACTATTCTCGGGTGACATAGGCTACTTTATATACCTGTATTCCCACGGGAACGGAAACTACGCGGGTGAAACCGCGAGACGGAAGTTAGTATAATAAAAAAAAAGAATTTGCAAAAATCACGTGCCACAGTAATAACTTCACCAGCTCAGCAACAAAGCAGGCTTTCAGCGAAAAAAGCACCCACCCACAATACCTAATCTCATTTTCTATACGCAGTTAAAAACCCCGCTCCCTATAAACCGGTCGGCGCGTATCAGGATTCATGATAGGACTCTCCCACACCGCCCGCTCAGATATACGGTAACTGCTGCGCCACAATACCGTGCAATAAATACGGTTGTATTGTGTGGCAATACGGCTACATGTGCCTGTATGCTAAACATAACAGATAGAAGGAACACTTAGCTCCAAAAGCTGAGAAACGGAGTCTACTAGTAGAAGGGGTACGAGTTAGGCATTTAAAGAACTTGACAGTCGTTTGTCATTTGTCATATGTATAACTTAGACAGCCCTGTTGGCTCATTGGTAGCATGTCTGCTTCTAGAGCTGTGGGGCGTGGGTTCGATTCCCACCCAGGACAAGCATTTTGTGATATAAAACAAATGTTTGTTCTGTGTCTGGGTGTACTGTATGTATTATAAGTAGGTATGTATTTACAAAAAAAAAAGTATTTAAGTATTTTATCAGTTATCTGACTCCCATAGTACAAGCTTTGCTTAGTTTGGGGTCAGATGGCGCTGTGTGTAATGTCCTAAGATATTTATTATTTATTATTATTATTATTTGCAAGTCATTTGTCACTCGAAAAAAAACGTATGCTTATAAATACATAAAAAAATATCGTAGGGCATTGCACACAGCGCCATCTGACCCCAAACTAAGCAAAGCTTGTGCTATGGGAATCAGATAACTGATAGAATACTTGAATACTTTTTTATTTTTCTAGTTTTGTACTGTTTTCGCGCGGGTAAGATAATTTTGTCTTTGACGCTTGCGTGCGTATGGCGGGGGAGGCTGAGAGGTTGACGCTTTAATGTTCAATTCTTAGTGCTCGAATTATTTAAGATACTCTCAGAATATTCGACTGAAGCCTACTTTTTTGAAGTTCTCTATGTTCAGAACGAACCATCGTCTTCATTTTCGTTCTGTCTTTTCTCTTATGGTATACTAAATGGTAGTAAATGTGTGTGAAAATCTATATTGCAAGTTTTGGAATACGGGTTGAAATTTCAGAGGTCAAAACTAAAGTGGAAAAAGGCTGAAGACGACACCATAGAAAAAGTATACTTTGCTTACTTGCTTGCTAAAGAAAATTTGCTTCATCTCCACTACTCCCACACAACATAAAGATCGAGAATAAAAAGGAAGGACATTTATTTTAAAAATTAATGCTCACATATTTTAGAAGTTAATAAACTCGTCAATCTTAACAGTTACAGTTAGATATTAATTTTCCTTCCTATGAATTAGATTCCTTTCTTCTGTTATCGTTAGGTGCCTGAAGGTTGGAGATCAGTTGACAAGTATTCTTTGTGTGCCTTTAGAAAGCCTTTTTTTATGTCACAAATGGCAAACAAGCAAACAGGTTGCCTGATGGTAAGCAGTCACCGACGTATATCTGCCATACCTACAATACCAATTAAAACATCTTTTGAAGAACCCAATGTTGTAATACTGCAAGAATACGGAGAAAGGAAGACCATTCTGTAATTTGCTGCATGGCATTTTGTAGCACATTTTCAGATGCTTGGTAAGAAGTATTTCTCTTTGAGTAGATCCTAGAAAATCGAATAATATGTGTCTCAGATAAGCGTTAAAATTATTTGCTTTTTGCAAAAACAAAAACATCTTGAGGAAAACATCCCAAATCCGAAAAAACAATAATATAATTATGTGAGCTGTGAGCTATCAGGTGAGCTGTGGTCAAACACCTAGCCTGTCAACCATAAAAAAAAAGTGATATGCCAATCAATACGGCGAAAATACTGTGAAATTTTAGCCTTATTATTTTAAGGCTACGCTCAGTAAAAGATAAGTATGATGCAGTATTAGCAAGCAGCGTGTGACTCGGCGTGCCGTTCAGTTCCCCAAAAAAACTTGCTGCCATTTCTTCCCTGGAACTTCTATTCAATACTTTAATACTTGGCTGTGTAAATTCAGATCCAACAATACCGAGGCGCGTACAACCGGCACGGATGTTCGTATTGTTTATGCCGTATTAAATTGCTAGAACGTTGCCCGGTTATTGCCGAAAACCGTATTTCGGTGCGCGTATCGCTGTAACTCGTGGACCTGAATTGCTACGCCCTTAGCTTGCGGTATTGCCGTATTGCTGTTAGTTTTGTTGCGCAATTGCTTGGGAAATTTCGTGTAGTCATAACGATAATCAATATGGGTCTATTGAAATAGGTAAACGCTAAAAGATTTAGTGGGAGTTTGTAAGTAGGAAATCATTCAAGAATAGATAATACGATTTAGCATTTTTTACTTTGATATAGAAAAGAAAAGACATAAAGAAATAATTGCTCCATTCATTGAGAGATATAAAAAAACTAAAAGAAATAATGCAAAGAATGCTTCTTTCATTTTTTTTTTTTTATTTTAAGTGGTAACGTCTGTCCATAATCATTGAGCCGGTACTCAATAGTAAAACAAAGTCCATGACTTCGATGTTTCCACGCTCATTAATTTAGAACATTTGCTATTTAACAAACTTATTTACTTTTAAGTAGGTACTAACAATAACAACAATTGTGATTTTCCGCAAATAAAGATCAAAATAAATGCCATTAGCTGTAATTTCACTGTAAAATTATGCTCCATTTGTCCATAAAAAAATGTATTTGTATGGAAAACGAACCACCTTAAATTTAAAATTTCATAACTTTTTGCAATGTGTTTGTAAATTTAGCAATAATTTTGTGTGCTGTTAGCGAACCTTTTACTTGGTGGCAGATATCCTTAGCAGGAGGTCGTCTAGGTAGGTACCACCGCAGTACCAGTTGTTTTGCCGCTAAGCAGTAGCGTGTAAGCATTACTGTGTTCCATTTGAAGGGTACTGCAGCTAGCGAAATTACTGGGCTGTTGAGACTAACTCTATCAAAAGTCTCAAAGTAATGAGCGCCAAAGCAGTGATGCACTGGACTTTGTTTTGTTACTTAAAGTTCTGTGTATCGCTGCGATGGTCATGGACAGGCGTTATCTCTTACCATTAGGAGAGCGTCTCGTTCGTCTCATTACTTTTTACATTAAAAAAAAAACCTATAATAGAAGTTTAAAAAATGCGTCAATTTGACAAAGGTGTCTGACCGCGAAGTTTGTAGAGCTAAAATAAAAAAAAATATGTTGGGACACTTTCACTTGTACAGCGCAATCCACTGCTGTCTACCAACTCAACGAAAGTCGAATTAATCTTTAGAAATTAAATTATAGGAAAATCATCCTTGAAATCATGTTTTATTAACTTCCGAAATACTAGTGAGCTCATAAAAATAGCCTAAAAGCATTTTAGTCATTAGCAGATTATTCCAAATCGCGTGACAACGAATACTTATTCTTCCTCGATGCGTGCTACAGTTTAGAAATTACTATTCATTAAAATATTTCCAAAATATATGGCTCTATTTATATTTTCCCTATGACTGATAATAAATTGGATATTTTATGAGTTTTGTGGATCTATATTAGGTCGAAGGTTTTGTGTAAGTTTTTAACTATCACGATAATCAATAAAGACAGTTGATTTTGTATACCTATCTACATATACATTGCCCTGTTAGTGAAGCAATAAAAAAAAAATGTGTCAACTTTGCTTTATGAGTTAAAAGGCAAACGTAACATTTATATTAAATATTATGTATCTAGGTATTAATGTATTCATCATCATCATCATCATCATCATCAGTCTATCGAAGTCCACTGCTGGACATAGGCCTCTCCCAAGTCACGCCACTCACCCCGATCCTCGGCTTTTCGCTTCTATCCACCGCCAGCTGTCCTACGTATATCGTCACTCCATCGAGTCTTTAATGTATTAGGTATAAGTAGGTACATAATGTATTTACAATAAAACTGCTTGTATAAATATTTTATCAGTTATAATAAATAAATAATGTTCACCGGTATTCATAATTATATCAACATTCTGTATCTAAATAAAATCATGTTTAGGATAAACGTTTTTTTTTCTTTTGTAGAGTGAAATTCCTAAATATTAAGAGGATTTGAAAGTTGGTGATTTCATTGACTTATAAAATAATTTAAAAAAAAAAATCGATTTTACTGCGTGTCGGTTTTAGCATGCAATTAGATACCTACATAAAAAATCAATTTGATACGATGTACACGTTGTTTTTATTTGTCACTAGTAATAAAGTTATTATCTGAGTGGAAATGCGTATTCAATCTCGTCTTACCGAAGTTGAAGTAGATGTTACAGTATTACAAGAAAATCGAGTGTAGGGCAGGCACACCACTGTTTTTTCCAGTGAACCTCGATTGCTTACCTCGAAAGAAATGGCGACGTTTTACGGGCTAGACCTTAGGGTAGACCTAAGCCCAATAAATGTTTATGAGTAAGGCATGGCAAATAAAGTAGGTATTTATTTATCCCTGTAATTTGGCTAGCTGAAATAGCTTCCGCAAAAAAAATGTCTATGGTAATTGGCAGCCATGATAAGATGGGCTTATTCAGCTTAAGTTCTATCATGTATTTGTCTATTTGTATTGTGTCGAATACATGTTTTACATTATTTCGTTTTGGCACAAATATTTGCATCAAAAAACCTCTCACAGGAAAAATCTTCAAAGCATTCACAAAAATCAAATAGGTATTGTATAAATATTTCTATCTAGACAGAAAATGTTATCCTTCTGAAATATTGAAAGGATAACCTTGTACTTTTTTTTCACCGATTTCTGCTTCCATAAAGGCAGTTACCAGAACTTAACAAAGCCATAAGAAAAAGGAAGTCGATACATAAACGCGTAGGCTTATGGGTAACGCTATATCGGGAACGATCATCGGATGTATACCACACCTTATTTCAATAACAAGAGACGGCACAAAGGAAACCCGGTTGTTATGTATTTTACCTGAAAACTTGACACCGATGTCTGAAATGTCTGAAGATGCTGGAAAAGTCATATTAGCGTCTAGTGCCTTTATCATCGACGTACAAAGAAATACATACAAACTACCTAAACTAATTAACAAACAAATAGATTGCTCTGATGAACAAGTGAAGCATGCAATGGAGACTGTATTGGGCATGACACATCAGCATTAAGCGTCGCTTTGACCAAGCGCATTAAAAAAGATTTTTAGGTACAAATGTGCGAAACTTTTCTTTTTTTAACTCGAGTTTTTTTTTTATATTAATGCGCTTGGTTAGGTGTACCTGAAGCTTCCTCTAAACGTTGGAAAACATAAACATTTTTGTAAACATAATTGTGTTACGGTTTCAAAGGTAGGTACTGCAGGTGAAATTACATGGCTATTGAGAAAACACCCGGACACAGAACAAACATTAATTTGTTTATACCTCAAATAGTTTGTCCTGGATGGGAATCGAATTCACGCCCTACAGCTCTTGAAGTTGATATACCGCCAATGAGTTAACAAGGCTGTAAAATCCTATCCTATCCTAGTTTTCAAGTCCCATCCAGAAATATAAACATGCACGTTCTATTCTCACCATGTTACGCAAGCTATAAAATAAAGCATTCTTCAACACGCCCATAAAAGTCACATGAAATGCCTACTTGGAATAATTTTCGCCCGAACACCTAAAAAACATTTACATACATAATGTAAGAATATGAAATGTATGGGAGTTCAAAGGTTATTATGATTAGATATGAAGTTTGTGAGACTCGATGCTGGAATTGGAATTTTTAGATGACAGTGTCATGAATAACAATAATCATAATTTTAGCGATTCGTCTAAATATAATGTATGGTAATTGTTATGAGAATACATAACTCAATTTTAAATTAAAATTAAAATTCTTCCTCCAAAACGGTATTTATAGGTATCTACATATAATCTGTTACTTTATGTTATTGATTTTGTCTACATTCAGTTCGCCGAATATAAAATGTAGCGGTATATACGTACGATAAATAATAATAACTTACTAATTCACTTAAAAATATATATAATAATATATATCCTATGTAATTATCATTTTTATTTTACAATTTAGATATAAGGATAATTTTTGCTGTCGAAGTTGTTTGAAATTGGGACTACTAACGCCATCTCTTGAGTGGAGCCGAAGTCTTACATGAAATTATCGATAACTTTTCTTAGAATTTCAATTTTTTTTAAGTTAAATTTCTGCGTAGTTTTATACCAATAAGTAATAAGGTTTTAAATTTTTCACATTTTTAATTTTATGAGGTTGCTGAAAACTATATGTTCTTTATTAAAACGTCTATACATATGAGAATGAGCTTGACTGACAATGTTTTATTATTGGTGTATTGTGTATTTATCGTATTCAGAGACATGAAAAGGCTTTAAAAAGGCATGAAGAATTAATCTTCGACACTGTATAAACACTAGTGCATCGACTTCAAATTTGTACCCACATTTCCCTCATAACAGCCCTATCGATGCTATCATAATCGATATCAAAATTAAAAACACGTCACGGCGCTATCGAATCGCCTCGCAGGGACGAAAATACGTAACTTCCGTTTTCCGCAACATCGAGTACATTTTGAAATATTTTAGTACTGTTGTAACGACTTGATGCGATGCCGAAGGGCCACTTATATATCTCTTTTATCTTTTGTTGGCTCGCCCTTTCGCCCTTATAGGATAAAATGGGAGGGCTCGATAGTGGAGTGTTTTTCAGTAGTAAGTAATGTGGCGCTTCGTAGCGCTTAGAAATTGGTTTCGGTCATGTTTTGGACTTCGCTTTGGCTAGGTTCATTATAAAATATATAGCACTAAATCACTACAATGTATTTATTGAAATAGTAAATAATGTAGTAGATATTGTCAGTGTACCATTTTCCAATATTTGTGTTGTTTCAGCGATTTATTCGGTTTATTTCGATGAATTTCGTATTACTACAATTACTTCGCCAAAGCATGTGATAACGTTGCCACCACTTAACTAGGGCTTGACTGGTCTCGATCTTGACCTATTTCACTTGATTTTAACGCAATGAGAAAAACTAGACGCTCTCCTGATGGTATGAGATTTGGAGGATGAGAGTTTGAGGGTTTGAACCCACGCCCTACGGCATATGACCTGTTTTTGTAATTTGTTTTGTGTGTTTAATAAATTAAAAAGAAATGGAATGAAAATAACATTGGATAGTACTTTTGCTTTCATTCTCTCACTTCGGCTATTCAAAAACAAAACTACATAACTTCATATTTATGGCTTAATACAAGGGGTGGTCACTAGGGAAATTTAACAGCTATCAGCATTTGCATGGATGCTGACCCTTCTATCTGTAACTCTTAATATCTCCCTCTACAAACATTATTTGCATATAATTTTAGTCCATTGTTATATCATGGGAATGGACAGTGCCCAGTGGAAAAGATATATTAATTTTATTATACATCATATATTTGTGTATACATATAATAAACTCAACCATTATGGAATGACTTTCCCTTGCTTTTGCATCACACTTTGTATCATGAGGTTGTCTAGGTAAGTACCAGATATTCTACCGCAAAGCACTAGTTTATAAACATTATTGTGTTTCGGTTTGAGGGGTAGGTACCTACAGCAGCTAGCGAAATTACAGGGCTGGTGAGACTAACCATCTAATGTATCAAAGTAATGAGCGCCAAATCAGCGATGCCCTAGACTTTGTTTCGTTACTCAAAGTTCTGTGTATCGCTGCAATGGTTTTGGACAGCTGTTATCTCTTACCATCAGGAGAGCGTCCAGTTCGTCTCATTAATCCCACTAATATTATAAATGTGAAAGTTTGGATGGATGGATGGGTCTTTGTTACTCTTTCACGCAAAAACTACTGAAGGGATTTAGGTGAAAATTTGGTATAAAGGTAGCTGATACCCTAGATTAACACATAGGCTACTTTTTATTTCGAAAACATGTAGCGGGTAACACCGCGGGGCGCAGCTAGTATTAAATAACAATTAAAAAAACAACCAACTGGCTTCCTCGATTCCTGAGGGGCATAATGTAGATCTTTTCAAGGTCAGCTTAATTAGATATGTCTTCTATTTGTCGCGGTATTGAGTCTGCATCCCTTTGTTATTTGTTACTATGATCAGAAAAAACACTTAAGTTTTTTATTTGTACTACTTATATAAAGAACGTCTTACTATTTCCCCACGTATTGTAGACAAGAAGGTACTTTCTATCCATGTCTATGTATGTATAGCCTTTCTCCAACCGAAAACCATGTATAAATACAGCAAGTAAGTACACAGTATGGCGATGCGACCGCCCGTGTAACTGCCCCTGGTTCGTTGAACATGGACAATGAACATCTCTATACGTGTGATACACTGTTATTGCGTTGTATTGGTCGTAGAATGTATTTATTTTGCTGGTAGGTATGTGGAAATATTGTAAGGTGTGTCTATGTTAGATATAGAACGTAAAATTGTACCTAATGTTGCTGTTAGCTTTTCTTCACCGTGGAAAATATACGTACACTTTTTTATTATTAATTGATTAATACATTGAATTGTGATTTACCGTCATATCAAGTGATGTAAAGCAAAGATGCTGTCTATTATGGAGCATATTTGTCTAGAAGAAAACAATTACTAATAGTATTTTAAACCGTCTTCAAAAAAAAAAACGAAGGGATTCGCAATTCGGCAGAAATTTTTTTTTTTTGATATTAGTGGATTACTCGAAGACAGCTGGTTTTATAAGTCCAATTTGATTTGATTTTTGTTAGGAAGTATATAAGTACTTTCCTATTGGTGTCATAGAAATTCATCAAAATCGGTCCAGTAGTTATTAAATTATACGACTATTTAAAAAGGCAAAAGGAAATCCCGGGACCACGATGTCATGATACGGGCTGTGAATGCAGTGCGAAGCAAGCAAATGGGTTTAAAAAGTGTAATTTTTAACCCTATCGAAAAGCAATCGCCAGAATCTGTCTTTAAGCTACATTTGCTCTAAAAATACTTACAGCCGACGCATTGCACCGCAAACATTATTATAGAGCTGCAAATCGTACACTCGGGCGGGACCAATAATGATGTCGCGTGAACAAATACCTTCATAAACCTATAGTTTCTTGCAAATAAATCCGAGAGACAAGATGTCTAAATCAGCCTCTATCTGGATTGCGATCGACCGTGTAGGTAGACGTTTTATGCTTTGGTTACGGAAAACGAACGGTTCTGCTTTTGAACGGTTGTGTCTATGTTTGTGGGAAGAATAGGGAATACAGTTCAATCTGTGTACCTACTCTATTGCATATTCTTAAAAAGATTTATCTTGAGTTTGTGTTCTTTTATTTACCACACTAACATCTATTATGGTACGTTTATTGTACATTCGTTTTTTTTATAAGGTAGGTACCTACTAATTAGGTTCTTTTAATAGATATATTGTTTGAGTGAAATATCGGAGCTACTATCAAAGAATAAATAAATATCATAGGATATTAAACAGAGCGCCATCTGACCCCATAATAAGTACAGCTTCTATACCTACCTATATACTTTTTTTTTCGTAAATTACAGAATACCCAGAAAAAAAACAAACATTTTTTTATACAACAAAACGTTTGTCCTGGGTGGGAATCGAACCCACGCCCTACAGCTCTACAAGCAGATATACAACCAATAAGCTAACAGAGTTGTCAAAATCAAGAGAATCAATAAACATCCCTTTATAATTATATCTATAACATTGTTCATATTGCAAATGGTCATATGCGTCGGTAACTTTGCCAACCGTTAGCTTGATCACAGCTCTTTCTATTAAACAATCAGTTTAAAGATCTTGTTTCGTTTCTCATTTTCGGTTCAAAACATATTTTACTAAGTCCAATATCCAAAATCCATATCGAATAGATTAGGGTTCCATTCGACGTCGTCCGTCCCACGTCTCAATTTATAATTCACCACCGGTGGGTACCTATTAAATATGCATTTGTTCACGTTATTAACATGTCGTAAGACTATTTTATTGCAACAACCAGTTTCTTGTATATCCCTTAGTTTATTGCTAATATATTCATTATAACATACGTCTTTCCCATCGCATTAAAATACCTTATATAAATAACTAAACAAAACCTATTCGGGCATAACTTACGCTGAACAAAACTATAATTCAGGCAAAAAACGAAATATGGGTACCAGTCTTTTTTGGGTAACGTCTTGATTAAGTAGGGGCCACCTGCTTGGGTACGGGTCCTTTGGAACTCGATAAATAAGTCGGAAAAAATATTAATGGTCACATAAAGATTATGTTGAAATTCAAGTAAGGGCTCTATGGTCGTTTTAGTTGTAATAAATTGAACGGATTGCTTTAGAACCGCTTTTGTCTCGACCGAAAATTGGTTTGGAATAGGATGATGATATTCGAAACTTGGTATCTAGCTTGTTTTGAGTCGTAAGTCTTACTTATGGATTGGGGGACCATTACAGACTCTCTATGGCCTATAAAGATAATTTCAGTACAATGTTATCTTATTTATTACAATACGGTAATGTTAGAAGTGGAATATGGACATATTTTTTTTTAGGTAGTTTTCTTATTTGGAATTTACAAAAACTTGAATGTAGATAGAACAAATATCACAAAGGGAACGTGTTGTGGAGAAAATAACAAGACATTTGTTTGGAATTTTTATCTTGTTTCACCATTTGTTTTGCAAACAGATTTCAGCAAAAAAAAATTAGCTGTAATTTTGTATCGTGTTTTATGACTTTTGTTAAAAATACTACGTCCTCTTTGGCATTACATTAAAAAACAATTTCTTGAACAAAGGTATCATAATGTTACCTTTACAACCTTTTGAATAAAAGTCCGAAATTCTTATTCCCTTTGTCGGTGATTACAAAAGAAAGTTATACGGCCATAATGAACGTGCAGAATCAAATTTCACACACAAAAAGATAGTATTTTTTGCGCATCTACATTGTGGTCGATTTTAAATTACCTCGAAAACTATCCCACAATGCAATACTCCAGGTAAATAGCAAAACAAAATGGCTTCCCCTTCATAATAAATCTCTCCAGACATCTTTCTGCTTTATATCTAATCGCAAATTTATTGTTGCGAGGCTCGATGTAGTACGAATTAACAATGAACATATTATTATTAATAATGGAATAAAATCATTCGGGGTCATTCTATGACTTTATTGTAGTTTTTATAGCCGCAGTGAGTGCTATTGAAGTAGTTTTTCCATGCTGTAAAATTTAGTGATGCACCAAATTTTATGGCCGGTTTTTGCCTAGATCCGGCTAAATTCGATCGCGATCGTACTTATAGATCCGAATCGAAAAAAAGCGAATTTAAAACGTATTTTTATAAAAAAAAGTGCACACATCAAACAAATAGCTAATGCTCATTTGGCAGAAAATCTGCTTCAAAAGCTGTAGGGCGTGGATTCTAAACCCACCAGAACAAACATTTACCTATGTGACGATAAATGTTTGTTCTGTGTCTGGGTGTACTGTATGTGCATATGTATTATCATTATCAGTTATTTTGTTTCCATAGTACAAAGCTTTGCTTTATATTGGGGCTAGATAGCGCTGTGTGAAATGTCCGACGATAGTTATTAGTTAAATATTATTATTAATTATTTGTGAACTTATCTTGGTTTTTTAATTCTCTTGTTTGCTTTATTTCTGTAGAAGCACTAAACTATGCGCAGATGACAAAAAAATAAGTAAATGACTTTAATTCTGTACATTTATGTGACTATAAATGTTTGTTTGGATGTTTGGTAGATGGTTTGTTTGTTTGAATGTTTAAATATTTAAGCAGCTTATATTTAAATATTTCGAAGGTTAATTAGATCAACGCATTTTACCCGTACATGAATCGATTATAATTAAATTAATTTATTGTTTTGTTGCTAAGTAGTTGGATATAGACTTGAACTATAATAAAGGTTAATATCAAATAACAAATAAAAAGACGAACTAAAGTTGCCGGATGGTATAACAAGCCGGATGCATTGCATCACTACAAAACATTAAAATTTCAAATTCTATTTTATATATATTTGTTTGACACGAATGATTGACACCGTATCTCTATAAGAGTTCTCGATATAGGGAGATCATTTGAAGATTTTACGAGCTTCACGACGAGTTTCATCGATAAATTTATCTGTTGTGAACATTTGGGCAATTTTATGACTCATTTGGTGGCAGTAAATGTCGCTGTGTATAGTCGGAATTACACCTTCTGATTGTTATGGCGCACTAATGACAATGTTGAGGTTTAGATAAGGTGTTAAAAGTTTTATTTCTATAGAGACTACCAATGTTGTTTTTGTTTTCCGGTTAATTTTTAATTCCGACTATGTCCGGCACTTTTGTATCCGGAATCAGAAATTATTTTACGTTACTGAAATAATGAAAAAAATTATAAAGCTAATCTTTTTTTTTGTAAGTAATGATACGAACGAAACGTTCTCCTGATGGTAAGAGATGACGCTTGCCCATGGCCATTGGGCATGTTTTGTTAATTTCTTCTTTACGATGAAGTTATATTTTCAAGTTCAAAGTTAAGTCTGTAGGAATTCTAAGCACATTATTCTTAATTATGATTTTGAATAAATAATCAAAAAAAGTGTATTTAAAAAAAATATAAAGGATAATATCTCTTTTATTTTCTTTACAGTTTTTCTTTAAATTCTTTATAGTATAGATAGTTTTCTTTTTAATTCTTATTGGAACTTGACATTCACGTTTCCTTCTAAATTTTTAACCTTTAGCGAAATATGTCGTATTTGCACTTAGATACCATGTTTCCTCTTAAATTACATTTTAGCTAAAGGATACAATAAATTCTTTTCGACTTATAAGAGTTAGGACAAATTTATTTTTTGGAACGCTTTTTTACCAAGGCCATCGTGCCTAACACAAAATGATCACGAAAAATCTTAATCACATTCATATACATTATAGAGATAGTGAAAGAGTAGGCACCATTCATTGATATCTATGTAGGTACTATGTAGGTACCTACTAGAAGCCATACACAAACACTCAATTTGTTCAACTCCACTGCAGAGCCGTCTAAACACATTGTTCAGTATCTAATCCACAAAAAAAAATTGAGCTGTTAATATGATAATAAAATTTAATTATTTCTGGTTGGTTGCTAAGCAAATCTAACTTCCAATTTAAAAATAAAATAAAATTTATATATATTAAAATCCCTTAAGGGAAAAATCTCATTTCATACTATATATCTAACTTTAAACTAAGCAAATCTTGTTTTTTTAAAATGTAAAATGTACTGAAACGATCGAGACGCTCTCCTGATGGTAAGAGATAACGCCTGTCCATGACCATTGCAGCGATACACAGAACTTCGAGTAACAACTTACTTGAGCTTGAGAGCCAATTCCATTCCAGGCTAGGTGTGCTTTACCATCTTCGACCACACCTTCACTTAACATCAGGTGAGCTGTGGTCAAACAACTAGCCTGTCAAAACATAAAAAAAAAACAAAACAAAGTCCAGGGCATCACTGCTTTGGCGCTCATTACTTTGAGACTTTCGATGGTTAGTCTCAACAGCCCAGTAATTTCGCTAGCTGCAGAACCCTTCAAACCGGAACACAGTAATGTTTACACACTACTGCTTAGCGGCAGAATAACTGGTACTGCGGTGGTACCTACCTAGACGACCTCCTGCTAAGGAGATCTACATCCGTAGACTGCATCTTCGCTTAACATCAGGCGGGATGGCGGTCAAACGCAAGCCTATCTATTATAAAAAAAAAAATACTACCACCAAGTAAAACTACTTGTACTATAAGACCAGATAACAGTGTTGTTTTGCGACTACGATAGAATACTTTTACAGTTTATTTGTGAACACATAGGTACTTATTTTACAATGGGAACTAACGTGGTTTTGACACAATTTTTGTTTTACTTATGTGGCATTCAACTCAAGTTTAATTATGTCGAATACTTATAAAAAACAAAGTAATGAGCGCCAAAGCAGCGATGCCCCGGACTTTGTTTTGGTACTTAAAGTTCTGTGTATTGCTGCAATGGTCATGGACATGCGTTATCTCTTACCATCGGGAGAGCGCATCGTTCGTCTCATTACTTTTACATAAAAAGAACTATAATTACATAGTACTTATTCATACTTACATTTAGAACACCCAGAAACAGAATAAACATTATCGTCACGCAAATGTTTGTCGTTAGTGGGAATCGAACCCTCGACCTACAACTCACGAAGCAGAGCTACTGTCGAGTGTGCTAACAGGGGCAATCTACTTTAGTAGTTGTGTTTTCCAACTACGTTGCATCGTAGTCCTAACTTTTCTTTTCCGCTTTTCCAGACCCAGTCCGCTCCGCTCGAAGGCTTCGCGGGAACAACATTATTCTTCGAGCTAGCGCCGCCCAGCCTCCGAAGCTCTCTCCGATTGGCTACACACTCTCCGCCCAATACACACCTACAATTATATTTATAATGCACACACTGATATAATTTACATTGAGCTGAATTTGTTGCCATTGAGGGTAATTGAAAATTTGTTGTATTGACCCCCGGGAACGTTACGGATTGCGATTGGTTTAAGTGATTAGTTTTCGAGTTATTTTTCTAGGCATTTTTATGTGTGTTTTTTTGGAAATAGATGTAATTATGACATTAATATTATTGACATAAATACATGAAAGTTATATAGGTAGGGACCACCGCTGTATGAGATATTCTGCCGTCAATTTATAGTGTGCTAGTATTACTATACTGCATCCAATGAAAAAACGTAGCTATTGAGACTAACCATCAGTTTTTTCAAAATTATAAACGACAAGTGCACATTTACGCTGCCTTGCGTTTTTTTGTTACTCAAAATTATAGGTAGGTACCGCTGCAATCCTTATGACTATAAGGTGTTATCTCTTGCCATCAGGAGAGCGTATCGTTTACTGGTAAAAAAATTATCAATTTTTAATTAAAACAAATAAATAATACGTCTGGAAAACAAAAGGGGTTTGGTGTGTTCAAACGTAGTACCTACCATATTAATAAGATTTGTGTCAGAAAACTTGACTCATGCTGTTGATGGTTTTCAATTAAATCCAATATAAAATGACAAATACATCAATAGCAAGTAGTTTCATTTATATTATTGTCATTGAGATAAAACTCTACGCTTCTGACATAAATTTTTCAAATTCAAATTTAAAAAAATCTTCATCAGCCTTCAAACTTCAGCAGTGCAAATAAATTCCGTGTTTGCCCGATTGTAGAAAGGGACAAGTAAAATCAGGTTGTGCAATTTTAAGGCACACTCTTTGTACTGGATCTCATATAAAATTTGTAGTAAAAATGAAGACCTTAACTGTTGTTTAAATTATACATAGGTTTTTTTATATTGATTAGAAAGCTACAATTATATGACACAAATTTTATAAATGTAGTTATTGAAAAAAGAAACAGAACCTACCTCACAGCAAAACACTTTTACGCAAAGATAGTAAATAAATACTTTACTCTAGGCGTGCGTTTGCTAATGATCTCTGATGTAAAGCAGCGATATGGCCGAAGTTGGAGTACATTTACTACCAATTCACATTTTATAAAGTAAAAAACAATCTGCCAATCAAAGTATTCAGAACCACACTAAGTAACTGCTAAAATGGTTTTAAAAGTATTTTTATTGTTCATGTTAAAAATTGTAAAGAACGAATTACTTTAATATATGCCTGAATCTGTGATATTGATTGATCTGTCTAACACGTGGATAGAAATAATGTTGCTGTGCTTTTTTTGTGTAAAAGTAATGAAATGTACCAAATGTGCAGTTCATCTGATTGTAAGAGGTAGCACCTCATCTGTCTATAATTGCGTCGGTATTTAGAATTTAGAGTAGATTTAGAGATTAGGCTGTCATTACTTTGAGACATATTTTATGGCAGTCAAGCAGGCAGCTTGCCTGATGGTAAGCAATCACCGTCGCCTATGGATATCCGCAATACCGGATGCACTACAAATACGTTGCCAATTTTTTAATTTTCTTTTAACACTCCTTGAAACACTCCTAAAACCAATATTTTACAACATACGGGAATACGGAAGAAGGAAGATCGTTCCACAGTTTGCAAGTGTACCTATAGCATTAAGGAACGTGTGAATTGCAGTGTGAGATTTCCTTAAATCAATTATGTGTGGATGAGCTTTTAGACGATGGCTAGTGCAGAAATGGAACAGTGTCGCCGGCATAAGATCGAATTCCTCAGAACAATCGGTAATCCCAGAATCATCGATAATTCTGACAGCTCTACGCTGTATCTAATGCATGGGCGTCAAGTAGATACTAAAGCGCTTCATTCAAGAGGTATGAACAGTAGGTACTCCACGTGAGGTCGGACTTGCGCTTTGTTCAGCAGTAGTCTCTAACCAGACGTGAAATACCGTTTCGCTTTATTGAGCTAAAATGTTAACACCCAATATACCAATGCCTTCCAAAACCTGGAGACGAGTGTCCTGAAATCGAGAGTAAGTCTAAATAGTAATTTTATATTCACAAAATTGTAATATTTTTGTAACCTAAAGCGACTGCTTTTAATTAATAGGTACGTAGAGACGTACGCTAGTTAACTGGTGATTAAGTTAAATAACGAATACATTGTAAGTACTTGTACATTACCTGTCTGTTCCAAACGTCCGATAAACAGCACAATACTAATAAACAAACTGCTGTTTAATTGGTCCGCCTGTACATTTTAATTGGTCGTAAATCGACAGACGCTCCTTAATGGCTGATCTCCACTTAAAACACACCTTAACACTTAAGCACCTTGTCACAGTACCTTCTGAATAAGGACTAACTCTGCTCTGTTTATAAATGTGGTTAAAATATTTTATGTGAAAAGATTCTTAACCAGTCAAGTGTGTTTCAGTAGATATAACTAATAAATCTCGAATTAAATTAAGATTTTTCCATCGGGTGATTTACTACAGGCATACTTGGTATCTCCCGGAGTTTGTCTTTGATTGGCTTAATGGAAATATCTCGTAAGTATTCAATTAACGATTCTGATAGGCCGCCTGAAATAGGATGCCTGAATTAAATTAATACATTCTATGTAAATAAGTAGATATGTGAACAAACAAATAAATGGAAAAATTTTGTAACGAATTATGTAAGACAATATCTGCTTATATTAATTACCAAGTAGGTATATAGATATGTAGGTAGGTTTCTTTATATAATTAAGAAAAAAAAGACTTACAAAATTGTGACCAATAAAATTTATAAATTGTTTTCGAAACAGATAAAATAGATAAATCGTAAATATATCGTAGGACATTACACACAGCGCCATCTGACCCCAAACTAAGCAAAGCTTGTACTATGGGAGTCAGATAACTGATAGAATACTTAATTTTTTTTATTTGGCCCTTATGCGATTTATTAATTAATTACACAATCTTTATCTCAAAGAACATAATATATAAATTTCTAAACCTTTCATTACATAGATCCATTTTTATAATGGATACATTTATAATGTAGGTAGGTATACATATTTATAATGTCATGTTTTTACCTAGGTATTATATTCCATTTTGGTAGGCTAGCCAGCCGAATAACTACTAAAAAGTATCCTACCTCCATGCTATGGTTTCCTCGCGATGTTTTCCTTCACCGGCAACTCAAGCTCATTGTTGGGGTTTGAACCCACGCCCTTCGGCATGCGAAACGACTGCGCTAACCAATGAGCTATGATCGCTACTTATAACATTGGTGTTACTTTAAAATATTTATACTTATATCTGTAAAATAAGCTTACGAGTACCTGTTTACAGCTGCTTTGGCACTCATTAGTACTTTGACATAATTATGTGACATTGTTAAAACCTAGGTTTCCAAAGCATATTTGTAGGTAATAAGAAATCTAATCAACTGTACGTTATTATAACTAATACCATGTAACAACTGATTAAATCAACTAACGTACCTAAATGTGTTTTTCATTTTCCCAATCAATGTGATTCCAACTAAGAATTATTCCTAGTTAATCCACCCAATAAATACCTGAAGAATTATTTCCATCACTAGTTATTTGCATACTCTCGTTTATTTTGATCACGTTAAGTGGCTGCTGTTCAACGCATAGCGTAATTCACTCATCAAGTACAGAAAAACACCCATCGCCGACATTTTTATATGATGTTTTGTGAGAATACGCAATCCATGATTGCGTTCTCTTTCACAAGCATTATCCTTCGGGTGCGCCTACGACTCCACACGACAAACTGTGTTATGAAGTGTGTGTGTGAAGTGTACGGCGTGGGTTTGATTTCCGCTCAGCACAAACAGCTATGTGACGAACATAGATGTGCATTCTGTGTGTTATAAATGTATGTACAGCGTAAGTGAGCACCAAAAGAGGTTTGGGGTATCTTTGCTTTACATTTTTGCAGTACAAGACATTCTACTGCCAAGCAGTAATGCAGCAGTTTTGGTTTGAAGGTTAGTGAAATTACAGGGTTGTTTAGACTTACCATCGAATGTCTCAAAGTAATGAGCGCCAAAGCAGCGATGCATGCCCCGGACTTTGTTTTGCTACTCAAAGTTATGTGTATCGCTGCAATGGTCATGGACAGGCGTTATCTCTTACCATCAAGGGAGCGTCTCGTTCGTAGGTATACCAAATTACTTTTAAATAATAAAAAAATATTTCTTTGATGGCATTGTGAACGATTAATTTTTGTAGGTCTAGACAATAGATGATGATGGTAGAAAAGGGGGAAAGCTTTGCTTACTTTCGCTGACATGTGGTTGAATATAACTAAAATTCTGATTACGTTATACCTACTTGAACAGTTGCTTATCACACTAATATTATAATGGCGAAAGTTTGTTAGTGTGTTTGTATGTTTGTGACTTCTTCACGCTCAAACGGCTGGACCAATTTCGATGAAATTTTGTATAGAGGTAGCTGACATTCTGAAATTTTTATCCTAAAAAAATTGTAGCAGGTAACACCGCGGGGCGCAGCTAGTTACAAACATAAATAAATAAATATAGGTGTGTTTTTATAAAATAGATAATTATTTTTTATTAGTTATTTGGTTTCCATAGGTAGTACCTACAAGCTATGATTAGTTTGTCGTTAAATTTAATTTGTTTGAAGTTCTGTACTTAAAGAAATACCTACTTACATAGGATCGCGTTATTGTTTATCGCGTGACAGACAAACCGATAGGTTTTTTGTAAGCTTTACATTTTACATGTGAGTAGGGGTGTGTTGTCGATAGATGTAACGAAATGAGCGTAGATCAAGGATTTTATTCGATAAATATATGGTTTGTGTTAAAAATCTCACGTGCTTAGAAAAAAACAATGTCTAGGTCAGAGATAAAATATAACGGATACGGATAGGTAGGTATTATTGCTCAAAATAACTTTTTTCTTAATAGATTCGCGTTTGACCACATTCTGATTGAAACAATTAGGTCTTCAAACTTTACAGGTTACTTGGTGGTAGATCTCCTTAGTAGGGAGTCGTCTAAACAGGCACCACCGCAGTACCAGATATTCTACCGCAGAGTAGTAGTGTGTAAACATTACTGTGGGGGTCCAATTTGGAGGGTAGGTAGGTACCTACTGTAGCTAGCGAAATTAGAGAGCTGTTGAGACTTACCATCGAATGCCTCGAAGTAATGAGCGCCAAAGCATCGTTGTTGTTGTTGTTGTTAAAGTTCTGTGTATCGCTGCAATAGTCATGGACAGGCTGATGGCGTTAATTTCGCTAGCTGCACTACTTACCTACCCTTCAAACCAGAACACAGTAATATTTACTAAGGAGATCTGGCAGGCGTTAATTCTTACCAATAGGAGAACGTCTCGTTCGTCTAATTACTTTTACTGAGTGGGTGTCCCCCGATGGATATAATCTGAGTGTCATCACGTCGAGAGTGAATCGGTATCTTCTAGGCAAGCGTGCTCCATCTTTGACCGCATCATCACATAAAATCAAGTGAGATGGCAGTCAAACGTAAGCCCATTTCTTATGAAAAAAAGAAGCAAAATACAAAAAACCTAGGTTACTATTAAATCATGATTTATTACGACATAGGTATAAGACAAAAGAGGAAGACAGTCTCAGCAGTTTCACCCTATTACCCTTTTTATCATAGAATAAAACAAAAACAATACAGATGTAACGACCAGATAGAAAGCTAGAGACACCTACAGATTTTTATCTTCCGTCCATTTCAAAACAAGCATGTGGATACATATTCACGCTTGCCTCATAAAGGGGTAGCTAGCAACGATTTAATCAACCGATAAAAGTTGTCAGGGGGCCCCGCGAGATGGCGGCATCTGATAAAAAATGTCTCCTCGATTAGGGTTACCACCTATGACTATAGTCTTAGGTCATCTCTTGGTCTTAAACAAGGAAGGGTGAATTTATCTAAGTTTTAATTTAAATTAGGGAGGTAGCTACTTAATTATAAAAATATTAAACTTTAATCAATTTTGATACGGGGCCCGTCTAGAGCAAGCTACTTCACTGGGTTGACCGTTAGTAGGCCCTTACTTGAACGGATCTTGTATGGTTTATATCTATTATTTATTTATTTTTGTTTGGTTTATATGGTATTTATTTGTAGTTGCGTAGTCTTTTATAACCCTCGCTGTCTTACCTACCTTCATGCGTAATTTTACCCAACTGGTAGTGTAAGAGCGTGCATTTCTCGTTTTTTATTTTTATATTAGGTATGATGATTCTAAATATGTTGATATGAGAACAAAGAATGCTTACCTAATTAATATTAGGTACTTGATTATTAAAAAAAAAAAAAAAGAAAAAGTTAATCCTTGTACCTAATATTATCTGTGCATACCTATCTATTTAAATGATAGCCCTTAAATACCAGATTCAATTCGTTTGGTATAAAATTAGGGATAGCTTCAGACGGCCGCAACTTATTTATTTAGGGTAGGTACCTACTTACATAGGTACCTACTTATCGACTTGATGAAAATCATTGATTTTTCTTCTTAATAGGTACCTAGTACCAACCTACCCGGTGCCTACTTTACTTTTACTTTTTCCTTTTTTTTCTTACCAGGAGGTTGTCGTCTAGGGAGGTACGTAGGTACCTACGCAGTAAGTAGTCACCTACGTCAGACATTCTTCCTCTAAGAAGTGTGCAAACATTGGGTAGGTACTTACCTATAGGTATATCTACCTACTGTGTTGCGGTTTGAAGGGTAGGTACTGCAGCAAGCAAATTATAGGGCTATTGAGAATAACTAGGTAGGTATATAGTCTCAAAGTAAAGAGTGCCAAAGCTGCGATGCCCTGGACTTTGTTTTGTTACTCAAAGTTCTGTGTAGTTCTACAATGCTTTTCTTGTATCACTTACTATCAGGAGAGTGTCTCGTTCTAAGTTCTATTGCTAATTACTTCATTTCACTTTTACTAGGTATCTACTTAGCTATTTAAAATTAGTATTATTATTAAATGAACTGATAAATCTCAAAAAAATAAATTAAAAAAATCTGCCTTTTTAGGATATTTCAGATTTTTTTCTTTAAAATAATTTACAGAAACAAAAAATAAACCAATGAAAAGATCATAGATACTATTCATTAGAATAATTTGTTTACACTTAGTCATGTTACCATATCTACATAATTATAATATTTGCGAGTTACGTTTGCGTAGGTAGGTAAGTAGGTATCTACCTACTTCCGAGGTCAAGCGGTAGATTCTATTTACATCCTTATTATTGTATAGGTACCTACCTAGAGAATGGCGTAGGTATAGGCGGAGAGAACGTGGGATTTTTTTGAGGGAACCTGCTCTTAATGGCAATGAATAAATTTAGGCAACAAAGGTACCTACCTACTCAAATTTATTCTTAATCCATAATATAAGTAGGTACCCTTCTACGCTGTGAATTCCATTTTTTTTATAGGCGACTTCCATGGAACACTAGAAGTAGGTATACACATCTACCAAGTAGGTACCTATACCACCTATGTGTTTCGGCTTAGATACCTACATAATCTTATTCGTAATCGAGGAACTTTTTATAAAAACGTTCACGTGCATAAAAAGTTAAAATACCGTTCAAAGGTTTCTTTTTCCATTTTGAAGTCGGCTAAAATTCTCCAACGCAACTTTCACGAGTTGCCGATCATAATTTTACCTGCAACAAAGAAAATACTCGTTCATAATTATTATTATAACATTTAAAGCTGCTAGCAATAAAAAGTACCTACCTACCTATTGGACCGTTAATGTAGGCTGTGCCTTACCCTGTGTAATTGGTTAGCAGTAGGTATCTACATATTCTTCAAATACAAAAAAAAAACCTTTTTTATAACTACCATAGGCTCGCGAACAAAAAAAATGGTAGGTTGGTACCTTGGTTGGTTATGGGTACCTACAATACTGCTAGGTATGTTTATCTTCTTCGTTGGACAGCAAAACATTTATTTTCAAAAATTGCTGTGCTTTTGTTCACGGCTCAAAACATTGGATAGTAGGTAGATAGATCTACTTTAACGAGTGTAAAACAAATCTGTAGCGGTTTTTTTATTTTACATAAAGTCTGTGCATGTGCGTAGATTTATTTATCTATCTACCTATTGAGATGAGTACCTATCAGCTTTTTAAATCGTTCTTACATAAGTACTTAGAAAATATTGTATTGTAAGTAGGTACCTAAATGTGAATCATTAGGTAATAGATACCTACCAGACCTACCTATCTTTATTTTAAATTTAAACCAATTTTGATGTTAAAGGGTAATTACCTATCGTGATTAAACACAGTACATTACTGAGAAATAAATTAAGCTGCAAATGAAAATACTGGTGAGCAAAAAAAACCAATATTAGGTATATTTTGTGGGCAAAGAAAAAAATATTTATTATCTTTACACGTTTAATAAATTTAAAATAGCTCCATCTATTGGCAAACTTTTAATTTACAATGTGCGGTCAGCATGCTTACGCTAATCTACTTGCATCGCCATCTGTGAACTTGTGCATGCATTAAATAAGCAAAGAGCGTCTTGCATTGGGGGTGTAGTGTTTTAGTTTGTAAGTATTCTACGAGATGTAGTGATAATAAGTTTTGCATAACATTTTAGTGAGAATTTATTTTATGATTAAATGTTAATTTTCTACAAGTTTACATCTCCGTTAAATTTAGTTCTTACCCACGATCTGGAAGATAAAGTTTGGCTTTGATATGCTTATGTAAATTTTAAACTTGACAAAATTGCCATTCTAAAACAATATATTAATTTTATTGTTTAAGTAACTACCTATCTTGAATAAAATAAAATACCTACCTATGTGTTCGCGATTTATGTAAGGATAAGTATTTTGATCAAATTAACCAAAACACAGGCACCTAAGTACATATTTCAATTTTTTTGGTAAAGCACTTTGTGTAGGTAGGTAAGTATATTGCCAGTTGTCACCTAGTGATAAATCAAATGACATAGGTAGGTAATGTGTCTTAGTTGTACCTACAATAAATTCTACCTTCTTGTTCAAAATTGATTATAGTAAGTCAGTAGGTATAATTATTTATATGACTGTAATTTTTTTTTCAGTTGGTAAGTACTTGGTACCTACTTACTGACAACTTTTATTTTACATAGTCACAAACAACTTTGGTCTGAGAGCGGAGATGAGTTGATACCTTGTTATCATAAAATGCCAAAAACGGTCTTTAGACAGGTACCTAAGGGCGATATGAAAGAATTAGATAAACCTTATTTTATTTTGACATTTGACATAGCGTCATCAAGCACTAAACTAAGCAAAGGTACTTTTAGAACTAAATACATATTAAAAATAATGAATAGGAAGGTAACAAACATTTGTGTTAGTTGCATAAATGTATGTTCTGTATGGGTTTCGAACCCACGCCCTACAGCTCAAGACGTAGAGCAAGAAATGAGCTAACAGGCAGTCTAAGTAGTCAAATTGACTAAGATATCTCGTTCAGAAATCTTGTAAAAATAGTGCAAGGTAAACTAATGCCCATATAAAAGCTTTAAAATCGATGCTTTGTTTACATTGGAGCTGCAATAAAACGTTTATACGACGTGTTGAATTATCGTTACCAGTTTGAGTGACCATAAATTTGTATATTTTTAAAGTGACGGTGTTTCGAGTCAATAAAAGTTTAACGATTGTGAGGTTGCCACAATAAAATTGTTACACGCTCGAATGGTTAACTTAACTGGCTAGTTTTGTCTACGGATATTCTGAAGGATTGTTGAAGCCATACCTACTCAGTGTTCGTTCGATAGGTATGATAGTGATGTAACGAATGTTAGATTTCTCATATTCGCGCGAATTGCGGATGCGAATGCTAATGTTGATGATTATTATGTATTACAATTGAGAAAAATATGTTTTTCAAAAATAATTGACAAAAAAAGTTTTATAAATTTTGGATGAGATGTAGGTAGGTATCTACTTATTAGAAGTTTAATTTTGGTTGATTTTTTTGTTTTATGTAAAAAGAAATTAGAAAATTAATTTAAAAATGATAGTTATAACTGCTGAAATAGTAGGTACAGTAACAAGAAGACAGTACCACATAAATGGCAGAAAAATATCCTACTGTTTTATTTTCCCTAGGTAGGTAACCTATGGAAAGTGAAACAGCACCTCTGATGAAAGTACCTAAATGGAAACTGTTAAAATTGCACAACTGCCCAAGAAAGAAGTGTAATGTTTTCAGGGTTCATGTTTGAGTTTCTTTATTCCACCATAACTTTTAAATGCCTGATTTGGACACATCATCCAGAGTAGGGGAGGCCGGGGCTGGTTGGCAATAGGGGTAGGTTGACTAACTATCAAAAACTCGTCCGACGCAATAGCCTTGAGGCAACCAGTGAGGCACAAAAGTCCGTCACCTCTCCCCGCTCAATCACCGAGAACGCGGCGTCGCGCACGCACGTCGTTTGAAAGAAGGAACGTAATATTGAAAAACAACGCACCTAAGTAATTATTTTTATCGTAATGTTATTTGTAATAATGTCTGTTTATTCATGGTTATTGAATAGTCAACCTACCCCAAGCGTGGGGTAGGTTGACCAGTTTTTTCTATGATACAAGAACTGGCCTGTACTCTATATCATAATGAATAACGTGCTTTTTGCCACTTCTTTCCAAAGCTCAATAGTAAATCTATTAACTGAACCCGTTTCTAAAGTAATGAAAATAGAAACATTTAAGCTAAAACTTGGTCAACCATCCCCGGTCTCCCCTAACAAAACAATTTTTTTTAGACATTAGTGTTCGTTTTATTTTAACCTTGTTAGGTACTTATAGTTTTACTACTTATCATTTATTGGTACGTGCTACGTAATGGGAAATCGAACCCATGCCCTACAGCTCTTGAAGCAGACATGGTACCTACTACTTACCAATGAGCCAATAGGGCTGTCGGTAGATTAGGTAGATATCTACTTACGTAAGTTGGAAATTTTAAGTGAGTAGATAGTATTTCACTTACTGCCTGAAAGAAACTTATAGCGCATGCGTGACTTGTAGGTAAGTGCAAAACTTGTATAAAAAAATTTCTTTTGAAATCTTTATTATTTTGAGCATCCGCGAGATTGTTCATTGTTATCAGGCATCTATCGTAAATAATAAGCATTAAAATATAGTCAGGCAGACCTCGATTTCACAGCCAATAATAATAACAATTTGTTGTACTAAGTTCTTGTAGAAAGTACTTAGATAGGTATAGATACTTAGGTACCAATACTTAGAACATAGTTTTTCATTTCTAGAACTATAGTAGGTACCTATTTGGTGCAAGCGTAAGGATTAAATATGCTAAATTATGATGGATTTCATTTGACACAAGACGTTTTTAAACTTTGCAACATAAAGCTGTCACTTGGCTTCAATAAAATTTATTTACTAAACGGTTTTTATTTAGCTCGTCCTGTTTGTTGTTGTTGATGTTTTTGGGTCAAATTTAGTGATTGAAATATTACCTAAGTACCTACTCCTTTCTCGTAGACAGATTTATCTGATACCTATTTGGTATACACCTTTAGTTCTGATGACAATCCAATATTTTCAATGAAACCGCGGTTTTATTATTTAAAAATGTTTTTAAGCGCGTTTAACTTAAAACATTTTTTAACTTAGGTATTATTTTTACACATAGACACAGACAACACTTTAGTTGTACCTACTTAACATAAAACAAATTTCATTATTTAAACCTTTATTTTGAAAATGATTGACATTAACGAAACGGTCTCGTGATGGTAAGATATAACGTCTGTCCATGGCCATTTCAGAGGTAGAGGTAGAGGTATTAAATAAAGAAAAAAAAAGCCATCGCTGCTTTGGCCCTCATTGCTTTGAAATATTCCATGGTTTGTCACAATAGCCTAGCCTGGCATTGCTAGCCGGAAAACAGCAGTGTTTTTTTTTTGTTTTCTGCTTGGCATCAAAATATCCATTCTTAGCACCTATTAAATCTACTTAATGAAAATATTAAGGTTAATAAGGTAAATAATAATTTAAGGTTTCAGATCTGCAAGCGCAGCGTATAGGACGTCCTTACAAGGTAGGCAGACCTAATGAAGACCGCAGGAACGCGCTGGATGCGAGCCGCTTCCAACCGGCCGGTCTTTATGGAAGTCAATGAAGGAGACCTGGGTATGTCCAGCAGTGGGCGTACTACGGCTGAGATGATGGTGATAATGGAGGTTTTATACAAAAATAAAATGGCATTAAGTTTTTTAGTGGAATTACGTACGTTTTGGCCTCGTAACAACGTTTAACGAATAAAATAATTGTGAGAATTAGGAATTAAATAAAATCACACGTTTCCAATTTATACGTAGGCCAGTATATTTTGAAATAGATATCATATATATATATATATGTATGAGATCAATGTTACTATAAGTTTTAAATTAAGTTATTTCTGTTATTTTTAAACTTTAGTTAAGTAAGTAGGTACCTAGGTACCTACCTAGTTTTCGTTGCTTTACGAAAAACAATTGTCGCTGACAGATGTTGTAGGTATGTTTCCTTCAGACATCTCTGAAGGAAACATACTAGAGATTAAACGTAACCTACCTACACATAGGTAGGTACTTATCTACTTAGCATCTATAAAACACAATGTCGCTTCCCGCCGTCTGCACGTTTAGATCTTTTGAACTAGGCAACGGATTTTAATGCGGTTTTCATCAATATACCTACAGAATGATTCAAGCGGTAAAATAATATGTACATGCAAGTGCACCACATTAGTATCTACTTTGCATCCATGCGAAGCCGGGGCGGGCTGCTAGTTACTTACAAAGACGATTTTCAGTTCTATGTAGGTACGAAGGTATCTACCGCCTAAATACTTACCTACCACTAGACAAAATAAACTTTGCTTAGTAACCGGATGTCATTTCGGAAGCAATAGATTGCGGTTCACCGTAATCCGTACCAAGGAGATAATAAGATTGATTTTATACATCGAGATTACATAAACAAGCGATTACACTTTTATTGCCCGAGTGAGTTATGGCAAGCGGTTGCTAGCGGGGTGAGCTGGCAAGGTACGTACGTAGGTAAGTACCAATTCAGAGCGGGCCCATAAATAGACAAACGCCAAGAGGTTATTCCTAACATTCCTAAAAGTAATCTATCTCGAGGCCTCACCGCAATATCGGTTTCTGAACGATTAACAGAGGGCGTGCGTGCCCTTCGGTTTTATGGCACACTTTTACGACGTCGTAAACTCGGTCGTATAATGCCTATAATCTTTTCCATCGAGACTCCACCGCCCGCGGGTAGATGGCGCTTAACTCAAAAAACGGAAAATCACTGTCACAGAACTAAACATCGAAGTTTTATTGTGAGTTCCGCTAATGTGGTGTGAAATTAATAGGTAATAATGCTTTTATGGGTGCTTGTTCGCTTTATTGGGGCATAAAATTGGCAGGTGAATGTAGTAGGTACGCGATGTACCTATTTGTTTTAAGTTGACCGCAGGTGGTTTCTGGTAACGTTTGACGGCATTTATAACGTTGCGGTGGATGTCATAAAATAACGAGATCCATGTTTAAATTATGATACACTTTTACAGCCTATTTGCAAGTTCGTGAGATGCCTGTTATAACTAACTACAGGATGCTGTCTTTTGAGATAATATTTCGTTAAATCCTTCTATAAGTAGGTATCTCACTCGTATCTACCTATGCCTACCTACCTAGCTTCTGGAGTAGGTACCTACCTACCTACTGCTAAAATTAAAAAAAGAATAAAAGTTAGGGCGTACCAATAATTAAGCGACATAGATAGATACCTACCTACTTTTATGTTACACACCAATGATCCTACCCTATTTTCAGAAAGAATTTTGGAATAGGTATGTAGGTAGGTAGGTACTATTATGTCTTAAGTAAGTGTCTTTTAGGTAGGTACACTAATACTTATTCTAAATGCAATTGAGGATGACAATTTATCCGTACCTATCTACGTATTTTGGTTGGGTACTTTTAAAGCAATGATAACCCAGTGGTTATAGCCGTTGGTTCACACGCTAAAAGGCGTGGGTTAAACCCCAACAATGAACTAGCGCTGCCAGTGAAGGAAAACGTTGTGAGGAAACCATCGCGCGGTAGTAGCTATCATCCACCGTCAAGTAGAAAATCTGTCGCCAAGCACCTCACGGCGTGTTCCGGCAGCCTCACTTGTGAGTCAGTTCCATTCCAGGCTAAGTGTGTCTACCATCTTCAACCACATCGTCACTTAACATCAGGTGAGCTGCGGTCAACACTTAGTCTGTCAGCTATAAAAAAAAAGTTTCAGATATACTTGATGACTATCATTTAGACATTTTTCCGGAAAGTTTACATGTCCATGTAATGTCGGATTGCTAATGCGTGCCAGAAATACTTCCAAGAAGTCGTTGCACGTCTTGAAGGCTAACATCACATAAATTCAAAAACCGTGCGAGCAATACTCATTACAATATATTTAAACCGTCGACTAAACCAAGTAATTTGCAATTTCTAGCACCGTCTAGACTAAAACTATTCCACTATTACCCTCAATTACCAAACTTTCTTCTCGTTCCAACGCGGGTCTTACACGCAAGTGTAAAAGAGATGGGTAGTAAAGAGGGTACGCAGAAATCCCGTCGATTTTCCATGCAATTGAATACGTAAGGTTATGGTGTGAGTACGCTGGAAGTTTTTATCAGTAAAGCTTGGAATGTTTGAATCAGTATGAAGTATGGAAAATGAGTATATTATCTAACAGTACCTACTTATAATTATATAAATGGATGTTCGTTATTTCGTATTCTTGCCGCACCTACTGTTCATCTGATTGCAATGAAACTTGATCAACTTATTGCTTGGTTGTTTATTTTGTAAGCAGAAAATTATTTATATTAATTTCTAGCATACTATTTCTATAATAGTTAGTCTGGCCTGAACACATTTTGTAAGCGTCCTATACCGATCAAACACTTATTCGTTATGTCAAGTTAAAGTTACAAATAAATGCTTAATTGGGAACCTGTCTGGTTCAAATTCCACGGCACGCACCTATTTTTAGACATGCTAGGTGTTTGACCACAGCTCACCTGATTTTAAGTGATGGTGTGGTCAAATATTGTAGCAATAGGTGCGGTGTGTATTTTTAGTTTCTAATACGAAACGACGAAGGAAAGTGTCTCGAGGAAAACTGAACGTTCAACAGTTTTTCATGTTAATGATAATGTGTAAAACCAACACGTGAAAGTGAACATTTATATATCTATAATAGCATCTGATGAGTTAATTTTTAATAAAGAATATCATAAGCTTTAATTTTTTTCAAGTTCTAAAAATCAATGCAAAATTAAAACTGGAAGAAGAGGTATAACACATTCACACACCCTTTAACATACGCCAGTCTAGTAAACCAAATGGATGTTTCACACCTAACGATATTACACATAAAATTTTATTTAAATTAAAAACGGAAAGCACTTGATAACACGAAAATACATGTAAAGCCCACGAGAGTTGAAACGTGGCGGAATTTTCAGTAATGGCGTCTGAAACGACCCTAGGCGCTATTCACAGGCTGTATTTGCATTATCGCGGTATTAACTACACACCGTTGTATAAATATTAGTTAATAAATACTACTGCGTTAATATGTATTGTTTGTATTATAGCCATAAAGCGTATTTTTACGCGAGTTCAGCGCGATAAGATATGTTGGCGTGCTACGGTTTTCCGTAGTCGCTACGAAGTGCGTAGCGCTTGTTTATCGACTACGCCGCGCCAGTTCGAATACGACGTGATTTTTTTTAAATAATAATTATTATTATTGTTTAAAAGTGTCTGATTTAAATTCTTACTTAACTACTTTTAATAACTATTTTTTTAAATAGTAAATTTGACGAAGAAGTTTGAAAAAGTGTTTAAAATTTAAATAGCAAAATTATTTTCTTATACCCAAATTAAAACGTTAGGATAAGATTAACGAAAATTTAAGCTTCCTACCCAAGGACCTTATAGGCTTTATGGCGGGTAATGCTCAGCACCTTGTTTAGATAAAGGAATAATATTCAAATTAGGGAATTCCACTATCGTTATTGCGAGATACCAGCGCCTATAGCCGGAGCCGAGTGCGCTGGTAGGATAGTTAATTTCCTTAAATTTCATTAGCAACTCTTCCAATTTGCATTCAAAATGTGCGTACCTAGCCACCTACACAAATATATAAACAAGTACCTTCCATAGTTAAGCAAAGAACCGTCCGAATACGCCGTTATTTTAATACCCTTATCAAAAAACAAGGCACATTACAAAATGGCCGCCGTTTTCATGAGTTTTGCGCGGGAAAACGCTCGTGAGCCAGCCTGGAAAATTATAACAAAAGGCATCCACCGCTATCTTTCTAATTATAGTAAATCACCTTGCTACAGGCGAGATAAGACTGTGCATGCCATTGCTAAAAAGTCGTAAGAGTTAGCGCGGCAATAGTCGTTTAAGCCTTTTTGATTTTGTTACAGAAAATATTTCGCGCGCTCAGATGTGAAACGGCATAAGTAGAAAAGTGGTAAAAGCGAGTTGAGCCATTTGTATGTGACGAAGAATTGGGTTTGTTTTTGAAAGCGAGAAAGTCCTAACTTGTGATAGAATTGAATGGATATAAGACCTTTTGTGACGATAAAGGAAACTCATTCGTTGAACGGTCCCCAGCGCTGTACAATTGCATTGAGAAGTATCACGTACACGTATTGTGTTTCGTATCAGTAACTTAGACTTTGGGAATAAGAATGTATGGAGGACAGTTTGTACGATTTCCTCTTAGATTCTGGTAGGAATCCTTTGAGATTTGGTTCTGTTAAAATGTTGAATCTTGTGACGCAAAACTAATCATCACTTTACTCAAATTACGTATACGTTTTCGAATGGCAAGTAAAATAATATAATACGAGCATTTATATAAATATAAATATAACATATTATTTAAAAAAAAAATGAAATAACTGAGTTAGGTACCTAATTATAGTACTTTTGAGAATAAACAGACAAAATTAAAATTAAATTGTTTCATTAAATTAAAAAACAAAATATGTATGTAAGCAAACATGCATATGTAGATATAATTAAGTAATTGGCGTTTTCGGTTTTTTAGCAACCTAGTAGTTGTGTGTGAACATTATCTACTAAGTATGTTCCGCTTTGAAAGACATTAGATCTATCGAAATTACTGGGCTGTTGAGACTAACCACCGAATGTCTCAAAGTAATAAGCGCCAAAACAGCGATGTTTATAGGTATTTATAATGTTTATGTTGTTATAGGTATGTTAAGTGTATTTTTTTACTTGTTTTTTGAGATTTTGGTCGAATCCTTTTTGTCATCGACATTATGTCAATGCCAAAATTGAGTTCTGTTTTGGAAATCGAAATAAATAAATAAATCAAATTTTTGGGTATCGCTGTAATGGTCATGGATAGGAATGTGTGACGTACAAAAATTGATATGAATTACTCTACCCGTACCGTTACATTTGCACCCCACGCACACAAGTACGTATAATCCAACCAATTTATTAAGAGCCGCCCTGTCCCTGCAAAAGTATACAATAACAGACACAAGGGGAGCATTGCCTTATTAGCTAAAGTTCTAAAATAATTGGCTGGAGTTGCAAACGCTTGTGGCGCGTTTGGAATGTTCCAGTATTTCAGCAATTCACTTGCTTAAAACTTTTACTTTAAAGCCGAACATTATGATCATAATATAGAAAACTAGCAGAGTCACCTAACTGTGACGAGTGTGACAGGCTCGAGGATGTCTAGCACATTCTAACCGAATGTGTCCGGAACGAGGCTTTACGGCAGAATTGCCAGTTGTTTCTCAATAATATGTTGGGTGCGTGTAATAGTCTCCTGGCTACGCCGACATCAGAAGAAGCTAGGAGTCTAATAAAACTGTACCTTCATATTTTTGGATAGATGTTGTGCAAAGAGTACAGAGAGAGAGTAGAGTAAGAGTTGTACATGTATTATGTTATTATGGGATTGGCATAGTCGAATATCGACAAAGCTCCATAAAATAAAACAGAAAAAAACGTGCGTTTGAATCTATTCAAATTTGTAACGGTAGATAGAATTTAAAACATAAAGCAACTTACTTGGATCATCGAGTGTCTCTAAAATCATATTTTTAAAGATATCGGGATAAATAAGAAAAACAGTCAGTTGAAAAAAACTTTATAAATAAATTAAATCAAATCAATTAGCTCGATGCAAAGTGGCACGTGATGCAACGCAAGACATGGTACGCCAGTTCAAAGAAACTTTTTGGTGTTTGCTGCGTTTTGTCGCATTGCTGCATTTCTTGTTAACGCAGAAAAACGACAATAATAAGAAAGTACTAAATATTAAATAGTAAGGTAAAAAAATAAGCGCTATTAGCACCTAATACATAGTATACTTAGATATACTTTTCTTTTCATTTATTCACTATATGTACCTATATATTTATAATTAATATATATTTATAATTTCTTTATTGTATTATATATTCGCGTATGTACCTATGTCATTTTATTTTATTCAGTCCCTTGCGTCTCGAAAGGTTAGTTCTGTAAACCAGCGCTGCTGACAAATTGACAGCACTTATGCTGAGAACTAACCTTTTCTATCGCACTGGACACTACAGCTACATCTTTTTAATTATACTTTTTAATTAATATTTTTGTCGTCTTTTTTATCATTTGATTAAAGTGTGTTATTGTTGTAGTGTCGTATGTGTCAAAATAATTATTTTCTTTACTAAATACATAATTATTGTAGAACATTTTGCACAGCGCCATCTAGCCTCAAATTAAGGAAAACTTGTGACCAGATAACTGACAGAATCGTACAATGAACGTAGAATCAAATCGTTTCGTTTTTAGTCAACATGGTGGAAAACCAGAAGATGCTCACGACTAACAGTGGCGCAGCTAATAAAAACAGAGCTACTAAAAGTGGTTAGACTAGAACGTGAAATTATAGTGTAAAGGACAGGTGGCAAACGCTCTATCTAGAGCCATAACTTGTGGGGAGCAGTTAAATGTACGAATAGCGCTGATATTGCGCCCGCGGCTGTACCAACTACTTGCTACGTAATACTATCCAATTAAACTGCTAGGAATTTATGTGTACCTATACTATACATGCCCAGAGGCGTTGGTTACATTGTGATGAAGTAAAGAGACAAATTCTATTAGATAAACTATTGTCAGTGCTCTACATTTTTCATATTGAGTCTGCGTTACTCCTATTTGATTTCCGTTCTGCTCGAAATGACTCATCACTTATAAAATATAGCTACCGTTGATTGAATTCTATTATGAATTTAAAGTTTACTGTTTGTTTGTTTTTTATATTTTTACCATCATTGCGGTCAATTTTCATAAAATTTAGTATAAAAATAAATTTTAACGCTCAAAAAGAACTCGCGTGTACAGATAGTAAAATAATAAAGTATTTGATTGGATATTTTCATCCATAAGAAATAAAAAAAACTTCTTCCGCTAGCCTCAATATCAGTAACCAGTCTAACATCTTTCCAATTTATAATCCCAACTTGTCATCAAAAGATAACGCCTGTCGGTAATAAAACACGTCTCAAAATATGTTTTCCATCTTAATGAAAAATAAACTATATAAAAACATAATTAATTTAAAGCTATAATCATAAAATAACCTCCTAATTCTACCTGCAAAGTTTGTTTAGGAGCTTTTGCTTACCAAGCAAACACCGTAGTGTACTATCAGCGATTCCCAAAATAGGGTCTCTTGTTTCACGCCCATCGAGTCAAATCTATTCCACACTGTATAAAACTGCTTCAGTCCTCAAATTATTACGATCCCAATAGGAAAAGGACAATTCGACCGTTTCTTTCAATATTCTTGTATCTTTCTCTCAGAAAATGTAATCGACCGGGGACAGTAATATTATATTTTGTTATATAATAACGATTTTCCTTTCCGATGGCAATTCGTCGTTATTGAACGTAAAGTAAAAATGGTGGCTTCAGTTGAAACGAACATAGGTAATAATAATATAGTTATTGTTATACCTACCTTCATCGTACCTCGGATCGCGGACACGAAATCTCCTGAGGATTCGGCGGTATAAGAGGTACGAGGTACATTGCGTGTTTTAAAGAGGTCATTGCGATTGAGCGTAGCGGTATTGGGTCAATACATGTGTAGCTATGGTTGATTGTCGTCGGGTTGTATGCTCGTTGTGGAGGTAGGTTGGTGCGCTCCGACCTGGCTTCTATCTGCAAAATCAATGTGGCTATTAGCAAGTTTTCGCGCAGTCGCATAACGTTCCCGAAACGCTACCGGTCAGAAGTTACCGACGGCGTTTGTATTCTCGCCATTTCGCGATGCAGATAACTACGATTTTTTTTACAATAAACACAATTTTCGAGTTACGTATTTTTTCATTGAAGATCTCGACAATTATTGTAATTGATGTGATTAACATAAATTGCTTATTTTAATTCGATAATCATTTTGGTACATCCTAGATAATTTTATATAAAAAAGTCACTGGTTTTACTTTTATTTTAATCTTACGGTTGTTACGTGTCGAGTTGTTTGTGACGATAAAAATGCTAATATTTGTGCTTCGCAAGCAGTTTTCTCGTTTGTCCTCGAAACGCGGGCATTCTACGAACTTGCTACATGATTGCTAAAGTTTCTTTCTGTCATATTTAGGGAGTGTTTGTAAGAAAACTTATGTTTTACTCAATTGAGTTACACTTCCAAATGTTTTGTTGGTTTACTAGGCAAACAGTGGAATATCTTCCGTTTTGTTCCACTTTTCTTATAAGCCGATAGTAACTACTTATTAGATACAGATTTAACTAACAATTAAGTTTGCCTCCTAACGTTCAAAGGCTTAACCTATTTTTTATTATTTAATTGTGTTTATGAGTAAAATATGTGAGACTGTCCGTAGAAATAATTTAGTTTCGCTTACATGTAGTAGGTACTTAATACATTTGAGGTTAGATAGAACACGTGCTTTTCTTTTATGGGTAGCGTGTCTTATTTAAATTATGTCCTCAAAAGCACAGTGATTTGAAATACAATTTATTATTCTTTTCGTTTAGTATTTTTAATCCACGAACCGAAAAAAGAGTTTTTTTATGTAAAAAAAAATAATGAGACGAACGAGACGCTTTCCTGATGGTAAGAGATAACGCCTGTCCATGACCATTGCAGCGATACACAGAGCTCTGTGTAACAAAACAAAGTCCAGGGCATCACTGCTTTGGCGCTCATTACTTTGGAGACTTTCGATGGTTAGTTTCAATAGCCCTGTAATTTCGCTAGCTGCAAACTTTAAACCATAACACAGTAATGTTTACACACTACTGCTTAGCGGCAGAATAACTGCGGTGGTACCTACCTAAACGACCTTCTACTAAGGAGATCTACCACCAAGTAAAGTTTGAAATATGTAGATAATTTTATTATGTAAGTTTATTTATGGATTTGTTGATTACAAATTAACGGATGCAAGATTGTACCTACTGTATTTTTTTGTATAAGTTAGATTAGCACCTAAGTATGTTTTAATGGACAAAAATATAATTACCTACTAATTTGATCTAGTTACTAGTTAGAATTATGAAGGCCATCTAATAGTGGAAATCTCCTTGGGCATATAGAAAATTTATGTGTTAAAACTGTTATAAAAACGTAATTAATTTGCATATTAATGTGTCTGTATAAATTTTTATTCAAAGAAGTAATTAAAATACTAAACACACTTTTGACTGTCAAAAAGCCGGTAAAATATTACTAAAATTTGAATTGAAAATACCATTTTGACTAATTTGAATTTTGTGAATAGATGTGCTAATAAATAAATCAGTCAATATTAATAATTAAAATTTAAACCTGTTACATTTTCAAATCTGCCATTTTATTTTGATATACGATCGCTTAACCTTATTATACGACATTTTTCTTCATTTAGTCATAAATAATATTAATCTGTTATTTATTTCGTGAATGAGAAACATTTTATTTGTCAGATAATTTCGAATTTGGTGAGTTATAATAAAAATAACACTATTAATTTTTATACCTTTGTTTAGTTTTCTTAGAAATCACTGTTCGTGTTTAGTCTAAGCATGGATTTCGAAGAGTTTACAACAAAAAAAAATGGGTAGTTTTATTTATAAATTTTTAAATTTTTAAAATTTATTAAATAATTAGCCGATGCCCGCGTCTTTGCTCGCGTAGTCAACAAAATGCAAACTGATTTCAGTGTATAAGGTGATTCTCGAGCAGGATGGATGGTGCCACCGCAGTAGGTACCAATTATTCTGCCGCCAAGCACCACTGTAACGGTCATGGACAGGCGTAATCTCTTACCATCCGGAGAGCGTCTCGTTCGTTTCATTGCTTTCACATTAATTTAACATATTTGAAGCTCAACTTTTATAAAAGTAAAGTTATGACTCATAACTTTACTTTTACTAAAATTCATTTTTAACAAACACTGAATGGTCAGGACTCCACGGAATGTATTTACAAAAACCGCATCTAAATCCATGGCGTAGTTTCTGAGTGTATCGCGGTCAAACAGTCAGACGGACAGATATTTAGAAAAAATAAAATTAAAACTGTACTTTGGCTTCTATTGCTACCTACCTTAATTCAACATGATCTTCAATGTATAGTAATCTCGTTACAATTCTATTATAGGTATGTATCTACCTATAGATAAATGTATGTAAAATTTAACCCATTTGTTCCATGGACTGAAACAAATAGAAACAAGTGAATATCTTCAAGTCGAATTCGTAAAGTTGAGTCAAAGGAGGAATGAGGGCCGATAAACGCTCTTTAAATCGATACTGCAGGGGCGTTCCAACCTTTGTTAGAGTTAACTATAACCATAATATCTATAGTACGGTGTGTTGATAGAGTTAATAGAAGCCAAGTTGGCATAATGATGGGTTATACGATGGAGTTTAACATGGTCGCTCACTTGTTTTTGAAACATTTTTGGTTATTTTCACTCGGATCTTTTGTACCTACCTACTTCAATTGCGTGGCACATTCAAAAAGGGTCGTTTATTAAGAAAAAGCTGTCTTGTTTTTTTATTAGACTTTGTTCTGTGAATTTATACGGTGAGTATAGACAGGAAAGCTTAACCAATAGACTTTAGCAAGGGTTTCTCGACTAATATTATCTTATTAATCAATAATTTATGCTCCTAGAATCGAGTCGCGCGTCACAAACACACACAGTTACAGAATAAGCGATAGGAGTCACAAAATCTATGTTCGCTTGCTGAACTTCTTATCCGAATTTAACTACGTACCTAGTCGTTTTAAAAAAAAAGACCGTCAAAAACATACAATCACCATTTTTAATTTCATCGAGATTCATTCAGCTGTTTAATCTTTAAAAGGTAAGAACTAGACAGAGTTATTTTTGCATTTATAAATATTTTTAGGAAGTTAGTTACACGTGTGGTTAGGTCTGATACGTGGACTATATATAGTTCTGATTCATGAGTAGAGTTCATGTTGGATATCTAAAGATTTACGATGCGCAATAATCATCATAACCCTATACCAATCCAGCAATGCTAGCAAAGAAAAACAAAAACATTTAGGTATAAAGGCTAACCATTGAAACTTAACATAAAGTTCAACTTTCTCTTCTTGTCACGTCCAATGAGAAATCGTTACTCATTCGACTTATAGTGCTCTTCGAATGTAAAATATGGTCAACGATCTTACTTAAAAATGGTGATGAAATTAACAAACGTCGAAAATGAAGTGCATAACTTTAACTAGGTAATAATCTCGTCCCAAAATAGGTAAATCGTTACTAATTAATTAGGCATGAGGAATAAGTGTCTATTTGAATGTTGCTGTATCTAGTTCAACTCTTGGAAAAAAATTGAGCTGAGATTCTAATCAAACATTCAAAATTAAGCACAGTTAAGATCTCAGTGGCCAATTGTGATCACCTCTGCAAGAAATAACACGGGCAGGAAACTTTTCTTACAAAATTACGATTGTTTCGTTGCTTGTGTGGCACGTAGCGATGTGGTGTGATGTGGACGACGTTTATTTGTAGCAAGACGGCGCTGAATGACAGAACATGAAGTTATCGCGGACATACAGCCGCAAATGTGCGAATTGGTCATGGAAAATTTCATGAAAAGGATATGGTGCTGCAAGCGTAGCCATGGTGACCATTTGGCTGATATCGTTTTCAAATGTTTATGGTATACCTTCCACTTTACAATGAAATAAACATTCATTGATTTCTCTTAAAAAATACTCGTTTTTTTAAAAGATCAAAATGAAACCTCTTATTGAAAAACCATTTATAAGAATAATATTAAATGAATATTCATGAGTAATAAAATATGATACCACTGAAGAACTGAATTTCAACAATAGCATTGCGAGTTCCATTAACTTACGACATGCAATTTTTCTTTAACTTATTTGTGATAGGTAACCTCCTACACAATGGAACGAAACAATTTTCCCGATAGAATAAAAGCAAAAAGGGAATAAAATAAAAGGATGGAGTTTTCTATCGCATCCGGAATAGTTTGCAAGCGGATCGCAGTCGCCATGTTCAATTCAGACTGGTTTCAATTACGTATCTTGAACCATCATATGAAAGCAATTGAAATTTGATACTTGTTGACTTGACAAACATAACTTGAAAGCAAGTTATTTTTAACACAGTAACATATTGCAAAATAGTCTTGTTAGTCGTCGATTGATGCTTTATTTACAATCACTGGGTGATTGAAACGATTCCCGGGTTCTCCTTGATTCGAAACTTTTTCGTTTCAGCAACGGTTTAGATAAGTTGTTTATTCGACGTCTGATTAATTTTTAACTGAATTTCATCGGCAGCCCGTACACGTAGCGCGCGATCCGCGATCCGCGATCCGCGATCAATGATCGCGATCCAGACTGATCGTGTACGAAGCGGATTGACGGACTGATGCTCCGGATCGCATAATATCTAGAAATTTTGAAATCATGATCGCGGATCGCGGATCGCGGATCGTGATCATGATTGAACGTGTAAGGCGGCCCATAGGCAGTGGCGGCCTTAGGGGGTGGCAAGCAGGGCCTCGCTCTTGCAGGGGCCTCGCGTCCTCGTAGAAAAAAGTCTTTACCATATATGTATGTGTATCTCGCGCCTCGCACTTAACGAACCCCCCCTGGACGCAAGATTTCATTATTAGTGTAAGCATGTTAGGGCCACTCGAGCACTCGAACTAATTTTTTTGTAAAATGGACTCAAAGAAACAGGGCCTCACAATGATCTGTCGCCCCGGGCCTCGCAACAGCTAAGGCCGCCGCTGTTCATAGGTACCTAGATATTGAATTTCTTAGTTGATGGTAGTATATGGTCCAAAGCTGCAAAAATGATAAACAAAATTTTAAAAAACCATCCAGCGCTGATTACAACAATTTTTTTCAGCTCATAACTTTTATTTATTGATAGCAATAGCGAGAGCATCTGAAATAAGAAACACGTATTAAGTGATTGTGATGCAGGGCGAGAGCGTTAGACCATGAAATTGGCCCAATCTATGCCCCAGGACGCATCGGCGCTTAATGGCAGACGGCTAGATGAGATTCCAGCTATTTTAATAAATAAGAGCTTGAAACTACACCTTGACGGGCATTTATTCTTCGTGGTAGGTAATGCGACTTCTTCATTAATTAGAGATGGTTAATTTATACGATGGAATCTGAACCATTTCATTAAATTTAGTATAATTTAACTAAGTCGAATTATAAGCTTATTGTATCAACCAATACCATAAAAGAAAACTAAGCATACCCCGGGATTGTTTAACTTTCACCACGTTTACCACAGATTAGAAAATAACACAATATTACATCACCCTATACATAGATACTTATTTCGTTACCACAAAATCAATTGCTACACTGCACTTCAAAACTTAATTATCTTTACACCTAATCAAATGAGGCCGATTCTATTTCCTATACCTAACAGTTAACAACAACCGATTTGTTTTGGTAATAACAAGCCATTTCAGCGACTTTAACAGCCATTAGAATTTGCCGTGATCGTTCCCTAGATATCAGTTGCCATAAAGGTAATGCCGAATATATAAAAAAAAACTATCAACAAAAACGATAAAGGCAAAGTATTAGATGAAAGGTCGGGACAAAAAATTGCTATGAGTATAGAACGGGAATCGCTTGAGCCACTCTATCGTACCTTCTAGCTTTTTGTTTGCAAGAGAGAGTAGATTGCTAAGCGATTTTCGGTTCAGTGTGGCGCGGTCCCACCTATTGTGAATTCCGTAGGTCTGATATTTATTTGACAGCTCCAGTGTCTGTGGAGAATGGAAAATGGCAATGGCGGAATACATTATGGATATAACTCATGGTTTGTTTTTGACGGGGACGCGACAAGCATTATTGGTATTTAAGGGTATTTAACTATTAGGGGCGATGACTTTTTTGTGATAATGAAATATGTGACAGCGAAATTATATAAGAATAACTTGCCGACAGCAAACTCATTAGTAACGGTGGGAATTAATATTGTTCTAAGTATGTATGTACGTCATGGCGCCTGTAGGAAGATAAGACGATTCTCGAGAGCCACTTGAGTGTTTCAAATTGTAAGGGCAACATGGTTGACAGCAAACTAACAAGAAACAAAGTGATAAGTGCTTCAAATAGAATGCATATGTAGGCACCAAAGTATTAACTGACTGATACGTTATTCTAGGTGTAATAATATTTATTTAAGCAAGTAAAGAAACAAAACACTGTATTTAAAACTTATTTTTTCTTAACAAAATTTTATGAAACAGAAGTCTTGGAACTTTCTTTATATATTACCATTAGGCTAAGTATATATATGTATGCACCTATTAGGTATTGCTAATGCACTGGATTACTTATCAATCTTATCAAAAAGCGCGTAGGTACCTACTATGAAAACTGACGTGGTTTCAATACATTTTTGTCAAAACCACGTCTGAGACTTGTCATCATGGAGCTCGTGAGAGTGGTTGCGGACCTGAAGACGTCACGGTGAGCAGTGTGTGCTGGTATATTCCTGACACCGAGGAGGTAGACTCTGGTGAGGAAGGGTTTAAGAGCGCGTCGGCACATCTCGGTACACTACCCGCCGCCACACCCGCGCCCGCGCAATTACCGCTATCTTCACGTCACACGTGCGGAGCGCGCAGCGGACCGCAATGCAAAGCAAGACGAGACCGCGCGCGCGTTGTACTCAGCTTTGTCTCCATGATGAAGGCCACCGGACATTACCAAAACTATAGTCGGAGTCTCCAATATACCTAATTAAACGTGAGTATGTAATAATCCCGCATAAGTTAAACAAAAAAGCGTGTAGGTATACGTTACTGATATATTAGTACTTAGATACCTATCTACATAGTTTTACTTATACCAAGTTAAAATTGCCGCCATACGGTATTGGTGTGTTCCGATAGCCTCATTCCAGACTACGTGTGCTTATATCTTACCCATCACTTAACGACAGGTGAGCTGTGGTCATACATCTATCCTATAACCACCTATGCATATGTACCAACAATGAGCAGCTTGATGTAATTTTTAAACTTAAGCAATTCAAAAAATACTATGAAAAAAGTTTTGTTTAATGCTTACCTTGACGTCGTTGGCCATTTTACAATAGCCGTGGTTATGAGCTGACTGGAGAGTTATTGTAATACGGTTTACAAAGTTTGAGATGTACCTACTAGACGCTCTTGTGATGATAAACGGTACATAACGCATGTCTATGACCATTGCAGCGATACACCGAACTTTGAGAAACAAAACAAAGCCCAGGGCATCGCTGTTTTGGCGCTCATTACTTTGAGACATTAGATGGTAAATCTCAACAGCCCAGTGATTCCGCTAGGTGCAGTAGGTACCCTTTAAACCCTCAAGAGTTTTTGTGTAGAAGTTTTTTCATACCCTTAAGAACTTACACTTTATTGACGCTGATATTGATATTTAAAAGTAAAAAAGCAGACGTTGTTTTCGTAACTTAGATGTCAGGCCATTTTCATGTCGGTAAACTTAAGTAAGCACGAAATATTAGGCCGGGTAATAAGCAGTTACGTTATATAAACAGTTTAGTTATACAACGGGAAATAAGTCAATTTGTAGGTTGACTGTACAATTCAGATGTTCTCTTGGAAGGATATTATGGTAACAGTGAGATGGTAGGCAGGCAAGTGTTTGTAGTTGCGGAGCAATAGTTATCTAGTAGCTGTAAGGTTCCACAATCATATTGGATTGACATATTTCTTTGTGATAACTCATATCTATTTAATATCTTCTATCTTGTTTTTATACATTTTAAGCAGATTACAATGTCCTTAGATATTATTTTTTCCATCGGGCTGGGCATGCGTTTTGACATGACCTTAGCTAGAAAATACTTATTAGTCTAACCTCGGGTTGTACTTAGTTGGAAACACAGACGCTGGCAACGAGTTCCACATATCAGCAGTTCTTCGCTTTGTGCGTTTAAAGAGAATTTCCACTGTAAAAGGGTTTCTTTTGGTCGAGCGTCTGGTCGTGTTGTTGTAAAACGACGATGGCAAGATTAGGTCGAGTAGTTCTTGGGGACACTAACCGTTGTGTACCTATACGAAAAAAAATGGATAAGCTACCCACTACACGCCGATGTGCTAGGCTCTGAGGCTTTAGATATTTATCTATTCTGTAAATTAAATTAAGTGCATCATGAGCGAATATGGATTTAATTACTAATGTAATTAAGTACAAGGCGCAAGAAAAATGAATCACGGGAGAGGTTCATGGACACCACCACAGAGTATATATACCCTATCATATAAAAATATGTTTTATACCTATGTAGAAAAAAATATTCATACATTATAGGTACTTATATATTTTCTTTCAGAAATACTATATATATATTCAGGTAGTTATTCCATTCATATTGTTTTTGTATCTTTTGTAAATATTATAAGATAGTCGCTGTCCGCGTCTGTCTGTCTGTATATTTTTTTGAGTAGGTATTTCTAATAATAAATCACGAAATATTTCTAATAATAGATTTACGAAATGTTCTCATAAAAATATCTTTATTTTATTTATTATTATTAAATAAATAGGTAGGTAGACGTACTTATACTTAGGGGTTGTCTTATAAAAAAATCAAAATATCTATACATTTTATTAACTCTTTATTCTCTTGAATTTCTGAAATTAATATTACAATATTGAATGCGGGTTTCATATACAACCACCCAACTATTTGCTTATATACCACGACACAGTCACATTGGATCGCATTTATATAACAACATTCTACCACTGTAATCAGACCTTGCAATATTTAGGAATAATCTACACAAAGGGCTCTAGTAATGTCGGTCAGTAAGAGTTGCGAAATAATACTGGAATCGCATATTCACAACCTTGTTTTAAAATGCACCGACCACCATCACTTGACACTTTCATTTCATACAATTCTAATGAAATACATTCCTTTAAGGGGTCTCGTTACAGTGAATAACAATGTCACATACACACGATCATGTCAAATACATAGATACATAACGTAAACAAAAAATTAAACAGAAAATAATTCGCCACATAAAACTTTCACAACTATATACAGTTACTTAAATTTAAGACGACCTATGTTTACTATATTCAAAAATATAGATATAGGTACATAGATACATAGCTACCATTAAAGATAAAAATTGATCGATTAATTATTTTAATATATTAAAACAAAAATAGCAGAAGTCTAGTTACTTTTAAAGTTAAAAGAAACACGAAACGAAAATCTTAATGATGTTAACATTAACGTAACAATGAGTAAACTTAAATAGAATTTCAAAACGGAATTGCATTTTAGTTGAACATAAAAAATAGTAATTTCTTATACCTAACACGGCGTTAGCAATACTACGTCATCAGTGTTCTATATAGTCTTAAAACAAATGAAGTTAATAATTTATATAAACCAAAATCATAGTGCAGAAAAATGATTTGTATAGAGAAAACATATTTTCAAATACTTAAAAAAACATCTCAATTCAACAAAGCGAGTAGAAAAAAATACTTTTTTATTTAATAGAAAAAAAATCGTTGGTGAAATTTACGTTACGTGGTTACCTACGTAAAACTTTAGAGACGTAAAATCGCTTTCACGCTGATTTCAATTAACATTACTGATATTTTATTTAATGCTCAGTTAGGTATATTACCTACAGTCTACAAAACACTAGCAATATGGCAAGACAGCAATATGGATGGAGGTCGTATATAATCTATTCAGCGTATTGCTCATTGTTTCAAGTGCATTACAGTTCTTTACGACACAAAAACTATAAAGGAACCTGTCGTAAATCTGTGGACGTACATACTTACAGATCGTTACTATGTTACGACTAAATTATTGTTTTAGAAACTTAATGTAGAGGCTAAGCTAAATAAGTTTCTAGAAAGATGTAGCGTTGAACTGCAATACTTTTGCAATTGTAACAGCAGCCCCTTCGCATAGCGTTTAAAAAAATGTACAAATCCTTTTATTTGCACTGTAACTGCTATAAAAAAACTGTTTTTACTCCTACTTGGCCCTAGCGTTGCACTTTCCCAGAAAAACGACTGAACAAAAAACAATCAAACGCAATAGTAACAATTTAATTTCGTATACACACAATGTGTTCAAATTTAACTATAGCCCAATCAGCGTGTACGTCCCATACTGTGATAGCATTAATTCTTTTCTATTTAGTTAACTTACAATAATTTGAACAAATTTTCCTAATGTGAACGAATCTTTCAATAATGAACTAACCGTCATTGAGAATGAACATCTACGAACGACACTAAATTATTAAAGCGGTTTTAAATTCAAATACTAACATTATTCTGACTTTACGCTTAACGTTTATTACATGTGTCTACAATTAATAACTATGCGTTTTATAATTTATAAAGCCTACTTATAAACGATGTTACTTAAGTACATTTTGTTCGATTTTCAATTCTCGATTACTATTTTATTTTTAGAAATAATATGGGAGAAGAACTTTATTCTAACGACAACCTTAGCTTACATAATCTTATAAGAAATATGGCTGATGCGAAAATGTTTGAGAAGACATATTGCACGTACCAAGTAAATGAAAATTTCAATATAATGGCAGGGAAATGTACGAAAATCTGAAAATAGTTCATTTAAGGAAATTAATTTGTACCGTTTACCGCAACAACTTTAATTACATTGAAGAATTCTTCAAATAAAATATTTCAATTGTACATTAATTGTACTTATCTGTTACTAAACAAAAACACTGTTCTGATTTTCATTTTCTTTAAATATTGTAATTATAGCTATACAAATTTCTACTTTTAATTATTGCTTATGACTTGAAAACACATATCTCGAATGATTTAGGTACATTTCATTTAAATTTAATGATATCACGATGGTTATTTTTAAACAGCTACAGACATTTGAATAAAATACAGTGGACAGATTTCGAGACGTGATTTACCAAAAAAAAAAAAAAATTCAAGCGAAAGTTTCAACTTTATTATTAATTTTATAGAATTTACTTTTTAATTCTACCCTGACATTAATTTACGTATAATGGTGACTATCAACACTAATTTTATCATAATTTTTGTTCGGATTACGTATTCGGTTTTTTTGAAAATAAATTTGGTCACGTTTTATAGTAAGCAAGAAAATTGAAAGAAAAGAAGATATGCATTCTGATAAATATTTTGGCACAATACGGAATTAAAAGCAAATTAATCAGCTAAAATTAAAAAATGTGCATAATTGTTTGCGATTGTAAAGAATATTACTGTTTCAAGCGTAGCCTGAACCATTTTGTTTGTATGCACAAAATTACTGAACCGGTATATTCGTATGTGCACTTAAAATCAGCAGGAAACATAACTTTATCATTGTCTCTACTTGGAAACAGTGAATTCATCTTGTGTAAGTATCGCAAAAGGAACTTTATTCTCTTCTACATAAAATAACGCGAGTTAACTTCAATTGGAAACTAGTTTATGCAGTAATTAACTAATTCTTAGCAATACTTCATACAAAGTCGAACCTAATCTATGTAATATAATACACTTATTCTACTCAACTTTTAATATTACGTGTAAAATTTATATTTAGTCACATTATTGTTAATTATTTATATGTATCATCGTTACGTATATAATTTTGAACATGAGATGACTCGAGATTCTTGGACGCGCCTATCGCAGTTCCACTCCGTTAGTTTGTTCATATTGTTTCATTCTATTTTGATAACTATGGACACGGTATTTCATCTTAGAAATATCAAAAAATACCTTCTACATATATATGAATTACTTTCGAAGAGAGAAATATAGAACATAACCTTAGTTACGACAAGACCTATTCGCAATTGTACTTCCATACGTATTTTGTTTTAATTATTCATTAAGTCCTTATTACATTAGCAATGTAGGTTTATTTTAATGTTGCACGATAATAGCTTTACTCTATTCAAAAATGATAAGTTTCATTGAAAACAACAATTGACTCACTTATGTGCTACTTGAATTAACTCACAATTTGATCAAAACCATAAAAAAAAGAATTTTTTGATACCAACTGATAAAATACAACAAATTTTACAATCATAAAAAATATGACCACAAAACATAACCAGTCCGCTAAAAGCGAACAAATAATAAAATATACATCAAAATGTACATAATATAATTTCTATTAATTACAAAATAATATAACATAATGGATTAGAGTAAGTGGTAGCAATAAATACTATGAGATTCACAGATTTAAAATCTTAACTAACAACACCGAAGTTGAATCGGGCTCCTATTTAACCTTACAGCGATCTAACTTTTGTAAATTTTAGTAAAAATATTATTGCAATACAAGGGTGTGGTTATGGCAACAAAATCTAAATGCTTAAAGCACATCACCAACTTGTCCAGCCAGCCAACGACACGGAGGCAAGTCCTTCGCACTAAAGGAACATTACAAAAATAAAAGTCACTGAACGCCTCGGCGCGAGGCCACACTCAAACCAGCCGCAAACATAAACTAGTGGATACACGAACCGACTAACGTCGCCGCAGGTCCCCGTGGACGCAACACTTCCATTCACACTATATGATACAGAATCAGTCATGATTGCCTATCCGGTGAGGACACCTTACGTGGGGACCTTGTTTACTTTTATAAGGTCGTTGGAGCCCTTGTCGATGGGCATTTTCATCGGGTCATGGTGGTGGGTGACGTGATGGCCGTGGTGCTGGCCCTCCAGCTTGGCTTGCTTCTCTTGTTGCTGCTGCTTCATTCTGTCTTGCTCTTCTCTTTCTCTGCGGGCTTGTTCGTTTATTTCCTTCACAGCGCGCAGTTCTTTCTTTAACTTCATGCGTCGATTTTGGAACCAGATTTTGATCTGTCGCTCTGTGAGGCAGAGTGCATGCGCGATTTCTATCCTGCGCCGGCGAGTCAGGTAGTGATTGAAGTGGAACTCCTTTTCCAGCTCGAGGGTCTGGAACCTCGTGTAAGTCTGCCTCCCTCGCCTCCGCGGACATCCGTTCGGACCTGGAACCAAACATTAAACAATATTATTCACATTATACAATACATAAACTTCTATTTATATGCGTTTATTCGCAATAAATTAAAATTTACAGTTACATTAACGTTTTGTGATCGATTTATTGCATCATATATCACTATCTCGCGGCACGGATTCGCGAGAGCCTTCGAGTAAAGCCCATTAAATTTTCACTTTTATACCATTTTAGATTTTAATGGATCATTAATATTTTATTGCCGCAATAAAGTTAATTCTCCAAGTATCCGCTACTGCCGACCAATGTAGATTAATTGCAGTACAAGAAAAATCGTCTTCTTTCTGAAATCTATCTTGTCAGAGTCACAACCGTACCGTACCGTACGAAGATTGTCTGTACTACAAAAATAGATAAAACAATATAATCAAAGCAGAAAGTAACGGAAAGGGTTAGGAGCAAACGGTCCGCGAACAATAGTGTCCTTTCTAAAAAGAAATCGCTACAAAAAAGTCAGGGATGCGTAAAAGAAGGGTTGCGCAACTTTCTAATTCTTTGTAAGGTGTCCTTTTATTCACGATACTGCGACGTTTTCTGAGAATTCGTGAAAGTTGTAAACCCTTTAAAGAATCATACGTGGATATTTTAAAAAGTTACCGGTTCATTTAACCTGGATTACTCAGCGCAAACGCACAAAACCTTCTCACAACTCACATACGCGTGTTAAGCTTAGTATAGGTACATAGACAGGTAAATGTCGAGTCCACAAAGCGATCGGGTCTCAGGACTGGTTTTCGAGTCAGCCAATAAATAAGGTAAGATAAATAGCCTTCCCATCGTGTATAAAATTGATAGCGGACCAACGGAGTGTTGGAATGCCCGACCATGTAGGCTGGGCCTTACCTGATCAACTAAAAAAGGTATAGATACGACTAATGGATTATTTTAATTGATGTTGTGGACACTTTTAAATTGTAGAGGCTTACTTAGATGCTTTGAAATTGTTGATTCAAAGTATTTCTTATATCTACGAGAACTCTCCACTCATGAAGTGGTAATAATATTTTAAAACGCATGAATATAAAAATAAACGACGTCATTAATTTGATTGTTTAGTAGAAATATAAGTACATAGGTGAGCTAGGATTTACGTATTCCACGATAATGTTTCTTAGAACTATTGGTACTGATTCATCTAAATAATTAAAATCGTTTGCATTAATGTTTTTATGTGTAATGAGACGATCAATTTTCTGATGGTAAGAGATTATGACCATTGAAGCGGAACGGATCTTTGAGAAACAAAACAAAATCCGGGTTTTTTTGGGCACATTACTGTGCGACTTTCAAATAAAAAATCTTGCTTTTCCAAAACAAAAATAGAATGCGCGACTATATACATAATCTGGAGATATATATGACAATACCTAATTATATTGATTTGTCATTCTTCTTTCCTAAATCCTACTAATATTATAAACGTGAAATTTGTATGTTTGGATGTTTAGAAGTTTGAAACACAATATATAATTATGTTTTATTTGAATTGGATAATATTGTAACATATTATCACATATAGTTTATTACCTGGATTAACATAGGTTATACGATATTTTTCATCCCGGAAATGTGAAGTTCTTGTGGGGTTATCAAAAATTAAGTATCCATTTGAAATTTGTCTTATGGAACAAAGTCGCGGGCGCATGCTAGTATGGTTATATAAACAACTAAAGTCTTAAAGTAATGAGCCAAGCATCGATGCCCTGGATTTTGCTTCGCTACTCAAAGCTCTGTGTATCGCTGCTATGGTCATAATGGTCATATACATGCGTCATTTCTTACCATCAGGAGAGCGTCTCGTTTGCCTCATTATTTTTACATTAATAAAACTATGTTTTTGCGCACAAATAAGAATAAGATTATAAGTAATGAAATGCATTCATTATTTATATACAAAAGGGCAATTCTTAAACATCGATAATTGAATGTAATAGCGAAGCGTTGTACTACTGATAAAAGGATCCTGTATCGATAAAATCACTGACTTTGTTCTCTTAATTAAATACAATACACACCAATTCTGTAAATTAAAATGTTAATTCCCATGAATACTGACCGCGGGTGTGTCATTCACCATTCAAATGTGGGCGATACCTATCTATATTTGGGTATCAATAGTTAAAACTCACATTGGTTTGATTTGTGTGGAATGGATGTCGATTCACATAAATAGGCGCCTCATCGATGTGTCTCAATTAGGTTTACTTGATTTAAAAATACTTTTGAAACGTTTTCATGTAATCGGAACAAAGAGTTTTGTGTTTGCAAGTTTTCCGTGTACCTACTTCTAGTATGATAAAGTTATTTTAACGCTACACCGATCTCTGGTTATTGATGAGAAATTTTAAAATTGGAAATGAGGTTTAAGTGATTTTCCTAAAATTATAATAAGAATATGATACTTTTTGGATCAGACCCAACCTCAAGTTGAAAATCTGCCGCCGAACATGTAATGGCGTGTTTCTGCACCCTCACTTGAGAGCTAGTTCCATTCCAGGCTAGGTGTATTTACCATCTTCGATCACACCGTCACTTAACATCAGGTGAGTTGTGGAGAAACACCTACTCATAAAAAAGGGTAGATATTTACCAAAAAAATGCCATATGCATTTACTTTAAAAAATTGTATTAAAAGCCTAAGAGAAATATTGCTACCCTATCTTTCCTTTAAACACAGTGTCATATTTGATAAAAGAAAACAAAACAGTAGGCTACTAAAAATTGCTAACTTACGTTAAAGTGTTTTAGGTATTGAGTTATAAACGAAGTACAAGCATACTGAAGTTATTCAGCTTATTATAAAGCAAAACAAAGTCATTAAGCAGTAGCAACACCTGCTAAGTTTCATTTGACGTGTTACAAAGTTACTTAAAAAACAGCAAACAGTAAATCAAATAACTCGACCAAAAGTCCAATGCCGCGTTTACACGAGCAATAAATTACCAAAACTGCTCTTTTACTACCGCAATAACATTTATGGACGTTCTTATTTCAACAAAAAAAACTTTTTAAACTGTTTAAAATCTCGTAAAAAGAGAAAGGAATAATTACACAATTGCGGTTAGAGTAGATAAACCCGAGACACGAGAGGGAGACGGGGATATCCATTCTAATTTTAAAAAGCAAAGATGGAACCCGAAACACAATACACGCATCCCAATAATGTCATAAAGGAGAAAAGCCGTAAGCGATGTTTGATGGCGCGTCAAATTGTACCTTCCGGTTTATGGGGTAGAGTCTAAATCCGTGTGAGATTAGAGGTTGAAAGCGGCCCTTTTTTGTCGGGGTCGGTGTATGTCGGCAGGTTAGCCACCCTTCGCGTTGCCATGACGACGTTAAGGCGCCTCCCGTCAGCTGGCTACCATATCTACCATTATGCCTGCCAGTATTGTCACGAAGAGCTACGCCGCCACCTCTGTACCTGTATAAGGCTCATCTTTTTTAATGGTAACTGCTTTACCTTTCCCATGGCGAGATAAAGATCAGATTTGTTGCTCAGGATGTAAAGTACATCACGTTTGCATTGTTTTATTGTAATTGACCGATCTGATAAAGGTTTGTTTATTTCGGATAAATGAAGCTATTTTTCCGACCGTGTATGAACAACGCTTACCAGCAAAATATAGGGTGTTATCGAAATACTTATTACCTACTTACCGCGACAAAAACATTCTAGTGAAAACTAGGTTACTGCGTAAAACATACACATACATATTACAACCTATTACAAATTGAAAAAGTTTATATTTTTATGTGTCCATATGCATGTTTGTAACTTCATCACGTTGCGAAGGCTTAATGTACTTGAATTAAATTTGGAATGCAGTTAGCTTACCTATAACTTGAACTAATATTTAGGTTACTTTTTATCTCGGAAAATTGCGGGGAAACCAGCAGAGACAAAGCTAGAAGCTAGTAGAGAAATAACAGTCACAAGTGGATATATATTTGCCGACAAATTTGAGTTATTGATGAACTCTGCTGTCGCCTCTATTGGCGATAGTACGAGTAACAAAACGCTTTCCTGATGGTAAGAGATAACGCATTCTTATGACCATTGCAGCAATACACAGAACTTTGAGTTACAAATACAAATACAAATACTTTATTGATAACACCAATGTTACAAGTCACTTCAAAATTTTAAAGATGTCATTAAATGGGTTTTAAAACACTGATTACATGTCAAAATAAGGGATGTCAATATCCAAACATGTCAATATAAAAAATATTGTCAATATAAAAATACTGTCAATATAAAATATGTCAATATAAAAATATGTCAATACCAAAACAATATTGTCAATATATTAAAATGAGATGACAAAAAAATCATAATTACTTACTAGTAATTCAATAATCTTTAAGTTTGAAATACTCGTCAATGTCATAAAACAAGGTTTCTAGCAGCCAAGATCTTAACTTGGTTCTGAAACACGCGGTGGAAGCTGCATCCCGTACGGAGGCGGGTACGCGGTTGTAGACCGCGGGCCCCAAAATGTATACCGACCTCTCCGACTTGACGAGCCGGTGTGACGGTGTTACAAGCTGGTCTTTCTTTTTATTGCTGCGAAGATCCAACGTACTGTGTACGCCCCTGCGTTGAAACTTATCGATGTTAGTATGGGTGAAAAGGGCTACTTGGTAAATAAGCTCACACGGCAACGGCAGTATCTGCAGTTCCCTAAAAAGCTCCACGCATGAGACATCGGCCTGAACCCCACATATGGCACGAATGGCTCGCTTCTGCATAACAAAGGCTCTATTACGATCGGCAGCGCGGCCCCACAGCTCCAACCCGTACGTGATGTTACTGTGGACGGTCGCGAAGTAGCAGGAGCGCACTACGCTGCGGGCAGCGGTGCTCGCGAGCCGCCGGAGCGCGAAACACGAGCGGCTCAGCTTCCCGCACAGCTCGTCTATGTGCGTCTCCCAGGTCAACGCGCCGTCAATATGGAAACCTAGAAGTTTCGTACAGTAGACTTGTTGGAGCGCGGTATTACCGACTGCTACCGAAAAAGTCTCTGTCGCGTGGCCATTGAGGTTGAAGGTAAGGAAACAGGTCTTGTCTTTGTTTAGCGCTAGTCCGTTTGATCGAAACCAACTATCGAGCTTGTTCACCACCGTATTCAGTCTAGACTCCAGCTCGGGGCGTGTCGGTGCGGTAACTACAGCAGCGACGTCATCGGCGTACATGTATATCTCAGCGTCGTCGATGGCACCAGGCAAGTCGTTAAGGAGGAGACTGAATAAGGTGTTAGACAGACAGGATCCCTGTGGGACGCCTATCACATTTTCCATCTCTGAAGATACGACGCGACCTCTATCACCTACCACGACCTGCGTACGTTTAGTCATGAAGGAGGACAGTATGGACAGGGCGGGGCCACGGATTCCGTAAAATCGCAGCTTATTTGCAATGAGAGCGTGATCGGCGGTATCAAACGCGCGCGATAGATCGCAGCATAGTAGTGCAGCCTGCAGTCTTGCCTCGCGCGCGGTCATCACTTGCCATACCACCTCACGTACCAAGTCTGTGGTCGCGCGGCCCGCCCGGTACGCATACTGCCGTTCCGACAGAACCTCCCGATCTACGACAAAATTAAGTATTCTTCTATTGAGGCCGACCTCAAATACCTTGCTAACAGCGGGGACGAGGGATATAGGACGGTAAGACTTAGGGTCTTCTTCGTTACAAAATAAAGTCCGGGGCATCACTGCTTTGGTACTCATTACTTTGAGACTTTCGATGTTTAGACTCAATACTCAACAATACTCAATAGCCCAGTAATTTCGCTAGCTGCAGTACCCTTCAGACCGGAACACAGTAATGTTTACACACTACTGTTTGACCGCAGAATATCTGGTGGTTATACGTTTTCCTGCTAAGGAAATATACTACAAAGTTTATAATTATAATTATTAGGTAAGTAATTTCATTATATATTTATGTAATGCTGACTCTCTGTACGCTTTGAAGTAATCTGTAAGCATACGGAGTGTCTAATCCAACTAATATTATAAATGTGAAAGTTTGGATGGATTGATGGATGGATGGATGGACGTCTGTTACTCTTTCACGCAAAAACTACTAAATGAGTTTGAATGAAATTTGGTACGGAGGTAGCTGAGATCCTGGATTAACACATAGGCTACTTTTTATCTCGAAAACATGTAGCGGGTAACACCGCGGGGTGCTAGTGTAAAATAAAATAAATATAACGTAACAGATAAAAAAAACAAAACAAATTCTTCAACAAAACATATGAAATAGTATTTATTTGGCTCCCACCTCATGCCATCCACCGCAAGCTTAAATCTCGAAAACAAAAAGGATTGAAGAGATGCCACAAATATATCTCCACACAAGGGCATCGCATTAATTAGCCTCGTACATTGTGAGTCGACACCGGCGAGCTATAAACACGCCGCTACATGATCTGCCTCTTACCCCAACTCGCTTTTTTCCCCAAAATAAATCTCACGGAATTCCTCTCCTTATTTATTATTTTATTTAGGTAACCCGCCTTTACAAAAACCAGTTCCATACATTTGATTAATGCCCGGCCGCTCTACTAAAGGTCTGATTGTGAATTATAACAGAAATTTTTGTCCACTAAGAACGTTATTTATGCTACGAATAAGCTTGCGTACGAGATTTGTGGACGAGATCCAGTTAATGCTGAGAAAATATGGAAGGGTAAAGAGGATTCAGTGCGGTCTTAAGTATGAAGTAAATATATGTGTTGGGCCTAACGATTTCTATATACGTGAACTAGCAGAGAACTTGATAAAGAAAAAATAACGGCCAACCAATCTATGTGATTGCTCTGTAGATGATGTATGCTATTCATGACGTTTGACGTTTGTAGCGATGATTGCTCAGTGGTTAGCGCGGTCGGTTCACACAACAAAGAGTTGGTTTAACCCCCAACAATAAGCTTGAGCTGCTGGTGGTAGGGTATTTTCTAACTACAGATAGCTAGCTACCACTCTCAAGTTGAAAATCTGGATTCAAGCACCTAACGGTGTATTTCAACAGCTTTACTTGAGAGCCAGTTCCATTCCAGGCTAGGTGTGCTACCACACCGTTACTTAACACCAGGAGAGCTGTACTCAACCCCCTAGCTTGGCAAACTATAAATAAAACGTTTTCAGGATCCATAAATTAATACGACTAAATCAATTTCGTTTTGTGTCGTGTTAAGAAATTATTAATTTATTCACTGATATAAATAGATATACTTATGAAGTACATACTGACCACGGTGTTTTTTTATTAATAAATAAGCTTGCACTTAATATGTACCTATCATAGGTATCTCGTCTGATGTTAAGTGTAGATGCGGGCCATGATGGAACTCGCTTGCCTAGAAGAACCCGATACTCGCGACTTGAAGGCACCCAGATTGTATCTATTGGGGAACACCCATACGGGCAGCAAATTCCATTGTTTAGTGGTTTGTACGATGCAAGTGGAACCATGAAACGATGTCGTTTTGTAGAGTTCCTGGCTGACCAATAGTAATAATGGGCAAAGTGGAATTTGGTCATGCAGATCTTAACCGGTAGGACAAGCAACATTGCGTCTATGGTCAAGCCTATTTCGATCACGGAAGTCATTGGTGATTAATTTTTTGTCACATTTTGGTATTGACTTCAATGCTTTTCGCTAGTATTGGCCGATATAAAAGTTAAGAACAGTAAGTGGTTACTCCATACAAAATCGATTTGTTTGGATTTGTATATACACTGCTCTGCAGTTAAAGTTGTTTTTTCAAACAACAAAAACACAAATTTTCAAATCACCTACTTAGTAGAATTTGTGACTATATATTTGGAATGTTTACTCAATTAATCAGATTCAGATTAACTTCTTATACATATAAAAAAGCAATTCAGATGCTTGGAATTATGCTTGTCTTTGGACCACCAGATGATGCGTTCTCGGACGGGCTAATTCAGTTTCTCAGCCATAAAGGAGACTAAGAGCAATCAATAGCATTAAGTATAACGTATAGCTTAAATCAATTATGTAGACATTAAAAGTTCTTAAGGGCCATAACCGCATGTCACCGACACCACGTTTTATTAGATCGTAATTCGCCAGTCCTCGTAAATACTCGGGAGTGTTCGGGAGACGCCATCTTAAAATAGTTCGTGTTCGAATTTCGAAATACTGGATTGTCATTGTTTTTCATGCGGTTTGGCACTGGCCAGTAATTGTTATTGTAATTATTTCCCAAGGAAGTTTTACGTTGTACGTACAACCGAGGTAAATTTATTATGATCTTTGTAAAAGTTGAAGTCTGTACTTATACCTACCGTACTTATAACGTGAAGCTTTTACATTTCTACTACGCCGAAATATACTTTTTTAATTCAAAATAGGTTCGCGTTTGACCACACTCTACCTGAAGTGCGGTCTAAGATGGAGTACGCGTACCTATCAGAAACCTACTTACCTACTCTACATTTGAAGACACCCAAATTGTACCTAACAGGGAACACGGACTCCGGCAAAGAGTTCCACAAACTCGCTATGCAAATGAAAAAATGTGGAATCAAAACGCATTGTGTGTAGGAACATGGGGAACATTCACCATGAATGGGTGACGTTTTGGTCGCGTTTGCTCTTAATTATTCAACAACATTAATGGTTTAATGACGTAAACGTAAATCTCATAAGGTGGATAAAGCAAAAAGATTTTAAAGGAATTTGCGTAGAAATTTGAAACTACATCGACGGGTTTCAATGAAAAAAGCTTCTTAGCAAAAAAATATGGTGAGACACGCACGAGCCACCGGAACAATCTCTATTACGCATATTAAACTTGTTTTGTTTCGGTCTGGATTATTGCGATACGGCAACAGTTTATAGTTATAATTATTCAATGTCACGGGGCATAAAAAAACGTCAAAACTACGAAATTATACTTGGAACTATTTTAGGCGATATTAACAGTAGTCGATGTAAAAATAAATCTAAAGTTGTAAAATATATATTTGCACTGTAGATATTGATATTGAAATATACAGGGTTATACACTTAGGATATACTAATCAGAAAGGAGATCATACTCTACTTTTTTATGGGCAAAAATTTCAGGTTCTCGCTACACTTGACATAGGATCAACGTTCTGTTATAGAACATTAAATATTTCACAGTTTCAGAGTTGAGCCCAAAGTAAAAATTGTTCAATGACCCCCATTCGGCTGATATGCTAAGCTTATATATGCGTTCTGTATATCTCGTATCTGTATATGCGTCATTACCGATAAGAAACACGACGCGAGTGAATGGCGCCAGTAGCTTGAATAATTTGAACGAGGCTTTTGATTTGCATGAGTTGCACACGAATTGAAAATGTCAACGTGCGCTCGACGCGTTTCTGGGTGAATAAATTCATTCCTAAAGCAGGCCTTAAGGCTTTGTCACATCAAATCAAATGCAGCCGCTCGGTATGAACTAAAGCTTGCGTAACGTAAGTTATCCTTATGCTAATTTTCTAACTAATATTACAAAAGCGATGGTAATTCTGCCTGTTTATTATTTTCACGACTAAACGGTTGATTGAATGTCGATGAAAATTGAAATGTTATAGTATGCTTCATGAGGATGGCTCTTTTTTGAAAGAAACTTCGTGAGTAATTCAAATCATTGATTGAATGCGCGCCGGTTGTTGTAAGCGCCTGACTAAAGCGGATTTTTATTCCTATTACTTATTCTGTGACATACAAGTAGCGCACGACTTGAAGCGCGGGAAAAACACTACAAAGAAGGATAGTTTTTTTTAAATTACAAATAGGCTTAAGTTTGAGCACGCTCGCCTAGAAACAACCGATTCACTCGCGACTTGTATCGCGCAGATTTAGGTATCTAACAGCGAACACCCACTCAGTTCGTACCATGAAGGTAGTTAGTCGAGGTAGGCAACGGATAGGACGCATTCTAGATCTCCCTATTAGCTAAGCTTTCCTGTGTGTCTGTCTGTCCGCCCGACAGTCACAGAAATTTTTATAAAAAAATCAAGACTGCTTTTTCTAAAATATAGGCTACGCACTATGTGGTAAAAGCTAGTTTATCATGTAAAGAAATATTGCTAACACAGCTGCTTCGAGCGTGACAGGGGCAAGCGCGTGACAGTTTACCCGTAAAACAGGACTGTTCAGCTAGCTAAGGGATAGTTTTTAATTTATCGGCAACTGGATATATTCCTATAATATTTATTTGTACACCTGTTATGTGGAGGATTTAGTAGAGTCAAATCACACAAAAAAAGTTGTGTAGATATTTTTTTTTACTTTCTTTAGATGCTTTTGTTTATACAATGTTTTTTTAATGACTATTGTAATTAGTGTATTGTGCCGTTTTATACAAGGAATAATTAAATAAAACAAGTCACAGTCTGGACTGTGATGTGTTTTGTTAATTCAGTATCGTAAACCATGCCCTAGGTAAGTATGGTCATAAGTTTTAAAATTTAACCACAGCGATATTTTTTTGCGCTTTCCGGCCGAAATTGACAGTCTCGCTTCTAAACAGCGGTGTTGTCAAATTAGCGCTTTCAGTTTTAGCAATGTCTTCTTATGTTTAATAATTTAGTAATGACGATGATGTTAATTTTATGACGTGAAATTCAACTTGAATTTCAGTTTCAATTTCAAAATTCAGCTACACTGATATTTAAAAATAGGATACTATTTTTTCAAATTTATAGCAATCTAGCACTATTCTTGATGCCACTTAGCACTATTCAGTGTTGTGGAGTTGGCAACCCTGTCACTTTAAGTAAAGTGATACTTCTTTAATAGTTTGTCAAGTATTTAGCAACTATGTACCTAACACAATTAACATGATATAAACAAATGTCATAATAACAAAATAAAGAGTTGATAGTAGGTATATGTGCCATTGTTGTGTATATTTAAACGGGCAGAAATACCTACTTTTGCATCTTGCAATCGAATGGTAAATCATATAATAATATACTGTGATGCAGTCGGCTTCAAAAGGACATTGCCTTTAGGTTAGGGTTGTCTCAAGAAATCAGTGGTTCTGGCATATTCATTTGCAAGAATTGGCTTAGGGACACGGAGACGGGTTTTTTTAAATAATACACACAATTTCACACTTGTAGTGTTTTGTTTATATTTGTTCAGTTTGCAGAAGAAAAAGTATCATTTGTATGTTAATCCCGGCCATAAATTATATGTGTGCCAATTTTCATCCAAATCCATTCAGTGGTTATTGCGTGAAAGAGTAACAAACATCTCTCCGTACTTCCTTACAAACTTTCACATTTATGAAATTAGTAGGACTACCTGCGTCCCGCGGTGTTACCCGCTATTCCCTCGTTAACACTAAATTTTTTGGGATAAAAAGTATAATGTGTTAATCAAGGGTGCCAGCTACCTGCATACCAAATTTTATCAAAATTGGTCCTGCTACAATTATACATACACACTTACAAACTTTCGCCTTTATTAATTACCTGGAAGAGCTCTAAGCAAAAAGGCCGCCATTTATTGCACTACTTACCTACTGTTAAACAGTTCTATTCAATTTCGGTAGTATTAGTGTGATCATGAAAAAGCTGATTACCTATTTTATCCACTTAAAAATTATTGTAATGTCTTCTTCTCCAATCGTTCCCTCATGTCTGAGGATCGTGGTCACTGGAACCTCTTAAACGGACAATCTGTCTCCATCGATTCCGGTCCGAAGTAGCCCTCACAACCTGGTAGAATTTAGAAGAGGAGGTGGCTTCTTTCACTTGGTCAGACCATCGTGTTGGCGACCGTCCTCGTGGTCTCTTTCCTTCGGTATTGCCAACAATGACCAGCTTTTCAAGGCTGCCATCCCCTCTTCGCATTATATGGCCGAAATAATGTACAAACAGTATTGTAATGTACAAACAGTATAATTTATTTTAGATATCAGTAAGTATACACACGTAGTGACTTAATGCAAACGGAACTAATTAATTTAAATAAAATTGGGACACGGATTTCCTCAATGAATTAATTTGATATCTTTATGATGTTTAGAGTATTTTTTTGTTTAAGAATGATAAGGTTGATATAGAAAGTTTGAAAAGTTGAAAACACGCAGTTGCACCTAATTTTCGATAAAAGTTCTTGTGTCTCATGCCAGCCCTAAATTGAAGACAGAGTAAGCAATATTATAAATGGTGTGTCACTTCAGCCGAAGAGAAAACGATCTTCGAGCCGGTAACGGAATCAATGCCGGTGACGTCACAATCGGTATCTATTTACTTCTTTTTTTATTATTAGCAAGCTTTGGTTTCACCGCCAACTCGCCTGAATTGGAGTTTTGGCGGGAACGCGGAAAGAGTCCTCGTTGTATTTTTTTCCAAAACTAGTGTTTTGTGGAGTATTTATGTATAAAAATAGTGGTGTTTTATTGAGTTGAGTGTGGCACTCACTCGACCATATTACCAGTACGTATGAGCAGCAGAGTGGCGTGCGCGGTTTCTGACCGGAGTGCGCGCGCTTGTGCGTTCCGTTTCGTTTCTTTCTAATAATATTATTATTAGTTACTACGACGATCGTTCCTGCTGCTCTGCGGATCGCCTAGCGCGGTTCGCTGGCTTATTACGTCCTACCCTACATTACTGGACAAATACAACAAATAAAAAAAAAACACAATGCTGCTTCCTAAAGCTTGTGGTAATTGTTAAATTATTTATTTCAGTTTAACTAAAATAACTTTTCGAAATTTCAATGTATAAGAAAAAATTTAAAATTCATTTTATTAGTTTTTAATATAAGCGTATGTTATACAGCCTGTAAAACGAAAGCTAATTGTAAGTATGTTATTTCTAGGCTAAATGTACACTAGAAACGAACAAATGTAATAAATGTAAATAAAGAATTTTTGAAATTGATTGTGGTGTTTTATTCATGAAGTGCCGAATCACAAGCGCGAGTGTGGGAAAATGATATAATGTAGTGAAACATGACTTTTCGTGTTTCCAAAACTCCATCGAAGCTTTTTAATAAAGTCGCCACAACTGACGATAAAGCATGACTGGACTTGACAGACACGTACTGTACTTGACCAAGACTGGACTTTGACTGCAACTATAGCTACGAGGCCATTTATAAAACTTAAAAACATAAAACACTTGACACTAGCAAATGCTCAAAATGAGACGCCAAAAACAAAGAAAAAAAACTCGCCTGATGATGCGGTCTACGGTGGAGGACTCTCGTCTAGAAGATAAGATTCACTTGCGACTTGAAGGCACCCAGACTGTATCTATCAGGGAACACCCACTCGGGCAGCAAATTCCATTGTTAAGCGGTTCTTAAAATGAAGGTAGATTTGAACCGTTTAGTTCAAGTTTTCGGAATATTGACCATTAAGCAGTGTCGCTTTTTTGAGCTCCTAACTGTTCGATAGTAGAATAGGCAGGCTGGAATTATGTCATGTAGATCTAAGCGCACTCTTCAGAGTGTATCCGGTAGAAAACAGAGAGACAAGCCATGCACTTTGCGACGATGTTCAATGCAATGGAGCAAATTAAGAAAATTGGAAAAAAATGTTTTTTTTTTGATGAATTCTATGCGAAAGAAGTTAGTTATAAATACTTAGTTATGTGGTGTAGTCAGTTTTGAAATTTTCTTTGGTATCTATGGTTTTTACACACCCTCAAATTTATGATTAAAATATTCAAAAAGGAACAATGTGAATACATAAATTAAATACAATTAAACACTAAGAATGGATATAAAACTATTTACAGAAAAAAACAGAAGTTGGTATATTTATCAATGCAAGCGTTTTTGACAAATAGAGGTTTCTATATGACCTATTTAAAAGTTTAGATCAAGTAAAGTGAATAAAAAAAAATCTGCTCACAAGGTGGGGAAAAAGCAGGTGGCTATCAGCAGAGTTTATGCAAAAAAGGTCCTTAACAGCTGTCCTTTTAAAAATAACAGTGGCTCCTTGATTGAGGAGATAACCGCGTGTGAACATTTAAAATACCTTATTTAGGACGACACAAATAGTGCATTAGAATAATTCCAACAGATGGACTTTAATGAGAAATTAAATTTTATTTACATAACACCCTATCAAACAAAAAACATCTTGAATAGTTTAGCTATAAAGTAGGTAAATAAGGTGCTATTTAACAGGTGCAAGCTCATTTACTTGGTGGTACATTTCCTTAGCAGGAGGTCGTCTAGGTAGGTACCACCGCAGTACCAGATATTCTGCCGCCAAGCAGTAGCGTGTAAACATTACTGTGTTCCGGTTTGAAGGGTACTGCAGCTAGCAAAATTACTTTGCTGTTGAGATTAACCATCAAGTCTCAATGTAATAAGCACCAAAGCAGTGATAACCTGGACTTTGTTTTACTCAAAGTTCTGTGTATCGCTGTAATGGTCATGGACAGGCGCTATCTCTTACCATCAGGAGAGCGTTTCGTTCGTCTTATTATTTTTTTATTGTAAATAAATAAAATAAAAATAATAGATAGAGTCGCTGTACCTATTATGTACTTATGTATTGACAAAATAAGTTCATACTTATGTAATATTATTTTAGTTATCTAGTCCCCATAATACTTATACAAGCATTGATTAGTTTAGGGCTATATGGCTTTGTATGAAAATGCCCTCCGACATTTAATTAATTTAGCATCAGAAACCTGTATGAATAAACAGAAAGAGGTTATTATTTTGCTATAAAATCGTAGGTTGCTGGCTCAAGTTACTCAATTAGGTACTTTACCTATTTAAACCACGTCAGCGTATGCAGAAAGTAGCAGTACAGTAAAATGAATAGTTAATTATATTGTCATGTGATTTAATTACGTTACCCATATAGGTGGCATGTAGAATGTTGTCGATGACTAACAGATAGTGGGATGGCACAGTATCCTTAGTATGGCTAGGAGATAATAATGAAAATACTAAATACTAAACATTGGTTTGTTTACATCTGTTATCTTTATTCTAGTGCACCTATTTCGGTTTGATTTCGTATTAGTATAATAACAAATTTATAACATTTCGGTACAACGAAAGTTTATTTATTAATTTCAAATTTCTAAACAAAAATGTAAGTGGTCTAATGTCAAAGTTAATATGTCGACAGAAAACCATGTTTTTTTTGGCATCGCGCTTTGTGCTTTCAGCCAACGTTAAGTAGTCCATATTTTCAAGTGTCTCATGATAAAATCAAAAAAGTAATTCTCTCTACCTACAGTCTAAGCCATGGTCAAGCCCAAGAAATGATTTTTGATAAAAGTCATGCAAATGATATTTGTAATCAACTTCTAAAGATTGACTGGGTTGTTTTTTCTTTGTTTTTGGCATTGCACTATTAACATTTAGTTAATATGAAGTATTTCATTGTTCAGGTACCTAAGTATTTAATGATTAATTAAATGAAATAGATAAAGGTTGAGTCCGGTCATGCTCTATTAATGTAAAGACAACTTTACTATAATCTTTGATGGAGTTTTAGAAGCAACACGAAAATACACGCTTAATCATAATTATTGCATCACTTTCCCACATACAAACACGTATTTTGGCATATCATGTATAAAACACCACAACAGATATGTTTATACATAAATTCCAGACTAAACACAAGTTTTGAAAAATAATAGAACGGGGTGGCATAATTTATTCACGTTTCTACTAAAACTTCTATGTTATAATTTAGCCCGCTGTCAATTTCATTTACATTTTAAGAGTGCCATCCTTATATTTTTTCAACTCTATAGTTATGCGATTAATCGTAATCATCCTTGAAAGTGACAACGCATGTCTATGACTATTGCAGCGGTACTTCCCCAGAATTTGAAATAGCAAAATAAAGTCTAAGGCATCGTTGTTTTGGCGCTTATCGATAGCTACTGTCAACAGTCCTGTAAAATCGCAAGCTGCAGTACCCTTCAGACTGCAACACAGGAATGTTTACACACTACTCCTTAGAACATCAGGTTCTGCGGTGGTACCTACCTAGACGACCTCCTACTAAGCAGACGGAAACTTTTTATGCTCTAGTGTCAGCCCTAACAAGCTTTACTGAATACGGAGTATATGCAACGGAAACTTTTTATGCTCTAGTGTCAGCCCTAACAAGCTTTACTGAATACGGAGCATATGCGATCTATGGGTAGGAATGGATTGCATAGCTGCATTGCGGACTTGCGAAACACAGTGATAATACACTAACAACCACAGACAACCTGATTTAAAGCACGACGTTCTATGGCCCGGGAGGTCCGGGAACTTATTCTTGCGCTATGCGATATTTCAATGATAGGTTTATTTCACATCATCTTCTCTAGGTACATAGTATAAAACAAAGTCGCTGCCCGCCGTCTGTTCGCTAAGATCTTTTCAACTACGTAACGGATTTCAATGCGGTTTCCATCAATAGACAGAGTGGTTCAAGAGGTAGGTTTAAATGTACCTATAGGTACCTAATACTTGTATATACACAACATTAGTATCTATATTGCACCCGTGCGAAGCCGGGGCAGGTCGCTATAGTTTTATGTGTAACACATCACACTGATATTTTGAATACAAAAGTAATTGTAACATTAATTTGTGGGTATTAAGCACGAAAATGTAGGTAAAAAGCAGTTTTCTTTCATTCCCGCCAGGGACTGTCCTATTTTTCATACATTTTTCTATCGTTGCTGTAGTACAAAGTCACGTAGGTAATTCAATATGTATTTATACTAATTAATTACAATGATAAAAGTCCTACATTTCTGCATACAGATTATTATTATTGATTACACGCGATTGAATCATGATTGTCCTATAATAATAATTATTATTATACACATACTCAATAAACGATTATACATGGTTAATAAATAGCGTTCATTATTACATTGTGACATAGATTAAATAATAAATGACCATCTTTGTGGCCATTATTATGATTACATTGAAATGTATGACTTTATATGAGATAAAATAGGTCAAATGATATCTTGAATGGCTTTTAATGTTCGATTTAATGAGTCTGAATGTATTCATTATAACTTAATACATAGGTAGAAGTTTATTTATGTTATTACAGCATATATCTATAGGTTTAAAAAATATTATACGTTTATTTTTCATATACACATATTAATTATGCGATAAAACACAAAGGAATGTTTAACTTATTTAAGATCATGGACTTTGTGTTTCTGTACACAGTATTTAGGAAAGAAATAAAAAAAAAGATTGGCCGTTATGGTGTATGGCAGATTATAGAATGTATCTGCGACATGGTTACTACATAAGTCTGTAACGCAAAGCATAATTTCATTGTACGAACGGCGCATAGAACTATTTCTTGCTATGCATACGTTTTACATAAATTTGTTAGACGTTTTACTGTAGTGTTTTACTTGGTGATAGATTTCTTTCAGAGGAAATAGAGGCCTATGTCCAGCAGTGGACTATAAAAAGCTGATGATGATGATGAGATTTCCTTAGCAAGAGGTCGTCTACGTAGGTAGTACCGTAGTACCTACCAGATATTCTTCCGCCAAGGAGTAGTGTGTAAATAAATATATATCGTAGGACACACAGCGCCATCTGGCCCCAAACTAAGCAGAGCGTGTGTGATGGAAGTCAGATAACTGATAGAATACATAAATACTTTTTTTTAAACATTACTGTGTTCCGGTTTGAAGGGTACTGCCAGCTAGAGAAATTACAGGTCTGTTATCATCTAATGTCTCAAAGAAACGAGCGCCAAATCAGCAATGCCCTGGACTTTGTGTTGGTACCCAAAGTTCTGTGTATCGCTGCAATGGGCATGGACAGGCGTTATCTCTTACCAACAGTAGGTATCTCATTACATTTACATGAAATAAGATTCAAATTGCATTGCCAAACTTTCAACTAAGTTAAGCAATGGTCTTAAAAAGTGCATCATACACACGTACCTACCTGTACAATATAGATATGCTACCTAAATAGGTACTTAAATCCACATTAGTGGAAAAAATACAAAATAAACAATTAAAATTCACGTATAAACCTCATTACGTACATGTTATCACAAGCAATATTTATGATAATTATGCAGCGTTAGTGTTACAATTTCGGCAGTTTTGTATAAAAAAATAATAAAAAGAACAATTAAAAAAATTCAAATTCCATGGCCAAATTAAAATTTTATTTTTTCCTAAAAAAATGAACACTCAAGTTACTTATTTATTCAATTATCACACCATTATGGTCAGGTGAGAAACGTACGTAAATTAAATTTGTGTTGCGCATACATTATGTTTTTGGAAGGACTAAATATGCAAAGTATTTTTTAGATTATATGCTTGCTAGATACCTACCTTACATTGCATTTTTCAGAAATTATATTCACGGTTTTAACAATAAATATTTGTAGAAGTACGGACAAACAATTTAAATCATCTTTAGTCACTAAAATAATACTTTTTTTTTTAAAGCTAGAAATAATTGTTTCCACAGTTTCGCCCACACTATTCAATAGTAACGATTGTTTTAGTAAGAACATGGGATAGAAATTTTATGGCGCTGACGTCAGTCATGTTTGGAGGTCAATTTTTTTCAAGAGCTAAGATGACGTACAAGTGAAACTGTGTTATTTAGTTTCATGAAATCCTAATACTTGTATTTCAAAGCTTTTAAAGTAAATGTTGTTATTTTCTCTACCATAAAGACTATAAAGACGTCTTCGTCCACTTCGCGTCGTGTCTGAGAGAAATACATGCAGTTTCACAAACTTCAAAGGGCATAGATAAATAAAAGCATCAGACAATGCGGTTCGTATATCAGGGCGACAAAGCAAGGATAAACTTGCCTTCAACTGTACATAGTTAGGGAGCTACTGGTGCTTTTAGTATCTAGTACAGCCTCCGTATTCTAAGCTACTTATTACGATATTCGGTAGGTAGATACGATCTAGGTCAATAGAAATTACTAAATAGTTTGGCGAGCCGAAGAAATAAATATTTTTTTTTTAAAGTAAAAGTAATAAATACCATATCCATTTTTGTTATTTTCTATATTTATTTATATCTTTATCTAGGAACGTTTTTTAATACACATAAATATAGTATTTTAATAAATTATCTGAATAGCCATATAATTAAAATAATTCCGTGCTTTGAACATCAATGATATGGTTTGGTGATGAATATTAAAAATAAAATAGAATGGCCAAAACTAACCTAAAATTTTGATGACTTTTAAATTATGTAGCACAAGTAAATTTATTTTTCGATAAATTTGCAGTCACGTACACGAAACTCATTTTGTTCACACGATTCCGTATTTATTACCGCCCATTAATGTATTTGCAATTTTGGAGACAATAAATACTCAAGTAGGTACTTATTAAGATACTTACCAGTACGTTAATATTTATTAAAAACATTTTGGTGAAAATCGGTCAATAATTTCCGTTCGTAATAAAAATGTACAGTTACTGCTAAACTACTTTCCATAAAGTACGTTCTGAAGGTAGATCATTGTCAGTGTAATAAAAACATTCCCAGTAGCCGACCAAAACGAGTTTGTATGCATGAGCTTTATATAGTTTTTATTGTAAATAGACTCACGTTTTGCGTTCACGCGTAAACATGTGCAAAACTTTGCATTAATCACTAGGCAACTAGTGGGTTTGCCTTAAGTTGAAAAAAAATATCAAGGTGTTTCAAGATTTCCCGTTTTCGGCACGCTGTTTATATCATAAAATTATCGTAAACATAATTTCACTATCACTAAGTAACAATCAAACGAGTTTACTTAGTTGAAATTCTATTACCAAATATACATAGATACAAAGCTTCCTTCGATACGTTTTTTTAGTTAAGTTCATTCCACCAAAATAATACAGATCCCAAATAAAAATAATGTCACTCTCAAACCACATAATTTTCATCAGCGTAATCCTTACTAATTACAAATTAAGGCAATAAATATTGCCGAAACAAAAAACAGTTATTGTCGTCCAATTTATTCACGGCAAATAATGTTTCAGTTTAAATACCTAGTTCTTAAAATACAAAACTGCATTGCAAGTGTAAGTTATAATTAATCGTAACAACGCTCGAATCCCCGAGAGTAGGTAATTATTATTCTCGCACAAAGTCTGGACAGGATGCCCAACTATACGCAAACGTTGAAAGTTCAAAATCGACGAAAAATAATTGCGATGTTGTATTCTATTCTGTAGGCACAAGAATCTATTTTAGAATAAGAGCTTTCAGCATTTTCATTCAGGATTTCCCCTTTAGCAACGCCTGAAGTACCTACGTATAGGTAACTATGTTAGAGACTGAACAAAATAACCACAGTCCACCGCCCACCAATGAACTAACTAACTTTCTGTACTGACGCGGACATTTCAATTAAGATTTTTGTTTGCATGTTTTTTGAACTTTGTTGTAAGCAAAATGGAATTAACATCTGTAAATAGTTGTTTTAAAAGGAATATGTGAACGTAGAGTACAATATGAATATACCTATTGTAGATATCCCGATTAGCCCTGGTTTTTTAAATAAACTATTCCACTATAGGGCGTGGGCCTCTCCTCATTTTACGAAGGATAAGGCTAATAATTCATCACGCTGTCCAAGTGCGGATTGGCAGACTCCACGCACCGAGTTTTTTTTTTAGACCTATAGGTTTGCTCACGATGTTTTCCTTCCCCGTATGTACTCAGCGGCGATTCACATTAGAAAAGACAGGTGTGTTTCGTAGACGTAAGGAGAGTATATAAATAAGTTTCTTTAATTTGAAAATCGTAATATCTAGCTTTTATTTCATGTGATCAAAATTAAGTTGTAATAGGTAGGTATATAAATTTACAATGAAAAAAAACCGACTTCATGACCCTTAGGTCCACTAAACGCTCCAACGAAACATCGAGATATCGAAGTACCTAAACTAAAAATCATCGATGTATACAATTTTTATATTTGTGTTGATTTTTTTAAAACCGCTCGATCGATTTCGATAGAATTAATATGAGACCACCTCTGAGGTATAATCTACCAAGCAAAAATGTAATCATCAAAATCAATTCATAATTGGCGGAACGATCGCCAATTATGAATCGATCGTAACATACATTTAAATAAAAACATACAGTCGAATTGAGAAACCCTTTTTTTGAGTCAAGTAACAAAACATTGACTACTCAAATGATTTTATTTTATTGAGAGATTGTATGAAACTAAATTTACTACAGTTTTGATAGCTTCGTTTGTTGCAAGGGGCTTGTTCATAAGGTATTTACTCCCGACCTCAATGTCACTGTATACCTACTATACTATTTTCATCAATGACTTCGTTGATTGTAATCTAGCCGCGTTCGTAGCGTCTCAAAGCCCCGCTTACTCTTAAGTTTTTTCGTCATCAATATTTACTTAAGAACCCACGTGTTAATTCTATAACAGGATGTTTGAAAGATCAAATTGCCTCTCTAAGTAACCGCTTCATTTCCTATTAGTTATTATTTGTAAGTATGTATTCGTCAAGATAAACTCACTGACTCAAGAGTTAGAGAGTTATTTCGATAATATATTAAAGCGAAGTGATCGTATATTCCCGTCGCGAGCTAAGACCGTTTTATTTTTGAAAATGACTCCATCACTCACAGATAACGCTTACGAGGCGTCAGAAAAATTATGTAACGGGTGTAAAATGTCACGTACGATCTGGTAGTAACTAAATAGTTCGGAAGATAGAATGTTCAACAATGATTAGGGATTGCCCGCACGATTTGGCAATGACTAAGCTTACTTTGGAGTCGAGTTCACAGCGACATTTCAACATACATATAAACGTTTTTTTTGACGTAAATGTTATGAGATAAACGGAACGCTGTCCTAGGAACAATATCACCTGTTATATCCAGCGGTGTCAAGAACTTTGAGTAACAAAACAAAGTCTAGGGCATCGCTGTTTTGGCGATCATTACTTTTAGACATTTGATGGTTAGTCCCAATAGGGCTGCAATTTTGCTAGCTGTAGAACCTTTCAAGCTGGAACACAGTAATATTTAATTACTGCGTGGTGGCAGAATGAGATATTCTGCCACTGCGGTGTTAACGATTATAGTGAAAAGAAGCAAGCTGACTTGGTGCTGACATGTTAATGTTAAATGTCATCGAAAACATTGATTAAATCTTTGTAAGGGGGAAACCAAAAGTATTAAACAAAATTGGTATTCCGTTATACATATAATATAATTTATGAAGCTAAACGGACGACTTATTGTTACTTATTAATTCTTATTTTGCAAGAATAGAATTAGCTGGTGCATAGAAATCTCATTAATATTCATTTTATTTTAAAAGTTATAAAACGATTCATTTTTCAAATTTATTTGTTATCAAATCTGTATATTTTTCTTGCGAAATCTAATTTAAAATAAACTAATAATTTCATTTTGATATTGGTATACCTACTAACTGTCTATACTTAGAATATTAAGTAGGTATCTATAGTACATAATACTTCGATTTTAACAGTTTTACAATCGTCAAAGAATTAGTGATCGCATATATTAAACGGTATAGCCGATTAAATACCGAAACAGTTTTTAAAATCTCAAATGAGTTATGAATCACGAATACGCGAGATACGTGGCAGTTATTTCTGAACATGAGGACGCCAAACTAACAAACACCTTATTGTTCACGACACAAAGCATAAATTATATTATAACAGTACAACAGACTAGGTATATCGGTCGCACAATAAAGGAGCTTTTAAAAACATCGAGGCATCTAAGCGGCTATACAGACTCGAGTTACGTTATGTTTTGAAAGCGCATAGACCATACGACCGCAGTTCCAACGAAGTGTAGACTTCGGGTTACGTTTTATACCGTCATTCGAATCTTTAGCTCGGATGTTTGGTCCAAAACGGCCATTCATTAGCATTTTATGAGTGATACAGCCGATAAAAGTGTAATAAGAAACATTCAGCGGGTCATATGATGTGTTATACATCGGTCGGCCCGCTGGCATACACTAGAGGAAGTCGCCGCGTTATTGGCTTAAAGCCTATTCAGAGCATGCGTTTTGATGCATTCAATAAGCATAACAAGAGAAAGAAAAGATGGTTGCTTTGGACATGTATAGAGGATGAATGAAAGAAGATTGACGAAATATGTTAACAAGACACGTGAGTGAGCTAGCCGGTAAGGGTCGAGAAGGGTAAGGCGGTAATGGTAAAAGCCCATTTAGTTATTGGGTACTTTCTTGTAATCGGCTGGTTAACTACTACATTCCGTCAGCCTCACGTGACACTCATTTCCATTCTGGGCTAAGTGTGCTTACCATATTCTATCACACCGTCATTCTTTTTACTGTCAATTTTTTTTCTTTTATTTGACAATAGATACCTACTTCCTGTGCTCACAGATTACTCCAAAGCACACAGAGAGAATACATTACATAAAATAACCACAGGTGAGCTGTGGTGACACACATATAGCTTATCCAACATAGAAAACGTACTACATGGTGGTGGTACAACTTGGTGGTAAATCTTCTTAGCAGGTCGTCTAGGTAGGTAGGTACCACCGCACCAGTTATTCTGCCGCTAAGCAGTAGTGTGTAAGCATTACTGTGTTCTGGTTTGAAGGGTACTGCAGCTAGCGAAATTAAATTACTGGGCTGTTGAGACTAACTCTATCAAAAGTCTCAAAGTAATGAGCGCCAAAGCAGTGATGCCCTGGACTTTGTTTTGTTACTTAAAGTTCTGTGTATCGCTGCGATGGTCATGGACAGGCGCTATCTCTTACCATCAGGAGAGCGTCTCGTTCGTCTCATTACTTTTTACATAAAAAAAAAAAATATCAAATTGTAGACGTTTTTAAAGGAAAAGCTAGTCAAAAGCAACCGACGAGCATCTATGAAAACGGCAATGAAAGAAGAAACCGAAGATGAGTGTCAGGCTCATACCAAGAGTAAAGATACAGTTTCTGCCTAACTCTTTGGCAAAAGACGTGATTGTATGTTAGTGTAATAGGCATTACAGCTTTGTACATTTCAAATGTCGGCTTTGTTTGTTTTATGCTCTCGAGAGCCAATATAAACGTCTAATCGACTATCTAAGTCAACGGCTTTGACTCGTAATTCGTTTAAAATTTCTCGGTTTGTTCATACACTTGCATATTTGCTATACATAAGAATTACACCGAGAACAAAATAATGCATTTATGCGAATAAGCGTGAAAATTTAAATGGCTGCAAAATCGGCCGCGTCTCTGCGTGTGTATGTGGCATCGTAATTGCTTCATCGGCGCTTTGTAGAATACTTACTTATTTGAAGAAGTTTGTGCTCTCGATTCGATTCAAGTTTCCGTTTCGGTGTGCGAGTAAGTCACACCAACGGAAGTTTAGACATTAGTGGGTATCTACCTCATTATTTATCTTTACATATAAATTGTGCAATTGGTAGGTAGATACAATGAATTTTATATAGCAGGGTACACAATGCACTTAGTACCCTGCATCGTTGGGTAGATAATATAAATAGTAAATCTGTCGCAAGCAACTAACGGTGTGTTCTGGCAGCCTCAATTGAGAGCGAGTTACATTCCAGGCTAAGTGTGTATACCATCTTCGTCCACGCCGTCACTTAACATCAGGTGAGCTGTGGTCAAAAACTCAGCCGGTCAACCAAAAAAAAGGAGGTAAATTTGTATCTACTGCACCTAGAAAATATGATTGTTTATTTTTTATTCCAATTAAAAAAAAAACAATCAGGTCGAAATAATCGACCGTGATATCGAGTATTAGATTTGTAAATCACATAAAAGCAAAGTCTCAAATTTTAGTTTCTCTTTTTAGGGATATGTGAAAAAGTCTCATTGCGGTAGATTTTGAATTCAATATTTTTTGTTAAAAGAGAATTAAAATGTTAGTTGGCTTAGTAAAATTAAATCCAGATTTCAAAGTCAAGGCTCGGAGACAGGTGACAGGGAGCCTCGTCCGTGTCCCATCTGGCGTTGCGATCAATTGACCACTCTTCGATCCCTCGACCCTCCTAGACATAAAGACACAGACCAGAAGCGCGGAAGATCGTAAACTTTTTTTAGAACTCTCCCAACAAAACGCGAATAATAAAAGTAATTGGAGCCCATTCATATTAATAGACATTTACGAGGTCTCCACCATAAAACAGAGATTGTCATCGCGCCTTACGCAATAACATCGCTATAGACTGTCGCATCGTGTTGTATTAATTCGTTTCTGTTTGCTGAATGGGTTTTATTGCCTATAAATCATTAACACCGGATGTGTTGCTATGAATATCTGGAGTTTTCTTGAAATTGGCACGCACCGTGACACGTTCCGAGCTTTAAATAGAAAACGCAGATGACTATTGTAATGTTATGCTGATGGGTTTACGGCTGGCGTTCATGGCGCCATAATGCGCATTCTCGTATTGGAAATGATAGTACGTTATAGATATGAAGCCTTATACATCTGCGGGCGTTTTCCTGATCGCAGATAAATAGATAGGACATTAGGCTCGGCAGCTGCCGCTATCCCATCCCACCTTCTCTAGGGACTCTCGCAATTTTCCTACCCTCACTTTAATTCGAATCCCGAAAGGTTCCTCCCAGTATTTATTATAATATAACTTTATTAACGTTCCGTTCGTTTCGTCTCGTTTATTGCGAATAAGATTTGTGCTCGAGACTCGTTCGGCAAGCACTGGAGTGATAGTTTTTATGCGTTGTTTTACGTTCGAAAGCTAATAAAATATGCACCTGTCTAATAAATATCTTTGCGAACGTGTTGCGATAACAGGGTTCCGCTCTCTCGCCGCTGTAAATTATCCCAGTGGGTGTATAACTTGATGTTTTAAATTTTGAAATTGAGAAATTGTAGCGTCTTATAAGCTGGCGCTCAATCGCTGAATCTTTAGACGCACTTTATGTGTTAGCACAGCGGGTAACACTTTATTGCAGGTTTATCATTAAACTTTGTTGTGAATTTACGAGAGCTTCGTTTCTCGGAGAATAAACTTGAGTAACAGGGTATGGATAATTCATGCGACATTGTATCGAAAGGTAGTTATTGCCAAATGTGTAGCTACAAATTGCAAATCGCGAAAGCGTGTCTAATAGGTAATCTAATTACGAAACGAGCTCCTCCTAATATTTTATTCAACCCATCTCCGCGATGTTTATATCGGCTATATTTTACATCGCGAACGCAATATCCTAACGTAATTTAAAACGAATTAGTTTACCCTTACAAGGGTCTAAATTTGAATACTGAATGCTCGCGCCCTATCGAATGGGTACACCTTTGAAAACAAAGGGAGGGCTGTTGTAATATTTTATAATTTCGTCCCTCCCCAACGGTAGTGAGATACGCGATATTTTTTTAGAATAGACACCCTAATGTACGGTAATGTTGAAGCTGGAGAGCTTTTGCGAAAAATGGCGGCTTTTATCTCGGGAAAAATTGGCTTTTCGTCTGATAGTGTTTAGGAAAGAATATTAACATTACAGTAAAAGGGCCTTACACTTAGCTGATAGATACCTAACCGATAATGAATTAAGGTACGCGCTAAGAATACCTACTTGTTTTGCTTCGTTTACTACTTTACTAATTTTCATCCAGATAATACTAATTTAATTTTACTAATTGTCTTGAAGGTAGGATTATGGTACGGGATAAAATATAATATAAGTAATGCTTTTTACAAACTTAGATGTTTCGCTAAACAAAAATTCGCTAGCCACTTTTTATCTAGCAATTTATCATCATGTTTTTGAGCATGTGATGTCGAATTTAATGTAAAAGTAGGGTTAAATCGATTAAATATATAAGAACAATAACAAATATCGTAGTACATTAACACAATGCCAACTGACGCCAAACTAAGCAAAGTTTGTATGATGGAAGTCAGATAACTAATAGAATATACTTCAACACTTTTTTTGTAAATAAAGGTACATACCTTCTTTTAATAAAAACGGAACACCCGGACACAGAACAAACATTTGTTTATACCACAAAATGTTTGTCCTGGATGGGAATCGAACCTACGCCCTTGAGCAAACAGGGCAGTCAAATCATTACATATCAAATCATTATGGTAATGAATAGAAAGAAAACATTGAAAACGAAGTTGACAAGCGTGCGTTGAAAGAGAACTATTATATTCTTCAGAAGATGTCAAAAATTGTCAGATGATGATGAATCTCTTACAAATGCAAATACCAAAAACACAACCAAAACCGCATTAGCCAATGGTGACCACGAGAAAAAACTGGACAAAAATGGCGGCTTAACCGGACGGGGCGGAGCACGGGGGGGTAACTGCAATAGGGGTTGCAAAACATGCAAATTTAATTTGTTACCAACGCAGGCGGTCGCTTCCATCTACGCTGGTTAGCTTCCACTGTAAACTTATTAATTCAAACATGTAATTTATTGTCCAACAATATTGATATCGGCGCACTGGGCACGCATAGTCCGGGTGCATAAATTGTTCTAATTGAAAGTTAATGCGGGCAAGATGTGTGAGCATTCAAGTTATGCTTATAGATAAATATGTCAGTAACTGATATAGATAGTGGTTTTAGATGAGTATGATAGAGTAATTCTAGCGGTCAGCGAGTCAATATATTCAGATAAATGGTTATGTTCACAATAAGCAGTGTTATGGTGAGAATCAACACAACTGACGGTAAATTTCAACAGTCTGTGAAGTAACAAGGCTTTTTAAGGAATCAAGGATCTAATCGCTTGATCAATGGTCACGTTTTCCCAAAACAATTCAGAATTAAGAAAAGAGTTCCATAAAAGTCCAGTAATTTCAACTGTTAGCAATAACGTAGCAAATTTCGAATAGATATGGTGTCAATAAAGTATTTAATAAATATATGTTGGAGGACGTTCTGCACAGCATGTCAATTTTGTTGCGATGATAATTCAGTGAAACGCGCTCTCAAGTGGGGCTGATGGAATACGCCGATAGGTGCTTTGTAGCAGATTTTTTTTTCAATTAGCTAGCCAACCGAGTACAATTCACTACTACCATGTTATGGTTTCCTTACGCTGTATTTTCTTCACTGGCAGTTCAAGCCCATTGTTGGGTTTGAACCCACGCCTTTCGCGTGATCCAACCGCACTAACCACTGAGCTCAAACAACGCTACAAACAAGTTCAAACTAACCCAAAGTACATAACGATACACTTGACGGTAGGTAGTAACTGTTACCCAAACTGTACCAAACATCAGGACGACCTCTTTAATTTGTTGCAAACTTCACCGACCGCGATGTTCATAGGTGCTTCATAACAGTCAGTTTAGGGCGTTTTAATTACAAAGGCCCTATTTGGAGGGTGTAAGGGCTCTTAGGCCGTCGCCTGCGCTTGTAAACTACGATAGGGCCGCAGTACGAACTTTAAACGGACTATTTCGTGCAGAACATTGCCACGTTTAAACTATTACTGCAGTTATCCACTTAGCTATATTAGTACCGGTTAAAATAACGCGTTATAACGCTTTTGTAATGTAGTAAGTAACGTTTTATGTTACTTGGGAATGGAGATAACTTTATTGGGTTAAGCTTGAAATCTAATTGGGCGTTTGGAAAATGCCTTTGGTTTTAATTCGGACGAGCGAAACAGTGGCTCAGGGTATTCTAGACCAAATCAGGGCATATTAATCTGATCAACAGGAGCCTTATTCTATGTAAAACTTAAATTATATTCCTTGCTTAAAACGTGTATAGGATTAATAATTATATTTACAGTTCAAAACAAGCGCGTAATACGACTCAGCACACTTTTTAATGCCAATAAGGCTTTTTAAGGCCTATATTTTGCAGTGAACGTCATACGGCTGAGATGATAATGATGACGAAAGAAAGAATTGAATTCGTTATCATTATAATTGCTCTTTCCAAAAATGATTGCCCATTTCCGCTTTGAAAAATGTGTGTAGGTACTCGTGAATCCCTAATACGTTTAGGGTCATTGAATTAGTAACCAAGGTAAATCTACCTTCATTATGAAATTAACGATGTGTTGAGTAAAATGATTTGGTTATCTTTATTGCAACAACGTCACATAATTAAGAAATTATTAACAACGAAAATGGGTGTCGGCCTTTTTAAAAAGTTACCTTAAGTAGTTCAGTCACGCTTTCGCTCTCGTTCACTCTAAGTGCCATATAAATTGTGAGGGTCTATTTAATAAGGCAGAAAATATCTAAGCTCAATTAAGGGAGTCTTTATAAGTCAAGAATGCTTAATATTCTCCCCCTCTTCCCCCCTTTGTCGTTATAAGTCGGGTGATTAAATCGCGCCACTCACGCATTCTAACGGCGAATTCGTTGAACGACCTCCATTCGCTACGCCGCAATTATAATTAAAAATTAATCCAAGATACGAGTGAGTTTCATTAAAAATTTTCGTGGATGATTTTCAGAATTAGGAAAATTCGTTAAACGCCAAATTTTTAATATGATGTGAGCATTCATTTTGTGCTAATACGAATCATTTGTAAATTTCCATTGACAATGATAGTTAAAGCTCAAATTTACTTTATTGCTGTGGGAAATAAAGTGAATTTGTAGTTGTTTTGTGGGTGACAGAAAAGAAGCAAGGTAAAAAGAACATTGGTTAGTTTCAGTAAGAGAGGTCGACGATATTGTTAAAATCGCAGGTCGAACGTGGGCAGAAGGCACGGTTGGTGCGTGACCGAGATAGACGGCGCAGCAAAAGAAATACCTACACCCAACTATGGGATAGAAAAGGTAGCCGAAGGCTGACTGATTGAATATAAATATCATGTAAACGAATTACCTATTACTCGTTACAATATAAGTCTGCATTGAAAATACTGCTCATAGTTATTTTACCAAAATAGGTATTTAGGTATAAGTATAGGTACATCAAATACAAATTACAAATCTTTTATTAATAACACCAAAGTTTCAGGGCATTTTTCCATGTGTTCATCCCCTGAACTCTGAGTTTTTTATTACGATATCTGCTAGGCGCTCGCCGAAAAATCTATGCGACTGTGAATCTTATTGCCCAGGTATACGATATATAGTCGCATGGCTATTTCCAGAGTACCTAACAGAAATTGCAATAAGAGTCCGGGGGTAGATGGTTAACGCTGAACGAATATCATGTACCTATATGGTAAATCAAAGGGTATGATTATTATAATTAAAGTCAAAATGTAGGTACCTATATCACATAGAGCTCATATTTCATTGTTAGATCCTGTCAGATTCGTATGAAGTCCAGTAAAATTTAAACCTTTACGTTAAAATAAAAAAGAAAATGTGCTAGCAAAAACACACATTTGAATTAAAAACCCGTTTCAAACGACACAAGACCCTGAGCACTTGTACAGTGCCAGGTGAATTGTTATTATATTCATAAAGGTACATGTAGAAATGCCCAACATACAGTTATGTTAATGTTGGCCCTCCCTCACCGTCCCGAAAAGATAGGATTGCAAATTTGCCTCGGACAATTTATGATGGCTATACTTTCCCCCAGAGGGCGTGGGGGTAAAATAGACCTATTGGCGTTTGTGTGAGCAGGATGAGCTAGCGTCGAGACCGCTCGTTGTCGGTCAAAATGACCCTAAACATTTTATTTCGTAGATTCGCTATTCGCGTAACGTGGCGAAATTGCGTCAACTAATCTTGAGCCCCCATTTGAGGGGTGTTTTCGCGCGTTTTTCGTATAAATATCGCTGGAGATTACACACGTACGTAAGGGATTTGAGCGAGCTAGGTATAGCTGTTATGCTGGTAAGATTTCGCTGTCTATTGCTTGTGTATAATTAGTCGTGTTTTTTATTTATTTTAGGCAACACACTTTTGAACATTTATCCATGTTTGTGATTAGTTTATGGTCGATCCTGAAAATGTACAGTTTTCCATTTGACTAAGTATATTTTAGTTTTATTTGTGTACCATACCGTACCGTATTATAGTAAATATAGCTCAGTGGTTAGCGCAAGTTTTACTATAGGTTTCAATACTTAAATCTTATGTCCAATTTTATGAGTGATTTTTACATATAACTATGTAGGTAAAGCAAACTAGAAGTTAAATTACCCCAAGAATAGTAAAAAAATATAAGGAAAACTTTTAATTTCATCGATCGAGAACCAAATCTTAGAAAGTAGGTAAAATATTAGGAGACGAGCCAAGCCAAAATGCACCTAGATAGGTAATTGCTAAGTTAAAGCATTTTTAATCGCGAAACGAATTAGCTTCTTCATCAGCTTTCTACTTTCACCACCCAGCAGCTAATCTCTCAACAGCTTACAATCTAAGCCAGTAAAACATAGGGTGCATGAAATTACGCGTTCGCCGGTCGAATACCAATTTATTGCATATCGATTACCAACAGAGAGCTTTGTTTAATTGAAGTGCCGCTGATTGGATTAACAGACTGTAGGCAAGCCCCTATAGCTTCCGTAAGTAATGAAATCAACGTAAACATAAAGTAAATTTGCTCGAGAGGATTAACCCGGAGGTACTGTTTCGTGGTGATTTTGACCTGTACTAACTTTTTTTAAAGAGTTGATTGAAAATATCGAAGGAAGAATAGGAAACATCGAGCACAGATGCACGGCGACTACAATAAGCTATTTATCTGAATTCTCATGTCGATATCTTCCCGAATGTAAATATGACACCCCATAAACTGAATGTTTTATCGGCTGCCACTGCCATTCCAATTTATTCTGGTCATTTTTGTCTACGAGGGTGACCAATTTTTAGGGGAGAATTTATGTTCTCTATGTCTTTTTTGGTGCTAATGCCACCTTGATATGTTGGTGTGACCAGTTCTTTAAAAAGAAAATCGTTACTTTATGGTTGTTTATTCTGTAATAGCTTAAATTTATGAACTACAAGTCTTTCTTGAATTATTATATTTTGTAGATGTTTTACTTTGATTTCATTACATAAATATTGAATATATATTCAATAACCTCATAATCAAGCCAGTACTTAAGAATCGATCTAAAATTGTTATGTCAAATAAATCTAAACTGGTCTTTTGGATTTCGTTGTATTATTTTAGTATACCAGCTCCGTGGGTCATGTGTACTTAAAGCTCTCATTAAGATCAACTGCCTGCACGTAAACACAATAAATAAGTATCGACTTTACAATTTATCAAGCAGACACGAATCGATATCGTTTAGCAGTCGCCTTCCCGCATTGTAATCCGTTGTTTAGGACGAACTAACAAAATATTCCGATCTCGTACAGAAGTAACGCCCTACGCCGTCGGCCCCTGCTATTTATACCTCTGTTATTGGCACTTCTTCAATGTCAGTCGCACCCTGTGCCTGTCCCCTAAACCCCTGAGCCCCTGATGCCCCTTCGGATCCCTCCGACATACATTACACAGCACCACTGGAATGCTAACAAAATTATATCAATTTTATTGTCAAATTACTATTTCGCATTCGAAATTTTAGCGAACACATTAGAAATCAGCAGACTGGGATCAATGACTTAACAACGTATAGTGTCTGTTTATTTATTGAATACGATCGATAACATTTCGCGACTGTTACGCTGTTATTGCGTCGAAGCCGAGGCTCTTTATACCGCTCGACGTTCACAAGGTTAAGTGTTTGCTATGTTAGTTTTTCTTGCTACAAGTCTTTCTATCGTCTCATTGAAAACAAGTCGACCGTAACGCTGACTGTAGAATAGTAGATACAAATCGTAATGTAAACAAGAAATTTATCGCAATTCAGTATCCGGCCTGTACTCAGAAGCATGTATGTAAAACGAGCGGTACGATTGAAAAATATAGTTATTTGAATTTAATTACACTAAAGGGCCGGGAATATACGCTTGTAAGTTCAATCGATGTAAAACGGTATACTTTATCTATTTATCAAATGGTGCGTATTTAAAGATTGCCGTAACCATTACTAGCTAATATTTATCTTAAATCGATTGATCTGTTACATGCGTATTATGTTTGACTGTTCTTGATGAAAATAAGTTGAAGGTACAGTCCCCTGCGCAAGTGCCGAAAACAACAAACCTTATTGTAACTACATAAGATTACAAATAGGAAGACGTTTCGCTTCACACTGTACGAAGGCGTGTTTTTACGTAAATTGTTTGGTTGTTCGAATAAGTAGGTAGTTACATAATAGTAAACATTCCTGTGAAGATGTTTCTTACTTTATTCTTTGGAAATACCAAAACAATTACTCATTTAGTATTTTTACTGGCGGAAATAGTGTTTTACAACGTTTATGTAATTAATTTACGAAGCGTGTTGATTACGATTTTAAAGAGTAAAATAACATTATTACATCAACAGGAAGATAACAATATTATAGCAACATTTTATTTAACTTTCGTGACTAAAATATTGCTTGAACAATGTATGAAAATACTATGAATCATATAATTAATTCACTTGCAACTTGCATACGAATAATATTCAATGCGAAAGTCGTGGGTGGTAACTGTATTAATTAAAAAACGTAGATTACAGTTTTTCAAGATTCATTTCCATAAACAGCAAGCAAAACGAGCAGGTCTGTATTAAATCTATAATTCATGCCCACAACACGATTGCAGGCGCTGTTACATAGGAGCGATATCTATGCTATTTGATCGTTCACCAACAAAAAATGCAGGGCTACGTGTATCGGTAGTGGCCGACAGGAGTTCATTTCGCTCATTATTATGAACAAATTGTTCCTTACGGCTTAAATACACATATTCTGGAATAGAACTGGCTCTCGAGTGAGGCTGCCGGAAAAAAGCAGAGTACCTACTAAAAAGTACCTAACACCATGAGGTTTCCTCACGCGACGTTTTTCTTCACCGGCAGCTCAAGCTCATTATTGGGCTCTTCAGGTTGTGAACTGACCGCGCTAACCACTGAGGTATCATCGCTAGGATACGCGCTACTTTTTTAATACATACGAGACACCGAAACACAGAACTGGATGGAACTGCATGGAGGTAGCGTACTTTCTAGTAGGTACTCGGCTGGCTAGCAACCACCCTCAAGTTGAAAATCCAAGTATCTAACTGTGTTTGGGCAGCCTCACTCGAGAGCCAGTTCCATTCCAGCCTAGGTGTGCTTAACCACCTTTAACCACTTAACATCAAGTGAGCTGTGGTCAAAGACCTAGCCTGTCAAACATACGTTAAAAAAACTAACTTCAACGTTTGCTCCGAGTGGAAATCTAACCCACGCCCTCATGATACAGAGTTACTGCCAAATGAGCTAACAGGTTCGCATTTATATATTCCCACTGCAAATGTCAAACGCATAGATAAAGCAATTAAAATTATATGAATACGAGGTGAACGCGATAAAAAAGACAGGCGGAGTCGGCTGACCTCAAAAGACGCGTTAAAAATCTTCGGCTCGTACAATTAAGCCTCGACATAATAAAGTTACGTTTTAATTTCTTATTAGCGACTATTAAATTACTTTCAAAATGTCACCGTAATTGGTCGCTGCACGCCGATCTCTTTCATACATCCTTTAGTAGGGCGCAACAAAAGTTTCCATTGAAAGAAATCTATAGCTTTGAGTGTGTGTCGGGATGTGAATTTCTGGCACACACGAAACCTAGTTAATTATGGCATCGTTTGTTATATGTAACGAGCAAGTGGACTAGTTTGATAGTGTGAAAATATCATAAAAACTGTGTTTTGTTGTGCTTTATCTACATTTTCATTTTATTTACGATTAGTTATTTGGTCGTCTTTTCGATAAGATCTAAAACACTTTGTTAGGCATTATAGATCAGTGAGATCAGTGTAATAAATGTACTACGTATTAGATGATTTCATTTGAACAGTTTTTTTTTATAGCTGATAGGCTAGGTGGTGTGTGACCACAGCTCACCTGATGTTGAGTGACGGTGTGGTCGATGATGGTAATGCACACTAAGCCTGGAATGGAACTAGCTCTCAAGTGAGGCAGCCGGAACACACCGTTAGATGCTTGGCGGCTGATTTACTACTTGAGGGTGGTAGCTAGCCAGCCGAGTACTAGAAAGTACCCTACCACCATGCTACGGTTTCCTCACGATGTTTTTCTTCACCGGCAGCTTAAGCTCATTGTTGGGGTTTGAACCCACGCCCTTCGGCAAGCGAACCTACCGCACTAACCACTGAGCTATCATCGCTACTAATATTCGCTTCGTTTACTTCAACTGCAGAGCTATGTATAGGTACTTCCTTAGCAGGAAGTCGTCTAGGTAAGTACCACAGCAGTACGAGATATTCTACCGCCAAGCAGTAGTGTGCAAACATTACTGTGGTCCGGTTTGAAGGGTACTGCAGCTAGCGAAATTACTGGGCTGTTGAGACTAACCATAGAAAGTCTAAACGTAATGGGAAAAAGTAATGGAATGAAAGTTCTGTGTATCGCTGTAATGGTCATGGACATGCGTCATCTCTTACCACCAGGAGAGCGTATCGTTCGTCTCACTACTTTTACGTAAAAAAAAACCTTATGCATTCCTCCACAACAAAAATATTTATTGAGTAAATATTAATTTTGTAGCATAATATTATTTTTTTCGGTCATAAAAACTTCACGAATGATTTAAAATTCGCGTAGAATGGTAGGCCGTTTTGCACATACATCTTTATGCCGAAGTTCTGTTCTGGATACTTACTTAAAATTCTGTGTACTTCTCTTTTACAGTGCACTATAAAAGGACAAAGAATGATATGCACTTTTATGAATTTTATGCAATATTACCTATCTACTTACAAACATGATTGTAAATAGAACAAAAAGTTAAAAGATCTTAATAGAACACAAAATAACTGAAACTAAAACTGTGGATACCTTAAATAAAGAATATATATTAACTAAAAGTTAAAAAAAAAAAAAATTGGTTAAAGAATATGAAATAAGTAGTAGTAAGTATATATAGAAATTTTTTTGTTTTATGTTAGAAATAAAGGGTTGTCTATATAGGTAACTAACTATGTACCACCACCATGAAAAAAAAAATGTTTCAAAATTTACACAAAATAGAAACCTACAAATTAAAAATTGTGTTTTCATTGATTTATTTTCATGTCACACGTATAAAACTGTCACGAAACTATAAATATTTCAGCTTAGGAATAACAGAATTTTATCGCGTTACTGAAACTTTTGAAACTTAATTAGCTTATTTTGGCACGTTAAAAATATGTAAAATTAATAATAAGTCGATGTATGTACATTGGAATCAGCTGCCCGAGTGGGTGTTCCCCAATGAATATAGTCTGGGTACCTTCAAGGCGCGAGTGAATCGGTTTCTTCTAGGCGAGCGTGCTCCACCGTAGACCGCATCTTCGCTTAACATCAGGCGGGATGGCGGTCAAACGCAAGCCTATCTACTATAAAAAAAAAAAAAAAAATGTATATCTACGTATTATGTCTCTAAATGTTTTTAGTCTTTTTACATAAATAAGTAAGTAAATACTAGTAATACGTATGTCGTCGTATGTGTATGAAATATATTTCTTTCTGGCAATTAAACATTTTATTTTATTCTTTAACAGTTTTGTTTTATTGTCAAAATTACACTTAATTTATATTCCTTATCCAATCTCTACAATTCTCAACCCTTATCGAATCTCAAAGTAGGTATGTCCTTGTATACCTTCAAGTACCAAAACAGAAAAATAACTAGGTATCCTTTTTAAACCTTATACCTAGTGCCATTAGGTATATATTCGTAAAGCATTTAGCGAGACTGTACATCAAGATCCGTATCAGAGATTTACACGACGCTTTTGACCGTGATTGTATCTTTGAGATTAATGCGAAGAGTCACGAGGTTAACTGATTGTAGGTAACATTACGATTTACCTGGTGTTGTTTTTCTACAAGCTATAGGTATATGTTGTTATTTGGTACAATATTAATACATAGGTATACCTACTTAAAAAAAAAGTCCTTTTTACACATACGTGACGATAAAATACGTTTGTTCTATGTCTGGGTGTTCTATATGTATTAAAAGTATATAAAAAAAGTATTTGAGTATTATGTCAGTTATATGGTCTATATAGTATAAGCTTTGCTTAGTTTGAGGCTAGATGGCGCTGTGTAAATTGTTATTCTATGTCACAAAATTTAAATTGAGAAGTAATGAATTCAAACAAAAGAAGGTTGAATTGTGGGAGCTATAGCTTAAGGTTGCCTAACACAGTGTTTTGAGTCAAAACGGAAACTTAATAAATGAAATCGTAAAAAGTACCTACTTACATCAGTCAAAGTTTCTACTCGATAATTTAAATTTAAATATTTAGAAGAAAAAAATAGTGTCTTTCGAGCTAAAAGCTTTTCGAGCCTTATTTACGTAATTTAAAAGGTTAGAAATCAATCATACCTTTAAATAAATTTTAAAAAATTGAATTTGAATTTTAGAACACGTCTCATCGGTTATTCCTCTTCGTATTCGATTGTAAATAAATTATCGATTATCGTGTTTGGCGGCGCGGGCGCAGAATGTGATTTTTATGTATTGATCGATTTGAGAAGTGTTAATGTACGGATTGAATTACCTTATATTTTATACTTACATGGCAAGTTAAAATAAGCTTTACGACAGGTTTACTAAGGTTTGTAATGCTGGTTATAGATTTAGAATGTCAGTAAATCAGCATCGAGCGTGTCGGCGAGTTTCCTTGTACGTGTATAATGCGCAACTCTGGTCAGCGAGCCAATTTGTTTTTATTGAGACTACCCTCAAGTTATGCAAACTGTTCGGAAACGCTGAACCCGCTGTAAACAAACTTAAAAGCGACCACTCTCGCTGGCCACCTACACATAACCTAACTGTTCAAACTGAGAGATCAAAATAAACTGGCGATTGTGGCCATGCCTACCTTTAATCTCGAAGCGAATGTTTTCACAAGCGCCCGAGTTTCGCATCTGAGGCCGCGGTAGGACGTGTGTAAACAATACTCTACGTTAATAGAGATATAAATTGTACTCATTCCATTTAATCCCTTTGAGTATCGATCGACACCTTACGTAAATTGCTTATCGCACGAAACAGGGCTACTAAATACTAACATGTTGTGTTGATGTAATATCTACCTAATTTGTAACAGCGATAAGTCTAAATCTCAAGTGGTAATTCTTGGCTCGTATATTTAACAAAGCTGGTAATAGCGTCAGATGATGCGGAATAAATTTTCTAGATGGCATTAGCCCGCAGCTAAATTTCGTGGCAGACGAATAATATAAAATTGTAGAGCTCTGGCAGACGATTCCATATCAATATTAGCATAATGTCGCTGGCATAAGCTAGCTCGAGTTAAGGTAGGAGTTTACCAGGCGACTCGAAATCGCATCAGACAAATATTTTGCATCATTTTTGGGCTCACAAAATAAAGTTTAGTTGTTTTATCTGAAATCAAAACTACCCGATAGATAAGATAAATATTATTTTTGTTATTTTATTCACATACTTTTTTATAATTTGTACACAGTATGAAAAAAGACTAATCAACTCAAACCTAGAAAGTACCTTCTTATTATCGATGTAGATACATCGAATTTTTGTTTTGGGAGAACACTAACTTAAGATGAACATTTGCCATGTCGACGTAGTAGTAGAAAATAAAAAGTAGTTACATTTTTTTTTTAAATTAAAAAGCAATGAGATGAAAGAGTCGCTCTCCTGATGGTAAGAGATAACGCATGTCTATGACCAGCGAAACATAGAACTTTGAGTAACAAACGAAGTCCAGGTCAACGCTGCTTTGGCGCTCATTGCTTTGAGACTTTCGATGGCTAGTCTCAAAAGCCCTGTAATTACACAACTTCCCTGTAAGTTGCGTAATTTCAGTGCACTCTCTGAAGTGTACGCAATAAAAAAGTAACAATTTGGTTGTACACACATGTATATGTTTGTATCATAACAAAGTGGAAACTACGTCGCGTCCTAGTCGCGTCGTGTAGACCACACTTTATACGCGAGCTTTTCAAAGTTCGTCGTACTATGGAACAATGCCTTGCGCATTCTCGGAGCTATTGAGTCACGTCGCTCTGAGTTGTACCTATGTACCAGCTAATATTACGGTCTATTGCTTACGCTATTTGTAGCGCTGTTATATTTTGTATAATGTTGTTGCTACTTGTTTTTGTGTAAGTTGTTCATTTGTTATAGGTAGGTAGGTAGGTACGTCTTAAAGGTTTATAACAAAAAAATGTCATATTGGTGTTACGCCTAAAAGTGACAACAGATTAGCACCTAAACTATACGTACGTGCTGTTTGAATCACGGTCACGACCGTAGAAAAAACTTACTTAGAGCGCAGTTATAGCGGTTACACATAAAACTGTCCTGCTACATTTTCCGGGGAAGATAGCGCTAGTCAGCTATTGAGATGAAATTATTATAATACATTTAGATTATTGCTCCCCCATGGAATCTATTCAAAATTGGTATTGTTTTTTTTTATATTATGCTTAATAGGACAAGAATATAATCTCAGCAGCTAGCATGGCTGTTAATGTGACCAATTAAGTAGACATAGAACAATGTTGAGATTGAAATATACAACTTATTAAGTTCAGCTAATTAGTAGGTACCGAATTATATAATTGAAAACGTTGAAATTAATCACTGATTTTTAAGAACTATAAGTTTCAGTGAACTGGTTACGTGAGCTAATGTATACACATATTGTACATGTACATCTAACGTGTACCTACTACGAATATAACAATTATTTTTTTCCCACTAAAACACGTGCTGGCATTGTATAAAGAACATAATTTAACCAGGAACGGACTAAAGATAACGTGTTATAAAATAACTTGTTAAGTTTTTTTTATCGATAGTAAAATCAATAATCAATTGATTAACCTCAAGTAGTTAGCATTACATTGTCGATTAACACATAATTTAATCAGAAGAATCGATTCCATTTAACAATCTAAAACGATACGATACATATTAATTCGATGCAATCGATTCAATTATTTTAATACCTACCGATCGATGAACAATTGGAATCACTATAACGATATGTAAAACGAATCATCAGTATGATTGACGCGTTCTTTACAAAGCGATGATTGTTCTAGCATTTTTAATAGGAACAATTTAAATGGATAGAGTTTCTTAAAACAAAGGAAATGATCGATTCCTGTGTCCTATATCTTATATCCTGTGGCATATACGATAAAAAACAATAAGTGTAGGTATTTCATTAAGAATTTTCGGAAATTTGAGAATCCAGAAGTAAAAAGAACGTATGCATGGAAGGAAGAAATTTTGTTTTTAAAGGGCGCTGCTGCTCTTTGTATTTTTTTTTTACAATATTAATAAATCATATAATTGTTTGATATCGAAAAACCATTTTGGTTTGTCTTGGTACAATTTTTTTTTATGTGAAAAATAATGAGACGAACGAGACGCTCTCCTGATGGTAAAAGATAACGCTTGCCATGACCAAATATATGATTACGTTACTCCGGTTTAAGAATTGCGTCAAAAAGAGCAGAATATTCTACGATTTTTTTTTATGATTTCGGGGTTTTTGACGGCCATTACCTACCTGATACACCTGACCATACCTTTAGGTGCTTGGCAGTAGATTTTCAAATTGTAGCTAACCAGCCGAGTACTAGAAAATATCCTACCACCATGCTATGGTTTCCTTACAATGATTTCTTTCACTAATAGCTCAATCTCATTCTTGGGGTTTGTACCCACACCCTTTGGCATGTTAACTGACCGCGGTAACCATTGATCATCGCTACAAAATGTTATAAAAAAAACACATTAATTTTATTAAAAAAAATATTTTCTATATTATCCATGTTGACGTGCTATCTATATTGTATGTTATCTCATGAAATAAATCATTCTTAATGATAAAAACGCTTGTTTTCATTTTCTTAATTATTCTTTTTATAATTTCCTTTTCCTTGGCGTCCATTAAGAGTTATTGTAATGACTGTACATAAATACTAGTTGTGCACCACGATGTTAATCACTACATGTTTTTGGGATAAAAAATAGCCTATGTGTCACACCAGGGTCTCGGCTACCTCCATACCAAATTTCATCCAAATTCGGTAAATAGTTTTTCGTGAAAGATTAACATACATCCAAACTTTCATATTATTTATAATATTAGTGGGATATATACTGACTAACTGGCTAAAACAGGAGGATGGAACTAGAACAATTGTATATAAACTACGGTTTCTATCTATTCCTGCTACCTACAATTATTTGCCTCACAATCGGGTTTTAACTTATCTTGAAACAAAATATTAGTCATAATCTTCATTACCCACGTCATCGTGACTTTGTGTCTTATCATGATCTATTACCTATTCAAAGAAGTTATTCTTAAGAAAATTCTTGCAAAATGCGCAATTTCTAGTGAAATCACGTTGATCGATAGCCACGTCGTAAAATTTCAGTTTTATTGCAACAGGATATTTATAACTTTTAGTGTTATTGCCAAGTGGGACTTCATATTCATTATATGCTTTTACAATTGTTTTCTGCGGCATAATGATTACGTAACTAAGTAGATATTGAAGTACGTACGTAGATATATTAGTTGACAGCCCTGTTGGCACATTGGTGGCATTTCTGCCTTAAGAGCTGAAGGGCGTGGGTTCGATTCCCGCTCAGGAAATATGTATCAACAAATGTTTGTTCTGTGTCTGGGTGTTCTGTATGTATTTACAAAAAAAAATATTTATATGTATTTTATTAGTTATCTGACTTCCATCACACAAACTCTGCTGAGTTTGGGGTCAGATGGCGCTGTGTGTAATGTCCTACGATATTCATTTATTTATCATTATTTATTTATTTAATTCTTTATTGCACACTTTAAAGAAAACATGCACAAAGGCAGGACTTAATGGACTTATTAGTTGTACCTGTTCCAAATACTATACATTTGCTAATATTTTTTGGAAATTGAAGTTTGGTGCGCAATAAGTTGCGTAGCCGTATTTTTTTGCTCCGCTAAATGTGAACCTATCTGCCACAGCATTAAATCGATAATTGATAATCTGCAGTAAGAAACATGCTTGAAACGTTGGACTATACCTTAATCGTAAGAATAAGCTGTAGCGATGTTAGCTCAGTAGATGTCGATTCACACGCCAAAGGTCGTGGATTCAAATCCCAATAATAAACTTGAGCATCTGCCAAAGAAAAAAGTCGTGAAAAATCCATAGCAAAATCAAGTTCGTACGGTAGATTCTAGTATTCACTGGCTAACTAACAGCTTGAAAATCTGTCGCCAAGCACCTACCGGTGTGTTCCGGCAGCCTCATGTGGCTAGCTCCATGCCAGGCTATGTTTGTTTACCATCTTCGACCACATCGTCACTTAACATTAAATGACCTGTGGTCAAACACCTATACCGTTAATCATAGAAAATAATTAACGTTAATGCAAAAGAGTTAAACGCGCTCTTCCTAATTTTCCTAGATTAAACTTGTGTTTTTACAATTTCATTTACTGTAACTACTCACCATACATTTATACAATTTAGTAAACTAAAGAGATTAGCGATAAGGCCGCTTGTGACACCAGCTTATAAGATTATTTTGTTTTCTGTACTTTTTTTATACATTTTGTTGCACAATAAAGACATATTTGTTGGATTTAATTTCACGGTTCTATCTAATATTGTGTTTACCTTTCTGTAAGTACCTACTTATTCAAATTCCCTTACAAGCTCCTGACTTTTCTCAAGCCCAACTTCTCAGAAACAATTTTCAATTCAAACCTGACCTACGTGGATAGCCTACAGCATGACCGCCATTAGTTATTTCCGAGAACTTGTTTGAGAGTCATATCATATGACTAGGTAAGAATTTTCAAGTTGTGCATTGACTTATGACTATCAGGTTAGAACTGTTGAAGTTTCGTATGTTTTTTTTTGTATGTGAATCCAGTAATATTATCTTCTTTTTTTTAATGAAATGTATTCTGTTCCATGTTAAGTGTACACAAAAAAAAACATGGATATTTGTAACAAACTAACAAACCGTCGCGGCTTAGCACGGGTAACAAAACTCGACTAACAATTTAGCCTATGTTACTCAGTGATAATGTAGCATTCGAATGAAAGAATTATTCAGATCGGTCCAGTAATTTCGAAGCCTATTCTTTACAAACAAACAAAAATCAAGTCTTTTCTCTTTCTAATAATCTAGACAACAACAATAATACATTTTATACAAGAACTCGCAACATAGAAAAATGAGTCCGTGTTTTCTAACAATTAAGGTGTCATCATGTAGTTTGAATTATTGTGTTGCTTAATACTAAATATAAATCAACTAAACTAAGATAGTGGTCACGTTATTTACATTTAGTTTATTTCCACTTAAAAGTCGTTTCAATAATAAGGACTTAAATTAAAATTAAACTAACCCATGCTCAAAATGAACTTCAGCAAAGTAGCGCACGAATCAATCAATTAAACTGAGATAATTGTGTCGTTGCAGAACCAAACGCCGTCAATCTTTCGACCTATTAGAAAACATCTGCCAATTCTCTACACAGAGTATAGCAAAGATGTGTTTTATGTTCGTACTAACATCAAACGAGTTTCATTCATACAGGGCCATAAAGTTGATCATGTGAGTTTGCTTTTGGTATTAACTACGAAGGAAGTTAAATAAAATCGGATGCGATAAATCACTATCAAAATATCGCTATAAGTACTTAATACGTTTGGAAATTTGAGAGGCGTATTTTATTTTGAATTTAAGCCAATTAAAGTTATTTAAAAAATGTGCTACGCACTAAACGTTTGTGTACTTTTAATCTATTTCGATGGAATCGGTAAATAGGCAACTAAATAAATAAATATCGTACCTACGATATTCACACAGCGCCCTGCAAGCCCCAAACTGAGCATAGATTGTACTTTGGGAACCAGATAACTAATAGAATACTTTTTTTTTTAATACAAGTATGCTTATAATACATATCAACACAAAACCCAGATACATAGGTAACAAAGATTAATTTATCGTTTTGCAACTCTTGAAGCAAATTAATACACTCAATAACCCTTGAACGAAATGAGCTAACAAGGCAGACAATAAGTATTTAGGCAAAAGTTTGTTTTTACTTAAATGCGCTAAAACAGTAGGTGGTATGTTTTATACGAATGTAAGTGAATAATGTATTCTTAAAGCCTTAATGGCTATTTTTCTTTTTTGGTGTCATAGGATAAAAATATAAAAGTTTGTTGATTGTTTTATTTATTAAACACTAATTATGAATTTCTGTTTAATAGTTGTGATTGTTTTGTTTTTTAATACTTGCATGCTGTGAAAGCAGAAATAAAAAATACCATAAATTGGTAGGTACCTAATTTGCATGAAATAAACGAATTGTTAAAAAATGTTTTTATAATTTCAAAAATCTGTTTGACTTAGACTTGCTAAAGGCTATTTTCATAGATTGGGTGTGACTTCATGATTATGTTAAAGTGTGACGTACAACAAACCGGCTACGTAACTATAAAATCATACGCTTGGTGACCAAAAATAGCATATGACGAATTAAAAAGCGGATCCACACTTAAAACCTTGGAACACTGGTAGCAAAGATTATGCTCAATTGTCTTGATCGCCCTTCGTAATGAACACGCATGAGTCCTAAGCATGTGTGAGTGTAGGTACATGCGTTTGCGCAGAGTTTATCGGTGCGTAACAGATTTTCGCCTCTAAACCAAAGAGTTAGAGCTCACTAATTAACATTGCGATGTTTTATATATGAAGGGGTCTTATGTCGTGAATAACGATGACACTGACATTATTCATCAAATGAACTTGAAATAAAAATAAGTTGAACTTGAGTGTTGTTTATTGATGCTTTGGAAAGATGCCCAAGATAAAGACAGATGAGGTCCGATACAAAAGTTAATTTGAATCTGGCATCTTAAATAAAGGTACAACGAATTCGGGAACGAATCATTTATGAAACTGCGCGTAACAAATTATGTGCCAAGTTCTGAGTTTTTAAGTTATAAACAAAAAGTTACAATAGTCACATCGGAATGAGACGTTTTCTTTTATTTACATTTATCTTTCTGAAACTAAAAACACAACACTGTAGAACGAAGCTCAAACGCGATAAACTATGTTAGGACACGATATCTGCTTTGCATGTTCAGAATTAACTTATTCTACGCGACGGAAAGACTTCGTACCAACTTTAACTATTCTTGTTGTGTCGCCTGTGTTGCACACATAGATCATTATGGAGATTCAACTTCCGGCTACAAGACATAGTCGATAAACACCCATAAATAGCTATGAGGCTATTTTAAAATGCGTAAACCCGTCATAAATTGTACCTCCCACAAGACGCATAATTATATTCACAGTTCAAAGACTCGTTTAAGAATAAATCATGGTGAAACAACTCCCAAAAAACTTAACTATGTATCGTAAATCAACAGTTTGTTTCCTTAACTCTTTACTTTTTTAATGACTTTAGAGATCGTATGTCCGTCGACGAGACGCTCCCCAGATGTCTCGCCAGCTGTTCCTATGACAGTCACGTTGTCAAATCTTGACAATATGTTCATAGTACGCTGACTACGCCACGCTACGGGCTTGGCTCGTTAAATTTTTTATTGCCGCAAGGTCGCCACTTTATGGTCAATTCAAAGTAGTTATTGTTCGCTAACAATTTTTTTACAACTAGCGCCAATCTATAACTGTAGAGTTACGATTGACAGTGATTAAGCTTTAATTGTTATAACGCTGTAAACATTTTTTGCATTCTCAAAGTGTTAAGATTAGGTATATTCGGTCTTTGCTGTTAATAATAATTTATCATGTATTTATCATGTTTAGTTTATGTATGTAGGTACTTAAAATGCATTTTGCATTGATATACCAAATTATATTACTTTGTGGTAGATCTCCTTAGCGGAAGGTCGTCTGGGTAGGTACCTACCACCGTAGTACCAGATATTCTGCCGCCAAGCAGTAAAACGTGTAAACATTTCTGTGTTTTGGTTTGAAGGGTACCTACTGCAGCTAGCGAAATTACAGGGCTGTTGAGGCTAACCATCGAATGTCTCAAAGAAATGAGCGCCAAAACAGTGTCATGGACATTGTTTTGTTGCTCAATGTTCTGTGTATCGCTGCAATGGTCATAAACAGGCGTTGTCTTTTACCATCAAGGAAGCGTCTCGTTCGTCTTATTGCCTTTACATATAAATACACTTACCTGCTTTTATATGTTTATACTAAATTTTTAGTATTTCCTATATCGATTATGTTTTTGTTAGGTACCTACCTATATGTAAATTAAAGCTTGTTTTTTGTCAAGTAACACGTCACGTGTTGAGCGGTTTCAAGTTATAAAGAATTTATAAAGAGGCAAGCTTTTACCTGCGGTTTCATACGTGTGGCCAATTCGGAAGGATTATATGATTTTTGTGAGTATATTATTTTATAATAATACTAACATTATGTGCTCCTGAGCCTTTACACGCTCGTAACGCGTCTTAAAGTAAAGTGGTGGAATTCGCGTGGAATAGTAGGTTGGTAGAGTACTCTTTATGCCAATGTCAAGTTTAAAAACATGACGATTTCCGTTAGAAGCTCGTTTTGAATTATCATAATAAACTTTAATTGTATATTATATCTAATGTTTAAACGCTATGTGTTTTTAGTAAGGAATCTCACTCGAGTCAGAGAATTAGGGCCTTGTATACTACCTACCTAATGAAAACGTTTTGCCCGTGTGACACGAACACAGTATGTATACTGTCGCAGAATAAGGAATCGCAAAGTATGAGTAAGATGGCGTTTGTATTAACCGGCGCGTATTATTTACTGAATTTCTTATCAGAATTCACATACAAAGCTTGTATTCGAGAGAGAAAAAAACAATATTCTTTAACTTTCCATTAAGATCTATTCAACCGCCCTGACCTCAGCCATGGTAAGGTTACAAACAGACATACTTTCGCTTTTATAATAATACGATTTATGATTTTACTTACGTAGAGTACAGAATAGGTATACATTTCAACCAATCTTTGTCCTTAAAGTAGGTACTAAGGTGTGATAACATTCAATGTTTTGACTACAGTTTCGGTCATATCGGCTTTCTTACAACAGTTCCATTGGGCCCGTAATAAAGCAATTTGCAGACGTGCCAACAAAACAATGGACGCTGTTCTAAGCTTGTTTTAAAAGCTTTCGACACCGTGATTTAAAACCCTTTGACTTTTACCTTATTTGTAAACATCTCGAGCAGCGTACAAAGGATTGCTGTTTTTGCAAAAAAACGAAGAATTTGCACAACCCTATTGCCGTGAGCCCCTTTATTTTGTTTTTGAATGCAAACAAAACGTGGGGAAAGTGTAGTGTCTTAATAGATTGTTGTGAATTTAATTGCATGGTTTTAAAAATAAGGTTTAAGGGTACCTATTTGGCGTACCAACCTAAGGTACGCCAAATAGGTGGTATCCTACCAGAATGTAACATTACTATCGTACAATACTAAAGAAATTTGAAGCAAATACAGTATTGATTATTGTACGGAGTAACGTTGACTTTGCAATAGAAATACGAGATACGTTTAACATACACATACCTACCTATCTATGGATAGGATTTATACTTATCTTCTTTAATATAATAATTATAAGGTAACCCAGTTCGTTTTTTTGCTTTCTTTTAAATACCTAAACACGTCAAATATACAATCATCAAAATAAGTATGATCAAAATCGAAGTACCTGTAGTATAAAATTTATAAAAAAATAGAATGTTGCTTATGTCTTGGAAAGTTGTGACAAAAGGCAACTCTTTTTGGCAAATTTTACACCTTAATGTACGACTATGTCATTGACCTACTCGTAGGTACAAAAATGTCTATTGTTTTTGGAGAAAGTTTCCGTTTGCAATTTTTTAACCCTTTTCATAATTTTTTTGCGAATGTGCATTGTTGAAGTAATTTTGCACAGTTTAAAAACAACAAACAGTTGCTTTTGAGTGCGAAAAGGTTATTTGAAACGCTTTTTTGGCTGTTTTCGATGTATGATGCAATAAATTACAGGTAGCTTTAACACCTTTTTTGACATTGACTCGCGTCTTTGTCTTTTTTTGTCGATAAGAAGTTTTTAGAGGTATCTGTGATCAAATGTTGGTGCTTAATGTGGCGTTGCACTTTGAGAATTATCACTTTCAATATTTTAATATTGAAAAATGTCTACTTAAAATGTCAACGTAACCAAAATAAAAACTCATGCCATTTTAGATCATCAGCGCTGTCGACACTGATATTTACGAAGGCTGATTACAGAACAATCGATATTGTATCTGCCTCACTCATGCCTATCGAGTCTTTGAAGGTGAAAGAAATCATATCTATTGCCTGCATAAGTACAACACTCTGTTTTCAAATCAACGTTACCGGGGATAACCGTTACTCCGACTGCCAGCATTGCACACGAGCCGTGATAAGTCTTTCCACCCGCGAAAATGAGACTAAACAAAAAACACCGGGAAGATTTTTTCTCCGGCCCGTGCTAGAAGTAGATGAACATAGACCATCTGAAGATTAATTTTTTTACGAATGGCTTGCGTATGATCACCACTTCGCCAGATGTCAGTATGACAGATCATACTGGCCCCAAAGTAACCGATTAACTTGCGAATTTTAGGAACTCGGAATTAATTAATATTGTCAAATATTATTCAATCGGTATTATTGTGATTAGGTACATTTACATACATTATTATAATATATAAAACCTATAGTAAAACAATGCATGAGTTTGACACTTATTGTATTACAATAGTGCGTCATCGCCATCTATCGATCCAATTTGAACTATTTTTGTCGGACTTATACCTCTAAAAACTTTTCATTAATCAAAATCATATCTCTTTTTAAATTCAGTAACCTGAAATACACATATAAGTAGGTAAACAATTTTCACATGACACAATATTAAATCAAAAACATGTTTATTTAAAATAAACGATCAAATAAAAATTGTTTACTAAAATCAGCTTAATAAAGCCATTTTAAAATTAACAGATTGCAAATTATTTGTTAAGGTTTTTTTTAGTTTCTAATCTCGGTATAGTTGCGACTTGCTGAGCGACTTTCTGTCGCTAACATAGGTACCTAAATGAGAAAAATAAATCTTCGTACAATGTTGCAGAACCTTAACATTTTCAGTAACAGAGAAAAACAAAGAACACAATCAGGAAATTTTGTCTGATCTTGGCACGCTGTCAAAGCGTTAACGTGAGCCACATTTCCAATGCTTTACTGTTACTATTTGTTTTATATGATCAAATAAGTATTTATTAATTGCTGGTTCGCATACTCAATAAACTTTTAGTAGACAACTGACCCACCTGGTGTCACATACCTACTTACTTCAATTGGACCGATTAGCGGTATCAAAGAAAACTTATTTTCCTATCGACGACGATAAGGCATCGATGGTGAAATAGATACTAGCATTACACTTATAGGTACCTACTAACCTACTTCGTCTATAGAAAAAATCATGGCGATAGAAAAAATCTGAGTAGGTAAATTTATTTTTAAATCCGATATTTTCTTAGTAAAATTGTCATTTAGGTATAAGAAACCTACTTCAAATAATAATGATCGCAACTTTGGTATGAATACCTAATTAAGAATCAAGGAGAATTAACACTGACATCAGAAACACGTAACCACTTCTGCAATTCTACTTACTTGCGCTGCAGTTAGCTTAATTGCAATCTTTGTTTTAATAGAAATAAGATTCATGATACAGCATCATAAGTCGCAAGTGTACCAAGATTATAACCCAAACCAAATATACTTAAAACTAAAAAGAAAATAAATTTGAAACGATAAATACCATTGAACTCACCGCAGACCACGCGGTCGAAGGGGCTCATCCAATCTGGAAATGGAAAATCTATTATCAATCGTATTGAAAGTTCTCTGTTTCGGCCAAGTTTCATGCATAGCTGTTAAGCCTCTATGTTAAGAGCTCTCCCGTTTCGGCGACTATCGCTTGACAAAAGTTGCGTTGCGGCTGTTGCGGCGATAACAACTTAAGTTGCCAATGTCGGCGTGATATTTATATATTGGCAGTATACGAATTACCTGATAGTGATTATTCTGTTACCTTTGAGAGCATTCTGAAAACATTAAAAGTTATTTGCTTCATGCTAAAATGTACAAGCTATGTATATGTATGCGGTTTATTATTTAAATGGCTTGTTATGTGTGTTAAAATGATTCCAAAATGAGTAGAAGAATGTAGCGTTAGGCAGTACAGCTAGCTAAATAAATCAGAAAAAAAGGATGAGATGTCTTTGTGCTTGCAAAATTTAAGGCTTTAAAAATTTGGTACTTTTAAGGGTTGCAATGATAGATTTATTTACTATTTTTTATTTTTGGAAATTAGTAAGTACCTATACTGGTTTTTAATACGACTACTAACTATCACATATAGCCAAGCCAAGCAGAGCCAAAAATTTTTTTTAAGTAGACGGGTTAAACTTAATAAAATTTCGTATTGATTTTGCATTCTAATAACACTAAATTTCGAAATAATATTAAACATTACAACGTCCAGTAGGTAGCTCTACCTACACAATAATACCTACTTTGGTTTACGCGTAAGGAGGTAAATATTTTTAAATACCTATTTATCTAGGTAACTTCGTTTGAGCTAAAATGTTAGACACATATGCTATATAGTCGAAGTGTGCTCATTCAGAAAAATAAAAACTGTATGCAATCATGTTAATGTTCTTCCAATTACAATAATTGTTTTAACTGAACAACAATCATTACTTTGCAATAAAAATCAAACGTGAACGTTCCCGTTCAACGATTCACATACAGCTTGTGGAGTCTAAACAATTGTTAGAACAATTGCCACTTAATTAGTTTTTATCGTGAATCTAAAAGTCAGTTTTACGACTAGAACATTTCTAATTGCATTTATTAATCAATTAAATACAGTTCTATGGGTTTAACTACCGCAGGCGAAGCTACATTGTTGATAACATGTGTCGAATTGTTGTTTTATAGGTAGACTTAATTTTGACTTCTGTTTAGTATTCGAATAGATAAGTAACTCTTTAGCGACTTTTTTGCTAGTGAGAAATGGTCTTTATAATCTAGTCTAGACGATAAAATTTACCTACTATTAGGATTATCTTTATTATTGGACATAGATATATCTTAATTTAAAATATTTATCAATATCTATAGGTATGTTAAATGTTCTGTTAACGATAAGTTTATCGATTTTGTTAGACAGTTTTATTTACAGCTATTTCTGATTTGTTAATTTTAGTAAGTATATTAATAGGTACCTATCATACCTACATATTACTTATTAGAGCTTCAAAGTTTAATTGAAAAATATGTAGATACTAAAAGTAGGTATATTATATATATATTAAATAGATATCTAAACGAGATAATTAATATGTTAGTTTTTGTAATTAAGAAGCTTGTTGTTCCGCCTTAATTTTTACAAACGTTTAAAAGTCATGTCGATCGGAAACATTTTAATCAATAATGTAATGGTTAATTGACAATAAAAAAACTTCAATTGTACATTTTCGAATGCGATAGGATACTTATCGATTGGCAATACGAGTTTACCAACTCGTAGCAGACACCGATAATACCTAACAGGTTAAAAGAACCTTAAAAAATAACTTTCGAAAAGCGGCTCTACCCCGAAATGGAAAAGGTTAAGATTATTTTATCAGAACCATATTTCACAGCAGCAAGATAATGATGTAACTCGTTTTTTAATCTTCATTTTTCCTTTTATTTGGGCATCTTTAAACATTGTTTGAAGAAACACGTAAAATTAATTTAAGAAAATCGCCTACATAAGCTTACATTTGAATAACAAAACATTGTCTTTATTAAGACTCTGGGTTACAATTTCACTCTCAAACAATGCAAAGATTAAAAAAAATCAGGATCCAAAATCAGAAGCGCGAAGTGTTTGCGCTACTCACAATAGCGTGCCTAACCTAGTTTTATCGTTTAATGACACCTGCTACAAAAAACAATATTAATTCAAAATCAGGCTTGAAAATCATTTGGTGTTTTGCTGAAACATGACTAGTGGAACAGTATGGAGCGACAGTTTTAATTAATAACGAGCTACAAATAGCAATCAATAGCATAAAGGGCATTTAATGGCATGTGGGTTCCGATTGCTGGCGGTGCGTTGTGATTGGCTGGACGCGACGGCCATATTGGATGCGCGCATGCGCCCAGCTTACCACACACATGCGACTGGTTCTTTTACACCGGTACACAATACAAGCGTCAAAAGTGATTTATTATTTTAATACCTATTAGATTTATCACCGAAATAAATTAAAATTAGTTTTAAATCTTTATTTTTCTTACAAAATTTGCTATTTATGTTGATTGAGAAGTTATCTGATAATAATATGTATGTATATAGATATCAAGCGAAATATCCTTTAATTTATAATTAGATACTAAAACTAATATGTTGTATCAATTTATAAAACTTCTCGTTAGCGCCAAGTTGATAGAAATATTCAACAAACTGCATTAATAAAAGTAAACAACCTACCTATCCGCATGAAGATGCTTATTGAATTTTTTGTACCATAAACTAATTATGTGTATGCGTTAGCTCGTAATTAACTTTGCGGAAAAAACATATAAATACACAACATTTTGGCAACAGACGTATAAAAGAATAACAAACAGTGAATCGCATTTGAAACTTCATTCAAACTAACGTTAGAGTAGTGTTGGAGTAATACGCCGTTCGCTGTCAAACTCTTGCGCATTACGACGCATAACTGTCGGCTCACTGATTCTCTACCATTTTATTTTCGTGTGCGCGCGCACAGATACACCTAGCTACGTTATTTTCGTACCGACGAGACGGATTCTCGCCTCTATTATACCGGACACTTTTATAAGCCCGCATTGCCGACAAATCAAGGGAATAGACCATTTCTAAACAACAAACAAGATGATTATAGCTCATTTTGAATAATTTTTGTGAACTACGAGCGAACACTTTGGCTTTGATAATTCTAGTTTTTTTTTCACTCCATTTCATCTTTATTCATTGTAGACATGTGCCGTGCCAACAAGGTCGGTACGTTTCTTGACATTGGAAATCAGTGTTATTCAAACACCGGTTTAAATTTTATAGCAAAACTAAAGTCACGTCTGCGTATTTTTCAAGCTGCTTTAGATTTATTTGGAGCAAACTAAGACGTAGTTAAAACTTAAAATATTAACATCTGAGATAGTTAAATAGCTTTAACGTCATTTGCTTGTTTTGAAATATGCTATAAAATACATTTAGGTAAAATAAGTAGTATGTATTCTATAAGTACCTACATACCTATTACCTAACAAACAGTAGATAGGTACATATTGTATAATAATTTATCAAAGTACATAAAACTATACAGTTACTTTAGGCGCCATCTAGTGAAATCTTCCTACAGTAAATCGATAACCATACAATAAAATTCATATCTCGCTCACAATAATCGCAATACGTTTACTATCTCTAATGACACCTACGCAAAATAATTGATTGTGGGGCAATAAAACTGCAAATAAAATATAATTGAACTATTGTATGCTAAACATACAGGCACTTTAGCTCTGTAATGGTTTGCCTTTTTTGTGTACTAAATAGACCCCACAAAAGAATGCGAGTGTGGTGAATGCGGTAGGCGTAGTTGCTATTTTTTTTTGTGTAACAGATCTGTTCGTGTCAATTAGTCTTTGACTTCACAGATTTCAAATAAGTAAGTACCTAGTACCTACAGATTGTTAAGTAGAAAAAGTGTAAGGACTTCATGGTTCTACAATTTGCACTTGTCATACAATAGACAAGTAGGTAACTATAGTTAGGTAGGTACTTACACATTTCTTACAAAAAATCTTTTACTACTTTTTGTATCTGTGTTCACCCCAATAGGTACGTTACCTAGTAGATGTATCCCCGCTTTTTGATAATGAAGTGATTTTGCTGATTTTTTTTTAAAGTGGTCGTGACACTTCGAATTAAGTATATACATAGATACATATAGCCTAGGTATATAGCACTACCGGGCATTCAACTAGTAAGTAGGGTAGCAGTTAGTTACCTGAGTAGGTAGGTAGGTAAATTAAAAAAAAAAAACTAATTGGTCCTAGGCATAGATAGGTAGGTACCTACTTAAAATGAATATTGAACTACAGTGTAAACTCTATGTAACGTCACTCGATTTAACGTCAAACGTTGTTTTATTGTCTGGCCCGTGCTCACCTCGACTGTCGGCATCCTACGAACCAGAGATTCCAAGAAATTCGTTCTTTTGTTTGTTGTAATAATTACTTTGCACGTGTTTGCCTCAGCTGCTAGACTGTCGTTAGTTTATTATTATGCATTTTCAACACGTTATCATATTCTTAGTTGCTACCAAACTTTCTTCTCCATATAACGACAACTCTCTATAACGCCAGAAAATACGCAGTCCCCTCAGCGTCGCTATATAGAGTTTACACTGTATATATAGATATTAATTTATTTAATATGATAATTTAAAACTTAGGTAGGTACCTATGTACTTAAGTATATCTACATACCTAAGTAGGTACTACGTTAAAAAGAAATTATAGTTGTCAAGCTAGGTGTTTTTAATTACGGCTCACTTGATGTTAAGTGACACTACGAACACACCTTGCCTGGAATAGGGCTGGCTCTCAAGACTACAAAGATTTATACATAATGTAATAGGTACCTACCTATCTAATAGATAGGTACTAATGAGACATATTCGTGAACTAATTGCAATAAATTATTACATACGATTACTTGCACTAGTTAAATAATAATGTAAATATAGGTATAGGTACCTAGATAATAATTAACTACCTTGATTGAAGACAATAGCCTAATTAATTTTATCAAATCGTAATTGAAGCTGAAACTTTATAAGCTGAACTTTTTACTAATAAATAATACATTTATAATAACCTAATAAAAAATATTCCCCATTGTGTACATAATTAAGCACCTACCTAGGTACCTATGTACCTACCTACTAGGTATATATTCACTTACCAATTAAATAATTGTTATGTTAAATTAAATATTAAATAGATATTCGAACTATAATATTTATTGTCTTGTAAAATATGTAGACGATACCTATGTTTAGGTAATTGTTTGTTACATAATAATATTTTTATTTTCACTAGTAGGTAATTAAACGGCGTCATAATTTATAATTAGGTATTAAATAAGTGTATATTTTTTTATTAACCATTAGACCTTTTAAAGTACCTACCTACCTATATTTATCTGATTAACAAACAATAAGTTATTAGTTTTAATTATGTTATTGAATTTGATAGTATTAATAATAATTATTATTTGTTTTCTAGGCGCCTACTTATCTCATCTACGTGTGATTATAATTATGGGCCAGATTTTTTTATTTACTAGGTATGTGTTATTTAAATAATAATATTTTGAAAAGTTTTTATTTTATTGTATAAATAAAGCTGTTTGTCTAATACGTATCGTTGCGCCGTCGGCGCCGTGATCAAATCCAAAATGGCCACCGAAAAAAAATGTGTTAAAGAATCATGAAACTAATTCAATTTGATTAATTATTACTTAATTATGTAGTAAAATGTTTTTATTCCGCCAAATTACAATTATAATGTTTATTACCCAATGAAATCTCTATTCAAAATTTTATTAAGTACGTAAATGGGTTATTATATTGATTCATTGTCAATAAAAACAATAACATAGATTTTATTGCATTTATATTGCTGCTGTTGAAACGTTTTATTGTTAGATAAATGATCGACGAATGACATAGTTAAATTTGCAATTAATAGGTGAAATAAAAAATCTGATTAGAATACTAGATGATTGATGTTTTTGACGTTTCCGCTGTGAAGTAATTAATAATTAATTGATTAAGTTTAATTAATTATTAAGTATATAGGTACATTAAAATGTCTAGCTACATTTAAACTTCTTCTAAATCAGCTACCTACTCTATGGTAAATATTAAAATAACTCGCAAACATGAAAAGCCCTGAAATAATATGAAAGCCATAAAATGTTTACGTTGAAGTTTTTTTATAGTCTTTAGTTCCTACTGCCCGAATACAAGGTCAAAGCGAACTACTACAATAAAGCAAGTGAACATTTTGTAGAAAAAGTGTGCATGTAAAGCTTCTACAAGTTGAAAAAAACATTTTGTAACTAAAACAATTTTCATTTCAGGAAATGCACATTGAAGAGATCGCAAACGACCATGCAGACATGAAGAAAAACATTTACCAGTAATAGACATCCAGGGATACCGCGGTATATCTGGTAAAGGTTGAGCAGAAGGTTGGGTGCAGGCGCCTCCCATAGCGTCCACCGAGGCGGCTGACGCTGCTGAAGCAGCCGAGGCCGCGGCCTGGTGGTAGAACTGAGCTGCAGCCGCCATGCTGGCCGAAGCAGCAGACACCGCCGCGCCTCCGTTGTGTTGTCCAAGCGCGTAGTTGACCATCGGGTCTCCGCTGACGGCTGATGGGTACCGGCAGCTCTTGTCGTCCGCTGCGGAGAGCCCTCCCGCGGACGGGAAGGGCACCGTCCCTCCGAACTGCTGGTGATGCGAAACGTAGGGATACATCCTGGCCGGCGCCCCCGGGGACGCCGAGGACGAGGAGGAAGACCGCTGCGGGCTGCCGGCGCCCGGCGAGCCAGCTCCCAACGCCGCCGCCCCCAGCCCGCCAGACAGCGAGCTCGACAACGACGTCGACAGCGACGACGACAGCGATGACGACAGCGACGCCTCTATAGGCGACGCCCCAGCACCCGCGAACAAATTCTGATGGTGGAACTGCTGATGGTACTTCGGGAGCATGCTATCGATGATGAACTTGGAACTCATCGCTCGGCGGCGACGCGGCGCGCGACGATCGCCTCGCGGGAGATGCGTTAATCGCCGGCGATTCGGATCGATTCTCGCGCGTGCACCTCTACTATGGCCGCGGATCGTTTATGACCCGCGTATGAGGCTCTACGACTCCGAATTCCCTGTCGTGGCGAGCGTTACCGCTGCCGCGCGCCGCGCTCGAGACGGCGAAACCCGCCACGTGCGTGCGAGCGAGACGCGGCGATCGAGAGGGGCGACCCGCCGGAACCCTCTCCGTCTCATTAATTCCTACCTGCGTGGCTTATATTAGAAAGAGATAAAAGCTATTCGCTAACGACCATTCCGACGGCCATTGTTCGTAATGGCGCCTGGTTCCGCGCTCCCCCGCGCTGACATCGTCTACGCCAATAGTGATCCGGTGCAGAACATTCACCGCCAATCACAAACCATTCCGGCACTTCTAGCTGTCAAATTGAATGGGCTTACACAATATTGCACCATTAAAATTTTGAAAATTATGCCATGGGCTCTTAAAAACAATAAAAATCGAATTAAAAAAATAATTGTAACTTGACACAAGTTTGACCTGAACTGTAGGTAGACATATTATAATAAATAATAAGATTGAAGTATTAATCCAAAATCTAACACCAATATTAGCTATAAATGAAAAAAATAATACTTGACATTAGATATTAAGAATAATGTTAGTTACGATACATTTATTTTTTGTATCCAACTTTCTTTACGGTTAAGTATTATCTTAATACAAAATAATAATGCACTAAATATTAGTAGATACCCACATGAGAAACATTTGCACTTGCAAAATCATCTATAGATAGGTAATAAAAGTTTATAATAACTAAAATTAATATTAACAATTATACCACGTTATTTTATAAATAATTTTCATTTTATTTAGGGAATTACATGATAATTTTGCTAACATTTTTGTATCCTCTATATTATAATTTAATAAGTAGGTACCTACCTGTCCATCTGTAGGGTTGTTTAATTCTATCTTCTATAGTATTTATCTATATATTTATTCATAATAAATAATAATTAATGTCTTTGTATCATGTGCTCAAACTGTACAAAACGCAATTTTATAACATAATTATTTAAATATACCTATGTTAATTTTAAAATTACTAACCTGAAACTAACAATATTATATTACTAAATTAAAATTAATAAAAAAAATTACGTACCAATAAAGTTTTAAAAGAATTGCACGACACTGCGTTAAGCGGACCACGTGGACCGACGAGTATTTCCTGTCTCACTCCTACCGCAATACCTTTCTCTTGCACGCATTTCATTCATCCTCACGAGTCGTAACAACACGGCGAGCACGTGCAATAACAATCTTTACGACTATTAAAATAAAACCTTATATTGTCTGCAAAATTTATTTATTTATTACACTTTTGATTGTTACGCACGTTTAGTGCATGGTTTTTATAGGCTTAACTTGCCTTTTCAGCTTTATCAGGTCTGCGGTACGACGGTGTGGTAGTAGACCATTGCATAAGTATGGGTTTTATGTTGTTATTGTGATGTTTTTGCTATAAACGTATGGAATTCACGATATGGACAGTTGGGGCGTTTATGTTGCGATAAACACATTTTTTTTTCGTAATTTCCTTAATAATTTTGAATTCGACACCACATTGTTCTACTGTTTGATTTGTTGATTGAAGGTTTATTTTTATGAGGTCTTTTACTCTACATTTTAATTGTAAACTGGAATATCATGTACGTTTTGTAGATAAGGTCAAATTAAGTAGGTAATTGTAGCAAAAATTGCTCTACCGTTTTATTGCTTAGCCACTTCAAATGCATTTTACAAATATGTACTTGGTTATCTGTTTATAGGTTATTTATTATAGTAAAGGGAATTTAATGAATTTCTAAATGTACTTAGGTACCAACTGCTTGAAAATATAAGAAATGTTAAGCTATAGGTACAGGTAGGTAAACTTTTCAAATGTAGAGCTAAAATATTTTAAACTAATAGTTTAGTAAGTTTTACAACGATAAGTACCTACCTACTTTAGTAGGTACGTACAATGATTAAGTACCTACTTAGGTACAGATTTAACTTGAAATTTAAATAGAGAAATAAATGGGAAAAACTCTTTTTTCAAATGTAGAGCTAAAATATTTTAAACTAGTTTTGTAAGCTTTTGTAAGTAGGTAGTAGTAAGCACCAAAAATAGAAAAAGAGTAGGTACAGAAAATAAAATAATCTTATGAGCTAGTGTCACAAGTGGTGACCTTATCGCTAAGAGCAATCTATTCCAGACAGCCAGGAATGGAAAACACAATTTTAGTTGCCATTATATATAGGCGTGGAGATACCACCTTCGACCACACCATCGTTAAAAATCAGGTGAGCTGAAGTCAGTCACCTAGCTTGTTTACTATGAAAATAATATATATTACCTAAGATAATTACCTATGCGTACCTATTTGTTATTTATATATACCTACCTAAGTAGGTATATACCTACTTGCAGTGGACTTCGATAGGCTGATGATGATGTTGATGATGATGATACTTAGGTATTAGCATCACCGACATTAGACTAGATCGTAAAACTGCCTCCCACACATACTGGCGAGAGATAGATAGGTCGAAACAGAATAACTTCTTTAGTAGTAGGTAGGTAATCTATTTATATTCTAACTAGGATAAAAAATAGAAGTCATATCTATTTCTTATTAGAAAATATTATTATTTATTATATTGACAGTCCATACATTTATTGAGATAAAAACTACTATTGCAAAAATTATACCTACTATTTACAAATGTATACAAAAACTTAGTCTAAAATCCGTCAGAGGAGGGACATGTGGCCAGAATGCTGGCAGCTTTACCACGCTGGATGACAATGCTTAGCTTTTGACCAAAGTAGATACCAGCATTCGTGTCACATGAAGCCTCCTCTAAACGTTTGGCCAGGTCCCGATACAGGTCTATTAGAAAAAGATTAATGTCAGTCACCTATCTTATTGGTATCAAGGTATTGTTAAGCCTCTAATTCCGTCGTAGAGCAACATGTCTAAGTAAGTTTATAATTTTAACCGACTACCCAACAAGGAGAGTTAAATATGTTTTTACAGAAAAAAATTCGTGAATAGGGGCCAGTGCACGATTTCTCTTTTAGCACAGGTTATAATGAAGAATGTAATCTAGGTACTTATTTTTATGGTTGGCAGGCAAGTTTTTTGATCACAGCTCACCTGATGTTGAGTGACGGTGTGTTCGAAGATGGTAATGCACACCCTGCAGCCTGGAATGGAACTAACTCTCAAGCGAGGCTGCCGGAACACACCGTTGGATGCTTGGCAGCAGTTTTTCAATTTGAGGGTGGTAGTCAGCCAGCCGAGTACTAGAAAGTACCCTAACACCAATGTAAAATAACAGGTCTTGTCCTGTCTTAAGAACTATTTCTAAATCCTTCAAAATTGGTTACATTGTAGCTCTATTTCGTAAAGGATGACAAAGTCATGCTCACATATTTACTTATACAAAATGGCAAACTCTTGCGCACTTTATTTTACAATCAATAGTACCTACAAATCATTATGCACCCACAAAGTCTCAGGTGCACCTCCCACTGCCCATCGTAAAAACTGCTCTGCTATACAGCAAATTTACAGCTATCGCTCGCAAGATTTAACAGCCCGTTTATAGATATAGAGCTTTTAAATTCGTTATAAAGTTGCTTTGTCTCAATGAAAAGGACATCAAAGTGACAAATGTGATGTTTATAGTGAATTATGTGACCATTGAGGTTTGGTTATCGGGCCGTTTTGTGTTGATGACGGGGCTATGGGTGTGTTTTGTGTTGTAAAGTGGTTTTTATATGTACCTAAAGGGGAGCCTGGCAATTTGCGAAAGGACATTCGTCAAATTTTCGAAGCCAAAATTTATTTAAAAACATGCTTCAGTTTCCCTGGCGGGCGTAAACGAAAACTGTTTTTTTTTTCATTTATTCTTGGCCATTGATAGGTCCTTAGTAATTACTAGTCCTTTAGCTGCAACCAAAACTGCATTTTTTTAAATATATTCTTGCCCATGAATAGGTACTTACTACCTTCAGCTTTCAGTATATAGAAACTGCAACTGAAAAGAGTTGTCATTTTATGTTGTATTTAAAACTTTTTTGTAATTTCTCATGCCAGCCGCCTCTCAATTCTTTGATGGATGTCTATGCTTATCAACTGAACCATTAGTTCTGGAGTTCTGGAACTATTTGCGGCCGTTGGTTTCGTTTGCGAATTAATGTGAATTAATGTGATTATAATTGATTTATCCCATTAATTAATGGGATTAATTAATATAGGACTATAATTAATTGACAGACAGAGATCAGCAAATGCATATCTGGCAGAGTTGACTTGCTGGATAGCGAAGCTTTGATAGGTATTGTCTGTGCGAAAAGAGTCGCTTTTTGATCACGTCTAGTTAATTCTGCAAACATTCTATTAGGTAGCGATCTATCCCATTTTGCAAACCAATAAGAAGTCGATAAATAGGTGGAAAATGTGTTTACATACCGCACAAGAATAATTTCAAGGTTTGATTGAAATTAGACTGTCTGCAGGTGCTTTTAGCAAACCAATTAGCAAGCATAATTTGATTCTGCTAATTGTTAAATATACTAAGAAAAGCTTTCAAAATTAATTTGGTGAAGTATCCTGTCATATAAATAACGCGTCCAAAGTGGGTAAGTTACTACTTTCTTATAGGAAATTTACTTTCACGCTTTCTACAATATAAATAGTTAGAATACTTTCCAGAAATATCCGTTGGTATTCGAACGAAAATAGAAAAAGGTGTATTTTTTTTGCAGTTAACATTTTTTCAACTGTGATTTCAGTTATTTGCGAATGTGCTACCTACCCAACATTTTTAAAGGTCAGTGAAATAAAATAACTAGATATATCTACCTAAATTTAAGATACGTTTGGGGTAGACGTGTTCTGGAGTGGAGACCGCGTTGGCAAACGTAGCGTAGGACGCCCTGAGACTCGATGGAGTGACGATATACATAGGACAGCTGGCGGTGGATGGAAGCGAAAAGCCGAAGTTCAGGCTGATTGGCGTGTCTTGGGAAAGGCCTATGCCCAGCAGAGGACTTCGATAGGCTGATGATGATGATGATCTACCTAAATTTAACTACAGTCAAGAAACAAAGCTATAGGTACCTACACAAAGAAGTTTAGGGTACTTGTTTTAAAGGAATTGAAACAATAATAATAAATGTCTTCTTTACTTCAAATTCATACTTTACACTTAACAAATTTTAAACGAACTTGGTAGGTACTTCATAGACTTAAAAATCAAATACAACAAATAAGTAGTATTAAAGAGATTTCCAACACCTCGCTGCATGATGTAGGACCTCCCAAGCGCAAAGCGGCCCAGGGTTACGTAGATCAAGTTAGACTGGCCATGCAGCAGACGAAGTGGCTTCTAGAGTTCAACACTTACCTCAGATCAGGGTCATCATCACCTGAAAATAAAAATAAAACTGCTTTAAATACTGTGTCTGCAATAAGCTTACGATTATTATGATGAAAAGATAAAAATGCTTAGATATAGCAATGATAGGTATAACTACAGGATGTTTCGGAAAAGTAGGAAATACTGATCAATGTAAACAACTTTTACTAAGTACTATCCAGTCTAGGAATTGCAAATAAAGAACTGTTTCATAAATTTTTGACGTCAATTTTTTTTACTAAAACTTTTACAAATGAAAAGCTACGATTTTATTTTCATAAAAATTTAGCTTTTTTATCAAGCTGTTGTTGGAAATAAATTTTTATGTCGCCTTTTCCATAATGTTTGACATAGTCGACTGCATTATTTGCTACAAGCCATTTAAATTCTATTAATAATATGTTAGCATCTGATATCTATCTATATATAGGTAGATAAATTTAACCTTCAAAATTGCAATTAAAATTTTAAATCCGTCCATTAGTGGAATAACTTGACACGATGACTTGACCCTGATGTCAAATGGACCATATTTACTGTTAACTACAAAAATATTCTTTAATTTGCAAACCAAACATAAATTTTATTTATTTAGACGTTTTCCTATTGTTGCAACCGAACTTATATTATGAATAATGATAATTAATTAAAATATCGATGATTTATTTGATAGCATCGTAGGCATTAGTAGGTACAAGCTTTTTGCATTTAAAATACATCTGACATTATCGCATAATTATTGCATATAATTTAAAGGTCAAACAGAATATAATAATGAATGCATAGTTAATGATATACCTTACGCATAAAATCAACCAAAAAGACATAAAATATGTACTTGTAAGTCAATTACTATTCGCATAACAGATAAGTAGGTAAATACCTACGTACATTAAAACGGTTTTGTAGAAAATGATTGGTAAGTACGTAGGTACCTACTTTGTTAAAGTTTTACTAGTGAGTTATTAATAAACTGTAAACTTAACAGAGCTTAACTATTGGACATTCGTTGTTGCATCATAAACTCTACAGCTCGTGGCTTCTTAATGTAGGTACTTGTACTAAGTGTATTTTAGACCAACATAGGTGGGTGGTATATCTACTTAATAGCTACACGGTACTAAGTACATCTTAGCGGGAACACTTAAAATAAAATAAATCAATATCACAGGGCATTCCACACAGCGCCACCTGACTCCAAACTAAGCAAAGCTTGTACTTATTATAGAAAGTCAGATAGCTGATAGAATACTTTTTCGTTAATGTATGATTGTAATATACAGAAAACCCAGACACAGGATAAACATTACTTTAAATCAAAATAATTTTGTCCTGGAATTGAACCCACGCCCTTCTTAAATCAGAATAATATACTAACAATGAGCCAACTGTAACAGGGCTATCACTTGTGTTATAAAATTTGTTGTCACTTGTATTATAAAGTTGTTGTATTTTTTTATTTTTTTTTTATTTATTTTAAGGGCTTTGTCGCTTAGCGACCACATTGCCCTGTAAATACCTACACTATACCTACATACAAAAATCTTAATATACATATACATAAATGAACACTATGCTAGGTACTTATTTATTTATTTAGGCCGATTTCTGTTAACCATGCACAAAGTTGTTGTTAGTTTTGTATTTTGTAAAATAGTACCTAGTAAATATTTTATAAAGTACCTACCTACCTGCCGAGTTAGGTTCGTAACTGTAAGCAAGTGGGGTGACAGAAGATTTTATTTTTCAGCTCCACTGACACCAGGGTTTGTGATCTTTGACAACTTAACACATTTTGTTTTTTAAACTTTAAAGAAATTTAAATATTTAAAATAGATATACGCGGTGCAGGGAGAGGTGGTAAGGTATTCCACCTTTATGTTTCATATTATGACTTCTCGTAATTCTTTCAAAGCTCCGGCCAAGCTTTTGGTAAAGTTGACGCTATTTTAGTTCTAAGCCATGACCGGGCTGGATTTACTTCGACTGTGACTCAGACGTAGGGTAAAACCGGGATAGATGCCGCAGTGGGATAGATGCCTCACTTTCAAAAAACCTAACTTCCCAAACTCGCGAGTTAGAATTAGTAGTTTAGGTAGGAGCCGCAGACACCCTGGACCTCGGTCACCTACGGGCTGTCGTCTGGTGAGGATGTGTTTTGCTCGTGTGTGCAATTATCTCCGCGGCGAACCTATGTGAGTATTACGTTTCATCAGTTTTAGCGGGAACGCGAAAAAATGATCGCCGCATTGATTTTCTAAAACTTGAATATTTGCGTGACGTAACATTACTTGAAAATAGTGTTCCTTTATTGATAATAGTGTAGAATTATGCGCTTGACTGTGGGATAGTGATAATTTGTAGTGAAATATCCTTACAAGCTTCCAAAACTCCGCGTCGAAACTTGTAGTAAATTCACCAATAGATACAGTTTTTTATGGTTCATAGGCTAGGTGCTTGACCACAACCACAGGTCACTTTAATTCAATTTATTAACATAAAATGATATTCATTTATAGGTATGTATACTATTGTATACATATACTATTATAACACAAAGTGACAAAAGATATAGGTAGGTACATACTTAAAACATAAAATTTCACATTAAAAGAAAAATAACGATGTATAATAAAAAATTATAATAATATGGTATATGGTATTATTAGTATTAATGGTTGTGGATGGTAATCAAACTTAGCTTAGAATGGAATTTTACTAGGCCATGATCAGACTTGACTATGAGTTATTTAACTTGATCTATCATAAAATGCTTATCTAAAAACGAAAATTGAATTGAAAACGAATTAAATATCGCCTCAAGCAAATGCGCAGTGCGTGATGCCAAAAACTGAAAAAAATAACCACGAACGAATTACGTCCCCCATATACTTACGTATTTCCCATAGTAAGATATTGACGCTATAGGTATAAATAGGTAGGTATACCTACTTGTGGTATACCTACCATGCCTACCATGCCGTACAGGAACGACTCTCAGGATATTGATCAACGTGTCCTACTCAAAAATGATACCCCACCAACTAAAGGTCCTTAAGTAGCAATATTTATTAAGCAATTCCGGGCATATCGTACCCCGGCCGCGAGTAGGAAATTTTAATTTCGCGTTGGAGGGCGGGCGGGGTAAGGAAATTTGTGTGGCATAATAAGTGAGATTGTTGCGAAATTTGCTTCAAGAAAAAGAACGAGGGCTCGCATCGCACTGGGGTTGAAGAAATATGGACACGCCTTGACAATTATCAAAAAAAAAAATCATTTCCTCTGATCACTTGATGTTAAGTGCCGGTGTGGTCGAAGATGGTTAACACACCTAGCCAGGTTTAAGTGAGGTTATGGGAACACCCCCCCGTGGGTTCCCGCCTTGTCGTGGCGGGGGGGCTGAGTAACCGTGACTGGTCACCACGGTGAAACTAAGCGGAACCCGAGGTGGGGCTGCTTCTCCGGGTGTTCCCCCGGGCCTGGTAGAAGCGGCCAAGTAGGTTGCGGACTGTGTGGGCGGTATCGCAACTGAGGCGGGCTGCAGTGTCGAATGGGAGACACTGCGGCTGAGGGCTGGAGGCCGCGGCGGGAGAGGACTGTCGGTGTTTCGTTGCCGCTTTCCCTACCTTCCGCGGCCTTAACGGGGCCGCCACCGTTTGATGGCGGACGCGGTGGGGCTGCAGGGGAAGAGGAGTGTCGGTGTTGCGTTGTGCCGCTCTCCCTGTCCTCTGCAGCCGTGGTGGCAGGCGGCGGGGCCACTCACCTGACCCGTCGCATGAGGACCACTGGCGTTCAGACATGGGGTCGTCTGGCGCCAGTTGTTATAGGTCCTCGAGGTGGGTCACGACAAGCCATGTTATGGCATGTCGCGACGGCAGGAGGGGCCCGACCCCGGGAGGTGGCCTGGCGACGGGCTCTCCACGTGTCCCTCTGATGAGCTGAGGGCGCAGTGGAGGAGCCGAGTGGGAGGGGGTTGCGGAATGGGGGGAGTGCCGGTCTGGCGATCCCCATTCCAAGCAACCAAGTGGCAGGCGGCGGGGCCACTTATCTGACCCGTCGCATGGAGACCAGGGGCGTACGGACATGGGGCTGTCCGACGCCCATTTGCTGGTTTGGTCTCCGAGGTGGATGACGATGTGTCGGGTGTTCGGACACATCGTCATTGTTGCGGGGTGAGCTTAGGCTCCCCGAGGCGGGTCCGCGAGGACAAGCGCTGTCGAGGCCGCGGTAGAGTGCGAAAGCGTGCCCGCAGCCTCGACACAAAGCGCCGAGGTGGTACACTCCAGGGTTTTTAGTGGGTAGGCCGTCATTAGGACGGAGAGTCCCACATAACCACCGTGCCCGCCCCAGGGCCGGTGGTATACACAAAGTATTTTCCCTGGACAAAAAAAAAAAAAAAAAAAAAAAAAAAGGTTATGGGAACACAATGTTAGGTGAATGCTTAGCAGCAGATTTTTAACTTATAATTATTATTGTTATTTTTATGTAAAAAGTAATGAGACGAACGAGACGCTCTCCTGATGGTAAGAGATAACGCCTGTCAATGACCATTGCAGCGATACACAGAACTTTGAGTAACAAAACAAAGTCCAGGGCATCACTGCTTTGACGCTCATTACTTTGAGACTTTAGATGGTTAGTCTCAACAGCCCAGTAATTTCGAATTTCAGCCCAATAATGTTAGCGTATACTCGTATAACTACTTAGGTATTATTTTTTAACTATTTATTATTGTTATTTAACTGGTACCTAGTTTAATCGATATCACTAGCTGCTGCACTATAGCTATACGATAAGCATGAGACAGGGTTATATACCTTCATTAAATGGACACAATTATTTTAACAATAAAACATTTTATATTTGTACTTAGCAATCATTAATAACATACTGATTGTTTAGCACACATGATGGATTACGTACCTAGTCATATATACCAAGAAAGAGTTATTTAAAATTTTTAACTTAAAATAGCCAAGTTTTCGATCAGGATGCTCTACTGTGTTTCACTCAGATTCAAGCATGCTGTGTTCAAATGAGATCAAGCCAATTTAGCAAAAAAAATTACTAAATTCTACCTGTTTCTTCTTTTTTTTTCATATATTTTTTTACTATGGTAATAAATGATGAGACGAGACTTGCGTATGTAAAATAAGAAGACCTCTTACTTTTGGTGAGATTATTGTTAAATCCTGTCGATACGTTGCATAACTTAACGAAATTTGGATTTTTAAGTGTTAGATAATGGGTTTTAGTGTCGTTTTAGTCAATAACTGGTGAATGTGGCACGAGTGTGGGCAAGTGATACAATATGGCGAAATTTTTACCTACTTATCATATATAGTATTATTGCCAAAACTCCATAGAAACTAAAAAAAAATAAGTCGCCAGTGTTTTATTAACGTATGGCTTGGACTGGACTAGAACTACTTTGACTTTACTGTGAGTACTTATATACGATTTATTTGATCCAATATCATCAAAAACTTGAAAAAAATTCTGTGATTGAAGTTGATGTGATGTGATTAAAGTTTAAATTTAGGTAGATGATAAATATGTAGCTGTATCCGTCCTAAGGTTGCCTGGAAGAGATCGCTTTTAGCGATAAAATCGCTAGTTGTTGCACCTATTATTTAAGTTTATTTCTTCTGTTTTCTGTATTTTAGCGTGTACAATAAAGAGCTACCAATCAATTAATCAATTGATCGATGAGTGAAAGACTAATTGATCGATTTATTAAGTTTGCGAATATTTATCATCATCGCCTTGTAAGTATAGTTTGTTCCCCACGTTCGTTAAACAGCGGACGACATACCCTATTTAGGTATCACTTGTACAGTGCCTAGGACAACCCATATGTAGTTATAAATAATAAATAAATACCAGTGTTCTCATACTAATAAATACAGTTGAAAACAACACAACCGAACAAATAGATGCATTTTTAAACTTAAAAAACTTTAAAAATATAGTCTGTTTTAGCGTATCCACCCTAACCTAGCAACCGTCTGTGGGCGCACGTGTAAGTGGCAGCTTCAATATTTATGTGCAATTTTTCCAGCTTCCCTCGGCCCCCGCCTCACCCCCTCACCCTCGCTAAAGGATGCAGCTCTTCTCCCCAAAGCAAGCCGAAACACAATCAAGTACACTGGAATAGTGTAACAATGACACTCATTTATAATAATTATACTTAATAAGAATAATTCTGTAGAGTTTCTAGCATGTATGAATGATCTACCGAAACTAGCTTTTTACGATTTTACTATGACGATTAAAAACGATTTTACCTACTATGTAAACTGACGTGGTTTTGATAAGTATTTGTTCTTTTTATGCGGGTTTACTCGCGATTAATTATGTCATATACCTACCCGGACTTAAGTAGTTTCGGCTACATCCGTCTTTCACTTTTTGTTCAAGGAGTCAAAGCAAAACAAGTACACGCGCGGTTTTATCTTGCATTGCACTAAATGTAGGTGATCCTGCATAAATAAAACAAGTGCCGACCTAATACGATGTCAACAAAAAAATTCACAATTAAAATTCTAACTGATTATACAAAAATACACATACCTTACTCAAGATTAAAGCATTTAAATTGCCGTTAAAGCTTTTTAGTTAAACTAGCTGCGCCCCACGGTGTTACCGACTACCTACATGTTTTGGGATAAAAAGTACTTACCTAATAAGTAGATACCTACGTTCTAATCCAAGGTCACAGCCACCTCCAGATAAAAAAAATTGTGCTTTTTGCGTGTAAGAGTAACACACATCCATCCACCCATCTATCCAACCATCCATCCATCAAAAATTTCACGTTTATAATAGGTATTAGTGGGATAGAGGGATAATGTTCGTTAACGACGTATAGTTCGTTTTCGTTAAAAAAGTTAAATGATGGTCTTAATCACTCAAGTGTTTAAGTCAGATAGTTAAAGATGACAGTTATATTGGTTTGCCATTTAAGCAATATTTAGCATTTTCCAGGAAAAATAATCTTAGGTAGCTTATTTTTATACAAAATTTTATCAGAATTCACCTAAACCTAATGGAGCTACAGGTTCAATTAACAATAGTAGAATTTATTTTATTCACACTACGCGTTTGATAACTTGTTGTTATATAAGGTGATATTTTCCAAATTTAAGTAACTTTAATTTGTGTTTTATATAGGTTTTTTAAATAGTTTTACTAGTATTCATTTTTGTTTTTTAGGTATTGAATTCAATATATCGTATATTCAAGAACTTTATAAAAATAGAAACGTATTTAACAATGGCCGACTCCAAAGTAATTACTTAATTTAAATTAAATAATTTGGTATTTATTAAAAATGTATTTTTGTGACATGCTAAGAAGATTACACGTGAATATTATAATGACAATAAGCGAATATTTTTATTTTTTAGTATTTCGTAAGATATATTAGGTACTTGGGTTTGGTTGGAAACTAACCTTCTTTTCGAATATTGAGAGGAAACCCTCAAAAGTCAAAGTTTGACACGTACCAATGTGCGTAATTTCTACATTTCTTCTACACTAAATGCGACCCTATTTAGCAGAGCATTACACTGATAATCAACTGCAAACGTGCTCGCTGAATACGTCAGAATATAGGCTTTATCTTGTTGTCTAGAATAGAGAACGAATCTTTTGTAAACACCCATATTGTATCTTTCGAGAGACAAGCTCCGAAAGAACAATCTCGCAAACCACAATCTCGTTGAAGAATTATAAATAAACTGTACCAGTGAACCTAAGCAACTAGTTTCACCATATTGAAACTATTTCTATTCCAAGGAAACAAATTTGAAGGAATATTTTTAAAGATGTTTTTCGTGGTTGGGAGAACCAAAAATAAACAAAAGAAAAGTGAAAATAACGCAACCTCATTTCTGTTATCCTAGCGAACACCTAGTGATCTTAAAGGTACCTACATATATATTTGTACATGTAGGTACCTATAGGTAGTATATTTCGATTTATTTAAATTACATTATTATTATTTTTATATAAATACCTACTTACTATTTTTTTTTAAATATTATTATTAAATTTCAAGTTATAAATAAGTAAAGTAATTAAGACATGCAACAATTAAAATAATAATACTATTTATGTTTTATTTTTCTTATTAGTGTTACAACGTACCCCGTCTGTTTCTTATTACATTTCGTGTTTTTCTATTCGTGATTGCATGGAAGAGATCACTCTTAGCAATAAGGCCGCCACTTGTGGCACGAGCTCATAAGATTTTCTTGTTCTCTGTAGTAGGTTCTTTTTTTCTGTTTTTGGTGTACACAATAAAGAGTTTCTATCTGTCTAAACTTTCTCTGATCTCCAGTTATCGCCAACAAACAACGTTCTAATGGCCCATTGCGTTTGCAACCGCAATATTATTCAAATAAAAACCATTTCAATTTGTTTCCAAATTGAAACAGAGAACAGGCGGCATGTTATTACATTTGGGCGGAGGTTAGTAGCGGCTGAGCGTGTAAAGTGCCTATAGAGATGCCTCTATAACCCTCCTATAGCCCCCTGCCTGTTCCACTATTGCCCATAACGCCAGTATCAAAGAAATTTTCAGTTTAAGAATACCATCTGAATATTTTCGACATGTTACACATCGAAATGTCATTTGCACATCATAATGCTTAAATAATCCAGGCTAGGTGTGCTTTACCATCTTCGACCACATCTTCACTTAACATCAGGTGAGCTGCGGTCAAACAACTAGCCTGTCAACAATAAAAAAAAAAAAAAAAAATTAAAGAATAAATGCATTTTTTTTTAAGTAATCTTGTTAACGTTAATTTTAAGTTTTGCATGCCGCAAGGCAGAATATGGCGCTCGTAATCTTTTTTAAATATCTATTATACCTACCCAATTATGAATTATGAATTTTGTAAATAAAAATAGGTCCAATTGTATTCTTATCATATAATAATAAGAAGCAATGCTAAACCATGACCATTGTAACGGTGTTCAGAACTTTAAGTAACAAATTCTATACAGACTTTGCCATACACGCTGGATCGCAATCTTTTGGCCAAAGTATGCCAGCGTTTACCGCGTTTTTTTTAATGACTGTAATAATAATGAGCCGAACGAAACGCTCTTCTGATGGTGAGAGATTTTTTTTTTTATGTTTGACAGGCTAGGTGTTTGACCACAACTCACCTGATGTTAAGTGACGGTGTGGTCAAAGATGGTAAAGCACACCTAGCCTGGAATGGAACTTTGTGTAGTAAAACAAAGTTTAAGGCATCACTGCTTTGGCGATCATTACTTTGCGACTTTTGATGGTTAGTCTCGAAAGCCCTGTAATTTCCCTAGCCTTTCAAATCGGAACACAGTATTGTTTACACACTACTTCTTGGGGGTAGAATATATGGTACAAAATTTGCCCATTGTAAGGGGGCTTTTAGATTAAGTATTTTATAGTTATAGGTATCTTTTATCTTTAAATTTTTATTCAACTACGCTTAAGTTTGTAATAACTGCTAAAATATTTGTATGTATAGTTTACACGTTCCTGAACAGAAACTACCTAACTAGCCAACGCGTGATTTTGTTTTTGGGTTGAGCTGTACCTACCTACTTTTGATTCAAAATCTAGTATCTAGGGACTTAGATACACGTGTAAGTATGTTACTTTTATTGTTTGCAAGCTATCAGATATGTAGAGTATCTAGGTGAGTGCTCGTAAACCACTGCTCTACCGCATATATTTACTGCTCTACTTAAATCGACGCAACCAAAGTTCTTGGTCGTACCAGCTCAACAGACCAACTTATTTATACAGATGGCTTTATAACTGAACTAAAAATGTGTAATGGAATGTATCTTTACTTGTTCAAAAACTGCGATGGTAGCTCCGTCGCTCATTTTAATAAATGAGATGGTAGTATAAGCTATACATACTATTTAACTTAGCTTAGTATTTAGGTCGAGAATTTGATATTTATTTGCGGTACTAAATTATAGTTAAGTCCAATGAATTTTATTGAAGAATCTGAAATTATGGTTTTAGGTAGGTAGATACTTACAGTTGTTATTCAAAATCACAGAAAATACTAAACGTTATGTCGAAAAGAAATTCGCTAGTAATAGTAATTTTAGATCGATATTATTTTTAAGGCGAAAAATAATAGTTCTACTTTAAAAAAATATGTTTTTTAGCATAAAATATAAGCAATGTATATTTTGAACTACTTTCTTGTTAAGATTAGCGACATCTCTATAAAAACCTTGGAACTTATTGGATAAGCTATAGGGACCGAGCGCGAATTACCATGCCATAAGAAAATGAGTTAGATTATAGAATTAAATAATGGTATATTAAAAGTACTTTTCAAATCTTATCTAAAAATGAATTGTATTTAAATTTAATTATGTTACTGTCGATTAAACTGCATTTCAATGTTTTATGGCAACTTTTAGCGCCATCTGTGAAGGGGAGATAGAAGTTTTTATGTAAAGGGTTAAGAATGCATTTGAACAAAGTGCATGTTACGCCCTCGGTAGATTTTTTCAGAATTATTAATTATTTCTTTTAGAATTAGGCACGTTATTAAATGTTTTTAGGCGCTTTTGTTTTATTTTTCATCAAACCATGGAATGCTATATGTGCATAAATGTTGACGTCATAAATATACAACTTCTATAATTTATTAGGAACAAAACACTCACACGGGATACAGAAAACAATTACACGATTTATAACCGTCCGAAACCAATCCAATAAATATGAATCCTATGACAGCTGCTTATGATTTCGGAGCACGGAACAATGGAAGAAACTCCTAAATAAATTAAGAAGGCATGCGTGGAAGAATGATTCAACAAATTATCGTTTTATGTAAATAGTTTTTGTTTTAGTTACAGTTAACTTGATGTTAAATAATAGTAAGTTTCTATGGTCGAAATTAGAATCAACCGGGATTGGTTCTAGAGTGTGAATGATATCTTTTTTTATATTGATTTAAGAGCTTATTTACATAAGCTCGATTTTTTGGTGCTCTGGGCACATAATGACTGTGCTGGGTCAGACTGTGCTGGGTCAGAATTTTACGTTGAGATATGTGACTTTTACAATTTAAGTAGGTAGGTATCTCTATCTACCTTACACTCGCCAAAATGATGTGGTCTCTTACGAGATAAACATTGGTCATTATGATTTTCTTGAAAGATATTTAATTTCATATTTTTAGATGAGTTTTGACCCATATTTAAGTACCTGTTCCATACATTGTACGGTGCCCAGAATTTTAAGTAACAAAACAAAGTCCAGGGTATCGCTATTTTGGCGCTTATTACTTTGAGACATTATTTTGATGGGGTGTCTCAATAGCCCTGTAATTTGCTAGCTGCAGTGCTCATCAAACCGGAACACAGTAATGTTTTCACTCAATAGCTTGGTGGCCTAATATTTGATACTTTGGTGGAACCTACTCAAGTATTGGGTAGTTATCAAGTTTACAAAGGTTACGGATCCGGTGTCTGTGGAGAGGAAATAATTCTTAATAAAAATTTTAAATAATCTTTAGGTTGCCAACGCATCTACAACATCCCAAATGTTGCAGGTGAGCTTACTGTCAGTAAAACCGCCCGCTTTTTTATGTTAAAGTAATGAGACTAACCAGACGCTTTCTTGATGGTAAGAGATAACGCCTGTTATCTTATAAGACCATTGCAGCGATACACAGAACTTTGAGTAACAAAACAAACTCCAGGGCATCGCTGCTTTGGCGCTCATTACTTTAATACTTTTGATGGTTAGCCACAACAGCACTGTAATTTCACTACCTGCAATACTTTTCAAACCGGAATACAGTAATGTTTCCACACTACTGCTTGGCGACAGAATATGTAGTGCTGCGGTGGTGCCTATCTAGATAACCTCCCGCTAAGGAAACCTACCGCCAAGAGATAGGTTAGAGATAAAGAGCTTGTCAAGTGCGAGTCGGACTCGCGCGCGAAGGATTCCGTACCATTATCTATAAAAACGGCAAAAAATCACGTTTGTTGTGCGGGAGCCCCCTTAAATATTTATCTTATTCTGTTTTTTAATTTTTGTTGTTATAAATGGCGGCAACAGAAATACATCATCTGTGAAATTTCAACTGTCTAACAATCACGGTTCATGAGATACAGCTTGGTGACAGACGGACAGCGGAGTCTTAGTAATAGGATCCCGTTTTACGCTTTGGGTATGGAACCCTAAAAAAATTAGTCAGAAAATCAGTACTCATTTGTTTATCTTGCTATAATGAAAACATACTTTGTAAACAAAGAACAAACAGCTCCTATATTAACATCGAAAACGAAAATATAGCACGTAGGTAAGTCGTATATTGGTTGAATAATGGATCGTTCTCACGTTCTTGTTGATTTACTACACCATACCACCCCGCTATAAGACTACTAAATAACACCTACCGCAGCCTTATTTTTGGACCATAGACAATTTTTTTTCACACGCACCGATTTAGAATTTATATCACGTAAATTTTCCGCTTGAAAGGGAAATCCCTATTGTCATTCAGTACACACAGTCGTATCCTCACGAACACGTGTTTATATATATATTTATATATTCTATATATATAAGGATTGTATTTATTTCAGTCACGCAACTTCGACTCTGGTGGATGCCGAATTTTCATAGTTTGTTGTTTTATTTGGAAACTCCGCGAAACCAATATAGTGACTCTATTGTATTGAATTTATTTGACAAAGGCACGTTAGAAGTTGTACCGTTTATGGTGTTGATTTATTTTTAATGGCACTGCGTGGGTTGAGCCTGTAATGAGTTTTTACCATTTTTGAAAACTGTCTGTGGTTAGCGTCTATTTTAATGTTCGATTTATTTAGGTAAGTACCTAATTGTTTGTTGGGACAAGCTAGAGGTGTGAAATAAATACTAAAGATTTCTGTAGCTAACTTTAACTGGGTCAGTAGGTACCTATGGTAACGTAAGTCGCTTCCAAATTTCTTTTGAAAGTAAGTCTGCTTTTTTGGCAGTAACGCGGAAAAATGCATTTTTCTATGTTTATTTTATTATTTCCATACATTTGTGTTTCATGTTTTTCTAGTGACAGGTAATATTAAGATAAAAAATGTCTTGTGCAAAATAATTATGTTCTTTTTAACAAATAATTTACAGCCTAGGTGTTTGACCACAGCTCACCTGATCTTAAGTGTGTGGTCGAAGATGGTGACACACTTGCCTGGAATGAAACTGGCTGTCAAGACTGGAACCCACCATTATTTGCTTGGCGACAGAATTTCAACTTCAAATTGGTTTTGAACCCACACTTTGGCGTGTGACCCGATCATGCTAACCACTGAGTTATCAACGCTACAAAAAGCTTTAGTGGTAAGTATTATGGTTTTGCGATATATCGGCGCGCGCGAAAAACCAGTACCTATTCTATTTTTATCTTTAATCAAAGTTAATTCTAAGGAGTAAGGAACCTCTAGTTAGCGCTACCATTATCTTTAGCAAAAAACAAGTTAAATGAATACAGCCTTGATTAAAATCTTTTACAAGTATACGCTGCAATCAAGTGCATTGTGCATTGGTACTTCACGAAGAATCTAGAATGAAAAAAGATCTAAAGGCAGGTTTAACGTATAAGCACTATATTCAGGTGATGAGACTCAAAATAGGTCGTACACAACTTTATTGAACTAAAAGAGCCGTGTGAGTTAAAGTGATTAAAAATAAATGATATTAGCGTCCATATGTGAGATAGCTAATCTACGTGTTTGCAAATTAACATAAAATCTATTTACATTTACATTTATTTACATTGCTCAATATTTACAAGCTTGGGGTTAACTAAACTTAAAAGTTCATTGTACCTACTCATCATCATGAACAACTTTCGCAAAGGACACAACTTTGAAATAGCATAAAAAATCAGCTGTTTTTTTTTAATGTAAGAGTAATGAGACGATCGAGGCGCTCTCCTGATGTTAAGAGATAACGCCTGTCCATGACCATTGCAGCGATACACAGAACCTTGAGTAACAAAACAACGTCCAGGGCATCGCTGTTTTGGCACTCATTACTTTGAGACTAGATGGTTAGTCTCAACAGCCCAGTAATTTCGCTAGCTGCAGTACCCTTCAAACCGGAACACGGTCATGTTTGCACACTACTGCTTGGCGGCAGAATATCTGGTACTGCGGTGGTACCTACCTAGACGACCTCCTGCTAAGGAAATCTACCACCAAGTAAATTACTTGTACCTACGTATGTAGGTACACACTTACATATTCATACATACATTTTCAAGGGCCAACTGTGTGTTCAGAGTGTTTTCCATAGTGAAAGCTGTTCCTAGTGATTAGTACAGTGACCCTTTTTCGGCTTAGTAGGTACCTACCTACATTTCGAGTTTATATGTATAAATATACTAGCTGACGCCTTGCGGTTTCACCCGCGTAGTTCCCGTTCCCATGGGAATACAGGATTAAAGAGTAGCCTATGTCACCTGGGGATATTGTAAGTTCCTTTCGGCTTAGTATTGCCGGTGTGGATAACCCTATACTTAATGTAATGTGCAAGAAAATGCCTCAAGTTTTTATTATAAAGCTTATATATTAACCGTTTATGTATCTATGGACGTGGCAGAATTTAATTTAAAAGCAAAACATACACCAGCATATTACAGGAGATTAACTGAGAGGTCTATGAGTCTGGCTTGCGCTTAGAGGACAGTACGCGTATGGCTAGTTGCCGTCCTATTACGTATACCATCGTATAGCGATAGAGAGTTGCAAATAGTCTAGTAATCATGGATAATTCGCCACGTAACAAAACATAAATGAATTCAAAATACTAATATCTCATACATACTGTTTCACTTTTGAATTCTATTTTATCAATTTTATTTTATTAACATTTGATCAGAATTTTATTTAAAACTACTAGGTCGATATCAACTTATTTTACATTTTATCAAACTCCGCATCATATTCAACTATTATAATTACAAAATATGTGACAATAAGTGGTTGTTCAGCACATAAAATGAATATAAATGAACATATTTGGCATAATTTGAAATTTACACATAACCCCTACATAGTTGCAAAATTTGCAAGCATAATGATTTTAACGACTAATAAAAGGTTTATTTTATAACAGCATTAACACGTATTTCTAATACGCTTAAAATAACGTCATTTTCACATGAATCATACTAAAAATTATCTATATTTTCATAATTTTTTTCATAAACAATATGTTACATTTCATCATCATTGCTATACGGTTATCAGGTATACCAGCACACATTTAGGCTGCGTTTTTACTGAAACAAAGACAAAAGGGACAAAGTGGAGCAGCAAAATATACAATAGTGTATCCCATAAAAACACAATTCTTTTAACACTCCGTGAATTTTTCAAAGTAAACTTCAAAACACTATAAGCGTGAGACAAGCACCTTCGACGCTATTTCCCCTCTACCCTCCGTTGAACGCCGTCATGCTGTCCCTCGCTCCACCTCGCTTGGGACTGCGTGCTCATTATTATATTGTATCTGAAGTGTACTCAGCTCCGCTCCACTGCGCTTATACTTTTTACGTGACTGTCCAAAAAAAGTAGTGTAATAATTTAATTGCAAGGCTTATGTTTGTGTGTATGTTTTTATTCCACCATAACTATAAAAAATCTGAATTGGAAGTATTGAGTTTACAGAGTAGATCTATCGTTAAAACCCTTACATCAGCCCGAGTAATAAAGGGTATTTTAAACTAGTGTTTAGTAAATAATTTTCTTCACTTATCACTTTAAAAGTAGTCATTATTCAATTGTTTAATATGCTTTCTATTCTTTAAAATTAGCACAATAAAAAGACTAGATAAATAATAAATAAATATCGAAGGACTATACACACAGCGCTATCTGGCCCCAAACTAAGCAGAGTTTGTGTGATGGAAGTCAGATAACTGATAGAATACATAAATACTTTTTATTTTGTAAATACGTACTTTAAATACATACAGAACACCCAGGCACAGAACAAACATTTGTTTATTCACAAAATGTTTGCCCTGAGTAGGGATCGAACCCACGCTCTACAGCTCTCAAGGCAGACTACCAATGAGCCAACGGGGTTGTCAAATAAAATATACACTGTTGTCATGAATTAGCAAGCGTATATAAACTCTGATACATAGAAATTCAAGCTTTATTTTTTTGTCTATTCGCAAACACTTCTTGGGGCAGATACATTACTCTTGATAGATTTTCAATACTTAAAACTGGAATTAAAACGAATGTTTTTAGTAAGGTACTTATAATTCTGGACTGATTTTGAGATTTTCGACAATTTTGTCGACATAGTTATTTGAATCATAGCAATAACCTCATAGCAATAGCGGTGTGATACGTAATGTGGCCACATGTTTGTCACCCCACTATGCAGACAGGGGTTGCAGACTGGGGTGGCGCATTGTATTGCAAATACCGTCTGCCCACAAAGATGGGGCTACTGTTCGCTGCGCAGTAGCTAGTTCATCTTTTGATGCATAGATGGTGTTTTGCACAATAGTTAGAGGGCTTGCAAATCTTTGCAAAAATACTTTGGACATAATTATTATTATTTTTAAATTTTCTTGAGTGTACGAATTGTCTACCTATTAAGTATATTTTATTTACGTGAAAGTTGTGGTAATAGTCTGCCAACCCATACTTGGCCAGCTGGACAATGGTCTCACTCGCATTCAACAGTGGGACAGTTCAAAAACAGGGCTGATTCGGTTGTGAGGTTGTGAGTATAATAAGACAAACAAAACGCTTTACTGATGGTAAGATAACGCCTGTCCATGACCATTGTAGCGGTACTTAGATAAGTAATGTCTGGGCTTCATCAGCTGTTCAGTTTGCTACTTTAGCGCTCATTACGTTGAGACAATTGATGATTAGTCTCAATAGACCCGTAATTTTGATAGATGTAGCCTTCAAATAGGAACACAGTACCTACACACTACTACTTAGCGGCAAAATGTCGAATACTACGGCGGTACCTACTTTAACGATTTACTGCTATTATCTTCTCAGTTGTATCATTTCGTTTGGTCTGAAATGACAATCTTAATGCCAGAGATAATGAAAGCGAAGGATTGTCGTTTGTTGTTAGCTATAAGACAAATAATAAATATCGATATTTTAACGTATCGTAGATTGGAAGCAATATAAGATACTACACGCAGCAGCAGTACCATTCTAGGCTAGGTGAGTTTACCATCTTCGACTACATCGTCACTTAACATCAGTGTGAGCTGTGGTCAAAAACCTAACCAGTCAACCATGAAAAAAACAGAACTAAAAATATCATTAAAATACAAAACATCCGCAATTACTAATAATGATCCGTGGAAACTCAACGGACTCCATTCTCAGGTAAATCGGTGTCAACAAAAGGTTTTACTCAAGGTTCCGTTGCCCAATTTATTGGTACCTTTCTTTGCTGTTTCCTATGTAAAAGGATTATTATTGGCACCTTTCTAAAGCAAACTGTTTATTGCGTAAAGGGTTAACAAAAGATGCATTGTTGGTCCCAGTTTTGTGCCTTTAGCGGTAGTGGTCACTGATATAAACAAATGGTATACGATTGTATTTGAAGTAGTGTTTTAATTAAAAAAACTTTTTAGCGTTTACTTAAAAACAATGACTACCTGGGTCTTAAAACAAACGGTCTCAGCACAGAAAAGGAAAAGAGGGGTCTAAGGATTCAAGTCTTTATTGTGATAGCGTTATATTGCATTATTACAAACAAGAAATTTGGATTTCTCATACTTATCAGTGTTTAGTGTGTAGGTATCTATTCTCTCAGAATGTCTTTTAAGTGATTTCAAAAAAGGAGAAGGTTTTCAACTCGTCATAGTATTTTTTGTTACCTCAGAACTCTGTCATTTATATTGTTGTTCAGTCATGTTGGTTCATTGGTAGCATGTCTACTTCAAGAGCTGAAGGGCATGGGTTTCGATTCCCACCCAGGGCAAATATTTTGTGATGTGAACAAATGTTTGTTCTGTGTCTGGGTGTTCTGTATTTATTACAAATATGTACAAAAACAGACGACCTAGTAAAGACCGCAGGAACGCGCTGGATGCGGGCCGCTTCCAACCGGTCTTTATGGAAGTCAATGGGGGAGGCCTATGTCCAGCAGTGGACGTCCTACGGCTGAAATGATGATGATGATGTACAAAAAAAAAGTATTTAAGTATTCTACCAGTTATCTAACTTCCATAGTATGCTTTGCTTAGTTTGGGGTCATGCAGATAGCGCTGTCTGTAATGTCTTAAGATATTTATTTGTACCTATAGCGATTCGGATGGTTATTTTTTTATTTGAAAGTAAATGAATATTTTCAGATTTGTCCCATAAAAGTTTTATAAGGTAAACAAAGATCTACTTCATTTACTAATGGCCCATGAGAGTGACTAGTGACTACAAATTGTTAAGAAGCAAAAATTGTATGGAAACAAAATTAATTTTAATGCAATTTTCAAAATAGTTACTAACTAAATAAATATAATACCTATATGCAAAACACTATGATGCGGAATAAAGATATCAATGTTCATCACACAAATGTTTGTCAAGTTCAAGTTAGAGTTCGGTAACCAGAAATTCGGTATGTAAAGAAAAAAAAAACTTTACTGATTCCAAAACCATTTCGAAATAGTACATTTCTGTACAATATTTTTGTGTTTAAAACTCTGTAAACTATGAGGTGGGGTTTATTTTAATAAAAAATATAAATCAAAATTGACTTTCAATTGATGTCTCATGACGTCACCTCGTCGGGCAACTTTCATAGACTAAAGAAGCAATGGCAAACCAAAACAAAATTTTAATAAACTTGTCAGTTCTGTTATCAAAGTTATTGAAATGTGTCAAATGTTTTGTAACTTTTTTGTTTTGTATGGCAAAGGCATATTCTACATAGTCAGCCGACCGCATGACGTCATAACTATAAAAGTTTAAAAACGTATTAGAATTAAACTACCGCATAGAAAGCCAAAATATTCAAATTAGTTTCATAAAATAAAGTTTACTATCAGTAAAAAATATAAAATAAATACAAAAAAAAACTTTACATACCGAATTAAATGAGCTTAATTGTTTTGAGGAAGGCCAAGGATGATGATGATGCTTTTGATTACGGGTAAGCGTTTATACCCACTGTCCGATGTAGGTATAGTTCGTTCTCGAGATTATTTACAGGAAATATTATTTGTTTTTAGTAGTGAAGTAGCCAATTTTTCTTGAAAAATGTAATATCTTAACATGAGTTATCGAGTTTTTATGCTAAAATACTAGGTCATAAATGTCAGATTACGTTTATTTCGTCCTTGTTTATAAATAACCTTTTGTTTACATTTATCGTTTGTTTGGATATTACATAAGAAAATTTATTATTAATAAAATGGATAACGCTTTAAGTGTGAATTAATTTAAACGCCATTATGTGCTATCGAATAGTTTTATTTCATTACTTTATTTAATGAATGTTTTATTACCTAAATAGCACTTAACATTATCATTTATCATGCGAAAATGAACGATAGCAACTGACTTTTGCATAATTAATTCATGATAGGTATTCTTATTTATTTTTTTTACTATTTTAACTATTCACGCTGGTTATCTTAGGAATACAAAATGTAAATATGTGTAGATAGGTAGGTATACCAGAATAACTAGCGGAAACCAATTTTATTAACGATGCAACAGATTGTTGATTTAATATTGGTATTGCAATAAACTTTTAGATATCTATATAGACACGAAGGTGATCTATTTATCTCACGGATATAAAAATTATCACTTCTTACGTAGTTAAATAGTTGAAGACTCCCAGAGCCTACAGTTTTTTTCAACAAAATTGAAAAATAAACTGAAGCCAATTACAACTCAAAATTATGCATTGAAAATTTTTGATACTTGACACACTAAGAGTATTTTTCACCATTAGTATCAAAATCATTTGATCAAACTACATTTTAACTTTGCTGTATTGACGATCTACGGACAATACAAGAAAATTGCACAACAAAAACCATAAAACCATCTCCCAACCCTTTACGTGCTAATAAATCGTTACCAGTATTTTGTTGTATCAGAAATTTCAACTCTATAACAAGGAAATAAAGGTTAATTTAACAACAAGTATTTTTTCTTATTTTTTGTTTTGTAAAACGTAATTGTAAACGTAATTATACAACAAAGGGTTAAGGTAAAAGCAATCATCACAGGTATTAGGGTTAAAAAGGGAATGTCTCTCAGTTCAAGTTTACGTGTAAAAGTGTGCAGTTATATTTTACTCTGAGGTGTTTGCTCTATTCTCAACGGAGAAATTCTAAACCGTGTAGCTACATATATATCATACTATCTTCGTCACTACTGCCCTGAGAGAAGCCGCAGACAGAGTTACGTGAAAGCAGCTAGTGAACGCCTCACTGAAGGCATTTCAAGACGGGCACGACTTTCAGTAACGAAGAGTACGAAGAACTACATACATGAAGCTTAAGTTGTGATTAAAGAGACGTAAGAATATAGTCGATACTCGAATTTACAAGGTAAGTACACACAAAACAAATAAGTATTCTTATTTATCACAAATATCGAGATATTTATTCTATATTTTACTAACACAAAAATAGTAAGTAAGGTGAAAATATTAAAATCGAAGTACATAATGTTACTTAGAATTAATAGTAGGTTTATTTTTTTGTTGTTAAATTTATCTTTTATTATTAAGTAACAATATTATCTCAAGATGTTGGTACGGTGTAACGCAGGCCAAATACCATTGCAGAATCCAGAACTTTGAATAACAAAATAATGTCCAGGGCATAACTGCTTCCTCTGGCGTTTTTTTTGCGGAGTCAGTTCCCGAGATGGATCACGATGTGTACGGTGTTCTAATATATCGTCATCGTGGCAAGGGAGCTTGGACTAAGGTGTCTGAGAGGACAAGTGCTGTCGAGGCCACGGAAAAGTGCGAAGGGTTGTTAGCGTCATAGGGTATAGGCCGTCATAAGGACGGAGAGTATAACTTAACCACCCTGCTCGTTCCAGGGCCCGTGGTATCCGTAGTAGTTTATTCGGGCCAAAAAAAGGGCATCGCTGCTTAGACGCTCATTACTTTGAGACATTGAATGGCGAGTCTCATTAACACTGTAATTTCGCTAGCTACACCGGAAGACAGTAATGTTGACACACTATTGCTTGCCCGAAGAATAACTGATAATGCGGCAGTCAACCTCCTGCTAGGAAAATAACCACCTAAAATAAAGTTTGTAGTTTGTAGTAATTTTGGGTTATTACTATAGGTATATGGGTAGATACATAGATGTGTATTATATTTATTAGGTATATATCCACTATGATCATATAAGTATACTTTGAAATTTTAATTATCCATAGCTATTATTTTATTAAAACGATTTATTGATTCAAATATTTGCGTTTACAAAATGGTTACACGGGGATTAGATGAATCAACTAGTTTTGTATAACTATCGTCTAGTTAAGATTTGATCGAAAGTAATATTAGTACCTATTGGTTCATTGATGACTTTTACGTAATACATTTTAGAAGCACAGACTGATCAATCAATTCATTTAAAGTCATGTTATCGGTAGGTCGTAATTGAAACAATCATTTAACCGTGAATAAGTTAGCCATCGAATAAAATTTTACATGCGGCGCCAACTCTCCAGTCGTGACTTAAACGAATTTTCCGAGCTTTAGTTGCGCATTCAAAAAGGCCGGTAATCAACTTTATTATCCTCAAAACGGTCCTCAAATTTCATAGCACATCGGTGATTTGTACCTCTCATCTTACCTCCAATCACATCGCTCTCAGACCTATAAAAACGCTGTCTGAGGTTGCACCGCCGTTAACTGTCCCATAAAACTTTTTACGATCCATACGTACACACATTAAACCGATATGTATTACTATAAATCATCATTAATACATATTATAAACAAAACACGGCAAGGGTTTGTCTTGAGTAAATAATTTTATGACATTTGATGGCCTTGGAATTGTTTCATGCGAATTTATACCTATTACCTACGTTTTTTTCGCTTACGTTTGACTGCTGTTCCGCCTAATGTACCTAGCTACAGCGAAAATAAGAATCTTAATAAGACATGTTTGGCTAAAATACAGAGATTAAACCGCGACTTGAAGTTTGATGTTACTAATGTTACTATACCTGCCTAATGGTTTTATTTGACACTGTAATACTACAGCCCGTTATTCTGGGCAAGCGTGCTCCGTCATAGACCGCATCTTTGCTTAACATCAGGCGAGATGGCGGACCAACGCAAGACTATTTGTAATTTAAAAAAATTGCGTCAAACTATATGTTCCGCAAATTAAAAGTAGGTACTCGGCTGGTTAGCTAACTAAGTTGAAAATCTACTGCCAAGCACCTAACGGTGTGTTCTGGCAGCCTCACTTGAGAGCCAGTTCTATTCCAGGCTAGGTGTGCTTTACCATATTCGACCAGATCGCCACTTAAGGTCAGGTGAATTGTGGTCAAATACCTATCTTGTCAAGCATTTAAGAAAAAAGTAATGTAACGTACGTATGGTTAAAAAGCAACAAACTGACAGAGAGACCGAGTTAACCGCATTTAGTAAGATAACTATAGTATAAAATATAAAACAATTACACTCCATTCATGATTTATGTTTCCTAAATTACATCATACATTGTTGTTATCATTTCTATTACAATAAAATCGTTTGACGAATGAATGATTTGCGTCGTAGCAGGCGCCTTTAAATTAACTTATAGGGAGAGTTTGATTACGTTACGGAGTGATAAGAGGCCATTAAACTGTCTAAAAATAAAGTCCACGGTCGTTCACAGGAATAACAGGTCAGAGAAAACATGTGTGAAAAGCGCTTAATAATTTCAGCTCTAATTCTGTTGAATACGGCCGGTTTTTGCGTTTGACATTTATTGCAGCGTTAGAGGACAAGTTTTGGAATTTTAACACTGTGCAAACTATTTGTGTCACAAGATTTAATAACCAATAAAAATAATTATAACAAACATATCTTTCAAAAAGTACTAATACACTGGTCATTTCCAAAGGCAATTTTATTCTTGAATCAAAACTGTTGTTGTTGTTACCTACTATTTTTACTAAATAATTTTCAAAATCGTTACAACACTAAGTTTTTATACACTTCAACGATAGTACAAAGAAGTCATTAAAACGAAACATGCTGCTCGTAGAGACAGCGACTCAAATTTGTATTGCCATTTGTCATCGCGTTCATTTTTTGCTGTAGGGCGTAACCCTTGTGGTCCCACCTCGATTGCTCCTATGTTTGCGCGCTATTATGCTCCGATTACTGAATGAGGCTGGAAGAAAAATTGCTGTTGCCAAAACTATTATTGTAACTGCTAAAAATGCAATAAATAAACAATTAAAATAACAATTAAAATATTTAGACGTAAATCAAATATATTTAATTTATAAAAACAACCTAATCTAATAGACCATCAGAGCAGGGAAATGTAGTCAGAATGCTGGCAGGGATTTTGGTGGGATTAATTATTTTGACCTTTTTGCATCTGTGTTTCCAACTAAGTGCAGCCCGGGATTGTTCTAGAAAAATGTGAATAAGTATTTTCTAGGCAAGCGTGCTCCATCTTCAGCCACATCGTCGCTTTCCATCAGGTGAGATGGTAGCCAAACAAATGCCTAGTCAGATGTAAAAAAAAATCCTACTCTCAAACGTTGCTTAAAATTGCTTAATGCCTAAGTGGAGTGGCCTGTCTTATTTTTAATGGTTATTTTAATTATTTACTTTTTTCATTATCTTTATTTTAGGAGAATGTTATAGTAATAGTACCTATACCTAATTTAAATTAAAACACAAGTCACAGCTTCAAAAAAAATGCGTAAGTTTGTCATTATATATGTTACTATGTTTCTTACTTAATTCATCACGCTACAACGGCATAACAGATTTGGATTAAATTGACTACTTTTTTGTCTCGAGAAACGCCTGGCGCAGTGCTGAAATAAAAATCTTCGGTATCGAATACGATAAAATTTTTCATGTTCATAAAACATTTTTCTAGGTACATTATTTTTGCAAACCCTAAAAACCATTACCTATCCACTATCGAAACTGGAAAATAATTCGACTCAAACCAGAGCATATTGAGAAAAATGGTTCAAGATACCGTCACTACGTACGGGTGAATTAGGTTGGATACCGCTACCTAATAAGAAGAAAAGTTAGGACCGTAGGTAACAAATTTTCTCGTTACTAGTTCCTCCATTCACTACGTAGATGGTAGAAACGTGGAAACCAATTTAAAGTTTGCGTCTGACTGGTTAAAAAGCAAAAGTTTCTTTGAACTTTACCCGTATAGCCGCCGGCGAGCCCTTTTTTACTTATTTTATAACGCCAGCCCTTTACGACCGGTCCGCCATCGCCATGATGCGAAACCCAGCAAAACGCGGTACAGTCGCCAATAATATTTTATTACAAGAAAGTTTTCGAGCTAACTTGCGAAATTCCAGCGATTTTATGATCTAGCGTTTAGCGAGCGACCATAAAAATGAGCTTTGGAGCTTGCCTACGTTAATATTTCACAAATATCTATTTCTAAAATCACATTATTTCGACATGAAATTAGCAAAATTATTATTTATATCTCATTTATTAAATTGTATTTCGTAAATATTTTTACTGTATAAGTGAAAAGCAGATGAGTTAAAACTCTTATAACCATTTAAGCTCTTCAGTAAATTAAAGATTTATTTACAACCCAGCCTACACGATTGAATGAAGGACGATATTTAAGATTCCAGTTTATGTGTCAGAGCAATTGACAAGACAACTGTCTCGTCAATTGTCATTGATGTATGAATGCGTCATTGAAGGCGATGAAATCTTGAAATGTATGTTTTCGTGATTCTTTTGAAATAAATTGTTGTATGTTGATTCGTTGCTGCCAAAAAGCAATGTATTTAAATATTTAAAATTAAATTAGTGTTAAATATAAAATTAAGTACAGGATTTCAGAAGGAATGTAAATATTCTTAGACAATCATCAAATTGCAATTTAAATTAAGTATCGACAAATAAACAATTCTACGTATAAAGAAAAAAAAAATCTAATAACTACTAAATTTGTATTGCTAACGTGTTTGTGCTTACCTGTACAAAGGATATAAGCAAACCTCAGATGGTCGGTAGTCTAAATAATTGCAGAAGTTCTTACGTTCATTGTATACGAATCTAGTATAGTATCTATCTAATTATATCTTGCTAATTATACATACAGTAATTACATAATGTCATTTCCATAAACATTTTTACTATGTAATTGAATAGGTTAATATGGATATATCATGACATGTTTGTGAGCTGTTTAGTGCATTAAGTTGATAAATAATGTATCAATTATATTGTTTATCAAGTTTCATATTATATTACTGTGGAAATAGATTCTACTGTGGTTATTAAAATTATATTTGAAAGCAATTTGTTTTTTTTTATTTCCAATATTTAACCATTGGAAATAAAATAAAATAACATATACATACATGTCGGCGCAACAGCCAACATAAACATTATTAAGTACAAGTAATCAATAGAATGTTTTTACGGATGATTAGAATAGGTTAAGGCATGATACTTGTGGTTAAGATACTTAAATTCACACTAAAATGTCGAGTCAGTTTGCTGTCATGATGACTGCAAATAAAGACTGTGCCTCAAGCTTCTATCTTTGAACTCCTATTTAATGTCATGTAATTGTTTTCTAAATTCATTTCATAATTTATAAGCGGTACTGGTTACATTTAAAACTAGGATTAACTAAGTTTAATTTTAAAAGACTTCAACTATGTTCAAAGTGAAGTTCGCGCGCAAGGCGTGGCGCGCGTGTCCTCTCAACTCAATTGTCAAAACCCATTTAACTATTAGATAGTAGATTTAATGTTAACAAAAAGGGCTTAAAATAAGTTTAAGTAATTTAGACTTAGTTATGGTTCCATGTGTATTCACTTGTTATTATTTAGTTTAAAAAAAAGTATAAAATGACTTCACAACGAGTACGCTAGGTTAGGTGGTAGGGGCGGCCGTTGTGAAGGCACATTCGGTATCGAGCTACGGCGGAAAACGGAGCTCTTGTGAGTATTTTGTACAAAGTATGTTTAAATCTTAAATCACTAATAAATTATTTGAATTGTTGTTTCTGTGTTTGATGAGTGAACCGAGGGTTGGAGATGGTGACTGCAGCTGTGCTGACGTCACCGTTTCTAAAAACTCTGTGCCTGCTGGGTCGCCGTTATACATAAATAACGTTGAAAAAAAATTATTAATTTTGTGGTGATATCAATTGAGGGAGGTAACTAACTGGGCATTGGAAGCATATTTTAAAAAAAATCTCTCAAAATAACAAATACTCGCGTTTCTATATCCATTCGTTTCGTAGTCATTCAATTTCAAATTTAATTCACATTTAAATTAATTCGATCACAAAGCTCACCTCTGAGTATAATCATGGTAAATAACCACAAAAGTATACATAAAAATACAATGAATTTTACGGCTGATTAAGTATGAGAATGATTGTACTGATTTCCATAATACAAGGAATCAGAACAATCGTGGGCCCGGCCACCCCGATTTATTACATAGTATCGTAAACGCGAAAATGTATGTTATGTGAGAAATCTGTTAATAATCAGTTAATTTATTTCACATAGTAATTAAAATTATAGTAAAAAACTACATAATAAACTTATCTTATAAGTATAGAATTATTACCTATACCTATACTATTTAAACATTTATAAAAACATATTTATCTAAGAGTCCATCAGAAGAGGGAAAAGTTGCCTGAATGCTGGCACAGTTCTTCTTCTTGGTCGGCATCTTCATTGCTGAAGGTCGTGTCTAGTGTTTACTGTACTCTGCTAAGCATGCTCCTCCACGTGTTTCTGTCCTCAGCGGTCTTAATGGCTTTAGTAATTGGTAGGCCAGTGATCGTCTTTATTAGGTCTGACCAACGGGTAGGTGAGCGACCGCGCGGTCTTTTCCCGTCGACCTGACCAATTACCATCAGCTTTTCCAGACTATCAGGGTTTCTGCTGGAACAGTTATTCTACCTGAATTAATTACTTTTATCCTTTAAACCAGAACACTAATATTTGCACACAACTGATTGGCTACTGCGGCGATACCTGCCTAGAAGAAACAAATTACATATGTGACGTATATATTTGTATGCCTACGGTTTTAGTCGAATAGCGGCTGAAACCACGGGGCACAGCTAGAAATCACGGCTGGATCAGAACAATGTAGGACCGGTTACCCCAATTTATTTATTCATAAGCAACGGTTTGTATGGGTAGACGCACGTGCAAGGAACGAGAACAGCGGGTTAAAAATCCATACCGTATGCATTTTATGAAAATAGTTACAACTTATACTAAAACCTGTACCTTCGTCACTTGTAATTGTGCTGTGAATCCTAATGGTTTATCCAAAGACTTTTGTTAAAATAACATTGCTAAATTGAGTTTTGTCTTACTAACAGACTTTAAATAGGTAGTTACTATTATTTTTCTAATTCTAACACATGTATCAGCGATTATTACCTCTAATCTTCAAATAACCACAAGAAATACGTTCATCGGCAAATAAATAACTATAATTAAATGAATGTAGAAAATGTGTTTATCCCTATAGAAAAATATATCAGATAGCAAACTCAAACGAACCAAAATGAACCGCTGCGCAAACATGCATTTAAATGTAAGAAGGGGTGTTCTACAAAACGTTTACAAAATATTCTAAACACGCCAACATTAACCAACATTAAATTAACCAAGGGTAATTAAGGATGATTAGAAAAGTTTTAAGACTACCGGCCACCGTTCACAGACGGTCCACGGCCATAGTTACCATGTAATGTTAATCAGTGAACTTTAAACAGCGATTAAGATGCCGGCCCCAAATTAATGAGTTTCGAACTTTCACGGTGACATTTAGTGTGGCACAGAAATTGGGCACAAAATCGGGTTCAATTGCTCTAATATTATAAATGCAAAAGTTTGGAAATTACTTGTGACGACTCAATAATGCATTACAATCATATTTGATATAGTTCGCTTACTTACTTAAGTGTACAATTAATAATTATAATTATTGTTATCAACCTCTAGTATCCCACCGTTTTTTTTACATGTGACTGGCTAGGTGTTGTTACCCACAGCTCAACTGATGTTAAGTGACAGTGTGGTCGAAGAGGCTAAAAATACTTAAACACAACCTATAATGTAGCTGGTTCTCAAGTGAGGTTACCTGAATGCAGTGTGAAGTGCTAGGTGGCAATATTTGCAACTTGAGGGTGGTAGTCAAGAACACAATGTTATAATTTTCTCACGATGGTTTCCTTCATGTGCAGCTTAAGCTCATTATAAACATAGACCTGGCTTGGGTTCAACTCTGAAGTCACTAAGATTATGGAACTCAATCTGCTCTGTCTTTTGCCCAGCGGTCGCTTTGCATACGAGAGACGTGCTCCGCCCAGCTCCACTTAAGCTGCCCAGCATGGCAGCTGCCATTAACAAACTTAGGATCGTTTTTTTAAAATATAAAAGTGATGAGACCAACGATACGCTCTCGTAATGGTAAGAGATGACGCATATCCATGACCATTGCATCAATACAAAGAACTTCGAGGCAGAACAAAATTCAAGGCATCGCTGCTGTAGCACTGATTACTTTGAGATTTTTGATGGTTAGTCTCAACAGCCCAGTAATTTTGCTAGCTGCAGTACCCTTAAAACCAGTGCTTCTTATTTCGTGTATCTTATCCCAAATTTTAATTTAAATCTCAGGATACTATGTTCCATTGCTGGTAGCTCCGGTCTTCTGATCTTTTGTTGAAGACTAAGGCTGTGTACAATGTGTCCATGAGTTTACATGTTAGGCATTGCGGAATCCCACTATCCCATCCGACCAATATTATAAATGTGAAAGTATGGATGGATGTTTGTTACTCTTCACGCAACAACTACGGAACAGGTTTGGATGAAATCTGGTATGGAGGTAGCTGAGACCCTTAATTAGAACATAGGCTACCTTTTAACTCGAAAACATGTAGCGGATAACTAGCGCAGCTATTCTAATATAGTCGTTCCAGATGTTATCGGTACATCTAGCAATGTCAACGTCTAGAATACTTATTGTAAAATGTAAAATCTTGTTGGATACCGGGTAAAACCACGGAACAGCTAGTGTTAATATATTTATAGGGCCAAGCGTGCCGTCCCACACAAAAAAGAGATTTTCCGTTGATCCCATGCCCACTAGTTTGTTTAGGTTAAAATATTGTTTATTTGCATTTGTAACACTTTTCTTTATTTCCATGTTGTTTATGTTATAAATGATGGATTTATTTTCTATGTTTTTGATAACCAGTCGTTTGCGATTCGATTCTGCCCACAGAAGGTTCAGTTCAAATTAATTAGGAGTTTGGGCGTTGTCGCTTACCATTGGAAGAGCGCATCGTTCGTCTCATAACTTTTACTTACAAAAAAAAACCATTCATTCTTCGGACATATAATCTATAATTATAAATGCAAATGCGATACTGCCAACTGTTTTAGCAGGTGTCGATGTGCCATAAAAAAAATATTTAAAAAATGGTGGGTTCATGAACTCATCTTGCACTTGGCCAGTTTTATTTGGTATTAATATATTTGAGTTTCATTTTCTCGTTTTATTTAGTTTTTACAATACATAGTTTGAAACTCTTTATTGTGCAGAAAAAATACAGAAAATAAAATAAGCTTTTGAGCTAGTACCACAAGTACCTACCTACATGTATTACCTATTAGAGGAAACCAGAAAATACGTTTTATAAACTGAAATTGGCGAATAAATCCAGGCGAAGGTGATGGCTACGTAGTACCTATAGCTAAAAGTGGTAGGAATAAGACTACTTATATGTAAATTAGTATGATTTTTTTTAATAAGTTTAACAATTCGGCCTAAGTATTCAAGATATACTAGGTAGGTACTAATATTCGTACAACCGAATGGTATCCGAAGTTCGCCCACGCTTTGCTCGATAAGCTTCGGCAAACTTTCAATTTTGCCGAAATGTAATTAAGTGACGGCAACTTTGCCGAATTCTACACTATTGAATTGTCTAACTTTATCCATTTACTGGATCAAGTTAATTCTTGAAAGGGAATGAAAACGTAGATTGTTAGTGCAGCCGCAGACAAAATTGAAATCATAGCGTCATCTTATTTTTTTTTCTTTGTTTTGGCATCGCACATTGTCATTTTTTTCAGTGCGTCTACTTGAGCTGTAAAGCGTTCATGATTTTACTTTAATGGAAGACATTTTACTATAGGATTTGTATATTTGGTCGTGACAGACATACCTACAGTAACGTGATTCAAAGAGTATAGGTATTGGTTTTTTTCTTTGGAAGAGCGGAACCCTAATAAATATAAATAGATAGGTTTATTTTATTTTAAATACAGATAACTTTTAAAGTAAAAAGTAATGAGACGAACTAGATGCTCTTTTGATGGTAAGATATAACGCCTGCCCATGACCATTGCACTGATAAACAGAACTTTGAATAGTAAATCAAAGTCCAGGGCATCGTTGCTTTGGTGCTCATTTCTTTGCGACTTTCAGTAGCTATTCTCCCTGTAGTTTGTAATTTATACAGATAACTAGTGTTAGCGCCAAACGTTAGATATAAAACGACTGGCGTTGTGTCAACACTGAGCTATTTTGTCAAAAAGAGTGCGGATTAATGTGATTTACTATATGATCAGAATTCGAATAAAAACGCGTGTCGAGACGCTTTCAAAGATTATATTCTTAAAATAAAGGAGCGGTCATCAGTTTTATTGCCAATGTTTCTAGGCCTCTGATTTTACACTGCGCAATAAAATTTTCCAGTAATTTATAAGACGTTTTTAATTTTTATGACCCATTCAAGAGTCCATTAAAATAAATGAATATTAACAACACTTGAATACATTAGTCAGGTTTCCTATGGATGCAAGGAAGTTAGATTAAACTGTACTTTGGTGCTAAATAATTTTTATTTTTATTTATTTTTTATGGTAAGAAGTAATGAGACGAACTAGATGCTGTTCTGGATATAAAAGATAGCATTAACACAGCGGTAGTAACAACCTAGATCTTTAAGTAGCAAACGAAAGTCCTACCACTGTACTGTGAACTTCTTTTTACGATATCTGTTAACTGGTCACGAAAACGCGATTGCGAACCTTTGTGCGCAGGCATACAATGTATAGTCGCATAGCTAGGAATCGCAATAAATAGCTGTATCGGGGAGTAAGGGGGGCTACTCTGTATTGTGAGACTCTTATTTCAATTATTATTTATAAGACGCTAATGAAAAAGCTTCGCGATTATATATTGTATACCAGAGCAATAAGGTAAGCATCCGTGTAGCTGAAATTGCTGATTTTTCGCTCATTACTTAATTTGTCTTGTATACCTACCTATTGACTGAAATATATCTGAATCCAAGGTGGATACAAGAGAGATTAAGGTATCGATTGGTAGTCGCCCTTGTTTTCGGATGCACTATTATCTACTTGTCATAAATAAGTATTTACAAAAAAAAATGTATTTAAGTATTCTATCAGTTATCTGACTTTCATCGTACAAGCTTTGCTTAGTTTGGGGTCAGATGATGCCGTCTAATGTCCTACAATATTTATTTATTATTTACTGACAACTTCACTAATGTAGGTACTTTAGATATAAAATGCGAAAGAAAAGTACCTAAAAGTTTTTTAGTTATTTGTAGCGATCATAGGCGGTTCACACGCCAACGGGCGTGGGTTCACACCCCAAAAATGAGTTTGAGTTACTGTTGAAAGGAAACATCGCGAGGAAACTAGATATAGCATGGTGGTAGGGTATTTTCTAGTAGGTACCTACTTAGCTAGTTCATAGCTACCACTCTTTAATTGAAAATCTGCCGCCAAGCACGAACAGCATGTTCAGGCAGCCTCACTTGAGAACCAGTTCCATACTATATTAGGTGTGCTTTTTGGTGAGCTGTGGTCAAACACCTAGATTGTCAACCATAAAAAATGTAACCAAAAAGATAAGTTAATTAAGTTAATAACTTCACAATAACACTAAAAGCGTTATTATTAATCTGCGGATCCGGAATATTAATAATGCTTAAACATAAAATAGCAAATGTACAACATATTCTCAATGCACTAAATTACTAAATACTACGGGTACAGAGGCGCCCGCAATTTAAGTTTCAGCTTAGTTTGGTAGGTACTATAGTACAGTTCAAGATTGTACAGTCAGGGTAACAAGTTTGAAGCTCTATGTTATTTGGTTGACTAGGTGATTGGTCATTTGAACTTAGCTGATGTTAATTCACATAGCGATTTTTATGTAGGTGTACTAGAATATAACTTTTCTTAATACGTACAAAGAATTTTTTTTTTTAATCTTTAGCAACATTCAGTCGAGAAATATTCCGCCCTTGACTGAACGTGGTGCAAAGGATCCCATGAGGCTGGTAGCATTTCCGCGCTGGATAGCAATTGCCAGCCTTTGCACTAGGAACGAGACACGCTTATTAATTTTTTTCATTTATTTAAAATCGTAAAAGTAGAAGCGAAGAATAATTAATGAAGATGACAAACTGACGATGTGTGTTTTTCGAGATATACTAAGAAGTTTTATTGTGGTATAGCAATAAGTCATTTGTTTTAGACTTCGTAAGATATAATTAAAATAATTCCAAAAATGTTTGTTTTACATATTTGCTTCGCAAAATGTGATCAGAGAGACAATAACACAGAGACTGATTTATCGATTGTAGTATCTAATAATATACGTATAACTAACACAAAGACCTGACCTGATGTCGTATAACCATTTCCCGTACTCTATGAGCTACTTAAAGCTATACCTATTAGACACTTAGGAAATAGTATATCTTGATGGTAGATCTCTTTAGCAGGAGGTCGTCTAGGTAGGTACCACCGCAGTATTAGATATTCTGCCGCCAAACAGTAGTGTATAAACATTGCTGTGTTCCGGTTTGAAGAGTAATCAAAATCATATTTATTGATAATGAGGTGTTACAGGCCAATAATTTACAATAATAAATAATCATAAAAATTTAACAATGTCAGTACTGCAGTTAGCGAAATTACAGGACTGACCAACTATCGAAACTCTCAAAATAATGAGCGCCAAAGCAGTGATGCCCTAGACTTTGTTTTGCTAATCAAAATTCTATGTATCGCTGCAATGATCATTGACAGGTGTTATCTCTTACCATAAGGAGAGCGTCTTGATCCTCTTATAACTTTTACACATAAAATAGATCAAATAAAAGCAATTGGGTTTTGCAGTAATAGCGACTTTTTTCTTTATGACCGCAAAATCTCTTTACCTACCATATTAAGTTCGAATGCACTTACTTTTGTGCTTAACTGTACGAAGCTGGGGGTGATGCGGGCACATACCGGGCGTCATATTGCCCTGACAGCTTTTAAAATATACTCACGTTAAGTTCAAAGCAGACTTCGTTATTACTTACATACAACATTGTAAGCAGACATCTTTTGTTCGAAACACTAGTTCGAATACCAATAAATATTTATGAGAAAACGAGGGTACTCGTGAATTAAAGTACCTAAAGTGCGATGGGACGAAAGCGCTATTATTTTTATGGTTTACGTGTTATTATCTTAAAGAAAACATATCCTAGTCAATGATCGAATAAATTAATCAGGTATCTTTGTACATAATTAATGCGTGTATTGAATGTAAGTAGGTAATTGTTTCGAACGAAGTTACGTAATAATTTTGATTACAATTTTAGACATTATTAAGTAAAATTACAAGTAGCTGGGCCACACTTGTTCTGGGATAAGCAGTAGTCAATGTGTTAATTCCGACTATAAACTTTCCAACATCCTTTGAGCCATTACAAGTACAATTTGTGATGCTGTTACAAAGTATAAAGTAACATTTGTTATACACGTACATATAAATAGAACAGTCACATTTTTTTAATCCGTTTAATAAATAACATTATAAACTATGATTAGTGACATTTTTTGCGATTATGATGTGTAATGTAAACTTTTAAAAAATGTAATGAAAAAATATGAATCGTTCGTTGACATTTCGTGCGAGAAATTTATAAATTATCTAAACTTCCTGTCAAGTCTCTTATTTCACCAATATTACCTATGTGCATAGTTTGTATGTTCGCTTCTCTGTAAAAGTGCGTAAGTTTGTTACTTCTTTACTGTGTAAAAGTAAAAAAAAAACACATTAAACTATTAAATTCGGTATCGCTATAAATCTGTATCGGTTACTTTTTATACTGAACGACCGGTAACATAAGCACATCCATCATTCGCTTAACATAAGGAAACTTACGTGAAAACGTCCGGCTCCAATTCTCCGTTTCCAAAGCGTTTTGACCTGGTTTTAAATGTGTGTCACTTGCAGTCATTTTCTCGGATGTATATTGCACTGCTTTAGACTTTCAGGTCACGTTTTAGTCTCTCGGTAAAAGACTGAAAGGGGTGACCTTATTTAAGGTGCGCAGTAAATTGATGTTTTTTTTTTTATTTTTTTTTTTTTTACTAAGGGCTTTAATCGCAATGCGATTATGTCAGTCCCGTGAAGCTTCTTGTCGAAAAGCATAATTGTTTTTGCGATTTGATATATTTTTTTTACTATACCTAACAAAAATGTGACTTGGATACAATCTCGTTTTATTTATACTCGTACGTGATTAGGTACTCACTTCATTGTTTATTTTCTGTTCGATTTTTTTCATTCACTATCATTCTACCAGCAACATAGCAGCGTTCAACCTTTTTATTCTAGAATACTGATCACAATTGCACGATATTTTTTGGCGAATAAAAGCACAAGGATAAAAATTACAAAGGCACATTGTTTTTTTGCAAAATTATTCACTTTTGTAATCATCATTTCCTTCATCACTAACTTTTACTCTACACTTCTGATTTTGATTTAAAACTAAACAATTCACCAATGGAACAAATTAATGTTAAAAAATGTATCTTGATCTATAATTTTTACACGTATTCCTTCAACAATTTTAAATCGACTGGCGACAGTTTTGACTTTAAAAAATAACGTGACTAATATTGTCTTTCAGAGTTTTCTTTTTTTTTATAAATTTACGATGCAATAAGGAAGTGTCACTTCGACATATTTTGACTAAAGGGTTGAATGGTTTATTGTGCATTCTTTTTAGCTTTCTGTTGTTAATTCTCTTGTCCATTGTTGTATAGTCCATTGTCTGGAAGACAAAACTTTTATTATTTGTTTTAGTAATTTTTGAGTGTTTTTTGTTTAGAATCGGTGCGTGTCGAAGTTAATACATTGGTTTGTGTTTTTTTTTTAATAGAGGATACTTCCTACATTTCATAATATAGTTGACTACTAGCCTTTTCTACATTCTATATCTGTTGTACATATTGGTTTGACTGCAAATTTGGAGATCCTGTTATCAAAATCCTCGCACATATTTTCTAAATTGTGTGCGTATAAAGCTAGCATAAAATGGAGAAGGAAACATGCAAATTTGAGAGATATTAATGTTCTCAAATGTGTATGAAGCCTGCCAACCTGCACTTAGTCAGCATGGTGGTCCCTGGCACTATCCGTCACACAATGAAAAAAAACCCGTACCTACTCAGAAGTGAGACAGTTTAAAAAAACAAAAGTTGATCTTACATTGGTACTTTCTTAAAAATACGGCTCGAACTGAAAACTCTTCTAATAATATGTAACTCTATAGGTACTATTAAGCTGTTTGAATAATAATAAATATCCTAGGACATTTCATACAGCGCCATCTAGCCCCAAACTAAGCAAAGCTTGTACTATGGGAACTGGATAACTGATAGAATACTTATATGGGTACTTTTGTTTTTCGAAATACATACCTAATAGATACAAACAGCAATACCCACAGAGGACAAACATTTATTTATGATAAATGTTTGTTCTGTTGAACCCACGCCCTACAGCTCTTAAAGCAGATATTCTACCAAATGAGCTAACAGGGCAGTCCACTATCGATTTTTATATTTACTCAAAACAACATTACCTACATCTCCTCCCATTGTAATTCTTCGGAGCACATTCATAGCAAATTAGCAAGGATATCACACCTATACATATACACCTACCTAAACATACATAGGTAGATATAATCGAAGCATATATCAACTTACCTTTTTATACAAAGCTGTAACAACAAACGCCAGACACCAATTTTCCACATAGCTATACCTATACTTATGTGTTAATTTACTCCCGGGCCCACGTTCAATTGCGAGAGACATTGCAATTGCATCCGCATTGTGCGTTCATATTGGACGATATTATATTGTGCATTCATTTTATATATCAACTGTGAAACTTATTTATAATTGTATAAAGTTTGTTTTTGTTTGCGAGTTTCATAATGAAGTTTGCATATAGTACATTCAAGCACTATATCAGTCCATTACGCGTGATTGTGGACGTTGGATGCATTGATTAAGGAAGGTTGGAGTAACAATGTTGTTAATATGAGATGCGATGGTGTACACATGATAAGTACTTTTGCCTATGCTATATAATTATGCACCTGCAACTAGGTAGCTTAGAAACTTGAACTTGCTGATTTTAAGTCTGCCTACAACTGGTAGTCTATAAGAAAGCAAAACTGTCGCAATAAGATATTTAAGATTAAGATTTTGCATTTGTGCTGAAATTCAAATGCAAACCCAATTAGTACCTACCTACGTTGTCGATATTAAAATAAATTATTTGGTTTTGTCGCATTATATTAGTTTGTCTAGATACTAGAAATAAAACTGATATTAGTTTTTTCTGACTAATTACATAATTTTGAGACTCGATGGAGTGACGATATACGTAGGACAGCTGGCGGTGGATGGAAGCGAAAAGCCGAAGATCGGGCTGAGTGGCGTGTCTTGGGAGATGCATATGTCCAGCAGTGGACTAATATAGGCTGATGATGATGATGATGACGTAATTTTTTTATTTTTAATTATCATAATAATAAAGGTACATACCTACATCAATTTTAACATAATACAGAGAACATAAAACAAAATTATGATAATTGCTTATAAAGTATATATTAAAATTATTTAATAAATTAATCGGAAATATTAGGCATTCTATCACGTATAGGTACGTACCACCTAACAGATTTTTTATTTTTTAATAAACAGAGATTGTGACGCCACGCCATGCGAAACGTACCTACCTACTGCTATTGTTAATGTTTTAACAAAAGCATTATTAGGTACTACTGACTATTACAAAGACACAAGCTTTTGAGAGTAAAACAGCCAGACTGCATAGAGTTCCGCGATCAAATAGTCTTCTGAAGATTAACGTTTTAATATCTACTTAATCCAACTCGAGACAAGTCAAAGTAGCTTAGCATTCTCCTCTGACATAAACAGCACATAATATTATGTACATTATTGTGTGAACTGCGTACATTTTCATTAGTAAAATATATCGCGTAGGGCCGATTACGTCGAGATCATTCTATAGGGCGCCGTCACTCTGGCAAGTTGAAAATATCAATTTCATGCAAGTACATCGCGACCAATTTATCTGTACGCACAAAAGGGGCGCCACTTTCACATCTTTTGAAACAAAGCATACAGCCATCTATAGAATATTGTTGGTTCAATAATTTAGCCGACTTAAATGATATGTTGGTAAGTCTAGTGCAGTGAAACAACGTGAGAGGAATGGACTGTGAGGACAATGAGCCACAGCAGACGTTCTAAGTATGAATATGATGTGAATGCTAAGTTTGATGGCTATATTTTTTTTTAATTTAGTTTAGAGCTATTGCTAAATAATTATGTTGAAAGCGAAGCGAAGACTTCGGATGTCGAACGAAAGCAGCCATAAAATAGAAGCTGCTCCAGCTCCTGTCGGATGACTTATATAGAAGTCCTATATTTACTATAATAACGTAGTCTCGAACGCTAAAGTAGCGATGCCTGGACTTTGATTTGTTACTCAAAGTTTTGTATAAAGTTGCAATGGTCATGGACATGCATTGTCTCTCAGCATCAGGAGATCGTCTCGTTCGTCTCAGTCTTTATCTATTTTTAGCAAATTTAGTCTGAAGACTAATTAGTCAAAATTGTCCTTATGTGGTAATAGTTAGGTATGTACATAATTTTACTAAGAAATAAATGGTAGATTATAGAATACCAGTAATTATAATAAAGCTACAGTAATATTTCTACTTAATAACTTAATTTAATTATCTTGGCTTGACAAATTATACTAATCCAAATAATGAAAACCTACCGACTGAAATTCTGCAACGTTTAATAAAAGAGTTCAAAATTGCAATGAAAGTATCTCCGCTAACTTTACCCAGTGTCAAAATAAAAGGACATTCACAATTGACTGCAAAAATTGATTAGAACATCGTCTAGACACATAAGTAGATATGTTAAGAAAGTAAATTTAGCCGCCCACGCTGCGATAAACATAATTATTTACGGGACCTATACAGATACGATATCAAAGTAGATATCCAATAAAACGATAAATATTAACTTTATGCTGATAGTTATCTACATTTCTAAGAACAATTAATATTCAAGTATTCTGTGGCCAGACAGTCAAAGTCGCACACTTTTATACATACAAAACGTGGGCTTATCCTATGGACGGAAGCGCCCTCCGTCGAGATCCGAGTCTCATTGTGATGCAAATGAGTCTGCTGTCTGCTTCCAAATTACCCCTATGGTCAAGCGGGACTCCGAACCGGACATTAGAATAGAACCCTCGCCTTTAAAATCGACCCTGCAACACCCAAACCATTCTCACCTCTGTTTTCTCCCATTTTCTTAAGCCTTCAGCTAAAATTGCGTGCACGTTTTGCGATGTCAACAAGGTACAGTTAAACGCATATTTCATAGCAGATATAGTGTTATGAGAGCTGCTAATGTTAGCTCGAGCGGGTATGGTGCAATTGTGTGGACAATAATTATGGGTAGGAAAGGATCGTAACGAGCTTTATGACTAGCGATTCTGTTAATGGCTGTACTTGAAGTGACGCAGTTATGTGTGAAAGTTGTTATTATATTTCTCTGCAACCATTTTGATAGTGGGTTTCTGTTTGATGTTGGTAGAAAATAGAGTTATAGGAACGCATCCTTCTCTACTAATGATTACATTAAATACATACAAACTATAATTATATACGTCAAATGTATTTGAATCAATGAATTATTTAATTTATTCGAATACACTTGACGTTACTCAGAGTTAAAAAAAAAAAGTTGCAAAACTACTTCTTATAACGGAAAAGTTTAGAAAAATTGTCTAAGTCCGAGAAAAATTACGTAAACATACTTAAGTTATATGGTTGCTTGGAAAATGTAGCTTTTAGCGATAAAGCCGCTATGTGGCACTCGCTCACAAGAATCTTCGCTACAGTTTTTTAATTTCCGGTATATACAATAAAGATTACTATTTCTTATGATTTATGAGACTGATTAATTACTATCTCTCTATAACTTTTAGTCAAGTTAATAAACAAATCAATATTATGAAGTTCAATAGGTAAAGCAAAGTGTTTTAGAGCAATGTAATACATAATTTAACATTCATGGTTTCAGAAACCTTATAGTAAATATCTAAGCAAACATGATTAAGTACGTACGAGTGAATTTTAAATATTCAGAAGAATAATAAATATATTTATGATTGTTCAGATTTTTGTTGTAGTTATATATAAACCCTGTCACAAGCTTATATAAATATCAAATAACTAAATAAAAATACAAAAAAATCAGTCGTAAGCAATTTTTCTTCCAACAGCAACGATATTTTCTTCTCTACCAAACATTAGGGTAATTTATACAATACTATGCATTTCAACCGGATTTTCTACTATAAAAGTTAATTTATAAACGCAAACTGTCATTTATAAAAAGGTGTCACAGTATATTTTACATTTAACGGTTGGCACCGCCCTTAATCCTATTCTGCAGAGATCTGAATTTTCTTTTGTATTTTATATAAAAGGATTTCACTAAGGGCCATGTTGTGGTTAAGATTTGGTACAGCTAATTTGGAAACTGGTTTTTTTATTATAACAAATAGGCTTACAAATATGTTTGAGCGCCATCTTACCTGACGTTAAATGATGATGCGGTCTAACATGGACACAGATTATATCTAACGGAACTTATTTCCAACGGAAATTATCCCGAAAACATGTAGCGGATAATACCGCAGGACGCAGCTAGTTTAAAATAATTTCAATGCATTATCTGGATCGCAAGTCCTATGAAATGTAGGTTCCTCCCCCAGCAACGCGATGGACCCATCTGTACGGCATCTGTACGGCGATACCATTGAATGCGTAAAGTTTCGTCTCATTATCTGGGTACATACTAATATATAATATTGTAAGAACAAACAATAAAATACTAGACCTATGACAAAGAGTAGGTATATTTGTAGCGATGATAGCTCAGTGCTTAGCGCGGTAGATTCGCATGCTGAAGGGCGTGGGTTTAAAGCCCAACAATGAGCTTGAGCTGCCGGTGAAGGTTAAACATCGTGAGGAAACCATAGCATGGTGGTACTTTCTAGTAGGTACTCGGCTGACAAGCTACCACCCTCAAGTTGAAAATCTGCCGCCAAGCATGTAACGGTGTGTTCCGGCAGACTCACTAGCATAGCCCGTCAAAAATTAAAAAAAAAAATTGGTTACTTCCAAGTATTTAAATTACCGAATTTTATGAATCTATAATAGATATTTAATCTCGCAATTTGAAATGATAACTTTTTGGATAAATATTACCAGTCAAACTTGGATTTGTATATGTACTTAGTTACAACTTACTATCCTACGGGTTTAAAATATTGTAAATAATAGAAAGAAAGAAAAATAATCTTTATTTGATTACTGTGAAAAATATTGTGTAGGCAAAAACCAACACAATTTTTTATGTAGGTGTATTACAATTGACCCATCGCCATCGCCGCGACCTCAGAGCGCCTCTCCGTCTCCGAACTAACCAGAATGCTTGTGTTAAGGGGGCGTGCTATCCCTCGAAAAACGTGCCATAAGGTCCCTACTCTCAAATATAAAATTGTATTTAGGTAATAATAGTAGTTTATTTTAAACCAAGTTATTGAAAATATGATCAGCATGCAGCGATGGGTTAAATTTTCGTATAATTTTCTGTCAGAAAACACAATAAAATGCGTAACATTATAATAATTCCACGATTTTAAATGTGAAATCCGAACGCAAAGTTTGCGATTTTACGAGACAAATCGTAAGTTCACGCTTTTTATTGATAGAGAACTAGTGTATAAATGAAATTCAATCCGTATATAGGTATCCGTAGGATATTTATTACCTGCTATAAGATATTTTAAGAAAAATATTGTCCGCTGTTACGAAAATGAAGTTATTAAAAATCATCCATAAATATTGTTATGCTGATTAGATATCTGCATAATATTCCATATTGACAAAAATTATTATCGATTCCTCTGAAACTAAAACTACAACATTTTCTTCTAGACACAAATGTAAAATCTAGTTTCGATTTCTCGCCATTATATCTGTGTCTGTATTTTTGGACTATTCAAAAAGCACCAGTACCTACTATGTATTAAGAGTAAAATTCATAATAGCAAAGATAAAACGAGGTGTTAGCCCAGACATCCTCCCCAGGGTACAACGGGAATGCTCTAAGCTCCTTCGCAATTTAGCAAAACGCGATACACACCTAGCTATTGTCTGCTGTATCCGCATTTACACACGACCATCCTACAATGAGCCCGCAAGATATACCAAATTAAAATATCAAATAAGTAACGAAAGGTCTTCATTAATTGGTCATCTTATATCGGACAGAAATAGCTAGTCCCAATTAGAAATACTCTCTCGAGTGTATTTGGCTTCCGCTATTTAAAAAGTACACGTTAAATATTCAACGCTTAGTTAAAATACCAAACTAAGTAATCTCAAACCTGTTATCCGTGTTTCAATTTTATTATAATCCAATATTTATCGATATTCGTTTACCAAAAGTCGATTTAACTAACGATACAACACTCTGATAAATTACGGAATGAACACATAACCACAGAGCACCTAGATAATAGAATAGAATATGCGTTCGTATATCAAATAATCGAGATTAAGAATGGCCTTGTGAGTAAAAACCATTTGGTTCACCTACTGAGAGCTCAGCGATCGGAGAGATTGTTTGTAAATCTTATAGAGATGAGTGTAGTTCAATAGATCTACAGAGATCGATATAGAATGGTTGTAGGCGCTCGCTCTAAACTGCGGGCGGTATTATGTAAGTATCGATTTATTTTATCCGAAACAGCTGCAATTATGACATTAATTCGATTCATAACAGCCATCAGTGTTCATATAGAACGTAACGTTGGATAGCTTTATCCTTTATGTCGAGAGCACGGAGCGTTTTGTTGCATGTGTTTTTTGTAATCTTGTAGATATTGGAATCAGGTAGAGCCAAAAAGAGGTCGTCAGAAGGCGATCGGTTTTTGATGGTGTACAGTTATTTTACGGAACTTTTCGACCGGATATTGTAATTTTAATAAGAAATAACCGTTTTATATTATTATAGCATAATAATTGGTATGTCGTTATTGAACTGTTAGTTCTTAATAAAACTGCGTCTGAATTGTTAAGATGGTGTATATAAGCTGATCACTGTTTCCATTTAATATTTTGTTCATTCTTATTTGTATTCCACTTAATTCATTTGTATAGGTAGGTATATGGTAAGTACAAATTTTGAGAATATAGTCTTATTGATCAGTGATTTAATTTTAATATTTATAGCTATACTATCGACCGACCACGGCTTTGCACGGGTGCAATGTAGGTACTAATACATTTTGTACATTATTTTGATCTATGTCGTAAGGTTTAGCCATCGTTTGCAATTTAAGCGCACAAAAACATGTTTTGTACGATATTACCTACATTACAAATCTTTGAAATTCTTGGATTTTCTTTACTATAATATACATGTATTATACATACAAACTTTCCTCTTGAATTACTCTGTCTATTAATGAAAATCGCATCTAAAATATACATAGTTTAAAAGAACTATTAAGCGTACAGAAGGCGCCCGCCTTCTGTAGCTATTTTGTTTTAGGTATATTATGTAGGGATGAAATGATTTTAGTATCATTGAGCTAGTCTAGTTACTGAACCTGAAAAACAAGCACTGGCAATAAATAACTGCATGGCTGACTTTTTAGTTCATTTGGGGCGTCATCGCATCATCGCAGGGCGTGGATTCGGTTCCTACCGGAACAAACATTTACGTGACTACAAGCTTTGTTTAGTTTGGTACTAATTGGCGCTGTGTAAAATGTCTTACAATAAAACGATAAATAAAACATGAGTTACTTGTAACTTAGATGCAGGTACCTACATATATGTTTATCTATTTTTTTTTGTACCAAGATTATTTTTACAGATTTTGTAACTATAAAAATATGTTATTTTCATGACAAAATTTTGAATATTGTCAAAATTTTGCACTGCTTTGTCACAATAACAGTGACGTAAGTACCTACTTAGTTCACTACCTATATACAGTCTACCTTATCTTAATTTCATCTCCTCTGCACATATAATGTTACATGTAAGTACATAAATGCATATGATCTCCGTGAAACTAGTTATGTAGATCTTAGAAATTCATATCCAACTTCGGGCTATCTTATAAGTAAGACAGGTAATTACTTTTGTGTTTTAATTCTCAACCTACTCAGAGATTACTATTCTTTGCATTACGCTTTTTAACTTGCATTATTATATGCCAATAAATGGATACCAAGCAATTTTATTATTCATTTAAAGTCCATATTAAATGGGTTTGAATGTTTCGAGTCTACGGTACTCTCTAGGCGTGCATTTCACAAATTTATAGTATACTGTTTTCATATACGAAAGATAATCAAGTACATACCTAAAACAGAATTTAAATTGTATATATCTTAATTTATTGTGTGACATATTAAAAAGTCAGTATTTACCGTTTTACGTGATAGTTTATCGTGTTTGATGCGTGATTAATTTAATTTATTGAGTTTATGTGACGATGTTATCTTATTTTGTTAATGCTGACCAATGTGAAAATGTATATGATTTAAATAATTTATTTGCATAAGTGTTGAAATCTTCACATAGTTTCTATGCAGATTATATATGTCCGAATTCCGAGTAATCAAACATTTCTTTTCTGTGTTAGTATGTAGGTAGGTATGTATTTAAATATTTACTAATGATATGATACATGTAGCGATGATAGCTCGGTGATTAGCGCGGTAGGTTCGCATGCCGAAAGGCATGGGTTCAAACCCCAACAATGAGCTTGAGCTGCCGGTGAAGGAAAACATCGTTAGGAAACTATAGCATGGTGGTGGGTGCTTTAGTACTCAGCTGGCTAGCTACCACTCTTAAGTTGAAAATCTGCCGCCAAGCATCTAACGGCGTGTTCTGGCAGCCCACACAGAGAGTCAGTTGCATTCTAGGCTAGGTGTGCTTTACCATCTTCGACCACACCTTCACTTGACATCAGGTGAGCTGTGGTCAAACACCTAGCCTGTCAACCATAAAACATATATATCTTCATAGTATAAAACAAAGTCGCTTTCCGCCGTCTTTACGCTTAAATCTTTTGAACTACGCAACGGATTATAATGCAGTTTCCATCAATAGATAGAGTGATTCAAGAGGAAAGTTTATCATCGTCATCATCGTTTCAGCCGTAGGACGTCCACTGCTGGACATAGGCCTCCCTCATTGGCTTTCACAAAGACCGGTTGGAAGCGGCTCGCATCCAGCGCGTTCCTGCTGTCTTTATTAGGTCGTCTGTCCACCTTGTGTCCACCTGCCCACTGCCACTTCAACTTACTGATTCTATGGGCTATGTCGGTTACTTTAGTTCGTCTACGGAAAAGTTTATATGTAGGTATAAACTAAACATGTAGGTAGGTATATATGCATACGCTCCACATTAGTATCATGCAAAGCCGGGACGGGTCGCTAGTATATAAATAAAAACTATTAGGTAAATAAAAAGCGGCACAAATAAAACGCCTATCTCAGACATTTTATTACAAGCAAGAAAAGAGCTAAATTGTGGCTTACACAACTCATTAACTGACAATCTCTTAAATCACTTGTAGATCCTCCCTCGGGTACCGTCTTATTACAGGGGAGTCGGTATTAAGAAATTTATAGGCATAAATACGTAAATAGCCCTTGGTTGGCCGGCTTACCTGACAACAAACAAAATGAATATAAGTTTTATATAATTTCTTAAAGCAAGCTTGATTTTGGTTGTTTAGTATCTGGCTAATAAACCGAGATGTGTGCCTTGGGATTTGGACCAAAACTTCTAGATTCTCTGGTCTGCTCCGGTATTACCTACATATAAAAAGACTAAAACAATAGGAACAAATAAATATAATTACTTGTAAAATATAAGTCTGGCGTGGCGTTACTTCCATTCAATTTTAGCGGTGATAGCTCAGTGGATAGCGTGGTCCGACCGCACGCCGAGAGGCGTTTTGGTCCAAATCTTAACAAAGAGCTTGAGCTGCCGCTGAAGGAATACCTACATCGTGAGCAACAAAGGGTAGGTACTTTCTAGTATTCAACTGGACAGCTACCACCCTCAAGTTGAAATCTGCCGCCAAGCACCTAAGGTTGTATTCTCACTTGAGGACTAGTTCCATTCCGTGGTAAGCGTAGATAATTTTCCGCGGTGTAAATAAGGTGGTTTTTATCTCTAGCACGTTCGTGGGTGCAAATAGTGTTGAGTTCGGTAAATAAAATTGAAAATTTTGCACTAAACTCTACGAGTTGCTTAATTAGTATTTATGTAGCAAATTAGCCGCGCGCATGTACAATATGTAGGAATCCTAAACTGTTAGTTTCGCATTGTTATCTATGTATACCGTGGCAGCTATTATTTTACTTGGTAGTATATCTCCTTAGCAAGAGGTCGTCTAGGTGGGTACCACTGCAGTAGGCAGGTACCACATATTCTGCAGCAGTAAAGTGTTAACATTACTGTGTACAAGTTTGAAGGGAACTACAATTACAACTAGCGAAATTACAGGGCGGTTGAGGCTAACCAGCTAATGTATTTTTTTTGGTTGACAGGCTATATAGCACACCTAGCCTGGAATGAAACTGGCTCAAGTGAGGCTGCCGGAACACACCGTTAGATTTTTGGCGGCAGATTTTTAACTTGAGGGTGGTAGCTAGCCAGCCAAGTACCTACTAGAAAGTATCCTACCACCATGCTATGGTTTCCTCAAGATGTTTTCCTTCACCGGCAGCTCAAGCCGTTGTTGGGGTTTGAAGTTTGAACCCACGCTCTTCAGCATGCAAACCGACCGCACTAACCACTGAGCTACCATCGCTACAAAGTATCAATGTATATCAATGTATAAAAGTAATGAGCGCCAAAGCAGCGATGCCCTGGAGTTTGTTTTGTTACTCAAAGTTCTGTGTATCGTTGCAATGGTCATGGATATGCGTTATCTTTTACCATCAGCAAAGCGCCTTGTTTGTCTCATAACTTTTACATAAAAAGCTTTTTAAACAAAGTCAAAAAAAAAAAAAAAAGAAGTGCAATGATGATATATTTACATACTTGCCTAACCCCTTCTCTTCCCAGCCTTCGTTCGAACCATAAAACACGATACTAAAGCCATATAAATATCAATGGACTTTACCTACCCAATTAGGCCTGCCTTTCACAAGTCATATAAAATTTAATCACCTAAAGCTCTTCAGCAATAAACGCGAACCCATTTACCTCAAGTTGGTAATGTATATTGCTCTGCGTTACGATAGTTCAAACAATAAGCTCTTTCTTTCCTTAGTATATTATTTTACGGTCGCGAATTTTATCTCGTTGCTTCAACGCTGAAAATAAACGGAAAATATTTACATACAATTTGCATTCACTGAAAGGTTTTTTGATGCGAGTTTAGACTTTATTGTTATAGTAATAGGAGTACGTGTTGGCGGTTGAAGGGGCGTTGTAAAGTATTACTGGCAAACATAGGGTCCCAGTGTGTAATGTTGTGTATGAGCGCGCACTTTTATGACAAAACGCTGGTTTCACCGTTTTGTTTAGCTGTAGCCATAATTTGCATTTTTTTCAGTGATTGTTGAATCACCTATTTTAGCAACAACATTGTGATCATCGTAGTTTATGATAGAACTTTTATAACATGACATTTGAACTCTTTGCTTTGGCAATAAAAGATTTAAATATTTTTTTATGTAAGTACCTACATATATAACTAAAAATTAAATAAATAAATAACTGAGAACATTCACACAGCGCCATATAAACCAAGCCAAGAATAAACAACGGAAACAGATAACTAATAGAGTACTCATATTATCTATTATACATTTAATACTCATATATATGTGTTTTATGTCCCAAATAAAGTGTTGTCTATTGTCTACATACATTCTAATCACAACAAATATCTATGTTTGTCACAGAAATATTTGCCCTGGATGGGAATCAAACTGCCACCATACAGCTCAAAAAGCAGAGCTACTACAAAATGAACTACTAGGGTAGTCAATTTCTTAACTATTTATATATAATTGTATGGCTTGTGTATGTATTTTATTGCTTGTAAGAACAATATAAAGAGAACATGTTTTTTAACACCGACGACGTTAAATCGACGACAACGTGAAAATAACCTTACCAGCCTTATAATAATCTTACCGTAAATATTTACCAATGTTCGTTTCAAAGATGTGACATAAAAACAAACTTAATTAGGAACCACCCCAAACTGGAAACAGCAAAGAGGAAAGCCCACTTAATTTTAAAGATATCGCACCTATCCAAAGAGCCATCACCACATCCCCTATTTGACAACAAGCTGCGTTAAAATACGTGAATACTAACTACCTCATTTTGATTTTTCAACAATAGCAACGAGGTTCCGATCGATCCAGGGGCCCTTGTTCCGGTCGCAGCAGAGTTCCACGTTTTTAAAATCCCCGGACTGAAAACCATCCAGCGTAACTTTACACCCCCACGTTTCAGCGTCCGGCTTAAAGTGGAAGCGGGATAAGTGGAGATGGGGATCTCGGTAAATTGGATACGTTATCTACAGCAGGTAGCACAGAACTAATTGTGTATTCTTTCCTCGCTCCCGCGTCCTTAATTTGGCCTGTTTGCCTCCACCCCTTGTCGACCACCCTTCGCCCGCCGCGTCTCAACTTAGCGGAAACTTTTAAAACGCCGTATTTATGCAGATTTAAAAGTCACTTGCTTTTATTGCGCAAATTAGGTAGATAAGGTGATTACGGCACCTTTCAGGGAATTTATCTTTTTAATTAAAGATCGAGGAAGTCTTCGATAGCTCAAGAATTTTGCCTTTATAGCTGTTGTTCTGTTAAGTAAAGTGATTATAGTGGAGTCATAAAAGTACGGTTTGGTGTTTAATTCTTTTACCATATTAATTCATTAGTGTGATAGGATAAAATAATGTACAAATACAAAAACAAATCATATATTAATAACACCAAAGTTACAGGTCATATTTAAAAATGTCAAAATCATAACACATGTCAAAACAATGTAAATGAAAATGTCAATGAAGTACACATATAAAATAATTATGTCAATATAATTAAATGTAGATACGTCACACGTCACAATGCAAGAGCATTTACAAGTGTGACTATATTTGTGACATATAGGTATGTATAGGTATAGGTATAGTAACCTATGTATATATATATATCAAGTAGTGTGAAGGGTGAAAAGAGTATTCGGATTGAATATAGATTGTTCAACGACTAGGTAGTATGTAGGTAGGTATATATAGGTACGATCAAAGTGAGGAGGCATTACTAATCACAGTTCACACTAATATTATAGAGGCGAAAGTTTGTGGGTGTGTCTCTTACACACCAGTTTGTATGTTTGTTACTTTTTTACACTGAAATGGCTAGACCAATTAATTTTGATAAAACTTGGTATGGAGGTAGCTGACACTGGATTAACCATAGGCTACTTTTTATCCTGAAAAAATGTAGTGGGTAGGTAACACCGCGGGGCGCAGCAAGTAAATTTAATAAAACTGTTAAATAGTAGAAAGGTACCTACAATTTTTATCGTACGACACAATGATAATTGTTATGAATCACTTATAAAATTGATAGGCGTACTAAACGTTCACTTGTAATTGTTAATTTGTAAGCGGTTGACACTTATTGGCATACCGCTGGTTTCTAGAAGTATGCGGAAAAAAATTGTTAAAACAAACATTGCTATAGGAACCCTTGTATTAAAATTGAAGTAAAATAGGCACAAGTTGCAATTACCTTTGACACGGTTAGGTGTCAGTTTCAAGGGATTATGCTCCATTCTTGCGCGGCTGATAACAGTAATTTGATGGGTTATAATATTAACAAGCAAATTGCTGTACGTAGGACTACAGATAATCCAGCTGTAGGTATGTTATAATAACGAACCAAACCCGAACATAACGCGGTAGGACCCAATAACCGAGACGGTGGCGGCGGTAGTGAGAAGGAAATTGCTTGGGAAAAATTTGCATTTTTATTGAAATTTCCACTCTTGGTCGCGGATGAAACTATGTCTCTAAATACGTACCTTAAGCTTTGTATAAAAGCGGGTTTGTTTGTGTGCGCTATCTCCTCTGCTATCCGTGTGCGGAGCACGCGGGTGGCATAGAGATGATCCTCGCCAAAAATATCTATGTTATCGATAAACGCGTTCATAATTACCCTTTATCACCGATTCGACAAAAAGTGGAAAATTTGAATGCGATAAATTTGTTCTTTATGTCGGTTTTATGGACTCCGATCGTTGGGACATTAATCTACCATTAATACGGATTAAAGTGTACCGATTTCTTTTTGACTTTTATGTAGAACCAAACCAAAGCTTAGTTGCTTATATTATCGATATCGATATTTTTATCTCGTCTCTGTGCATTGGACGGTAGACAATCGCAACGCAAGTCTGTACCTATACGGAGTTGACTTTAGGGAAGGGAACATAATAGGAAATTTTCTCTGGCAAATATGCGCGCAGTATCCGATACCCTTTTCACTTGTATTGTTTTTATTTTGCAACCCTAATGAAAGAACTTGCCTGGTCTGTATTGCAATTTCAATATATTGGATTAGTAGTGTTCGTTTTGCTGTGCACTATGTTTTCTTTTCGGCAATGTTAGAAGTTTGTATTTTTCGAATTAAAATGGGGTTGGAGATAAGTAGGTTTACATTTATGTACCATTCTTCATCTTAGGCAAGTCTTGAAATTGTGCAGTAAAACTTGGTATTATTTGTACGTACCTATTCTTAAATAAAAATACGCATATATTTATTAAGTTTGCAGTCAAAGCAAAATCATGATTTTATTTTTCTTCGAATTAAGGTCAAAGTTAGTGACTAAGCCAATACCAAGATTTACGCTCACACAAAAAGAACGGTTTCTTGTTCATCAGCTGTAAATGTCTCCACAAACTGGTAATAAATTTCTGCTCTATTAAAATTTACGGCTTCAAAACGTTTATTGTTACATTACGTAACTTGGTAACCCTTCCGAGGATATAAAACAATGCAAGAAACTATGGCAGGCAAAAAAAAAATATATTCAGAAGTTATATAACACCTGGAAATAAAGCTTGTTTTCGCATGACAAGAACTGAAGCCGATTTTATGACACAAGGGCCAGTGTTTTTACGATCTTTTAACGAATCGAAAATTTTCCCCAGAACAAACAAATGTGTAACTTCTATAAAGAGCTAATTTGAATTACAAGTAAGTACACGATAGGATCTCTCGTTACTTTTTCTGTTTGTTGCTGAGCAGAAATATTGGTTTAGTTTCTGACTTTTTATTGCAAAAGTTAGACATGAGTGTATTATGTAGGTAGGTAGGTAGGTACCTACCTAATGTAAGAGATCCTCTGAGTTTAGATTTTAAGATAGTATTATGAAGTAAGCAATATTGCATCCGTCCCAGTTGCTCCATTTCGATCTGGAGGACAGTTAGAGAACTCAAATAATGTTACATAATTCAAATACTAAGTATGTCTACCAATAATGGCATAATTATATTTTGAGTACCGAAATGCACACGAAACAAAAATGACAGTGAACGTTAAACTTATTTTCAAGTAATATTAGCTAAGTTTTTTTCAATAAGTATACCTACGAGTAAGTTCGAAAATTATGGGTTCGGTAAAGCAAGTTACGTTTCGCTTTTTACATTCAAGTTTCTACTAATATTTCTCTAGTTTGAAATCATACTTTTTATAAAATGTATAAAGATATTCATTATTAATATGACCGTCAGAAAGGGAAAATATTTTTAACACCCATTTTGACGTTTTCGTAATGAAAGTTAAACTTATTAGGTAAAAGGAGATTAATAAATTTAATCTCTAGTTTAAAAACAATAAGCTTTTTTGACAAAAAACCAGTTCCTCGCTAACATTATCTCAAATAGGTAAATTAAAATAAAAACACATACATTACTGCAGTACTAGATATTCTGCCACTTGTATTGAAGGGTTGGTAGGTGCCTACTGTAGCTAGCAAAATTACTGGGCTGTTGAGACTAACCATGCATAGAAAGTCTGAAAATTGTGCGCCAACGCAGCGATGCCCTGTACTTTTTGGTTCTGTGTATCCCTGCAATGGTCATGGCATTATCTCCTACAATTAGGAGAGAACCTTTTTCGTTTCATTCTTTTTACATAAAAACAAATAAAATCATGAGACCAAAGAGATGCTCTCCTGATGGTAAGAAATAACGCCTGCTCATGACCATCATAGCAGCACTCAAAATTTTATGAACTGAACTGACTGACTTTGAAAACCTGACAAACATTATACAAACCTGTTTGTATACCTAATGTATGCCAGTTAGAATTTGTAGCATTGTCTTTTCAGCTATCATATGAATGAACAAAAATGTATGAATTTTTTTTTAATTCAGTTATCAAGAAATCTCACCTTCAAACTTAGATCATAAAAATACGTAACATAACGTGGGAAAAAAACTAAATTTACTACTTATCTAAATATGTAGTATATTTTGATTCGTAATATTTTTACAACGTGTGAATCATGGTTGATTTGCATTGTTAATAATGTTTGTTTTATCTTTATATTTTACGACTAATAAAACTTTCAAGTCATGTCATAAAATCCACTTGATATGAGTGATCAAAGGATAGCTGTTTAGTTGCTTTTAATGTGACAAGCTAAGAAATATTTTGTTTTATTGTAATTAGGTATGCAAATAATTATGTAGTCGTAAGATTATTTTAATGTTTTAGGCCTGGAAACAAAGAAGGTAAATATAATCTATAGGTAGGTATATACCTACCTATAGATTAGGTATATACCTATATAAATTTTGGGTAATAAAATACCGCAACTTTTATGAATATTGCTTATTTGTTACTTAGGTACCTAAACATGCTTCATTTCTCTCTGAACCTAAATCTAAAGTTAACGTGGACGAAGTCGTGGGCGTATCTAAGCTAGTAAATAATAATGCGTAGGTACTTACATATACAGCCAATGTATGAATTATGCTGTACAGTATCTTTGAACAGAGCTACGATATGTTTTTTACTAGGTAGTAAGTTTGTTTCCTTAGTAGAAGGTCGTCTCAGTAGGTATAAACTCGTACCTACTATTGTGATGTCCAATATTCCATTGTCAAGAAGAATTAATCTATGTGGAAACATTACTGTGTTTCAGTTTGAAGGGTAATGCAGCAAGCAATTTTTTTATGTGTAAATGTAATGAGACGACCAAAACGCTAAAAAAATAACATCTACCTACCCATTGAAGATATATCCGGAATTTAAAGAAACAAATATTAGGAAGTCGCTGTTTTAGCGCTCATTACTATGAGACTTTCGATGGTTAGGCTCAATACCCCAGTAGGGACATTCGATGGTTAGTCTCAATAACCCTACTGAGCTTTACCTATCCCAGATATTTGATGCCATCGAGTGCCCCTACTAAGCTATTAAGACTAACCATCGATTATCTCAAAGTAATATGCGCTATAGCAGCGATGTCCTGGTCTTTATTTCTTAAAACTCTGGGTATCGCTTCAATGGATTGGATGGATGGATTATCATTTTAGCGTTTTGATCGTCTTATTATATTTACATTGAAAAAAACAATGGATTTTGTTTTGACAGTCTAATTGACTCCAATAAATAGATACACGGTGTACCTATTGATTAATCGCTTTGTTAAGTATACCTATTAGGTAGGTACATGTGTCACGTTGTTTTTCTCCGAAATCTCGCTCATGGAAGTTGAACCCACCCATACCTAGTTGTTTAACCGTGCTAACTACAATTTTAAACTAAACAGTAAACATTGAACAATTGTGTTTTATTAAAGCACCTAAATAAGTATGCAGTGTACTTTCAAATATAATAGTTAATGCAATAAAATATTATGAACCCTTTAACGCACCTTCCCTTACTCAAGATAAAGCAAACACCGCTCGGAGCAGATAAAGAGGAGAAATCGACCGCAGCTATATAAAGGTTTGCGACGATAAAAATACCGTGTTTATTTGCACGTCCTACATCAGCTCCCTAAGCACGAAAAAACGACTTAAAAACATGATTAGTAACACGCTAAAATAAATCGAACTTCTATAAGTATACGACACAAATTCGAGCGCAAACGAAACTTAAATTATGATTTTATAAAAATCTCTACGCTTGAACTTACATTCCGCTGTATCAGTAAAGTCGGATCCCTATCTCCAGCAGTTTTTCCTAAAAATGTGATTTTAAATAAATATTACTTGAAGTATTTTTTCCCGAAGACTTTTCCATTTGATTGTTCTCTTAACTTTGTAAGGCACAGGTGTTATGTGTAACTTCAGAGGTGGGTCTAAGAAGCTTATGCACTTAAACATTTCCAATACAACATGTTTCGTATCTTCACGACCGTTTATAAGGATGTTTATTTTTAATAGCTCTTCACTTTTCGTTTTCTAATGCAGATTTATTTTAGTTACATTTGCCGCTTTGAAACACGTAAACAACGTCGAATTTACAATTATATTTACGTATCTATATGTACCTAAGTAGGTAACTTATTGCAGACACTCGAAATGTGAGCCATGCAACGATACGGTTGACTTCGACATGAATAAATCGATTACGCCCTTTTCGCCCCTCGTAAAAATGTGCATTGAAACCATCATAAAGTAATCTAGTTTACTAGTACAGATGCGTTTTCGTAGATAAACGAAACTGCACATGTTTTGTTCTTTCCTTTTGCGGAGGAGCTCTATGCGAGGGAGCGAGACAGCTATATCGTTAATTCAAGGTTCCATTCCATCGCGTATTTTAAAGGTGATATGGTAAGAGTCACAATGCTTGAAATTTTCTATTAATTGACATTTTTAGTGCTTTTTGTCGATACTATTCTAAAGCTATAACGTGATTTCGTATCAGCATTGTCATGTAAATGTATGTTTATTGGATAATGTTATGACTGTTTTATGTACTGTAAACAGCGAAAATCTACTTCAAAGTAACTGTTTGTTTTCAAACAGTGCGTTAATCCGACCCAGATGTTTGATCTTAGACATGCCTCAGCTGCAGTGCTCATGCTCTTAGTATTTAGCGAACAAATAAAATTTTATACCCTACGTTTGTGCTCCACGGCCGATAGGTATCGATGACGATATTAATAAGTCCCATTTATTTTTATTTTTACAATAAAAGCAATTCCAACGCCCAAAGACCGTTGAATTTGACGTGAAATGTATGTTAATGTCGACGTTGAGCATATAATTGATGAAACTTCCTCAAGTGTCGTTATGTTCTAGAATTCGGACGCGATTGTGTGAGATACGAAAACCTTATACGAAATTCCATATAAAAACTCCATGAAAAATTCAATAGGTCGATAGCCGTAGAACGAAAGTAAAAAAAACGAAAACAATAACGCAGATTTAATCAGTATTCAGTCCGTGCCACTTCTGTCCACAGCTGGGACTTTTGGCAAGGGGACAAATCCTGCGGCTACCGTAGGATCTCATATGCGCTAACTTCACGCCAAACCCCTGAGTTGTTGACGACTCGACAAATTTACAGCGCAATTAACGACATACATTACGCAAGGCATCACCCATCTCCGTACAGAAATAAACGCTAAAGTATTTTGAGTGCACTGATTTATTCAGCCGTGAGAAGATTCTGTAAATTAACTCGATTGCACTTCGCCCAGTTTGCGGCAAATAAAATAGTCGAATGAATAAAAAATATTGCTCATATAACAGTAACGTCTGTATAAATAACGTTCCCATTTGTTATGTACTTAAAATTTGCTCGATCAATTGCTGGGGTTTCGAACTAATCATGTCAATGAAGAGCTCGTCTGTCGCCTATATTGTCGTAAATAAGCTTATTATTATTGTGAGGCGGTCAAATACCTGAGTTTTAAATCAAATTCAATGTATGCGAGGGCGATTTGTTCGGCCAAAACGGCTTCTTTGTTGGAGCTAATAAATTATTTAGTGGTCGGATGGAAGGTTTGCGAATTCATGCTCCGATGCTCCGCTGAACTACTGTAAAATTGCACGTACTCATATGGTAGCTACTCTACGTCTTTAAATATAATTTACGACTACATCTCAAGTGGATAAAATGCTGATACCAAACCAGTGATAAACGTTACCCATTACCCATGCATATTTAAATTTAACCTTTGTGAATGTAACAACCTTCTTCATTAAAGTTTCGCTCATTTTCAGTTGCATAAAAGCTTACAAATTAAATAATCCGACAAGATTATTATCGTCTCTGCAAATTATTCATTCGCTTTTATGTGGGTAGTTTAAGAAAACAAAGAGTATATTACATTTAAAAGTCAATGTGTTTCATCGAATTACTTCTACACGGAGTGCTTTTTAACATTATTTTGGGGAGGCAATTATTTCGCTTACCACAATTAGCATCAATAATGGCTATAAACTTCTTAGTAAGCAACTAGTTCGCTGAAAATTTATTTCCCTCGTTAGCGTTTAACAAAAATCACGCATGATAGAATAATATTGAAATTTCACACAGTGCCATCTAGTCTCAAACAAAGCAAAGCTTTTACCTACTAATTTTTGTAAATACATACCTACTTATAATAAACACAGAACAACCAGACACAGAAGAAACATTTACCTATTTATTTATAAGAATACATATCTGCCTATGTCTTCAAGTAAACAGAAATAAACTTTGTAGATAAAGATGCCGATACCATACATAAATTTGATGACCTCATTGTGGCTTAAAACAGTTTATCAGTCTATCCAGTTTCCATAGATCAATCGGTAAGACTTACTTCAGGGCAAAACGTTCCGAAACATTAACCGACGACATAGATAAAGCTTTATCTTTTTAAGCGCAACTTTATCGCATAAAGCGCTATGTTAGTATGTCATCGCGTCATTCGTAGTACTATCTCTGTGTACAGATGTCGGATAGATGTTAAGTAAGCAACCTACATATCTTGGGGTTGGCGACCTCGCAAGGCCGGAATCCGTCATCCTCGGTTCAAGGTCACCTCGCCTCATGTCACTACGTCACTCGTCACATTCTGCATCTGTGAACGCATACTGCGTAGGCAGTACCCAAGATTGAGGCGTGTCTGTAGATCAGAGCCTTGATGCTCTAACTTACATGATATTATTTGCCTAAAACGCAAATAGCATTTACCTGTAATACTTGTAAACTCAGCACTTCTTTACTAGCAAACTGTTAGTTTTCTCTAAGGTAAGTATACCTAGTATTAGTAAGTAGGTACTTGTAATAGGTATGGGAACCAGATAACTGATACTTAGAATATTTTTATACTTATTAAGAATACCCAGACACAGAACAAACAATAAAGTATTAGGACGTAACTTTATTAGAATGTATATTTTTATTTATAATGTAAACAAATACAAATTAATAAAAAAACTCATTGTATGTAAAAAACTCATTATACCTACCTACGTATACCTACTAATACATATTTTCCTTTTAATTAGCATATCATCTTCTACTTGCGCTTGAATTGCCCTAAAGTTGTCTGGAAGAGGTCCCTTTCGGTGATAAAGCTGACAGGCGTTATATTAGTATGAAATCTTAAAGAAATTATTTAAACTACCGTAAAAATGTGTATTAGTTGTGTAGCTGTGTTGTTTTTTCTTATGTAAGTGTGCGTGAGGTTACGATCAAAACTGCCAGTCCCAAACATAGTCACTGTCACCAAGTCCAGAGTATCTGTGATCGTCTACATTGATACCAACACGTACTCGGATTGCGAACTCTATGCCTTTGGGTTAAAGCCGGCTCAAAATAGTTGGTGCAATGACCCTCTTCCACAAGAAACGCTTGACTTTAAGATGTTACTTTCGTTGGTATTTTGATGCTGATAATGTTAGGTATGGTTATGGAAAATAAACCGCGTTTTTTGGCGAATTGTGACGTAATATGTACGTGCGCCAAGAATAATGCAAACAAGAATCTCTTTACTTTATATTTAGGTCTGTTTATATTATAATTTCCGTAGAATTTTTTCCCAGAGTTGAATCCGTATACCTAGTTATATAGACTGAAATCGAATAAGATTTTTTTATTGCATAATGTTCGTTAGTATTTTTTTCATAAGAGATGACGCCTGACGCCTCCATGACAATTGCAGCGATACAAAGAACTTTGAATAACAAAACAATGTTTAGGACATCTCTGCTTTGATGCTCATTACTTTGAGACATTAGATGGTTAGTCTCAACAGCCCTGTAATTTCGCTAGCTGCAGTACCGTTCAAACCGGAACACAGTAAATATAACATATTTTATCACTCTGTACACCTAAACTATTTCAACTACAGATATTTTCTGCAAAATACCTACCTACAAAGTTCTAGATACCTTTCTTGCCTGAACATCGCAAAAACTATTCCTCGCACTTTCCTTGCAACAGAGTGTTTTGTTCATGTTTCATTCGTAAACACTCTTAGATAAAAGCATTGGTGCTAGCGACGGAGAACTAACAAAAGATTTGTTTTTTGTATAAAAAATTGATTGATTGATTGGCCAATAAGTATTCTATCAATTATTATCTGGTTCCCATAGCAAAATCTTTAAGTACCTACTAAGTTTGCTAAGTTTGGGGCAAATAGCGATGTGTGAAATGTCATACGATATTAATTTATTTTTCCTAAGGTCGATAGGGTCGATCCAATATAACATGTTGTTTTAATATTTAAGACACTTTATTTGTTAATCATTCTATAAATAGAGTTAAGATAGCATCTAAAAATATATTGAAATATTATTATTGTTACCTATATATCTTTCAAAGCTTTGATTTTTAAGTGCGTAGGTATTAAATGCAAACTTATCACATAATATATTTACTTAGCTTGAATTAAATTCTAATCTTGCCTATCCGCAATATGATATACCTAAGTAATGTAAACCAATCATAAAATGCTTCTAAGATGAGATTAAAACAGTTTTGACCAAATAATACACATCAGATATGCTTGTAAAATTATACTATGTATACCTATATAATAATAAATCTTACGACTATCTACTAAATAGCTCTTGTCACATAAACAAAGGGTAACAGACGGCGCTCTCCCCACGACTATTAGCTATTCCAATTTTAATATTTTACACCAATAACTTATTAAAATATTACCTAACTCGTCGTTTATATGAAAACATTGACCTGACAAATAAAGTTGTCGGACTGGTGGTCCTTAATATAAGAGACAGAAATTTTATAATTAGTAGGTAATGTCCCAATTATAAGCTATTCGAAACTCATTTTAAATAATAACTAATGTTGACATGTTCATTATAAAGAGGCTTTATGATAAAAGTAGTAATTTTGATTACTGAAACTTGAACATTTATCGGTATGTATTTAATTTATTTCGAAGAGCTCCTTGGTAAAGCTATTAATAACATCAGTATATTATCATGTAGGTAAAAAATATTAAAAATTGAAGATAAAAAAATATTTTAATTTTGAGGTAGGTACATAGGTGAGTAGGATACAATAAGTAGGTATGTGCCTATAGGTAGGCCATCTCTGAAATTCACATTTTGTCAAAAATTACAATTGTTATTTTGACAATGTTTTTATTTTTGCTGTAGGTAGATTGGAATATGACTTGTGACTTTGGTGTTATCAATAAAATATTCGAGTGTCATAGAATTACAATTTTGGCAACAAAAAAAACCTATCCAAAAACACATAGGTATATATGTACATTTGATACGATAGGTATACCTACCTACTGATACTTATACCTAGTAAATACCTACACCGAAACTACTTAATGGATACTAAACTTGACAGTCAAAAAAACAAATACCTAGTTCAAAAATTGTACCCGCTTTTTTTAAGGTATCTACCTATACATAGTAGGTATTATATTTTCCCATCAATAAGGTAAAAATTGATTTACAGTCTTAACAATAAGACAAATATTTCAAATGTGTGTGTGCGATAGGTACCTATTGATTTTAAGATCAATAGCGACAGCTTATGACGTTCCAAATATGATATTTGGTAATTATCTCAAAATACCTAGATTTTCTAATATTGTCGTCGGATTATATACCTACCTATAGGTACCTACCCCCACATTAGTATACCAAAAAAAATATTACCAAGCAATAAAATATAATCAAAGATCAAAAAACCTTTTGCTCACCGATTCGCAAACACCCCAAAAGCTTTCCCAACTGAAAAGGGGCTTGTAAAATAAAACGACCTCAATAACTTTAGTTGATGCCCACCAAACTAGGCCATATCATTTAAAATAAGTACATACCCTGTAAAGGTACGTACATAAATTCCTTTCTGTAGGGTCGCATCTAGCTGTTATTATGAAGGCCTTAACATACAGTGTTACTCGTTACAGTAAAGTATTGTTCCATATTGCTACTTCTTGTTAATGTTGTTGCCGAGGCGTGGAAATTTGTGAACCGTTATGCTATGTCCTATTCTTAATTTTTTATGGCCGGAACAAGCGCGGCTTCCTCATTTCCCTAACGATACAAACTGGGTCTTTTCAAGATCAGACTGTAGGTAAAGAAATCTTCAAAGTGGGTTGTACCTACACTTTATTTTTGAAGTCATTATAACTTTTTATATTACAAAACATTTTTACAAAATTACAGATATGTGATTCTATAGATATATCTATAGTGCTTTCTTGCCATATTTTGTTCTTTTACTTTATAACGTAAATTAGATACCTACTTAACAAATACCTACAATGTTTATTAGGTGGGTGTAGGTACTTAATATTCATAATATAATACTTATTCATTATGTTCGTCAGAATATCAGGTAGGCTTAATAAATATAATTTTCATTATATAAAATTTATAATAGGTAGGTAATAGATACTTACCTAATATTTAATATCTATAGGTAGGTATACCTACGTAGGTATTTGTCAAAATATTAGGGAGGTAGGTACCTACCTAGTGCTAATACTTAGATATTGAATCTTTTTTACTCGTATCTACCTATTACCTAAACTCATACCTATTAGATATGATTTAAATGTGAAACTATTGAATGATTCTAAAAGTAGCCCAGCCAGCGCCATCTACACCATTCCGTTGGCATTTATCTAACCATTCGATACGCATCTAAATAAAAGATTAGCATTTATACGTACCTATGCTCAGTTATTTATATAACAAACTACACGAATTTGCTAATTTTAAAGAAAAATTCCTATTTTCCAAGCTAGATGACTCTGCTGTCATTTTCTTTGATCTAACTAGGTAATAGTTAGGCGCCTACTTATTTAAAAAATATAAAACAATCCGTCCCAAGAACATCCTAACATTCCTAATCAATAACTAAGATATTAGGTAGGTACCTACCTACTAGGTATTTTATAAAATAACTGGCATAATATGTAGATACGTATTTTATTCAATCTAAATTGGAGCAAATTTTAAAAATTGAAAATTACTCTCCTTCATCTTTATCAACTCATTAGAATAAAATTTGAGAAGAAACTTATTAAGTGACTTCTCATTTCATTTCCTCATTTTTTTTGTTACCTACCTGTTTACTGCTTGGCTAAATACAAAATTAAGTAGACAACAAAGATCAACGGCCAATTAAAATCTTTCAACCTATCACTGTCTCTTCACTTGAATTTTAAAGGCTCCCTCTTGCCCGATTAGGGTGCATCTTAAAAGCTTCTAAAGCTATAATTCACAACACAAGAATGCGGGCTGACAAGGTTAGGTGCGTGTTTGCATTCACAAATGTTTTAATGCGTAAAAATGTAACCTTAACTCGATTGAATAAGTGTTAAAATGTTGTGACACGGTTGTAGCTAGTGTTGGCTAGTCGATAGCAATGGTGGACTGTCATGGCGCGCTTGACGTCACTCAGCCAATAAGCGTGAAGAGAGACGCGACTACAGCGCCACAAGATGGCTGCCGACGGCACACCGCCGTCGCTTTGTTGTGTTTAGGCCTAAACTACAAACTTGTTTTGAAAATTTACACCTGAAAGTATTTTTTACCTCATTTTTTACTAAACTTTTAATTAAAAAATATTTTTTGTTTTTTTTTGGCATAAGTTTCTAAATTTCAGTCGTAGAAATAACAGTGAAAACCCGGTGTTTTTTTGGTGTCGCTGCTGGTGAGTTGTTTTTTTTAAATTATATCTGTATTAACTCTTTCGTTATTTTTTTTTGCGTTCGCATTTTTTATGTTTTTTTAAAATAAGTTTAAAAAGTTGTTTGTATTTTTTTATCTACTATTTCCTTAGTTTTCCAATTAGATTAAACAATTATCAACAATTTAAAAAAATTCTGTACTTAAAAACTTTTTTACTTCATTCATATTTAATGTGCTTAATGATTTTTTAGTGTCTTATGACTTTATGTCTTATTGCCACTATCAGCGGAATGTTTTGAGTGAGTTTTAAGTTATTTGAAAGTAGGTATCTACACCTATTTAGTCTATAATTATACCTACCAATGGATAAGATACCTACTTAACACTCTAAAATTAAATAATGCTATACCTAGCAGTCCCCGCCTCTTTACCTATTAGATTATAATTGCGTTATTAGGCAATCTAAGTCAGTGCTATGTTGGTGACCTTTGATTAAAGTTTGTATCTAAGTAAACAGGTAAGTAGGCTACGTATTTACCTACCTACCCTTTAAAAAAGTTATGGTTTACCTAAGTGAGTCTATTTAGATAATTACCCAAGGTGTTTATTTACCTATAGGTAGGTATAAGTCAGCAGCTATTAAATAGGTAGGTATTTTAAGTTCACGTTTAGGATTAATATAGGTACTGTGCCTACCTATAGGTAGGTAGTTATATCTACTTACTTATAATATTTAATACGTACCTAACTATTATCCGTCAATTCGCACCGGACCAGCCGATTGTGCCCAGCAGTGGGGTAGCTAAAGATAATAGTTTTTACAGTGCTATTAAGTACCTACGCACTGTATTAGGTATATACTTATACCTAATGTTTTGTGCCTTAGCAATTATATGCTTAGTTATATAGGTAAATATATTTACCTGCCTATCTTAATTAAGTACGTACCTACCTATTTTATTGATCTTATGATTTTTTTCTAATGTTACTGTCATTCAATAAATCCGATATAGGTTTAGTCTTTCATTGTATTTAGGTTAGTAGGTATGTGCCATTCAATTAGGTACAATGAATAACCAATTCGATACACCATGATGATTAGGCATAGGATATACTAGGTAGGTATAGGTAGGTTATACCGACTATCGACAATATTACGCTCTTCACTAAAATAGGCCCATAGTCATTGAGGTAGGTAACAATTTATATTGGTTTAATTTTAGAAATGAACGTGAATTAACATTAATCGACGATGTAATTTTATCACACATCACTGATTTAAGTGAATATATTTATATTATTATAGGTACTTACTGCTTTGATAAAATATAAGAAGGGAAAGTTCTGTGTCACCAATCAGAAGCACTAATATAGAAACTCATAGATTCCGATATGTATTGATATTCAGCTCACGATCTTCACTTATCCCGACACTGAGTCGCAATCATGCTTGCATTATTGTTATTACAAAATGGGCCTTGTAAATAAATCTTAATTTTTTTTCTTGCAGGGGATGTGGTGCCACCCCATTTTTTGTCTCGTCCCACCCCTTGGATGCAGTGCTTTGGTCATTCTGGCGTAACCCGCTGCATGGTAAGCATCAATTCATCATCATCATAATTCTCAAGCCAGTTCAGCCAAATATTAACTACAAGTTGTGCTCTTTGGGTTCACCCGCGTTTTTCTGTTTAAAAATAGCCTATGTGTATGTTAATTCATAATAGCTACCTACCTAAAAGCTATCAACTGAGGTGAGCTGTGGTCAAACACCCAGCATGTCAAACATAAAAAAAATTGGCAAAATTATTTTTTCCGCTCTATAAAATCATACATGATAAAATCATCTACAGTTTAATCTCGTAGAAATAGTACTTAAGCCGTTTTGCACACATTTTTTTGTTGTTAAGTTATCTTCTAAGTAGGTGCTTTACGGGAGTTAAAAGCATTTTATGTTTATCATGATACTGAATCTTGAGAAGTTTTGATCAAATTTCATTAATAAATATTCAATAAATAGGTAGGTAGATACCTACATTGGTGAAGAAGATGCGATTACTATTACATTAAATTTTATAGTAGGTAGAGTATAGGTATAGTAGAGTCTATTGTTGAGAATTTTTACTAATTTAACAGAAGCATCAAATAGATTGAGATTACGACCTAACTGATGGCAAACAGTAGATTTGAATACCTATACCCAATGATGGTAGGTAAATCTTTCAACAATAGTCAATTACAAGATAAATAAGTCATTAGTTATTTGGTTCCCATAGGTAGTAGGTAGGTAGGTAGGTACCTACATATAGACGATGGTGAATTGCTTACAAAATTCAAATTTTTAAAACAAAATTTGAGATAACATTTTGATTTAAAAATATTTCAATGATAATAAACAAAACCTTTTGGATAAACTTTTTTTATCTCAAAAGCTCGAAAATGCGGGTAATAAATTAAAGTCAAGGTGAACAAGCAAAACTAAAGTAATAAATTACAATAACTTTTAGAAAAAAATACAGCTCTAAATTGACCGATAATTACTGTTAAAGTCACTATTCTTAACTAAACCGCTGCATACCTGGTCTTCTTTTGTTTGTTAACCCTTTCTTGCACAAAATCGTGAATCGCTTTTTTACTCGGCCTATTTTCTAATAATGACGATATGACTTAGTAAAAAGACGGGACAGAATCTTTTGTTACGGCTGAAATGTCAAATTTAACACAAATGTGATTGAATTTATTATAATTAGGATTCTTATGTCCATTGCTGAATATAGGCTTCATGATGTAGGTACGTCATTGATTCCTGCATCCAATTTTTACGTCGCTTTACGCAAGCCATCACGCCACGTGGCCGCCGTGTCCTAAATTAGTACCTGGTCTTCAAACACACGTCGCTAAGTGTACTTTGTGGGCAGGTGATATAATGTATTAAATATGATTTTTTTGGTTAAAACCATCGAATGTCTCAGAATAAAGAGCGGTGAAGCAGTGTTGTGCTGGACTTTGTTTTATTACTTAAATTTTTGGCATAGGTATTTTGTAGCGATGATAGATGATAGAGGTTAGGGCGGTCGGTTCACATGCCGAAGGGCGTGGGTTCAAACCCCGACAATGAGCTTCAGCTGCCGGTGAAGGAAACCATCGTGAGGAAACCATAGCATGGTAGTATTTTCTAGTAGGTACTCGGTCGACTAACCTACCACCCTCGAGTTGAAAAGCTGCCGCCAAGCACCTAACGATGTGTTCCGGCAGCCTCACTTGAGAGCCAGTTTCATTCCAGGCTAGGTGCGTTACCATCTTTGACCACACCGTTACCTAACCTCAAGTGAGCTGTGGTCAAACACCTAGCTTGTCAGACAATAAAATATATAAATAAAACTTGCCCAGCTTCAAATCAATATCATAAAAAGTAGGCAATCAACTTTCAACATGTACCTACTTAATTCCTGAAGTAGTAGGTACCTAACAAGTAAATTTAATTAATTGCGTAAAACTTGTAACGACGATGAAAAAATTACCGTTCCTAATTCAATAATATAATTTTCATTCGTTTTCCATTTCTGTCTCAGATTGCACCCAAAAGGCTTCCACGGGACATGGGTAAGTAGATAAGGTCTTTTAATTGGATAAGGGGAGGGTATCTTTTTCATCAGGTGTATATTGAAGGGTTAAACTACTTGGCCGGATGTGACTACTACATGTTGATTTCTGCAGATTATTCTATTATTAAAAAAGCAAATTACAGCAATCAACAGATATACTACTTGCTGGTAGATTTACTTATCAGGAGGTCATCTAGGTAGGTACCAACGTAGTACCAGATATTCTGCCGCCAAGCCGTGGTCCGGTTTAAAGGGTAGTGAAATTGCAGGGCTGTTGATACTAACCATCAAAGTCTCAAAGTAATGAACACTAAAGCAGCGATGCCCTAGACTTTCTTTTGCTACTCAAAGTTCCGTGTATCGCTGCAATGGTCATGGACAGGTGTAATCTTATGCCATTAGGAGAGCGTCTCGTTCGTCTCATTACCTTAACATAAAATTAAAAGAAATGTACCTAGTTTCGGTCCAAGTTAAGCATACCTAGTTCTTATCTGCTAATAGATATTTTATGTTAGCTTTACCCAGAACTTTGAATAACGAAACATATTTCAGAGCATCGTTACTTTGACGCTCATTACCTACTCGATGGTTAGTCTCCATAACCTAGTAATTTTACTACAAAGTGTACTTTTGCATTCTACCTACTTAGGTACATAAAAGTACCCACTTACATATTTTTTAGAGATGAGCTTTAAATACTTCGTCAACTTTCCGGCGACGTGATTCTTTTACTTGTGGTAGGTCTCTTTTGCAGTCGTCTAGGTAAGTACCACCGCAGCACCAGATTTTCTGCCAAGCCGTAGTGTGTAAACATTACTGTGTTCCGGTATGAAAGTGCGGCTAGCAACGTCATGGGGCTGTTGAAAAGACTAACTATCGAAAGTCTCAAAGTAATGAGCACCAAAGCAGCGATGCCTTGGACTTTGTTTTATTACCTATTCAAATTTGGTATCTTGCTGCAGTGACCATGGGCATGCATTGCAGTGGTATCTTACCATGAGGTGAGCGTCTAGTCAATCTCCCTACTTAGTTAAAAAAAATTACTCTAACCAAAGTTTTTATGTGTGTATGTTTGTTACCTCTTCACGTTGTAATAAGTTGACAAATTTGGAATGCAAATAACTTTTTTTCTGGAATAACAAATAAGTTTTATGTCCTAAAAATACAAGTAGAACCGCGGGATGCAGCTAATATTACAAAATAAAAGTTTTTAATAGTTATAAACATTTGTTAGTTTGCCATATTGCAACGGTTAAAAGTAAGTACCTATACCTATGTAGCTTTTGATGTAGGTACTTAGATAAGATTAATACATACCTAGGTAGTTATCATCGTAAAAAATATGAATAAACCTGAAGAGCGCAGCTGGTATTAAATATACATACTATAATTACCGTTTCCATGCGATCAAATGTTCACAATACTACAATTTATGCATAATAGCTTAGCTGACAGTCTGCATTAAATATTCTGCTCAAAAAAAATTGCAATGGTTTTTATACAATTTTTCACAATTAGCGATTGAATAAATAATTACATTGTTTACACCTACGCCTTATAAAACAGTAGTTTCATAATTGGAAGATTGGTCAATTTAGTAAAAGGTTAAAGAAACAGTTTACAATATAATAAAATAACTGTAATTGAGAACCATTAAAGACCTAACTGAAGCCTTGATCTGTAGTTTGGTTTGGGTTCAAATCGTCTTGAGAAATCTTCAATATTGTAAGTAAAATATCTAAAAAGAGAAACAAAAAAGAGTAATTTTAAAATCTAGTCAATTCGTGAAATTAAAATTACACATTTTTAAAATGTTATCATGTTATATTTAGGCACGACGTAGCGCGCTACGACAGTGCTACGAAGCTACAATAAGTTGCAATAAATATAAGTATGTTTTTTTATTAATAAGTATTTATATTCATTATTTATATATTCGCGTAAATGCATGCAAAACTTAACACGCAAAATTAAAATACCTAGGACATATTGAAAAGTCATAGAATTATTTCATCGTTTATGCCATTTAGTTAGGTAGGTAGGTACTGTCTTTTTTTAATTATGAAACTTTTTACTGAGAAAAATGTTTTAATTTCATCCCGTTACTAGCGCGAGGAAATTGTCCCGTCGGTATTAAAAACTGCGGATTCGTGCCGCAACACGGACAATTAGGATAACAGGAACAGGTGCCGCGTACTGCCGGCTTAATATCGACTTTTTATCAGTACGCACACACATGTCGCTCTAATAATAACCGGCCTATCTTAACGTAGGTACATGTAAATAGCGGCACACGACTCGAGGCCTAAGCAAACTATCAAAAAACATTACGGGGTGCAAATAACAACGATCATGGCGTATGTAATGAAAATCTTGCATCGGCGCGCGGGTTCTGCGGCGCGCGCCGACCGTGAGGGGCGGCAATCGATGGAAGACCGGGGGCGCGCGTCCCGACGCCCAAACCCAGACCGGCAGACGCCCGCCGACGCCGAACTCGCTCACACGTCCCTCCGACCCGCGCTACCCCATCCGTCATCCGTCAATGTTTACTTACCGGACGACGTGAACAGCTGACCGGACCGGTAAGTCACGTGCTTCTCCGCGCATCTCGCGCGCGTTTCTCTTCTCGCGCTAACATTGCACAGTGAACGTTTCCTACGCGTACAGAACTTTTCGTTTGTGCATCGAAATCAATAATGCAGGCCCGGTGTGATGTTCGCGCGCGTCATAAATTACGAATATAATGCACCCTTACGCCCTTTCATGTCGCTCTATTCAATCCCTCGTGCATACGGAAATTCTTTAGTCATCTTTACGAGTGGTGTTCGCTTTTGTAATTTATCCTTTTATGTGCAACAATGGTCAGTGGACAAAAGACTCCGCTGGCGACCGTCTGTAGGACGGCCTGTAAAAAACAAAAGCTTACATTGCCACCGGCTCGTAGGTTTGCGAAAATAATTTTTGCAAACCAATCGCATGAATTTGCACATCTTCGCGAACCCTCATTGGTCTCCGGAGACAATAGATTCTTACGGCATTTGTCTAAAGTTTTAGGTACTTATTCGGAAAAGGTTACATATTTACGATCGGATATAACTTTCTGGTTTTACTGGTGGCGTTACGGTAGCGGAACTTATGTGCTATCAGTGTTACCCTTTTCGATTTGAAAACCCAGGCGTGTTGTAAATCGGCTGCTTTATGTTATAGGTGGTGGTCCCAACGGGGAGTTGGGCTCGTGAGTTACATCGGTCGGTGAGCTTTTAAGATATTGCGAGGGTCTCTGCTATGGTGTGAAAATGTCACATTTAAATCGTAGTCTATTGCTGCGCTCTCCTAATAATGTCTAAACTTCTGCAGAATTGGAACAAACGGAGCGTAATCTGAACTTTATGTTACTTACCTGTTTTTAATTCAGAGTTTTGGTGTTTCAGGTACTGTTGACGGAAGAGAAGAGTACGCGTCGCCTTCTGTACGTATACTGAATGTATCCTGAGTGCTGCATTCTTTCCGGTATACCTTCAGTATACGTAACAGAAGATGACACTGGCATCGGTCTTCTGTGAAGAAAGAAGAGTCTTCGTACTTCGTTCTTCTGTTGATTTTCATCTAGTGTTCATTTGTTTTCTAAATCACTTAACTGTAACTTACTGTAACTAACATGTAAACTAGCTGCATCACGCGGGTTTTCCTGCATTTTCCAGGCAAAAAACAGTCTGTGTTAATGTTTGTATAAGTACCTATATGTTTTTTTGCATTACAAAAGTTCATCCAAATCTGTCAAGTCATTACATTATGAAGTAGTAATAAACACATATACATAAGAATATAGACACTATTCAATTGTCACTTTTTTAATCACTGTATATTATAACAAGTAAACTAAAATTACCTTAACTTTAATTAAAATTAGAAATTAGACTTTTTTTTTATCTTATCACGTCAATATTGACAAATTATAGGAAAATGTTATAAAAAGGGTTTCTTATGGTAACTTTGAAACTTTCAACTGTCATAAAAAGTTCACAAATTCACAACGCTAATATTGTAAACACACTAACTTTGGTTGTAATTTACTTTTACGTTACTTAGTTTTAGTTAGTCTCTAAAAGTTTACTTATAAAGTTAAATTAAGAGAAAACATAAATTTAATTAAATAAAATGACAACATACTTTATTGTTTGATTTTATCCACGACAATATTTTATATTATGTAGCTGTTAAAACTTTGTAAAGATCCTCAGAAAAATCAGTGTAAACAACAGATTATGATAAGAAATTTTATAAAAATAAGACACTAAAATCTTGAAGTTTCAGGCCAACCTTGCAAACCTAGCAGTTAGGACAAGATAGGGCTCCATTTAATGAGATCTACTAAAAGCTTGCAAATTCTAGACTCGTAGGAATAGCTAGGCACCTCTATCTGAGATTAAATTTTCAAGTCTAACATAAGGTCAAATAAATTCAAACCTTTTTCTCGGAATTTTTTCTCTAGAAATAAGAAAAGTCACGTGTTATGTTAAAGAAGGATAAATATCTAACTACCTACACACGTCTCTACATTTTTCCGAGCATAACCTTATAAGAATGTAAATTATTTTATAAAATGAGGGTAGATTTTTTACTGGAAGCTGCAATGTTACTTCATGGTAAATATCAAATTAAATACTTTATACTAGAAGTCAGCTAATGACTTATTTTATATTCTGTAATCAAATGAATGACTTCTTAGTTTGCATAAAAAAATAAACGGTAATATACTTTTGAACGAATCATTTTATAAAATCTCTACCTAAGTCTTACTAATATATGTTATTCTATAAAAACAAAACTTTTCCAATTTAAGCGAAAAAATTACAAACTTCAAAAAAACGAAATAAATCGAAGTAGTTGAATACTTTTATATCCCTAAGCACTATAGGTATTCATAAAACCTGTTCTATGTGCGTTGGTTTCTATATATGGCCTATAACCTTATTTTTCCACGTAATTTTCACATATTTTCCATGTAAGTAGGTACATACCATTGTTAATTCCATTAAGCACAGTGATGTAGATACATATCTCGGGTATACTGAAACAGCGGCCTAATAGATGGGTATTCAGGGTACAGGCGGTGGCAATTCACAGTTTATAGCTTTTAAATAGCTTCCTACGAGTGGCGGCAAAGGACGTGGAGCCATGCTACCTATATACAGAGGAAATAAATTATTCGGCGTTATTTTAACAAAGGCTGTTGTTTTTTTAGATCAATTTTCAGGGTTGGGTAAGCATGGAAAAAATCTCTATTCGTTTATATTTTGTTTGGAAGATTTATATATTCAGAAGGGCGAAAGTAAACTTTCTATATATATAAAGGTATTTAAACATTAGATTTAGATTAAATGAAAACTAATAAGTATGATTGAAAAAGTTAAAAAGTTTGTGTAGATGCTTAGATACAAATAGGTATTTAGGTACCTATTTACCCAGCGTAAGTACCTACTAACCAATACTTTGCCGTATTTTGTTTTTTGTAATTAACTTTTGTGTTTGCTGTCATTAGCGAAAAATCTAAGTGGCATTTAAAACATTAATAAACTGCACAAACTTTAAAAAAAATAGTTTTACGACTTTCAAAAGCGCCATCTGTGTTTTTACGCGTGAACTTTTTTGTCATGCTAAAGGTTTGAACAGCTTTTCTCTAGAGTTGGTAGAGCAGAAAGGACGTGTGAGCTAGAATCATATTGTTATAATAAGGTAAGTAAATAAGTAATCAGTTAAATAATATTGTTTGTTTTATTTTTTATTTAATTGTTACCTATTAAATAGTAGGTTACTTACATTGAATATAAAGTTTTATATTTTACTTTTAAACCCATCAGTAGAAGAAGGCAAAGTCATCTAAGTTAGGTACAGACAGACAGTCAGTGTATTATGTAGTTGCTTTTATGATTGTATTACCTACTCGGCAATTTTAGCACCATAGAAGCATAATTTAAAATTTCAAACCATAAAAAGTGGTAAAAACATTGCTCTGAATACCTACTTTGAATTCAAACAATTCTTGCACAATACGTTTGCCCAAAGTCCTATTCAAAAAGGGTACAAAACAATAACTCATTGTCTTAGCAAGTAAAAGTTAGCAACCCTTCCGTGTACAAGGTGCGAACCAGGAAGAAATAAAACTGGAACAAAAAAGAGAAAGTTACCGAATAAGGTACAAAAGGATATTTTCTAAAACTGACCAATGGGAGAGCTCAAACGTGACTTTCTAATTTGTATTTCGAATTTGTGTCATCTTTTTGGATCATTTGCACGGTAGCCTCTGTGACTGATTTATCTAGAAGTGTTTGTATTAGGTAAATCGATATCAGAGTTTACTCTGATCTAGTAACAAACAATCTATTGTGGTGTAAACATAAATAAACAACGGAAAAATTACGTGACAACAATGTGACAATACAAAAAAATGTGATACAACATCAGAATAAAACGTCGTAAAACCGAGCGAGAATGGAAGCAATTTTCTGAAACTCAGATAATTCCAGCGAAGGAAATGTAAGAGGATGAGGGCTTCTAACGTCATTGATTACATCTTTATCTGTGCCAAAATTCATGATACCTATTTGCCTCCAATAAAGCTGGTAAGTTTTTACAGCTAAAGTTTGATCTACATAACCATAGAAATGTATCAGTCACGTTCTACACAAACTTCCCTGTCTTAGGTACTTTCTAAATACTCGGTAGTATATAGGTCAACTATATACCCATAGCAGTGCCATTCCTGTTCGACCCAACCTTTCCAACAAGACTTACTGAGTATAGAGTTTTATGCCAACGGTACATTCTGGCACAGAGCCATAGTGAGATAGAAAGTAACTCCAAAATACGAATTCAGCATCTGTGTTCGGTAGGAGAGAAAGGGATGCCAATAGCTCTGATTGTTTGGCGTCGAGTCTTCAGTATCGAGCGGTCCGTTGTCATAGTAACAGACAATGGATTTTGGGTGCATAATATTTTTAGGCTGCGTCGAAGGGAGATAGCGGGGTGCGGGTTGGGGGAAGCAGACGACAGCCATCTTTAAAATTATGTTTCCAGTTTGTAGTTCCAAACTGGAAACGTCATCTCTTTCAACTCTAGTACAACTTCTTCCATCTCATGTAGGATGCGGCAAATTTTAGGTATGTTCTCGTAGATTTGCTTTGTTTTTATCAGTCAAGGTATTTTTGTATCAAATAACATAATTTGTAAGCTAGTTAATTAACTTAGAAAAAATTTGCTCTTATCATAACAAAATCAAATCAAATAAAATCTTAGGTATCTTAGCTTAGCTAAGTAATTCTCAAAAATTAATTTTGTCTCCTTCCTTCTTTTTAATCTTGTAACACAATTCGTAGTTTATTAAATTCAAAGAAATTTGCTCATCAAAACAAATTTAAATTAATGAATCTTTGCATTAATTTAAATTTGTTTTAATAAATAAATTAGAAATTTTATTTCGTTTTAGTTGTTTTTCAATTAAAAAGTAGTAAGTAGTAGATAGTAAATTACCTAATTATATCATGGAGTAGGTATATAAAAATTAAAAATAAATGAATACATTTATAGTAGGTAGGTAGGTACTCACCTACCTATTTATTAAAACATTAAAAATATCTTATCAAAGACATTATGATAAATAAAATTTAAAACAAAAAATAATAAGATTTACCAACATAAATTATAAAAAAATAGCGTACTTTCTTTTTAAAATTTGATGTTGACACCTAAACAGAAATCCATATCCACTTGGTAACTAAATGTTTACAAAAAAAAGGTCAAAATTAACAGCAAAACTTGTTTTATTTTTTGATAAAGTCAACTTTGTAGCACGCAAGGAATTTAAATAAAGAATGTCTCGTTATTATACAAAATTAACTAGAGTATTTTCAGCACCAAAACATCTTAAACATAACATTTTATTAGCAGCTTACAGCGGAAAATAATGTAACTACGTTTTCCTCTTTCATAAGCCGGCGAGTTACGAAAGTTACGAAAAGTTTCATCTGCTCTTTTGCGCAATCAATAGAGAGAAGACTGCGGCCCAGGGTCCCCTGAGCCTGATTCTATAGTCTCTGTCTCGATTAAGCAATATTTTGTACCTGCCTGAAATTTCCGTGCAAATTAGAAACCTTATTTCTTTTATATAACCCGTGATAATAATATGCCAGTTGTGGAGAGTTGTTTTTTTCTTTCAAAAGAGTACGACTGTAGATATTTCGCAACATACCGACCCAAATGATACAAATACGTACCTAAGTAGGGTGTTGATGGCAGTTTTTGTCATTTATGTAAGAAAGAAAGAGAATAATTTTGTAACACAGAACACAACAAAAAAAACATCAAACAGAGACGAAGTTTTAAGTTTTATGAATGGAAGTTTTAGCAGCCTACTGAAGTACCTATCGGCAACCAGCCAAGTTGGGAGACCGTTTGGTTTTCAATCTGGAGGTAGATACTGTGTTCGGATGTCACGGCATACACCTCTGTCTCTTCTAAGTTATATGCGTGTTGCCGCTGATTTCAAAGAGTGAAGGAAAACATTGTGAGAAAACCTAAGTATCCGCGAGTTTACATTAAAAAAAAATCTTTGTTGTTTGCATACTTACCTAAGTAGGTACCTCCCTCAATTTTTTTTTTACAAAACTACAAAAATGAGCGAAATAATGGTGAAGTAGGTAACTTCTATCCATAACCATTGCAATAATTTACAACTGAAATAAATAAATATAGATCAGATTTCGTACGACTGTGGCCCATGTTCCCCTGAAGCCAGAGCTAGCAACTTTTCTCATCTTGATTAAGCAATTCCTTCTGTTTTGTTTGCTTGGCATTAAATTATATCCAAAATTACCTGCAATTTTTTTTTGTATAAAACCTGAAAGCACGATTTACAAAATGATGAGCTTTGAATCAAGTCGAATAACTTAAATATGTTTTAAAGTGAATCGGTATCTTCTAACTAAATAGGTTATCTAAGTATGTTCCATTGTAAATCGCGTATTTACTAAACGTCAGGTGAAATGTCAGTCAAACATAAGCCTATTTGTAATAAAAAAACTTCAACAACGTCAAAGGGACAGATGAAGTTGTAAGTTAGATATTACTTAAGTAAACAAAGTTTTAGTAGCTAAATAGCTAAATTTTTATGTAAGCGTGTTTATTTTAATTAATTAAGATTTGAGACTTCTTAATTAGGTATGTACATTATATTGTTCTAAGAGTTTACGAGAATATTTTTGCAAGAGTAAAAAAAAACTAATTTTAGTCATACAACAACCAACCTTGATACTCTCATTAGTTATCCATGGCACATCCGATCTGAAACAAAAAGAAAACGAATGTAGTAAAAGTTAATTGACTAGGTACAGTAAAATTTTAGCAATTTTTGTATTAGCTATATTTGTGTTTTTTATAAAATACTATCCCACGGCTGTGCGCACATAAGTTTTAATTGCGTAAGAAGGATAAGGTCTGCATACTGCACTACGCTGACCAAGTGCGGGTTGGTAGGTTTCCCACATCTTAGAAAACATTAAGAACTCTCAGACATGAAGGTTTCCTCACGATGTTTTCTTTTACCTACTGTTTAAAGCTATTGGCAATACCCATATAATTTACTACAGACAAAATACGTGCCGTGAGATTTGAACTTATATAAGACATCAGATTCAAAGAATCATGTATTCCTAACCAAATTTTAAGACAGGTTTAAACAAAAATATTACTCCATCAGACCTACCTAATGTCTATTAAATTTACATGCCTATAGGTAGATATATACATTATACTTACATACACATTTTATGTATCTATTATTTACTAAACTATTTAATAAAATCTCTATGCTCCCCTTTTATTAATTCAATAAATAGTTTAATAGACAAATGAATATCTATTACGAAAGGACTGAAGTAAACTTGATTTAACTAGAATTGAGACCAGAATTTAGTAAATGTAGCGTAGAACGTTCTACTTGATGGAGGGATGACGTACCTAAGACAGTTGGCAATGGCTAGAAAGTACAAATCGAAGATTGACCTTGGGAAAGGTCAATGCTTGGTGGAGGACTACTTTAAGCCGATTAAGATTAAAATGATGAATAGGGTTTTTACATTAGACATTACAGATTACATTACAGTCGTATTGTTGCATTGTAGAGCTACCATCTGACAAATTATAATACAGGGTAATTTTTATCTAATCCGCTACCACTCACCAGCATCGTTATTTTTACATACATAACAACATTTGTTATGTGACTTCAGTAAAATTCGTAATTTTTTTTATACATTTCAAAAATATTTTTTTGTAGGTAGGTAGGTACTTTTAAGTTTCTAGATGGGTATAATTTGTGTATTAACTCAAACAAAATTTTTTTAGAATACAAAACTAAAAATATAATTAGGTATGTACATCGTATTATGCTTTTTTTTTGGGAATTCAATTGACTTTTGACTTAATTTACATTGACCCGGTATATTCAAAAGAGTGCCAATCTTCATAGATTTGTAATATAAACCTGTGTTCTTACATTAAAACATATTAACTTCAGCTACTCTATTCTCCGAAATAAATTATTGATCATTTGTCATGGCGAGTAAAATCACAGGCTGTTGTTAGTATGCAATAGGTATAAAAATCAAAGTAGAGTAGGCACATGAAATATTTCATATCCCCCTGCTTTTACACTTGTATTTGTTTCACGCAATTCGAATATCACATTTAGATGTATCTCATATAGATAGTAGAGTCGTAAAATAAAAGTGTTAGAAGGCTCCGGCCTGGGAAGGGTTAAAGCTTTCGTCTGAACGACTCAACATTGTATGGTATCGATCGCCTTTCAACAAACCGATTATAAAATCGACAACATATGATAATATTTTTATTTCCTTCTAATGATGTATCTGTTTGTTGTTAGATACCTCATTGTTATTACAATCCAGCCTAGTTGAGACTAATAAGTAATTTTAATATAACTTAAATTGCTAAGTAGAGTATAAACGAAGAATGCGTCCATTAACACTTTTCTTACACTGTCTCTATTAAGGGAAAGACACTTTGTTCAGATGGTCTATAATATGTACCTAGTACCTACTTACTGCACTGACATTACTAACTTAAGACACTAACTCAAAAGGTTTTGTCCTTTTTAGTCTTTTTACTATATCCATGTTGTCGCAATCTATTATAATGATACAGTAAAAGGTACTTCAGTCAATTTAAATATTGTCAATTTTGATAGATAAGTAGCTGAACTATTATGAAGAAAGTATGATAGATCGCCTATTTTTTGACATTCTGTTTAATATAGTGAGTTTTTTTTGTAAAAATATAAATTTAATAAATATAGGCAGTTTAGGCAGTCATGGGGGTTTCAGACAGAAGTGAAAACTTAAACGTCGCATTAGCATATCGGTGACGAGAACACAATAAGTTTTGCTTATAGGTAATGTTTAATTGTTTAACGTGGCTAAAGAAGTTTTTCCTTCAAAAATATGTGTAAAATATTGGTACATTTCAAGTATACTTTAAACTCTAAATTACCTTAAATTTAATTTAATTAAATTTGATTGCTGTCTATCTACAAACTAAAATCAGGAGATGCCCAGATCTCTTGGTCAGATAAGTTAATAAGATCTATGTATATATTTAGATTAAATGCCGATTAGTAACATTTTGTGGTTTTACTAATAAGCATTGGTGTTTTAGGTATTGAAAAATATAAATTCTCTTTTTTGCGTTATTTTTTTTAATTTACACTTTGCTGTTATGCTGTTAGATACCTAGTGACTTTGCAGATCGGACTGCTACCTACTCTAATTCTATTTGACTGACTATTCTATTCATACTAAGTACCTATTATGTGTGTTTAAGTTTACAGCAAAATATGTTGGTTTATTATTTGCTCTATGCAATGTACATAATGAAATGTTTTTGTTTGTCCCAACTTTAAAAGATAAGAAAACTTTTCTAATTTCTCTATGGAAAATATAAATGTGTTCAGAATGTATTCGGCCATTATCGGCAGTTTTCGGCTGTTTATCGCTGCGCTGCACAAAGACGTCTAGACAAGGTTCCCCGGTTCTCTCCCCGGTCAAAGGCCCGGACAAAAGGTCACAGAGAATTGAATGAAAATATCCCTTCTGATGTTTATTCACCATTTTCGCGACAGAATTAAATTGAAAACCGCCTAAATGACATTTTGTGTCGTAGAGAAAAATCGAGTTATCTTTTTACATTTTTTTATTTAAAGTTTGTCGAGGACGTCGGAATATATTGATTTTGGATGATATTATTTGATATTCACTTTATAAAACATGCAGACTTCAAAATAGAAAGAGATTTGTTTAATAACATTTTAAACAAATCTCTTTCTAATATTATTATTTCTATTTTTATGTAATAATTTACATAAAAATACTTATTTATTTCAAACATATTTTTCCAGTACCTACATGTTTCTCTATATACCATCTTTTAAAATAAACTCTTCAGAGAGTAATAGGTACGTATATATCTTAGCGTACCATTTTTGATCAGAGATGAGATACATTCGTGATCTTCTTATACAAAAAGGTTTAGTTCAATCGTAAAAGTTGGGTACCTATTTACATCAACAAATCGATACCAAAATCCCGTCAACCTGTCCATATTAATTTATTACCTAATTTATTCATTCCAATCCAGTTCACTTTTACGACTTTTTAATCTACAATTAATTCAGATTTTGGAATACTATAAAATTTAATCACGCAATTTAAATGGATAATTTTTCTCTTTACCAACCCGGGAATATTTTCTTATATGGGATTTTTATGACGAGCATCAATAATTGCTATTTCAAGCAGTTCGTAGACAGTGAAGCGTGGATATCTTAAAAGGGTGGCTTCGTATTGCAATATTGGATTCTTGACCTTTGTGTTTTAACCCTAAGTCGCCTCTATCTACAATACGATATGAGTTTAAGATTACGCTGAGATTCTGTACTATACAAACAGTATCGCAAATGTTGATATGGGTATATGGTACGCAAGAAACAATGACATTTACTCAAAGTAACAAACTCGCATAAAACACTTTCATTGGCTTACACAAACTACAAACAATTTATAGTAGAAATTAACAGAGCTTCCTTTTTGTAGCAGTTTTCTCTTTTTTTGCGGTAAACAAGTTAACCATTTAGTTATAGCTATATATTTAGATGGCTATACTGCATAAGGCCTAAAGGGGTATCTAAAAAGCGTGTTTCGATAAAATTAAGATTTTGTGAAAATTTATTTTTACTGCTTATTGCTTCTTAACCTTTATGCCCTTCTTGAATTTATTTTGAGATGTAAAGATGTTCCACAGATTAACTTAGTAGAAAATGAAAAATGAAGTAGGTATATTTAAAAAAAAATTGGTTTATTTTATTTTAATGTTTTGGCTTATAGTCCACAAGGTGCGTCGTATTTTTTTTCTATGAGATACACAAAAAATAGATAATAGCCGATATTATGCTCTCATGAAGAAGTGAAGTCAGAAGCCGATTTAGAGCACTAGTAGATATATATGAAGGTACTAACTAAATTCACATTTATCATATTATTAGGTAGGTACATCTCATTGTTACCAATTGCAATTTGAACATTAATAAAACAAAATAGGTAGGTACCTACTTATACCATCCTCACAACACACTGCTAAATTGAAAGTCCAGTATGACAACTTCCACGTTTGTAGAAAACGTTTGAAATCCGTGCCTATGTAAATGCGATACGAAAAAATCCATGTAGATAAGTAATTTATTCAGAGTGGGCCGTACAAGACCCCGGCTTGGAAATATGTTCCGGATAATACGATTCTTACGGATCAGTTTCCAACACCTGATGCCCGTGATTTCGGATAAATTTCAGGGGGTCGACCGGGATTTTTTAATTTGCTCGGATTAGGTGGATTTATGAAAAGCCACGGGGAAATTCGTTTAAATTTTGCGGTTCAAAGTTATTATATTTACTTGGGACATACCAATTTAAATAGGTATATTTTCTTTAAAGGTGACAGGCTAGATGATTTTCCACATCTCTGATTTAAAGTGACTGTGTGGTCGAAGATACTGGACACATCTAGCCTGGAATGGAACTGACTCAAATGAGGCTGCCGAAATACACCGTTAAGTAATTGACCGTAGATTTTCAACAAAGGGGGCTTCAACTTTCCGGCAGCTCAAGATTATTACTGGGACTTGAATCCAAACCCTTTAGTGTACAAACCTTTTATTTATGGTAAGTAGGTACCTATGTATTGACTTTTGCCAAAATTAAAATCGTTGAATAAAAGTTGTAGGTATCTAGATATAATGTCAGGAATGTACCTAAGCAAGTAATTTAAAACTACACTACTTAGCTTACTTAAAAAAACTATTTGCAGTAAAAAACTATTTGCATAAACATTGAAATCGAAAATATTTCCATCTGAAATTTTATCAAGTACCTACACCATGTAGGTATATACAAAATAATTCCAGGAAACTTATTTTTCCCAAAAACAAACCTAACTCTTTCATCAACAAAATTGGCACCTGTTTTCATCTCATAATTACAGTAAGTAACTCTTGGCGTCGAAATAAAGGCTAAATTTGAAGAGCTATGAAACAACAGTCTCTGTGTTGTATAATTATGTTAATCACAATATAAAGTTGTGCTACCACACTTGCGAGGGTCACAACCCTAACTTTGCCTGCTTTTGGCAGTCCTATACAAGTACGAGCACAGAATAAGTAATAGTTGTAGTATACAGAAGGATCATGTTTCAACTAATGTCGAGTTTAGGTAAAAAAGGTACCTAATCTTACGACTATCGCTAATTTATATTATAATAAATCAATAAAAATATTATATGTGAATTAAATAAACTACCCACATACCTATTTGACTATCTACTACACTTACATAGTTGTAGTAATTTTTTTAGTTGCAACAAACCCACACAAGTTAAACTGTGCGAATCAAACGACTGAGCGGCAACCTGACGCTATTTTCATCACGGTGAGGAATAACACTCGATCGTACCTAAAATGTAGTTATGCCCACGGGTATATTTATACGAGTACATAATTATAATAGACATGGCGTTTTGATATTTTATATTAAAATGTTTTTTTTTCAATATTTTAAACGGTGTTTTTATGAAGTACCTATAGCAAAACTTAAATCTCTTCATGAGGACAAAATCTGAAATCCTGAAATAACTAGCTACACCAATAAAATGTCATTAACCAACAAAAAGTATTTTTTCAAAATTTCAGGATCCGTTGTTTAGTGAACATTGATGTCCGCATTGATAATATATATAACCTTAAGTAACCAATAACATGTAAACAATGATCTAAACTGATTAAATTATCAACTTAGTTTATTATCCTACTAATATTATAAATGTAAAAGTTTGTATGTTTGGATGTTCAAATGTTTGGATGTGTTTCATTTCTAACCTAACTTAACTTAACCTAATTCTAAAGTTCTTGTGGAAGAAGTTGCGGGCGTCAGCTAGTGTTTTTACCTACCTAAGTTAGAAAAATGACAACATATTCATAGCATATCTACTTAATATCAAAATCGCCATGTTTTATTATGTGGTAAAGACTTATTTACCTGATTTTATTTATTACACTAATTCTTATTTTTACAATTAGGTGTACAATTTTAGTTATCTATTAGTAACATCATAAAAGAGTTGCTAATAGTATTGTCATAGCAATAAATAGTAATATTTTATTAGGTATTAGATAAACAACATTTTAATTTGAAGTTCGCAGGAATTTAGCGATAAATAAATGATGTTCATTCCAAAATTACGCAATAAGTTGATGCAAATAACGAAAAACAGCTGTTTAGTTTCGAATTTTGAATAAATAATTTGAAACAATATCTAAATGTACAAAAATAAGCTTATACAGTTATTAAAAATATAGGTTAAGAACGTATAACAGATTTCATTTCGAATTTATTTTTATTAGGTACTAGTTTGCGCCCGCGACTCCGTCCGCGTTGACTAAAGAATTTGGTTCAGACAGAAATAAAACACGTGTACTTATTATACACGTGTTTTATTTCTGTCTGACAAAATAACAAACATTTTGTTACTTAACAAAATATCAATACTTTTTTATTTACAAATTACTTAGATTAATATAAAGGTATAGATACGGTTTATTACGGAATAATGTTCCATAAGACACATACCAACTTTCAAGTGAATACGTCTTATAGTTAGTTTTTTGATAATCCCACAGGAACTGAACATTTTTCCAGGATGAAAAGTCCTCTGAATGTTAATCTAGGTAATAAACTATGTGTGTGCCAAATTTCATCCAAATCTGTTCAGCCGTTTTTGCGTAATTGAGTAACAAACATTTAAACATCCAAACATACAAACTTTCACATTTGTAATATAAGTAGGAAGTGGGAGGATGTTAATGATTTCATTCGGTACTGTGACTGAAGAGTTCATTTATTTCATTAAATTACACAAAACAGGATACAATCACATTAATAAATAGACGTAGAAACATTTAATTTTAATTCCGAACTACATCCCTAAATATATATATGTGTAAACAGCATGTTTAAGTAAATCAGTAGTTAAGAGGTAGGTATATAAAATCAAACTTAAAATAATATTAGGTTAGGTTAGGTTAGGTTAACCTACCTATATGGAAAACTAAATTAACTGAATTAAATGCATACCCGATACAATAGGTACATTCAATGTTATCAAGGCATAATTTTTATTCTAGAATTGTTACTAAAGACGCCTTAAGAAGGTATTAAATTACCAAGAATGCTGTGAGAGGCAAATTTAAAGAAATATGTAAAATTAAAAATTCTACATAGGGAAATTCTACTGAGGAGTTTGAAGTAAATTTTATGGCATATAGGTATTTTAACAAGACGGAGCGATATGTAGGTAGTTACATCCAAACCACGTAGGTACAGAGTGGGCACATACCAAAAAAACAATGTTCATGTGTCATATTAACAGCCTTACCAAAATACAAAACACATAAAAAGCACCGATATTCTATGACAGAAAATTAAATTTTACGTAAATTCGACGTAAATTAAATTGTTAACTCCGATAATGCGGTTGAAAAATTCCAATTTTGCTTCAGCGTTGAAAAATTTACCGACCACGTTCCTTTCTTGACATGCCCCTCGACACAAAATTATTTAAAACTTTATATTTTATCATGACAGCGTGTTTTTGAAATCTCGAACCCTTGCATTGTGTATTTAAAACATGTCATGTTTATAAAAATATTGCGCGGTGGCGCGATTTTTGTAAATTCTTGTCTTTTATAAAATACTTGGCATAGCTCGTGTCTACGCTAAATGTAATAGTATTTGGTGTGGAATGAACGTGTGTAGAAGTAGCAAGTCTGGGGACTGTCTCATTCAAAATATAGACGAAGCGGTGCGAATATGAAACTAAGTACCGTCCGCAAAGTCATAATTTCTACATACCTACTAAAAAAATATTTCTGATTGGTTACTTATTTAATTGTAGGTATTCTCCAATATACAAGTATGAGCTAGTAAATAAAAAAGATGTAGGTACGCGTTCACATGACAACCCAAACTGTGCAGAATTTTACTATGAGAATCAATCAACTGATAGAATACTTGCATATTTTTTAAAATACAATTTAATACATTTTTTAAACCTAATCACAAAACAATAATTTTTTTTTATGTCTTTATTATTATTGACTATTTTCCCAGCCAAAAAAATGTTACAAACAACCTAGGTATATAAACGAAATCTATTTTCCAAAACAATGTTTACATTGTATATCTACCTATCGCCCTTCACATTTAGGAAAACAAAATGCAATGGTACAAAATGCCGCAATGAATAAGGAATTAAATGCCACATGTTTACCAACGCCCTTCGAAAGGGCGAGCTCAGTATTAGCTTACGGCTTCCGTCGAAATTGGTTGCGGGCATTGCAACAGGAGAAACTAACGCGAGTTGGTAGTTATATAAAAACGTGCCTACTTGTGAATTCACGTACCTATACTGGAATTAGGAAAAATATAATTATGGTCTTAACATAGCCGCAGACAACATAATGCTAATCATACATTATTATAAGCAAAAAAATGGTTCTACGGCTATTTTCTAGTGTCATGCGAAAAATAGCAAGCCGCCACTTTTTGTCCATATTTCGGGCTATTTTGGTTTTACATTAGCCACTTTGTAATAGTGAAACGTCAAATCAATACATTCTTTTCAAGTGAATTATTGTAAATAATTAGTTAAAATATTAATATTATGACTGGTATATTACGAGCTATTTAATAGTTTGTATTAATTAATACATAGTTCTGATTGAAATTGTTAGTTTTGTTAGCTTTAATGTTGTTCTTATATAATTATTCTAACTGTGTTGTATCACATATTTTAAAGTTAAGTGATTCAGTTACTGTCTGGTGTAGATCAAGTAAATATAATATTATAAGTAGGTAAACATATACGAAAAGTTATACATTTTTAAATATTAAAAAATTTCAATCTGGCGAAGTTACAGGGCTTTTGAGACTAACCATCGAATGATCAAAGTAACGACCGCCAAAACAACCACGCTCTGGACTTTACTTGTTACTTAGTTAGTTCTGTTTTTGCTGTATTAGTTATGGATAGGCGTTATCTCTAACTATTAAGAGAGCGTCTTGTTCGTCTCATTACTTTTACATTAATCAATAACCTCAAAAAATATCACTGGAATTTGTGCTACGTCCAATGCTACAATCTACGGCGTAGCATGTCCTGCCAATTTGCAATAACTTTTTTAAACTCAAATTTTTTTAATTGAAAATAATTTCACCAATATTTTCATCATATAAATGTACAGGATATTTCGGAGAAGTGTAGGTACCTACTAATATTGAAAAGACGAGCAGACCCCGAAATCGCGAAAATATCAACAGCTCTATCCATAGAAAAACACAGCTAGAAAAAATCAGTTCACCGTAACTAGAGGGTGTTTCGGAGAAGCATCAATGTAAAATGCTTCTTCGAAACATCCTGTGTAGCTATGCTTTGTATTGTGTAAATCACCGCGATACAATCGCTCGTGTAGATACCGCCTTAAGGCTAAAGATTCATGGTTTCGTGCAACAAGACATGTATGGCGTGCATAAGTTGTATCAAGCAGTTTGTATCCCCAAATTATTGATTTTATATTCATGTGATATTTATTGCTATTGCTTAGTTTCGTTGCCAACGTTACTTTTAAACCCGAGCGATGGATAGTACAGATAACAAGTATCAACACAAATTGTACCCCTTGTTTCATCCGACAAATTGGTTACAATTCCACGCGAATTTTAGCACGATACCATTGTGAACACACCCTATTGTGCCATTGTAGAACCTCCACTGAAGTGCAAAATACGAATTCACTTAAAACAAACGACGAACGCGCTCCTGCTCACAAACTGAGCACGATCGCATCAAAACAAAACAATACGAATTTTTCAGATGTTTTAACTAAATCCACTTTTTGACGATCAAAATCATAATTTAACGCCTTTCCACGCTTCTGTTCGCAGGTTATTTTAACGTGATATTTAGCGATATAAAAATCAACACCAGTTAATTAAAAAATCAACGCATGAAATTTTAAGCTTCGAATAACACACGCCATTACGTATGTACCCTTCGCTACTAGGTACGTATTTATACACATACCTACGTACATGACGTGAATAGGGAGGGATTATCATAACCCTATGGATTTATGATACTGATTGTATATACGTATAAAATCCATAGATCGTCGTTGAAGTTTGAATCTACGCAAATAGAATACGATTATCACACACTGATAAGGTTGCGATACAGAAACGGACGAAGTACGCCTAGATACGAAACGCGGATCAAAGAGCGTACCCCTAACATCTCATTCTTCAAATAGAAATTTAACTTTATGACCCATTAAATAAAGAGTGATTTACAATAACGTGTTGATGGTTGATAACTTTTTGTTAGCGGTTAGTGAGAGCACGGACGGCTTAATGACAGCTCGACCACAGGAATCGGTAAGGAATAAGTGTTACAAGCTTTATAGGTCGTAATTGTTGTCATAAAATGGTAACAAAAGTGTGTTTTTACGTTCGGCACGAGAGGTGGTATTTATGCATGAGAGGTGTGTCATGTCTCATAGTAAATGCTTACCCTAAAATCACCGTGGGAAAACAATTTACGACGATATAATTGCTTTAGTTAGTTTTAGGTGCTGATTGCTACTCTCCGTTAAATCTATAGCTCAGATGTAGTTTCCTTTTCCATCGCTTTATTTTGAACATATGCAACATTTTATGATCTATCTATAAGATAATAATTTAGCAGCATATTAATGCTGGAAAATCTGATTACATAACCCTGCAAAATTATGCCGTTGTACAACCTATATGTAAAGTGTTTTAATTTAACATGCCGTCGAGGTAGATGAAATAATACGCAGAACGGATGAAAGAGAATATATTAAAATACTTAATTAGGGTTACCGCGAAACAGGCTTGCGAGACGTCCCATCTGTTCGGGGGATTTTATCAAGCATTTCTTTAGAAGAACCACGCTTCGAATAAAACCATTCTAATTAAAATTCAAATATTATGTACTGTATTTCCTCGAGATCGGGCCGGTAGGTACTACCAGCTCGAAATTTATTAATGAATTTGAATCGAGCGTGACTTTCGACCGTAATAGACACCTACGCCCGGGCCTTGTCTACGTGATCACCGAGTCGTCTGTTTGTTTTAATAACACATGGTAAGGGATATTTTCCGATTAGTAAGCGAAGTTGAACGTCCGTCGCTCCCCGGGCGCCATCTGACTCACCGACAACGGTCGATTGTTCCACACTAAACGTCGATGGAATCTGTAACTCAAACATTTTACGACAGACTTTAATAATATATGGGGCGTTGCGTAATTCGACTTCAATTATGCCTTATGCGAATTTCAGCGCATATGCTAGCTCGAGGCGTGGCCGAAACTAAAATAACGCGTAGGACCGGCACCACTGATGCGTTAACTGCTACCGTAATTTCTGAACAACACTAAACATAAATATTTTTGGTCGTTAATACTTTGAGTTCCGAACAAATCTTGGCACTTTTTACACTATAAACAATTCCCGAAGATCGTTAAGAAGAAAGATGAGCTCTAACAGCGCGGTTTATGGCCAGTAAAGTTGAAGGCACGTGGCCACAGTTGTGCGACACTTGGGTCTTTGATAAACCGAGATTTAGTCCACCTGCTGTCTATACACAGCAACATACTATAATTTTTCTTTGTAAACAGGTGGCTTGTCATTGGAAATTAACAAAACAACTTTTCGTAATTTATTTATTTGAGATATTATTAAATTGTTTTCATAAAAATAAATAACTGACAACTTTTCTTAATTTTCCCACATAAAACCACAGTTAATAATAAAATAATTAAATTAAAATACCATAACTCTAAAGTAACACATTAGATGCGTTGTTATCGTTCAAACTTTCAAGTTAACTTATCCTAATGAGGGTTAACGACCTCTCTGAATTTAGAAGGCGATGTTATGAATCCTATCGATACACGCGTGTCATCGAACTTTCTCCACGAGGATCCTCGTCTACAAAACATGAATGACATGAACTACATGAACATGAAATCTACATAGTTGTAAGCCATATTTACGACACAAAATTTAAAACAAAAGACAACACAGCGAGAGTCTTGACTCGGACAAATAAGAAATAACCAAGCTTTATATCGAGGACGCGTTCCAATTCCCGTTTTGTTTCCGAACTTTTCCCATTTATCCGAGCAATCGTTGTCTTCCCAATACACTGGTATATTTATAGGTATATCTGCGTGCATAGCGGATAGTGGAAGCCGGGGCTCGCAGGTAGGCAGTCAGATAACTCGCTTTATAAATAGGTAAAGAGCGTAAATAGAAGCGGTTGTATCGACTTCGAACCGCTACCAATCGATACGTGATGCTCTCGACCCGAACGGAACAAATCCTACCACATATCAACCCAAATTCAACTCAAACTGCCCGCAGTTACTGCTCAATTTTATCTGTAGATGATTTGAAAATGTTTGCGGCCTTCCTACGAGTGAAAAGACGGAAGCGTAGATACTCTGGATATGTTGTGTGTACGAGTAGTTAAAAGTTAAATACCAAACATCTATCTCATGTTGTTGGATCTTTACTTAATCAAACTAATGGAAATGGCTAAGTTTAGGGTCCGTAATGTAATTTCTTCGGTACGGTGATCGAATCAGGTGGGCAATTGAGTAATTTTATGTGTAGATTTAATTGAAGATGCAGCATTTGTTTTCGTAGAATATTTTATAAAGCTATGAACAGAATTAGAAGTTGATGCGTTGAAGCCAAGGCGAAGTATTAACAGAACGGTTATTGGCTTAAAATAACCGACGGTGATGTGAGGATTTGAGGAAGCTCATCGTTTGGGTGAACGTTGAATACGTAATATATGAAAATCACGGGCGCTGTTTGTAAGAGAGCTGCTAAAAGCTTATAACATTACCACGAGACCGCTTTGATGAAAATTAAACTGTGAAATTTCGTTTAAAAACGTTAGTCAAAACACGTCGTGTTTTTAAAATGTTGAAGACTTTTACTGCTATAGTTTATGTATACTTGTAACTTCGTTCTGATAGAGCAATAAAAAATTCAACTGTCCATCAAAGATATAATAAAAATTAGTGTCTAATTTCTATCCATCAATAAAATAATTTTGATGCAATAAAATATACCAGATATAGCATTATTATAAAACATGTTAATAAGCGTTCGGGCTACTCAGACTATCTCTGAGTGGTCGGCCCTAGTGTCGAGTACATATACTGCCGTTGACGGTTGTGGTAATATATATTTTTCTTTTTTTATCCTTTCGTTTTTATCCATATTTGTATATTATTTTGATGCCACAAAAAATATTGTCTAATAGAAATACAAAACGAACAACAAGGACCTACAATTTTACGTGTCATCTGACTCACGGTAGCACTCAGAAATAAATGTCACTAAAGGTCACACATCCCAAAACTGACCACATTGTCAGTTGTTTAACATCTTAACATCAGTGGTCTAAAAATACCCAGTTAAGCTACGTTTTGAGCGCTTCTCAAGTTACAAAAACATGCCTAATTAGGCATCTTGAAGTACATCTGGGATTTCTGTAAGAATATCAAAGCTATGGACAAAGTTTTGAAGCAACGGGTCTTCTTTGAATAAAATCTTAAAAGTTTTGCGTTGATAACGCACCTATTTGGTGCGGAACTTGTATTACTTCGGCAGCCTTTCTCGGAATACTCTTGGGAAAACTGAACCCAACTGAGAGAAATTGAATGCAAAGTTTTTCAGGTTTGGGAATATTGCGGCTTTCATTTCACTTTAGCATCAAAATGTACCTATATCTAAAGTCCTGGTGAAATATTTTGACTGTGAAACAATTCACAATTTCATAGCTAATTAGCATGCGTCGTTTTCTAGTGATTGAAAATACACCTTTACGACCGTATATTGACGGTTAACCAAAAGCGATGTCCTTAAAAAATAGTTTTTATTACATTCTAAACCACCAACAATAATTTGAAAAAATAAAACAGTCATAACAGTTCCCCTGCGCTTAACTAACTCCACCTAATTTTATATTTTTACGACTTTCCATAAATGTTCCACTAATAATTATTAATTCCGATCAGCCGTAGAACCGATACACTTGTGTTTTAAAAATGTGCACAAGAATTACAATACTTTTACGACGAGGTTTTTACATTTTATAGCTTTTTTATGCGTTTTCGATTGCCTTTGGTTGACAATCCGATACCTACGTGTAAATTCTAGCGAAATATGTGTGCGAATACTTCGGACATTTTAAAATGCAAATTGTACGGTTAATTTTACTATATTTATAATAATTGCAGTGGTATTAAAGTACTCACATGATGCAAGTGGCTCCACATATTCAGTAAGCATTATATTTATAAAAAAGCGTAGCGACGATAGCTAACGCGGTGCGTGGTTAGCGCAGTTGATTCACACGCCCAAGGGCGTGGGATCAAACCCCAACAATGAGCTTGAGCTACCGGTGACGGAAAACATCATAAGGAAACCATAGCATGGTAGTAGGGTATTTTCTAGTAGGTACTTAAAAATCTTAAAAATCTGCCGCCAAGCACCTAACGATGTTTTCCGGCAGCTTCACAAGAGATCCATTTCCAGGCTAAGTTTGGTTACCATCTTAGACCACACCGTCACTTAACATAAGCTGAGGTCAAACACCTAGCTTGTCAACCATAAAAAAAGGAAATAAAAGCGTTTTTGGTAGGCGTGTATGCGTAAGTACATAGGTGGGTACTTAATTAAAATGTTTTCCATAACGGTTAAAGTTGCGTACTTTATCTGGGTTAGATTGTTTTTTGACCAGTTCCACTGCTGTGTGTGTCTTTTTGTATTGTGATAAGGTTAAGGCCGTAGTCCACAACTCTAGCCAAATGCGGGTTGGTAAGGTCGAGAACATTAATAATCAACAAGCTTCCTCACATGCAGGTGTTCTCATTCAGCCATTGTAGTTACAAATATATTTAAAAAAATCATTATGAAATACTATAGTACCATTTAGAAACATTTATGCCAAAAATGTATTATTTATTGCAAAAAAATTACATCGAAACGGCAAATCGGAATGTTTCGCCAAAATCAAACTGTCAAAAGCATCTGCGACGATGGAAATATTTAAATTAATTCCGACAGAAATCCCGTCCGACTCCTGATTATCTCAGCAATTTTTAATTTAAGCTTGTAATCAATACTTTAAATTATTTACGGGAGGGATAAGGAAAATATTTTACGTAAATTGTAAATCCTCTTCAAAAATGGCTCTATCTGAAAAGGGGCCCATCACGAATTTGTATAATTCGTGAATTAGTTACACGTGTCAACACGGATTTGCCCGTTGTTTATTGCACCGTAAGATTTTCTTGACGTTTTCCAAGTGAGCAAGGTTTTCTTAAAATATTTATCCAATATAGGTACACAATCAGTGCCGGCTCATCACTTATGAAAAATCGTTTCTCCACAGAGAGTCCTCTATAAAAAGCTCATTCTAAATTAAAATTAAGGTCTAGTGTAACCAAAGTGGAGAATCTTATATTTCTATACAGCTAGCCACGAGAAAGCAAGTCTTTTGTTGCAGACATAAAGTGTATTTCGGCTTCAAAGTTTTTGTATTTAGGTTCTTCTTAACAACGCTTATTGTCAAAATAACTGGTTATTTTTCAAGATCCATTTGTGCGGTGCGCCACACTAGGTTTGAATTATAGATGTTAAAAGAACAACAAAACATGTCGATATTTTAGTCGTGTTAGATAAAGTGTTAATGGTTGTATAAAGCAGGCGGTATTATAGTTTTATATGCTTTATGATAAAAATAGTTACATGAAGTTGCACTTTGAATGTATGTAAATTGTTAATAATAGTGAGCCGCACAGATAAAACTAATTAGAAACCAATAGTTTTCAAATGAATAAACATAGTTTTTTAAGACACTATTAGCAGTCGATCCGGTTTAGATAAAGTTCACGGTCGATAGAGAAAAGGAAACTTGATACCTATGCCTAGGTATCGAATCACCCTGTTACGTTACGTGGCTGCGAACGTTTGTACAGGTATATAACTACTATAGCATACCTCCATCGGGAGAATCCATTAACTTGAAGCGTTATTGAGGCTATATCTCGAACCCCAACTACTCAGATAGCCCTGCGTTCCATTAAAAGAAACCATAAAATTACATTATTATGTGTTAATAATTTCAAGAGAAAGAACGCCCTTCAAGTTTCCCTTGAGTCAAATTAAAAATTCATATTCATTACGCCCCGTGGAGGTAAATATTTCACGTGTATTATCGTGGATTTATTCAAGATTGAGCGGCTAAATTGAGTTTGCCTTATCGAGTGCCAAAAACGCTACTTTGCCAGTAGCTTAATTTGGGTTCGCGTGCAGAGGTCATTTCGCCATATCGAACATTGAGCAACAAAAAAAATTGTTTCACGGATTATGTTGATAACAACTTCTTTAATACTGTCGTATGTTAACATAAGTGCCTTCTTCAATTTGCAATTATTTTATTATTTGCTTTTAAATTGTTAATTAATTTTCGAAAGTTTTTCTAGATCGAGGTTTTAAGCTTTCGTAACTATTTTTTTATTTAAAGGCGAATGCATATAAATCATTATAATTATACTTGTAAGTAACCTTAAGGTAGTAAATATGGAACATTATGGATGCGGAAGGCAGGCGAATTTATATTTAGTCGGCAGCGAAGCTATACCAACTTACGCTGCGGTTGTGAGTAGGGAGTCGAAAGGCGTTTACTTCGGGTTGTCTCGTAAAGTGGCTATCTAACTGCCATGCGTATTATCAGACCAGTTTTGAAACGCAGTGAACACACATGAAGCCCGTAGGTATTTCAACAGATTAAGATTACATTTGACACGTTATCAACGTAGAGCTAAGTGCAAATATCCCGCATATGTTTAAATTCCCGAACTTGATTATATAACGCTCTATGTAGAGGCGAGCGCCTCGCATTTTTTGTACTTTACAACGAGTCAGAAATATTCAAGGAAGGTTCCTTTCTGCCTCAGAGGAGCCCGCCGCCATTAAGTCAGTTTCCCTATCGGATTATTTTAATTTAAGCATTTTTTGGTCCAAATTATAAAATTAAGCTCCTTAAATAAGCTATTTCGGGGAAGAAGTGGGCTTTAAATTTACTTTTTAATTTTCTTTTTGCAGCAAAATGAGCTTCCTGATTTCACAAAATTACTATTTGTGTATATCCTGATTCTTTAATATTGTACTTTAACATATATATTTTATTTTATTTTTTAAATTAGTAATCGCAATTATTTATCACGGTTTGGCAACATAATCTAAACTGTGAAAGAAATTTATTATTGTATCAGAGATATGTAATTTTCAAGATGCTAAAGATAAGATTCCAAAGAATCTTTCAGGGATTTATACCTTTACAGATTTATACTAACCAATCTCCTATTTCACACCAGACTAACGCTATGTTTACTTCTCCTTTTATCCGTTGAAATGCCATCTAAAGTTCAAAATAGAGCGACGAAGTTCCGTATTCCGCCGCACAATACCATCTATTGTTTCCTTTCCACTACGTAATGTGAAAGTATACGGGACAACGATTTCCCCTCGAGACGGAGCGAAAGCTTATGGCTTTGTTACTCCAAAGGGTTTCTTTAAAATGTCTGGGGCGCTACCGTATTGAATGGTACAGTATAGTGACATAGGAAGTAGTGAGAGATAGGCTAAGACGATTTCTTATCTTTAAAATGGGTCGAAACATGTCAGGTGAGTGAGATCGGGTAATATTTGGGTGGTTTATTCAGACAGAAACTTTGTTGTGGCTCGATGATTAAGATTACTTGTGTTTGTTTATGATGTGTGCTGGACTTTGTTTTGTTACTCATACTTCTGAGTGAAGCAATGCTCATGGGACAGGCGTAACATCTTACAATTAGAAGAACGTCTAATTTTGTGTCATAAGGGAGGTAGCTACTTTTAAATTAAAAAATCTTTTTCATCTCAAACAATTGCCATATATGTAGGTACCTATTTTTTATTAATGATTACTAAACAATTGCGACTATAACTTAGTTAAGAATAAAATAATCTAATTAAGATTGATGAATTGATCATCATTAATGTAATTACTAGATTATAATTTTGTACTTAGTTAATTTAGATATAGACTATCCACCAAACACCAAGAAAATCGAATGGTGACTCCGAATAGATAAGATCTACCGATGCCAATTGTCACGTTTTCGTACAAAGATAGAATAAAAAGGACCGGATCGGGTGTGAGGTAGGCATAGTAACCTTGTTATTTGTCCTATCATTTCAATTCCTAAAAAATTTGAGAAAAAACGATAGCATGATGGTATGGTATTTTCTAGTAACCTATACCTATAGGTATAGGTTCTACCACCCCTCAAGTTGAAATTCTGCCACTTACACTATACAACTAACGGTGTGTTCCGGTAGCCTCACCTGATGACTGTTAGTTCCATTCCAGGCTATAGGTGCGCTTTACCATCTTCGATCACATCGTCACTTAACATTAAGCAAGCTGTGGTAAAACACCCAGCTTGTCAAAAGTAATAAAAAACCAACCTACTAAACATACCTACTTAGATAATTGCGGGCAACAGCTAGAGTACAATATTTGCCAGTCGACAGATAAATATTTGTATAGACAGTATTACAGTCCCGTAAGTTGTGAAACGTTGCTTTACCCGACCGCAAGCCTCAATCTCCTCAGTCCACACCCGTGCGTTGTATAGAAGAAAATTTAGCTTACGTTGTGGTAACTATTGTAGAGTTTGTGGTTCTTAACGAACTTTAAAAGCCATAGCGGGACTTTGAAGTCTGATAATAAGAAAATGGTAAGTACGTATTTCAAAATATTATAAGGACCCAAGTGTCAAGAATTTTAAGGTCTTTTTAAAGTACCGACCTACGTAATTTCTTATATTGAAAACAGTAAATTAGCTATGTTTTACAATTGGGACAGCAATTAAGCACGAATCAATTCTCTCTTATTCTTGTTAGGTACTTAGGTAGGTACGTACTCGAGAAGCAAAATATTCATAATCCATAAAAAAATCATAATTCATTTATTTCTTGCAAAATAGCTTTATCACTCTGTTTTTGCTTTGCTAAATATTAAAAAATGAAATGTTTAAAGATGACCTTTTCGACCTGGATGGGATAATCAACATGTTTTTTACAACATTCATTATGTTGACAATAAAAAGTAGCTTTTGTTGAAAACATATCGAGTGAATAACCAAAATGAACATCAAACGTTTCAAAAAGAGTGAATTAATGAATTAATGAGAGTGAAAATAAACACCAAATAAATCTCTCAACCCGTCAAAGACTGCAACGTTATCGTTCAAAACTTATTCGCATCCAAGAAAACCAATTGACAGTTTCCCAATAAATAAAATTTAATAATATCTTCAAGTGATACCTACCTAATACCACAGACGCCAGTCCCAATAAATTATTTCACATCCTAGAACAATAACAATTTATTTATTACTGATACAAAGCTCATAGAGATCTGACCGTAATAGCTTGAAGCATTTGTTTTATATAAAAGTGTAATTTTATCGCTATATAAATATAGTTCTGAATGCCATAAATATTGTGTCAACTACCAAAATATTATTAATGTTTCAATTGATTTAGAGGCTGCACTGCCGTCTCATCTTACAATTTGATAAGATGACTCGGTTCATGAATTCAGTTTCTCCCAAATTTACTTGTTGTTTGTTTTAAAGCCAAATACAAATAACTGTTTGCATACGCCACATTATTGATGACTTGACATTCGATTGCTTCGCTTAACTTTGACTGGACTTTCTTTTACAAAAAAGGTTTGGTTTGATTTAATTGTTAGTATTGGTAAATTTAAAAACGTTTAATCTAAGACGAAGACGTTGTTGAAGATATAATGTTTCAGTTTATTTACTAATACTATAATTAATAATTCAGTTTATTTATTAAAAAAAGAAAAGAAATATTTGTGGTCATTCTTGTTCCATTGGGTGTAGAATACTAAGTTAGTAGGTACCTACCTACCGATGAGATAGGTTAGTTTTGTACTATGTAAAGTGGGCTATTAAATGATTCATTAACATCCATATGCATATAAATTGAGAAGAGCAATTTAATTTACCTTAAAACTTTGTTTGTACAAAATATTTATACTTTTCGTAGCAGTAAATTTTCTTAAAGATTGATCAATGCACAATGAAAATCATTCGACACCAAGCTTTCAAACAAAACAATAAAGAAAACAGAATACTATCAACAGTAATATTATCCTAAACTTGGAAAGAATTTCGAGAGAAATTGGCAACAGACGTCGTTCGCTGACACACGGCCTATTATAGACTAATGACACAGGCAATGTCACCACAACTACTGTACCGTACAATATTTGACACACAACGACCAGCACAGAAACTGCTGTCTCATTAGTGGGAGTCCTGCGTCGTTGTGGTAAGTTACTGGCAGCCAAGAGCAGTAAAGTACGACACTTGATTGGCAAACACTGCCCACTGTGCACAGTAACTTACCTCGTGAGGGTGGGATCGATTCAAGGGATAGAATTCGATAGTGGCCTTTCGCTAATGGCACGGTAGCTCGATTCAGAATTGCTTTATAAAAGATGGCTTGCCGATTCCGACGGTTTGGTCATTCCGGGACTTCTTTACAGATTTTATCTTGAAATTAAGCTTTCTTTCGAGAAAAACGTTTTTGTTTCTTCTTTTCACTCTCTGCACGTTTTTTGCTACTTGTAATAAACGATTGTCTTGTAACAAACAAAATGTGTGTCTATGTGTACCTATAGGTATATGTAAACATAATCTAGTTTATTTTCCGTGACATTGGAACACCCACTTTTTTACCTACTTTTCTTGGATTATCTAATCTAATACCTACATCCTAAAGTTGCTTGAACACTAACTTAATCGCTTCGACCGCCAGTGGTTACAATAGGTTTTTAGGGTTTGTTTTTTCTATTGTATTACGCATATATTATTTTGTGAGCGCAATAAAGAGTTTATATATCCACCTATCTATATTATTATAGTGTGATAATTTTATACAACTTTTACGGTTGCAATTAATGTTATTGTTTTAAATGTGCAGTCACACATTCTTAAACACAATAAGTTCATTATTTTTTAAATGTGACAACAATTCCGTTTGTGTTCAGAATTAAAATTAATTTACGAGCACTATAAAAATAACAGTTATTACTTTATTTTAATGTATGTGAAAAGTAAAAAATCTTGCCTGCGTTCTCAAGATAAAAAGACTAAACAAAGGCTTTATCAATATTTGATTGTAGGAACCATGTACCCAATGTTTTACGTCCCCCACGGCTACAAGAAAGCTTGTTACCAAATAAAAAACACAAAAAAGCCTGCTTAAGAATTTTCAGTGACAAAATAAATGCATAGAAAAATTCTTTCTTGTTATAGGAAAGGCAGAGGACCCCGGGCTCACACGTCGCGTCTACCTACATATTTTATTGACCCTGTCTGAGACAAACGGAAAGATAAAGCCGGGATACATCTGGAGATCGAATGAAAAAAATCCGAACGATAAACTTGGTTTATTCAAAATTAAATGTATGTTACATTCAATTTTGAATATGAGTATACATGCCACTTAAATGTGGTATCCAGTAAGTACACACCTACAATTTACATAGATTAACGAATTATCTTTATATTTAGGTAGGTACATATCGATGTCTAGTACCTAAGGTGTTTTTTTTTTGTGACGAGAATAGGTATATCTTTAAAGTTGTTTTCATAATAAGACAATTTCAGAAACCTGATTTTTTTTTTTTTTTTGGTTGACAGGCTAGTTGTTTGACCACAGCTCACCTGATGTTAAGTGAAGGTGTGGTCGAAGATGGTAAAGCACACCTAGCCTGGAATGGAACTGGCTCTCAAGTGAGGCTGCCGGAACACACCGTTAGATGCTTGGCGGCAGATTTTCAACTTGAGGGTGGTAGCTAGCCAGCCGAGTACTAGAAAGTACCCTACCACCATGCAATGATGATAACAACGTCATGGGAAATGGTCTCTCGATACATCCCCATACAGTCACCCCATGTGCACCCGTCTCCGTTCTTTATAGCATATCAGTCGGTGCGGTATTCCCAAACTGCACTTCAGAGCTCCCGACCAGCATGTATAATATACCATCTCCATGTATATTGAACGGTGAGTTTGTATGTAAAAGGTTTTCTTTTAAAACACTAGTATAGTACGTAAAAAGGTTAGTGTAGAACCAACCTTGAGGCGAAGTGCTGAATGAATCGCTTGAACAGAGATCCTAATCAAGATGATGCTTGGTAAATGGATTATGTTTGATAAGTTATTCTTGAGATTTTTGTACAAGATTATTTTGAAAATATATGCTAAGCCAAAAAGGGTTTCTAGTGCGCATTATCGCTAATAACTGGATCAAAGGGATACACTCTAGAATTTTGGATGTAAATTTATGTAGGTATGTAGCTGAAACACCAAATTGTGTCTTCCGATTTTGTCATTATCAGTTCTCTTTATGATAGCAAATTTACCTAAATACGCACCCTATCCACGCCTAAATGTTTTTCAATTCACTATTAATTTTATAAAGCAACCAAACATTTTTTATTTTCTACGACACAGTTGTTTAAACTATAATGTTAAGCATGTACACAATAATAAATAGCTGTTTATAGTAGGTATGTATTACTATAAACTTATCTTGCTTTATCGTAGTATCATTTTGAAAGGCAATTAAGTAGGTATAGAATATCAATAAGGTATGAAAAATTTGTAATAGGTACCCATATGACTTACAAATCAATTAGATAAAAAGAACTAAATTGACTAAATTCGACTGTTGTTATCGTATTGCTCTATTATTTACATTTTTTTTTCGATACGCATTACTTTATTTATAACGGTTTAAATTTGATTATATATTATAGATATAAAAAAATGTGCTTACGCCATTTAGAAACAAAGTTGGCAAATAGGTCATAGTCTAGACTCAAATCAGAGTAAACCATACCTAACGATGATTACATAAAACAATAAACATTACCCGAGTGAAACCAGTTTTTCTTCCCTAGTCTCAGTATGAGTTGTGTTCTATATCATGCCACTCGTATTCGCAACACGTAACGTATGTTTTAGGCGAACGTCTTGCCCTATATTTACTGCATGTACGTAGGTAACACTGTAAATATCACAGAGTAAATTCTGTTCGGATAGGCATTTAAAATCGACTGTCGCTTCTGCGTAAATATCTTTGAGTTTTTAAGGAAGCTAATCATTAGTTATTGTTTACTATTGTTATTAACTTGATTACCTACTTTTGATTTGCGAAAAGGCTTCGTCAAGTTTTCGATACCAAATTGTAATTGCATTTTTATTTTCATTTAAGCATTAGTAATAACAAAAAGTTGTGTTCACCTCATCAATGTTTGCATAAAAATAAGAGATAGAGATTTAATGACTGTCAGATTTGTTCTTAAGTAACAAAACAAAAGTGTGTGTAATAATAGGTAGGTATAGCTACCTACTGAGCACAATATTAAAATAACATACCTACTTACATAAGTTTTATTTCGTTCTTTACGTTACGTTACGTTATATAGGTAGGTATAGATAGATACCTATAAATTGTAAGTGTGGTATTTTAAGAATGTGTGATAAGCTTTTGATTTCTTGTTTTAGTAGTCAACTGCAATCAGAGGAAAGTCTACCTTTTTATACCTATTTATACCTACCGTACCTATACCTATTGCATCGTACCTTCGTACAAAACTTGATTTATAGCGAAATGCTAACATAAATTATTTATCAGTATGTACCTGAAAAATAATTATTAGGTACTAGATACGAGTAGGTACCTCAACGAATTATTATTTTTTGTACTTATGATGTGATGTGGGTAAACCTTTATCAGCAATAGGTATTTTTTTTGTGTACTTAAATCAACGAAAATTAAGACATTCTTTATAGTCCTTAATTTAACCTTAAAGAGCATTAACCTACGTAATAACCAAAAACGAAAATTATTCAAAATGATAAAGTAATGCTTAACGACGAAATTTGAATTATTCTTTTATTTAAAGTAGGTAGGAGGCGAATTAACTTAAAATAAAATTATGTTTGGACGTAATTATTATGTTAATGAGAGAGTATAAATCATATTGTAAGCACGAGTAAAAATAGGCGTTGATTTCGCAAAATTAATTGAAATTAATTAATGTTTGTTTTTTACTACCCTGATTTTAAATAATGTGTCAAACAAAAAGCTTTTTTGATGGTAAAAGATAACGCTTGCTCATGACTATTACCTACATCGGCATCTACCCGGAAGTTAGAGTAACAAAACAATCCAGAGTATCGCTGTTTTGGCATTAATTGCCACTATTTTCATTTGGCTTTGGTTAGTCTCAATAGCTCTGTAATTTTACCAGTTTCAGTACATATAGACACAGAAATGTGTACACATCACTGATTGGCGGCAGAATATCTGATGCTATGGTGGTACCTACTACCTACCTAGACAACCTCCTGCTAAAGAGATCTACCATCTTCTTATTCAGTTGTAATTATTACCTATCCAATTTGTACTAAACTATATTTACTTACAAATACAAAAATATAAAATGACTGCAAGAACTTATTTTACGTGCCAAACATGAAAAAAGGCAAAAAAGGCTGCATATGAAAAATTGCAAATTTGAATCGTAAACGGCGTCTTCGATACTGGCCTGCATTACATTAACATTAAATTTGCAATTAAAAGTACCAAGTAACTCTTTCTGCTGCCATTTTATATGCAATGCCTATTAATTCATAGACCATTAACGGATTATACTTATGTACCGTTTTAAATACTTTAAATAATCTCACTACTTTGCATTTTCTAGATGTATAAAACTGATTAGTTAAAGGTGTGAATGTTTATGATCTAATTACGTTTTTGTTAATACAAAAATTACCTATTTATAATATTTTACTTTGATTTTCTTCTTTCTTTTTGACGTCGCATTTTGGCACTGGGCCAAGTGATTTGGTATTTTCAAGTTGGTAGGTTGGTATTTTAAGATAAAAGACTAAGTCATAGCCAAAGTTGCACAACTGTGTCATAATTGGACTCGACCATGATTTTCTCATGGTCGAGTCCAATCATGACACAGTAAAAATCAGAGACTACTACATCTTTGATGGAAACAACACGAAAAGTTAGGTTTTGACACATTATAGGTAGGTATGTTACTTTTCTACATACTTATGTAATTTGACACATTAATACACCACAATTTTTACACTTAAACACACGAAAAATATTAGTTATGAAAAATAGTGCAATCCAGCTATATTTCGAATTCCCGCCCAAACACCACATTCTATGCCGTTAAAACTGCCGATTGATTTATTTTGTCGTTTTTAATTATTAAAATTAATAATTAACCGAAATAATTAAGTGCTTTTGTGTTACTGTTATCGTTTACTACCTAACCTTCTTTATGTATCATACTTAACTCATGTTTTTTATTGTTCTAGGGGGACTAAAGAAGACGCGTAGATACACGACCCAATCGCAATACTCTGAGAATCCTCATCAGCATACTCAAGTAAACTACATAACAATAAATTGGCTTTATTTTCATTGCAAATGTACAAGCGGCAATATTTTCATAGTTTTATAGTAGACTTGATACTATGCCAACTCACTTTTATCTCGTTCGGAAACCAGGGCCGATATGAGGTCTCGTAAAGTTGCGTTAAGCCGCTTTCGACTTTATTTGTGAGAAGTGTGTGACTTGTACAATGGTAACGAGTACCTACCTACCTACAAATTACTTTTTTTCATTACAAACTGTTTTAAACAACCTGTTTCGTAAAAAAAATATTTTAATGATACACTGTACCTTTTAAAATGTAATTAGTATTGTTTAATTTATTTAAGGAAGTAAAAAAATTGCTAAATAATTTTAATGAAATAAAATGTTTCTGGCTGCGGTTTGTATTATTAGATACCTACCTAAATACACCGATATTATGTTGTTTCATAAAATTAAATTCAGTGATTTATATTTTTTTACAGAACTGAATCGTTTTTTTTGTAGACTAAATTAATATTGTAGATCTATATAGGATTTCATGATATTACACAAACTTAATTAAATTGTTTTGTAAGGCAAGTAAAATATATTGATATAGGTAGGTACCTACAGTAGGTACAGGTTGAATACTTTATATTGAGATTAATTGTACATATGTAGGTACCACTGTCTACTGACCACTAGTTCTATAGGTAGGCTATAGAACTAGTGGTCAGTAAGATATTAAATAAAACATATTTCAACTTGAAAATGTACGACACAGCAAATTTTTTAACTATCTTATTTTTTATAATTATTGATTACGTATAGGTACCTACCTATATCCAACACGAGGGTTAATTTAATGTCGATTGTCACTATAAGGTAACTATTATATACCTACCTATGTGAAATAGTGTACTTTTCCTACTAAGATAATCCTATTTTTACTGTATGATATCTTCACCTATAAGTAGGATACCTACTTATATGTAATTATACCTACAACATTTTATTTAAAATAAATAAAATAGGGTTACCAAAGTGTAAATAATTGTTGTAGGTACCTACTTGGTTACTGGTACTAAATACACATTTAAATTATATTACTAACTGATAGGTATTAAATTACTAACTATAAATCCCAAAGCTCACTACGCTCACAAATGTTTAAATAAACAAATTTTGTAGGACATTACACACAGCGCCATCTGACCCCAAACTAAGCAGAGCTTGTGCTATGGAAGACATGCTATGGATAACTGATAGAATACTTAAATACTTTTTTTTTGTAAATACATACTTATAATAGGTACATACAGTACACCCAGACACAGAACAAACATCGATGTTAGTCACACAAATGTTAGTCCTGAGTGGGAATCGAACCCACGCCCTTCAGCTCTCGAAGCAGACATACTACCAATGAACCAACAGGGCTGTCAATTATAGGTTTTATAAGCAACATTAGGTTAAATATTAAAACTACTACTCACTCTGTTTATAAATGTAACTGATTAATCGTTTTTGTGTCAATAAATAAATAATAATAATAATAAATCTATGTATGGGTAAAAAATAAATATAAATAATAATAATAATAAATAATTGTGCCTTTATCAGTGTACCTATATTCTGACACGACGTTTTGTTCATCAGCTTGAATGAACTCACTTTTAGAGTAGGTATAGCTAAGTGTGTACCTATATTACCTATACCTAAACCTTTATCCATTATTTTAATTTTCAGTGTTTTGTCTATTAATTGTAGGTACCTACCTTTATAATAATTTATAAAGTAAGTATAATGTTATTATATAGGCTTATAAACTTGGGGCGTAATGGTCCGAAACAGTGTCATTGTATTCATTATCATGGACAGCTTTAACTTATACTATGGAAACAACTTTGAATTCGCAAAGTAAGATGTTCTAAAGACAAAATTACCTACATTGACTTCTTACCAAATGTATAGAGCAACTGATTGTTTTTCGTGATTTCAGAGTTGTTTTCATAGTAAAAGTTATTTTATAATTGAATAATGAGTTAGGTACTAAGTAACCTCGAGCTTAGGTACGTCTCTTTTTATTTTCGTCGTTATTGGTAAGGATGACTGGAAAAAACCCCTTTAGGTGATAAGGCTGTCAGATTTTTACAGTTTTAAAAAATATAGTGTAGACTGGTAGGCTTACGTTTAACTGCCATCCAGCCAGAAGTTGAGCCAAAATAATGTCTATGGTGGAGCACGCTTGCCTAGAAGAAACCAATTCACTCGCGACTTAAAAACACCCAGATTGTATCTATTGAAAAACACCCACGGGCAGCGCATTCCACTGATTGCCGGTTCGCAGAAGAAACTAGTGGAATCAAACTGTTCCCTTCGAGTGTTTGGAATGTCAACCATGAAAAGATGTCGCTTTTTGAGCTTCTGGCTGCCGATTGTTATTTATTGTATTAGGCATACAATCTTTGGTGTAAACAATAATGAGTTTACCTATCTATCTATCTGTTTTACACGTGGTGGGTTTTCACCATAAATTACGTACTTATTTACTGTTCCAATGGTACAACCATATTCCAAACTCGACAAAATCAGAGTTTAAATTGTTCGTTTTACGATTATTACATACTTCGATTGTAGGTATCATTTGAATACGAATTCGCGATTCGGAGCACTCACGCGAGCTTAAAAACAAAGGAAAGCTCACCTTAACTGTAATGTAGGAAAATTCAAAATACTTTACTTTACAGTTAACTTGATTGTGCTGCTTTTACATACGTAGGTCCAAGTAACACGATAGTAAAAACAATAATTTAAGGGCATTATTGACTATTCGCGTTGTTACCTAGTGCTTACATCAGTAACTTTATGTCAAAAGATATAGAAGTGCGTTGTACATGTTGTCTACAATGATAAAACTTGAGATTTTGTGGCTTAAATTACAGATATTGCATGAGACAAGCGATAAAAGAACTTGTGGGCTTGTCATTTGTGTTAACATGATGGTTTCTGATATCACTTTCATAGCAGGTAAATCATTTACAATAGATTTACAGTTATTTACGAAGGAATAAGTATGAACCTACATGTGCTTTGGCGGAAGCGCGGAAATATAATATCTCTACATTGTATTGTTTTCCAAAACTTATGTTTATTCGAGATCTTAAATGCTTAAGGATACTGATTGGTGTATTATGTAAATGGTGGATTGGCGACAAAGTAATACGTAGTAGGTTGTAGTAGTGAGTGCAGGGTAACTTTTCAAAACTCCGTCGAAACTTTTAGAAAAACTTATGGTACCTAAGTTGAGGCCGGTTTGTGCCATAACCATATTTTATTTTAGTCCTCTTAATTAATATTTTTTATTAATATTTGTTATTTCTTTGTGTAGGTATGTATTGTAATAAAGACGACTATAATTTAAAATTAATAAGATAAGTAGTTTTATGTCACAAATAAAATGTTGTAGGTATAAGTATAGTGTACCTACCTATATCTATAATTGTAAAGTTGCCAGTACTTTACAAGGGCATAATCGGACTTAGCCTTGACTTAGTTTATGTGACTAATACTTATTTTACTTGCCTTTATCAGAACTGACAGAACGCACAAAGTACAATAAAAGAAATAAAGTAAATCGAATTTATAATAGGTATAGGTATCTATACCTATTCGATTTTTTGATAAATGAAATCAAAAACTCCGCTCAAGAAAATGTTATTTTAATTACACAACATGAACACTTGTCATTTGTAAGAATCCACGGCATATCCTATAAAAATTCAATGATTATACCAATTCAAAATAAGTTCAAAAACTTCAATGTTAACAAATAATTAATTCAAACATTCCACAGTCTATAATTACCAAATTAAGTTTCAAATTGATTATCAAGTGATAGTAGATATGTTTAAGCAACTATGTAGGTGACAGGAATAGTAATAAACGACGTTGCCCGCCTATGTATCGCCACAACTCATTTAAATTATGCCTAGAAAGGCACAATGTTGCTATAAGCAATCGATTTCATCATTCGGATGATATACAGACTCGATCCAGTACATTAACTTTCACTCTACAAGATAATCGCAAGAAAATGTGATTCTTTTCTAACAATCTTTGCAAAGCTTATTGAAAGTAACAATTAGTTGATTATGTTATAAGTAGGTAGGTACTAATTTGTGTGGAGAACACAAATTAATGGGTAGGTACCTACAATCTTACATCGTTTTGTGTCAAATATTACAGGGATAACTAAGCTTAAGGTGTAAACTAAGGGTGTACCAATCAAGAATTATAATACTTATCATTGTAAATAACTTTTACAATGGGCTCGACACTAAAATAGCAAAAAATATTTAGCTGCTACATGCATGCAATGTATCTAAAGTATTGCTATAGAACAGCTATTTTTTTACAATTTTGAGCTATGATGACTGTTCATAATAATAAGTACAATGATACTATTTTGGCTTAGTACAACCCAAGCTTAGGTATATAACAAGAAAAATAGCTAATAAAAGTAAGTAAGTTCGTATAAATTGAGTGGTAAACTATAATGTCAGAGAGTTTTTGTGGTCACGTTTTCTCTTCTATAGTCTGACAGACGCGGAAATTTTATTTAGAGCACATGTACTGTCAGCTGTTGAGTTTGTGTCGAAAAACCGATTTACCAGTTGGAACGTGTAGGTATAATCGGTTACAGAATAGTTTTTATAGACGATTGACTACCTGCGATAAGGTACTGTATAGGCGATTGCTTATTGATATTCGATAGTAGGGCCCGTAGATGGACGGTGATAATAGACACATAGAAAACAATTTTAAATTTGTTTGTCTAATTTTAACAAATATAATTAAACCAAGAATAGTTTAAGGAAATTTGAACTTTATTTACGGTACATGCATGTAGGGTAAAGGTTAACAAAAAGATTACAATGCTTATTAATTCTATGTTTAATTCGGTTTTACACATGAGTGTTTAAAATTAGACTAATCTTAAGTATCTATATAGTTAGGTAAGTCAAATTTAACTTGTAGGTAAGTGTCATGAAAAAATGTTTTATTCCGACAGGAAGATATCCTTATGGAAGCCTACCTACCTGTGTTTTTATGCAAGATATTGGTGTTATAGGTATGCAATTTTATTCGAACCCATTTAGCTGCTAATTACATAGTGGAAATCAATTAAGGTAAATATCATAACATTATAGCACAATATTTTGCATTAATAAAACCTATTATAGTCAAAAACAATGTGGTATTAAAGCTTAATGTAGGTAGGTAGTATAAGAGTAAATGATAATATTTAACACCTGGTCATTTACTTTGTTAAATGGCAATGTTGCCTTGCCAGAAAAGGTAATTAGAACATACTCTTAGCTATGGGTATTCAGTCAAAGAAAAGAAAATATCGCCATTAGGTATCTACTAATTATTATGGTTATGTTATCGGCATCAGCTCAATTTCATTGTTGGTTGATTTGAACCCACGTCCTGTAGCAATTGAGCCGAATACGCAAGTTACTAAGTACTACTTAAAAATATCGTTAGCTGCATGATAAGAAAAAACATCTACCAACTTACATATTATGTTTTCTTTTGGCACGAGATATATATATATTTCAAGTGATAGTCCACTACCTATACAGTAATTGTTATGGTCCAGATCTCGGGTATTAAAGTGCGTGAGCTGTGTTTATTCGCCTATCCAGTTATAAAAACCTATGTCAAAAGTATTAACAAAACCAGATAAAGTATCTACTTCAGTGTTTTTAAGTAGCTCTGACACCATAAAAATAAATAATAGGAAGTTAAGAAACTAGACCCTAGATGTAAAAATGTAGGTTCTTGCACAGAAAAAATTGACGCCTGTTTGGTCCAGCAAATTCGTTTATTATAAATACCTACGACACAGATACTTACACTTAATAAAGTTATACGAAAAATCAGCCGCATCTGACCTTTTTGTGATTGTAGTTGTTGGAGATACCTACAAGTGAAATTGTAGGACCAAGAAGACTTCACTTTTTTCCAAAGAAGTAGCCGTACACCGTCAGCTAAAGACAAATTTATTACATCCCTAGATAAAGAGATATTTCCACCTAATAAAATATTTTGCTAAATGGGATTACCTAACCTTTCTTTCATGTCGTTTGAGGCCAATAAATGATCTACAGTAAAGGAACATAGGTAGGTACAGCAAAAACAGTCCACAGACAAAATTACTTACCTAGTCTTGATGAGAATTTCTTACTAAATTGGCAGAAGCAATATACCAGCGCACTAACATTAAAGACATAAGACAAATTAGCCTTAGGTATTGTCACGAGCAGGTAGCATGGAGGTACCTGGGTACCAATCATTTGGTTTTAACACGTCTCAAAGTACCTAATTAGCGCCAAAGCAGCTATGCTCTAGAATTTGTTTTGCTAGTTAAAGTTCTGGATACCGCTGCAATGGTCAATAGACAAAGTTATCTGTTACTTAACAGAAGAGCGGTTTGTTTGTCTCATTACTATCTAATAAACAAGTTTAATTAAGAAAATTATAATAAACACAAATGCTTAATGTAATAAAGAAACTTTTATCCTACATACATGAATACTGAAAACATTAGGTATCTACACTACTTTTTTTGGGCTTCGTGTAACAATTTGGTGACAGTCTACCTATCTAATCTATTTCTACCGGTGTACTTACCTATAGGCAACTAAGTAGGTACCTACTTACTTAGGTAGGTACCTACTATTTATTGCGAACAAATTTTAATTTGGGACCGATCCCAAAATTGTGTAAATATTTGCTTTTGTATTTCGGTACCAAAATTAAAATTATGAATAGGTACAACTACCTTTTACCTACCTGTGTTCTACCGTCTCACCCTTTGTTTAAAGTTCCTACTTAAAACAAAATATGCACCACACTTTCTAACAAGGATGAATAAGGTAGGTAGATTCCCAAGTAATAAATAAATTAGGCTACATAATCACAATCAGTTTAAAAATATTTAGACATAATACCTACCCATACAACCTAAGATAAAGATAAAGGTAAGTAGGTAGGTAGGTCTACTAGATACCTACATTTCTTCAAAACGTCAGATTATAAGTACCTACCTACCTATACCTGTAGGTAACTATTTATTTACAAGATGGTAGAGTGTTAGCAGGTTATCTAGTTACCTAGTCTGTTTTTATTCAGAATTTGATAATATATACCTACTCCGCAATAAAATTTCAATTAACAACAACGTAAGTACCTATGTATTTATGTTACGAGCGCAAAATTAGTCGCTGCAATTAGTCGTAACCTAGAAAATTAGAAAGAGTTAAATGACCTTGACATTCTTAGGATTTTCATTTTCACAGTCATAGCTCTATATTTTTAGATGATCTAGCAAACAAGATCGAATTGTGAAGTGGAAAAATACATGGCTTATGGCCAAAGCTTTCTCATAGCAACCTTTTTCTTCCTATTCCGGAAGATTGTTAGGAACCCAATTCCATTAACGGGCAAGTCTTGTGAAATAAGGCAATCGATGTGTTTTTGTCAACATTTTTGTGCCGTTATACATCATGTGGAAGTTTGCAATTAATGAATACTATAGTACATATCCTGAATTATTATGCTTGGAGAAAAAATAGTTTCAAACGCTTTTCGTTTCTTGAAATTATGAAATAGAATATGGCCAAATTATTTTTAAACCGTAATCTTGATATCAAAAAAATTATAGGAAAGGCGCAATTTTATAGATGCTAACTTTGATGCAGATACATTTAAGGCTTAGACCTTTTATTGTACGTTTTGTTTATTCTATTAGCAGATAAGTACGGATAGTTTGATGAAAATTTCTGATAGTGCCTGCTGAAAACCTCTTTTCTGCGTTACGTCTGTTGCTGTTTTATTTTGGTAGGCGCTACAAACCATCTCTCTCTTCGAAGAATCAATCTCTCTGACGAATCTGACGTCACGAGGCACGTGTACCTATAGCATGTCGCGAGAGGCCGCAAGAGGTGGGCGCGCGGCGGCGGCGGTACCGAGCACCGCACGCATGCTTCCCGCCCGTTTTGTATTTTGATTCTTCTAGTGTGCAACTAAATACCGACCGACCGCGCTCGGTCGTATTATTTTGTTGTCTTACCTCTTTAGTTTGAGTAAATGATACGTTACCACGATATTGACGCTTTTATGTAATTTAGTGGAGTGAATCAGTGATTAGTGCACAGACGCTTTTTTGTTTATTTTTTATTATTCATCTTGTGTACATAATATTATAAAAATGAGAAACAAGCAAAGACGGAAAAGAAAATGTCTGTGTTTGTTTGTTACCTCTACACGCTTCAGTAGTTTAATTATTATCTTTTTGTTTGTATTTATAATTAACTAGTGGCCCGTCCCGGCTTCGCACGGGTGGACATTTATTTTTTAATTAAATTCTAGTAATAAATATAGCCTCATAGTAATTACTCTAAACTACTTTTTTAAAATGGGTCCAGAAGTTTTTCATAATTCATACCTATTGCGTAAATGGGTATAAAATGGATAAATGGATATTAAAAAACTCAAAGAGCGCCATATTCTGCATTGCGCCGTGCAAAAATAATCATGTTCATGTACATGCAATACTAACGTAGATAAACAAAAAATGACAGAACCTTTACAATATTATATTCATCGATAATTCGATGATTATAACAATATTATTAGTGTAGACTAGCTAACCCATGTTAAATATATTGTAATGTATGTAGTAAGCCTTATCCGTGTGCGGTCCACCTTACTCTATGGAAAATGTTGAATCGTGTGGTCTATGGGAAGGCGTCGGTTCTGAACGGTGAATAAAGATGGTGCCCGATATTAAAACGGTTTTCATTTAATATCTCAAAAACCCATCGGCCCCATTGTTTTCTCCATCTACGCCCCACCCTTTGCTGCCTACTTGCTACGTGCCCGCAGGCTACGCGATGCAACTAACTATTACTAAATACATTCGTGTTCTCTGTGACTTTCATCAAACGTCATACGAATACGAAGTCGTGATGAACATTTAATTTGTACGAAACACCGAAGGTAGATTTATTCGTTTCCAGAGCGAAAATTTCAATGTAATCATAAGTTCCCACGGTTGCTTTATGAAACTTGAAAATATAAAACACTTGACACTGTCAAATATTCAAAACGCGATGCCAAAACAAAAAAAAAAAACTTCTGTCATAATGTAACAGATAATCAATGTAAAATCCGCTTCCGGCAATAGGAATAAACATTCTGTCTCCTTCTTGCTCGTGGCTATAGTAATTTAACTCTCCTTATCTATTTTAGCGTGACGTCAATGTATTCAAATCTAACGTCAGACGTATGTACGTCTGTGTGAGTAGAAAATATCAATGTAGATGTTCAAGCAGAAGTTCCCACGGTCGAGGACTTGGCCCTTAAGACCCCATTATTACCAGCTGACTCCCATTGGAACGGCTAGATGGTCACGCCATCTAGTAGAGAATGGCTGAACTACGCACTAAACAGCGCCCTCTACACTCAGCTTCCAACATGTCTGTGATAACACACCACTACATTGACACGTGTTGCAGCTCGCTCGCTCGCATACGTAATGAGTGAGATAAGAATACCACCCAAGATGTCTTCTAAATTGACTTTTTAAAATGCACGTCGTTGATTGGTCGACGTGGGAGAGAATAAACTAGTTTTTACCAGATCACGCCAATGGTAGCGGGGCAGGCATAAGGGAAAAGACGCCATGCTATTTTAGGTGGAGTCGGTGTTAAGAACCTCCTTTATATTCCTGACGTATGCAGTCATTTGAGTTATGGTCGATGTCTGAAGCCTACGTGTATTTTTAAGAGATTTGCTAAATTTTCTTTTGCTCAATATTTTAGGGGAAAATCATGATGAGCGGTTATGAATTGAATGGCATTATTTCAATTTCCAGAAAGGTTGCTGTATTTCTAAATTACAAATAACTAAGCAAATATCTTGAATCTAACCATAACTAGATTGCTTTACTATCGAAAATTATAGGTATATCAGTTAATATGGGCAAAAAAAATATCTAGTAAAAACCGATCGTAAACCTAAGCGGGTTGGTAAAATTCAATATGTAGGTATTCAACCTATACCTACATAGGTAAAAGTCTTAAAGTAGAGATATATTTAGACTTGACTCGATCGCCAACGCGGAAAAATCGAACGTTCCCCAGCCGACAGCTAGTAAAATATGCGCCCCGTCACCGCCTGGTATGACTTTAGAAGGGGAATAAATAAATAGGTAAGTAGATAGGAGCCTATGTAACGAACTCAGGCATATAAGCGACTTTACAATATCGCTTCAAGGACCCCAAAAGTTGCAGAGTTGTATAAAATAGGGGATTATAAGGAAAACTGAAGAAAAACAATTTGCGAAAAGAGAGGAGGCAACGTAAAAAGAGAATAAATTCATAAACTTACCAACATTAGACGGTAGGTACGGTCACGAACAAAAATTATAATAAGATAGGCCGGAGCCCACTACCTGCTAAGGTGAAGGGACCGAATCGTTAACATTTATTTCGGTGAGTAGGTACAGGTGGAACAAAAAGGGTTTGACAAAAAGGCTTAGATACTCCGAGTTTTATTAAAATTGCTTTTAAAAGGTTAGGTAGGTGGTTCGACCAAAGTTGATTAACATACCTATACCTACCTACCTATACTTAAGTAGGTAGGTACCTACTCAGTAAATATAGTAGGTACGTATGTAAATTTGATATTTTGCAGGTAGGTAGAGGTAATACACCACCCACCTAAGTAAAAAACGACAAATGATATGAGAAACATCAAGTAGACCGTAAAATATATTTACGAGTAGGTAGCTACCTATATTTAATGAAGTGTTTATTTTTTGTATACAAAATTACTAATTGAGAACAACAAAAATATATATAATAAATGGTTTCGCATAAATTTCTCCAAGTCTAGACTCGACATCTATAAAAACAATAATGACTCATTACCAAAATACTACACAAAAGTTTAGTTGCGTATCAGTTCGTTTATGACCAGTTTATGGTCGAAAAAACATCCCCGTGGGAACTTTAGTACAGAAGTCAAGTGGCGCCTCGCCCGTCAAGTCGTAAAACTAACTCTTGAATGAAACATCGACCCATAATTGGCACATTAAAATGTCGTCCATTGACAAAATTTTATTGACACAGTGTAGGAAGGATAACATACAACAGGTGACCGTAGGTTTTACGAGCAAACTCAGGCGCGTGCCGTGCCATAAACCAGCGTCGAAATCGTAAAATCGTAAGAGCTGTTTAAATCGCCCCTAATAGAACATTAGGTATAGTTGTCTCAATGACGTGTTTAGTTTTATGTCATTTTGTTTAAGTAGGCGCCTCAATAAAATGGGATGACGTAGCGGAGCAATAAAAACAGCAATATAACTGCCTAGACGCACTCTAGACAGAAGGAACTGTGACCACTTTGCGTCATTTGCGATAGTGGACCTGTTGTCATACACTCTTCAGATTTTATTGACCAGCGAGGCACTAACTCCAGATAATGCTCCTCGCTAGTCATAAAACATAGGTAGCATCTTGATTCTATAATAGTGTTCTCAATCAAATAGATACACATGAACCTACATGAATATAAAATGAGTATAGATTTATCCTATATAGGTAGATAGACAAATCATACATTGTCATTGTATGATTTTGGTACCTAATCAAACTTCATTTAATGATTTTGAAAGTGACTGTACCTACTTTTAGTCCTCGGTGCCCTTAACGTTTGGGAAACGACAAGGGGAGGACATTTGATATCTTGTGTCCTTATAACTTTATACCTATAGAGAAATCTTTATACGTATTATAATAATTGAAATCAAATGTATCGACCTTTGTTGTGAGTTGAAGAGATAGGTCAAGTGATAACGCGCACGCCAGTCGAATACTTAACAGATAAAAGGTTATAGTGGCAACTATTTGTGGTATTGTTAAATCATTTGTCTCTGTTTATTATTTGTTATATAAGCAATAATAACGCACTTTTGAAGTTTGTTTTGTCTAGTTTTGTGTAGATCTTATTTTATTTGCAGCGATGATTCAAACGCAGTTAGACGTGGGTTCAAACCCCTGGCTGGCTACGACACATAAGTTTAAAATCTGCCGTCAAGTACCTACCTAGCTAACGGTATGTTCCGGCAGCCTCACTTGAGAGTCAGTTCCATTCCAGGCTATAGGTGTGATTTACCATTTTCGTCCACACCGTCACTTAATTTTAGGTGAACCGTGGTCAAACCACTAGCTTGTCAGCCATTAAAAAAAGCATTGAACAATTGTATTTGATAACCTTGACTTTCAATATTAAGTACCTACCTACAAGAAATTAATAACAAGATTCTAAAAAAATTGTATAGGTACCTACTTAGGTTAGATATTACAGCTAACCAAACTTTACAGAATTTTATTTGTAATTACTCTCCACTTACATAATTACACTACAATTGGCATAGGAAGGTACATAGGTATAAATACATTGTTTATTCTTGGTGGGTTCTAGATTTCTCTAGATCTTTACCTTACCTACCTGCCTACATAGGTAGGTACAACTTGGTTTGAGCAAAAATGCATTAAATCAAGGCGAAAATCTTGTTACATCAAGAACTTTGTTTCCGCCAGTCAGCTGAAAGTTAATAAGATTGGGGTGCGCTTCAAACTCAAGGGGCTTACTCCCACGGGCCCCTCAAGCTACCGGCTCCGGCTCATCAGCTGACCGGCCCTCTGGCTCAATGGCTCTATGAGTTAGCGACTCAGATACGGCCCAGTGGCTCACGGGCTCACTTGCCTACCGTTGTTCATAATTAGCTGCAGACGATTTTACGTGGCAGCCAATAATATTTTATTTACCTACTTGTAGACTTACATTAGAGACTGCTGTGTGTCATCCGTATTCTTTATGTATCTGAAACAAGATTATATGATTCATTAAAAAAAATTTAAAATAAAATAAAATAAACATTGTTAAATATTTTTTCATTGTTAATAATATTACTTACCTATATTGTTTTTGTGTTCCACAATTTAGTCAAAGTTTGTAGGTACCTATTATTCACAATTAGGTAGGTATATAGGTATTGTGGATACCGGTATAAGTATAGGTACCTGTTACATAAATGACTTTTACCTACTTACATAAATTTGTAAAATATTTTGTTTCTATTACCTAATCTGGAACTGCAGCGATTTTAGAAGTTAGATTTACAACACAAATGTACAATTCGCATTCTGCCTAGGTAGATATACCTACATGTAACCAAGCCCTTCCGTCCAAAGTTCGAAACGGCTCGAAATGGGATCATGCGTGGTTAGCGCTAAAATTATCTCGTCCGCTCAACCCACGTAGAGTTCTGTAGGTATCTATTTTAAGGTAACATCTGTCCGTGCCCACGATCCAGTGTTCCGAGCTTGTATACCCATACCTACCTACCTGTGTTGTAGGTACCTGTTAGTGACAGTATGGTGCATAAATGTACCCCGCCATTTTGTTAGCTAGATGTTTATGTGCGTACCTAGATATCTTTCATTAATAGATACAGTTGAACCGCCCTAGTAGTACACTTTAGTTTTCAAACATTCTTTAAAATTTGTTTTCGACTAAGTAAACATATTGATGTTGCCGGATGGTAATCGCCAATTTCGTGAATATAAATATGTGCCTATATCCAAGGGGTTTAAACAAGACAATAAGACAACACTTTTTTGTGACATAAAACAAACAATATCAATGTCTTTTTCATCAATGTCTTTTAACTTTGCTTAAAGTAAAAAAGTTTATAATAAAGTTAAAGTTTTTGGGCTGCCATGATGTACCTACTTACCTACCCAGGTATTGAATATTAATTTCTTCATTATTAATTAAAAAATACTGTTTTATTCATATTTTTCATATTTGACAACCCCGTTGGCTCATTGGTAGTAGGTATATCTAGTACAGGCATATCAGGGCAAACATTTTGTGAATAAACAAATGTTTGTTGTGTCTGGGTGTTTTGTATGTAGGTATTATAAGTATGTACCTACATACATTTACAAAAAAAAAGTATTCATGTATTCTATCAGTTATCTGACTTCCATCACACAAGCTCTGCTTAGTTTTACTTTTTTTTTTTATTCAATATAGGTTCGCGTTTGACCACACTCTGCCTGATGTTAAACAGTAGTGTAGTCTAAGATGGAGCACGCTTACCTAGAAGAAACCTATTTACTCTAGTTTGGGGCCAGATGGCGCTGTGTGTATAAGTAGTCCTACGATATTTATTATTTTTATTTATTTTACTATTAATTTTTAGAGGATATTATAAGTTTGTATTCGTCAGAATTATTTTTGGAAAACGAAAATATTCTCATACATGTTTTTTCAGACTTAAAATGCGTATATTTTGCTGCAAAAAGGTAATACGAAGCCTATTTTGACTATGTACCCATAACCCCTTAGCAGCCCCTCACAATATTGAGGGTAGACAATGTAAGACCGTAAGGCAACCCGTCCAGATCTGATAGTCTATAACCCGTCACCTGGCTCGCAGCAGTAAACTCCGTCTGCTGGTTGTCTACACCGTTTACGAGCGAACGATCGCGTAAAAATAAACCATGCACCACCGCTATTATTACAAATGATACACACTGAATAGGGTTGCCATATTTGGCTTTTAACGCTCGGACATTCTAGATGCAATGAATGCCTCGGTTGTGAATCAGTTTCTAAGAATACAAATGCCAATGGCTGCCTCAACCGAAACTGTTGTGTGACTCGTTTGTTATTTTCGACATTCAAATTATTATATTTCGTTAATTCAAAAATTGCCATTCATGATAATAAAATCGCGGATTTTTTAAGCGGCCCACACGTACACTGTCAATTGGATCGAGATCCGCGATCAAGATCAATGATCGCGATCCAGATTGATAGTCTACGAAGCATATTGACGGATTGATGCTCCTATTCACAAAATATCTAGATATTTTGCACAATATCGCGTACCTACCCCACAATTGGGTTTCTTCTTAGAATCATATTTTCTTTGTGAATCCTTTGATTCACAGCAAAGTTTGTTTATTAAAAAAATTATGTTATTTAAAGTAATAAATACCTAATAATACATACACGGTTGAAGATGTTCACCTACTCCCATTATTATGTCACTGCACAGTGAAAGGGGTGATAGATGTTTGTTCTGTGTCTGGGTGTACTGTATGTATTGTAAGTAGGTATGTATTTACAAAAAAAAAATATTTAAGTATTCTATCAGTTATCTGACTCCCATAGTAGGTACAAGCTTTGCTTAGTTTGGGGTCAGATGGCGCTGTGTGTAATGTCCTACGATATTTATTTATTAATTATTTATTTATTTAGATATTTGCTGCTTAAAGGTGGTTCGATTTCCATATAAATATTTTTTCCATTTATGGACAAATGGAGCATAATTCACAGCTCAGCTACTGGAATTTATTTTGGTCTTTATTTGCGGTAAATCACAAATAGCTGTGATTTCACTGTAAAATTATGCTCCATTTGTCCATAAATGGAAAAAAATATTTGTATGGAAATCGAACCACCTTAAAAATAATCTGCAGTCTATGACATACCTACAAGGAAGAATGGCAACCCTACTGATATACGTTTTACGAACGCAAATATTCACGTTTTTATTTCAAACGTTTATAGTCTCTTGTGCAACTTAATGGCACACTTGAACTTGAGGCTAGTGACACCGTTTGATCCAAATCGTGTTTTATTGTTCTTGTGAATGGACGACGTTGTTTTACGAGCAGCTCGTAATCTGTGACGTGGTTTATAACTCTGTACCTACTACACTGTGACGCGTGAATCATTTGAATGTAGATTGTAAACTTTCCGTTTCGTACAGTTTACATTTTGCGATGCACGCGATTTGGCTGTTAAACAAAGTTTTTATGTTTGAGAATCTTACACGGTCTATTACCTTGTAACATAGTAAGCAAATCGTTTCATAAAATTGAGCGTGAAGTGTGAGGCTGAGGTTTTAAATGCTTATATTATAGGTATCTAATGATTTTGCTAACGCTATTTAAAGTATAGCCTACCATTTATGTAGGTACCTACGACACGTAACACGTAGATACATTACGCATAGTCAGATTTAAATAACTTGCGATCCATCCCGATTTTGCATCGGTGCAATATTTTAGGCACTTTGATTACAAGCCGCTTTAATTACTTTGCATAAATAAATAACGCAGAAAAGAGACACAACACAGCAACAGACGCGGATAGATTTTATTCAGGTTTTAGTTGCGCACAAAATACCATAAAATTAGTTTTGTTTAAAACATAACAACAACATAATATACCTTCCAGACCTATCTACATAATTATGTGTTCAAGTCGCGAAAACTTGGAAATCACAACGATTTTTTTAAATACCTACTATGTTTTGTGTTTACTTTGCTTGCGTTTAATCGCCAACTCACTTGATGTTGAGTAAAGACGCGATCTACGATGGAGCACGTTGCCTAGAAGATAACGATTCACTCTCGTCTTGAAGACACCCAGTTTGTATCTATCAGAGAACACCCACTCGGGTAACGTATTCCACGCTCTAGATCAGAGAAAAGATTTGGAAATATAAATTGCAAAATAACTGAGTTAAGTCGTAATTCTTGAACATTTTAAAAAATTGCTTTATTGTGAATTTATTTATAGAATTATGTGACAATGAATTATCAAAAACAATAGAATTCTTCAAACGAAATGTGAAATACATATTAGGTAGGTGAAAGTTATTAACGTAGGGCTATAACCACAAGAAAGTTTTTAATATAAATAAAAAAAAGCAATAGGTACCTTTTTCACGTTAAAATATAGGTAGGTAAGTTACTTACTAGTTACTTAGGTTTACTTGGTGGTAGATCTCCTTAGCAGGAGATCGTCTAGGTAGGAACCACCGCAGTACCAGTTATTCTGCCGCCAAGCAGTAGTGTGTAGACATTACTGTGTTCTGGTTTGAAGGGTACTGCAGCTAGCGAAATTACTGGGCTGTTGAGACTAACCATCGAACGTCTCAAAGTAATGAGCGCCAAAGCAGTGATGCCCTGAACTTTGTTTTGTTACTCAAAGTTCTGTGTATCGCTGCAATGGTCATGGACAGGCGTTATCTCTTACCATCAGGAGAGCGTCTCGTTCGTCTCATTACTTTTTACATTAAAAAAAAAAAGTACCTTCTGAACATAAATAATATCACCGAGATGCAAAAATACGGTCAGCATTATATTGAACCTGATGTAGATGCCAGTTTCCACAAGTTACGTTTGAAACCCTTGTTTCCCTCATATACTTGTACAGTCCTATTTGTACAGTCACATCGAGAAACGATAAGTGGAATCGACGTGTCGCCTTCACCCCGCTTATCTTTTTAAAAAACATTGCCCCCAAAGGTGCCCTCTGGAAGAATAATAAGGGACGGAAAAAGAAAAATAGTGTTACGCTTTCCCGCGACCCCGAATTTGCATTACGTTTTCATACATATTTCCAAGGTAAAGTTTTCTGGGGAAACAAATAATAGACCAAGTGCATCTGGGGCCACATTAAGGGACATCTTTTTATTCGACTGGAGTTTTCGTAAATATTTTTGTTATTGGCCTTATGCCTCCCTCGGCTGGGCCGTGTTTTCCAACGTGCCTTTCTATTTCTTTCTATTAGGGAATTGGATAAGTAAACCGTGCATTATTGATGACTCTTCTTTTGCTTTCGTCTTGATAAGTTGTTTTCTTACTTGAAGTTTTGTTATAATACCTACTATTACTGTTGACAGTTAACAGCCCTGTTGGTTCATTGGTAGTAGGTATGTCTGCTTCGAGAGCTGATGGGCGTGGGCTCGATTTCCACTCAGGACTAACATTTGTGTGACTAACATCAATGTTTGTTACGTGTCTGTGTATGTATGTATTATAAGTATGTATTTACAAAAAAAAAGTATTTAAGTATTCTATCAGTTATCTGTCTTCCATAGCACAAGCTCTGCTTAGTTTGGGGTCAGATGGCGCTGTGTGTAATGTCCTATGATATTTATTTTATTGTATTTTACTTATATGTACCTACCTACTGTTGTTTATATATTAAATATTCGTAGAAACTTGAGTAGGTACACCCTTTATTTATTAGTTAAAACAAAATAAGTATTGAAAAGCCATTTAATTTAATTTATACACTTAAAATCGTTTTCCTTTATTACGAGCGAAATGTACTCTCTTGCGATCCAGTGAAGCAATGCGTCGAGCACTTTGGGCACATTGTCTGAAATTATTTATTTTTATTTATAATCATAATCATACCTATTAGTAATAGGACAATTACAAGTCAGACATATTTATAATAATTAATAACAATTATAATAACTGTGAGAGCAATGTTAAATTATATATTCAATTACAAAATTGATACCTAAAATTGCAAATGTAATGCAATTAATAAAAAAAACTGCAATAAGAAATTTCAAGTGAATCAAAATAAATTATATAAAAATATGTCGAACCAAAAAATAATTGTCAAAAATAATAATAGTACAACTGTAATTAACATAATCAATGAATTCATTATATCTGTAGAACGAACTGTGTCTTATGCTGTATATATAGTATAAGATTGAAGCCAATATCTAAAGTTAAAAGATAAGATCAAAAACACAGTATTTTTAAACATTACTATAAATGTCAGATTCCTTAACCATGCTTTGCAGGTCGGAGACATTGAATAATTAAATAAAGGAAGCGACAAAGGGTATTAAGAAATGGGTAAATCACGTCATGAAAATTCCCGATGGGGACCGGAACGAATATATCCTGTACTGATACCCAAGGGAAGACACCAGGTTAAAGGTTCAGACAGAAAAAAAATATGGCGTGACATTGGAGACATCTGAAATTACCATAAATGGCATAAAACTGAGAATTGGGGGCGGGCACGGCATGAGAGCAATGAGCATGCACTGATATACACAAATTCAGATATCCAATGAAACAAAGTGTTAATATTTCTTTACACTAAATGAATAAATTATACGGATAATGATACCCACATCATTTATTTAATATAATGTATCTATTAGAATAAGGATTGAGTAGTACCTATGTTAGTATAAAAACGTGTAAGTTATTTGATGGTAGATATTCTTAGCAGGACGTCTTCTAGGTAGGTACTACTGCAGTAGCAGGTATTCTGCCGCCAAGCAGTAGTGTGGAACATTACTTTAAAGGGTACCTACTGCAGCTAGCGTGATTACAGGGCTGTTGAGACTAACCATCGAGAGTCTCAAAGTAGTTAGAGCTTAAGTAACGAGGTGCTGTAATTTGTTTTACTACTCAAAGTTCTATGTATCAATGGTCATAGGATGTGTCTCGTTCGTCTCACTAGTTTTACATAAAAAAGTAACGCAGAACAATTGGAAACTTTATGTACCTACCTATACCTACCTATATTTATTTAAATTTTGCATGACTATACAATTTTAAAGGTTCACACCCAGTGCTCAAACAGGTATACCTACATAAATATAAATACGATTATAATTTTAAGAAATCGACTCGAAAGAAGGCCATGACCGCAACCTCATAAAAATAAATTCAATATTAAAACGAGTAGCTGTCAAGAAAATAAATTCGTAGAACCTACGAGATAACCTCGAATAATATTGAAAGGATTTTCGCTTAAGAAATTTTTAATCAACCGGAGCGAACTCTCTAAATACATAAAGTGCAATATTAACACCGTTCGTGCATTACGTGTAGCGCCAAAATCCGCTAAATGTGCGGATAAAATCACATACATTATGTGACAGCGCCCCACATGACCTTACTTCGAGTATCTTGACTTTTGGAAACAGGAATAACGTATAAAATTCAACGTTCATTAGCCACTTTTCGGTCGGTTGTTTGTTTCGTATATTTTAACCAGAGACGGTGTAATGTTATCTTATATCTTGCATGATGGGGCGCCGAGATTGCTACCAAAGAGTACTACGGGGTGGGACTGACGGAAAAAAAATTGCCTGTTTTTATTTTGACTACTTTTTTATTATAAACTAGCTGCGCCGCCAACCTAACCTAAAAAGTAGCTTAGTTATGTGTTAATCCAGGGTCTCAGCTACCCCGATACCAAATTTCCTCTAAATCCGGTTTTTAGTAGTTTTTCCGTAAAAGAGTAACAAAGATACATCCATACATCCATACCTACACAAACGTTCGTATTCATAATAGTAGTAGGATAGGCTTGCGTTTGACTGCCATCTTGCCTGGTGCTAAGCAAAGATGCGGTCCACGATGGAGCACGCTTGCCTAGAAGTAACTGATTTACTCGCTATTTGTAGGCATCCAGATTGTACTTATCAGGGATCACCCACTCGGGCAGCAAATTCTATTACTTAGCGGTTCGTACGATAAAAGTAGATTTGAACCATTTAGTTCAAGTCTTAGGAATATCTACCATTAAGCTATATGTTGTTTTTTAGAGTTCCAGGCTATGCGATAGTAGAATGGGCAGGGTAGAAATAGGTTATGCAGATCTGAAGCGCACTCTTCAAAATTTATCAAGAAATAGGATATTTCATTGCTCACAATTTTTTTCACCCGTTTAGTGCGAGTCTCATTGATCTTTCAAAATAACTGATAACGTTGTCTCCATTATCTTCACCGATCTGCTTCTACGTTGTCGCATGTCTCTACATTTTTTTAAATTAAATAAAACCTTACGTCCACAAATTTAAATTACGCAGAGTTCGTCTGACTTTAATTAATTTTTACCTTAAAACATCACATTTTTAAGCTTTCTGGAATTTATTTGAAGTAGTTCTTAGTAAATCTGTCTTTGAAGTACGTTAGTCTATTTAAATGAGTCAATCCAGATGAAAGCTGCCACGCTCTCTGATCTTCGATTTAATTGGGCATCGACTGTGCTTTAATTAACTCCCTTCGAAGTGAATATCTTAATCTTTTGGCCCCACAATAATTGGGATAGGTGTGTATAGGAGGGTTATCTCCGTCCACTAGCTTCAAACTGGTATCGATAAAAAAGGAAATTTAAAATGTTTATGGGTGACGTTGTACCTCCGGCATTTTCTCAGACGGGTTTGTTGCCCGGACTTTTTACTAAATGTCAGATTTGGTAAATAAAACTAGTATCTAATGACGCCCCCGCCCACAACCCATTCACATTTTAATCTACGTAAGATTATCCACATAGGATGTGAACGCACACGGCTATTTTGTAATCTTATGATTGGGTATATTGGCTGCCTACGCGATGTTTATTTACTTTATTTTTTTGTCCCTTCACTTTACTTTCACAAAGTACTCAATATAAGAGTATATTGAGCAACCTGAAGGCATTACCTACTTAATATTCTGTTTTAATCCGGCATCTATGGCTTGCTCGATTGGTAGATATTACGGGTATTCGACAAACATGGCTTCGTTATTTTCCGGTGGAACCCTATTGGGTATTCGAAGAACTTGTGCAATAGACACGTTATACAAGATGCGTTTCAATTGGAACTAATGTCATTTTTAGATGCTTATACTGCGTAAAAGAATTCTGTAAGTGATTCCTGTCGGGAAATTCCTTTCAAATGGAGTTGTTTAGAAGCCAGAAATACCAGACACTTGTATTTCTTAATTTTTTTCTTGGATGTAATTTTGAAATACCATCGAGTACAATGACGCTTTTAAGCTTCCTTTTACACTCAATAACTTTGTCTTTAGCGTCTGTTTTGTAGATAAACGTGTTAAATGTCGACATAAAAAAAACAAACTAAACTAATATCAGCTTTAAAAAATGTGGTAGTTTTGGAATAGTTGACTTATATACATAAAACAAGCATAATGCTCAACAGCTGTAGAAAGTCAATCTTGACTTTCAATTGGGCAATTTGTAAGAAAATGCAATAAAAAATATATTTTGGCACACGTAACTTTTCTGCTGTCGATACAAGAAAACTGCAGGAAATGCAACTTGGTCTTATATCGGGAAATGAACACGACATTCGCATGCGGCATAGATTCCACTCTCGACGGAATAGGGTATGCACCTTGGGGGTTAAAAGCTTTTCCGATTATTACCTACAGGGTTGCTACTCCGTCCGATATTCTTGGTAAACAACACACTGGCGTTTCATCAACGACTTTAACGCTTCAAAGTTCAACTAAAAATTTACATAAGTAGGTAGGTACATGAACAAAAATGTGGTGCAACAATTCGTCTGAATTTTTTGTAAATAATACTCGTATCTTCTGTTTTACTTTATATGTAATTATTTTAAAAAGCTCTGAACATAGGTAAATTACAAAAGTTTTGATTTTAAAACTCTTGATTCCCATTTCTTCTCGACTTCTGAACCGCGTTCCGCTAATACCTAATGTATAGTCTTATTGTTAAAACGAAGTTTTTAAGAACGACATTTCATTTTATTTTTCTAATCAATAAATAAATATCGTAAGACATTACACTCAGCGCCATCTGAGCCCAAACTAAGCAAAGCTTGTACTATGGAACTCAAATAACTGATAGAATACCTACTTAAATACTTCTTTTTTTTTTGTAAATACATACCGATAATAAATAACGCATTTAATTGTGCCATTGTTAAACAAATAGCCATACGTAGAAACACTAACGTGTTGCTAAAGATTTTAAAGTTTTTGTTTTAGTTACATGGCATACCTAATTATACCGAAAACAGACTTCATACATTCGCAAGTTACTAAATCGCCAAACTAAAAACGCTAGTATGTTTGCACCCTTAGCGAAGACTGAAGAAAAATAGTAGATGAATTGTTACCTACTTGTATTTTGCCGTAAGTATTTCTGTTGAGTAAAGGGGTTTTTGTGCCAGACGGGGTAGTTTTCTTTAATAAAATGTTTACTTTTTCGACAGGGTTAGTTTTTGCTTCGTAGTTTATTTCTTTGGCCATAGTTTTTGCTGAGTAGTGTCTGCAGTTTTTGCCATTAGTTTTGGATACGAATATTCGAGACAGTAAAAATGCTTACATGTAGGTATTATAAGCATCCCTTGTTCTTTTTGTAAATTGTATTGTTTTTTACGAAAACAATGCCCGGTTTTCTAAAAGGTTTACGACATATTTTTGTGCAACAAAAAACATGTCATTGAATAAAAATAAAACTACAGAATATAAAATAAACAAACTGCTCTACTGTATAACAAAGAAAATGATGCCCTATCTCCTACTTTGTTAAGCTCAATAAATATTTCATCACAATAAACATAAAATATGCATGTTTTTCACGAAAACACAATATATTTTTGACACAAAATCTCCGACCGCTGGCAACATTATAACTCCCAATATACCAAACATCTGAAGTCTCCATAATTCATACAAAAACACGACGTTAAACACATACTTATAATTTATAGATCTCATAAACAACAAGCATAATGTTCTGTTTCAGCTAACAAGATCTCTAGACTCAAAGGGCGCTTGTTAGAAAACTGAAACAATGGCGCCCTGTTAGAAATAGAGTGACGTTACAGAAGCTTTTGAAATATAACAAGGTACCTTGTTAATATAGGTTTCTATATTAAAACCCGGAGCAATGGCTTGGCTACGGTCCAATTAGATATGAATGGTTTGAATGATTAAAATGTGGACTTTAAGAAATATAAAACATATACCTATATATATATATCTCGCTCTAGTTGAAATATTAGTTAAAAAGTACCAACAAATAAATAAAAAGTTTCTTAAAAGCTTTTCTATTCTATTATATTAGTAATTGGTTGACATCTCTTTGCCAATATCTATTCTCACGGATGATAAAGTTCTCACTTGTTTTACGTGTTGGTGAACAAAATATATATTTATATACAATTATACATACATGTACTAAAACAAAGAAGTATAAACCTGGTTTTTGGATTCTTGTACACCTATTTGAAATGATTGTAATAAATATTGGTATAATATGAAGAATTTTACACAGTAGATAGTGGCTAAAATAAAAATCATACTTGAGTATGATTTTTATTTTATTATTTTACATGGAAAACAAACAGCTGCTAACTTTGAGAATAAATAGAAACGTCTTAAAAATCCTTTTAATTCGTCTTCTAGTCTTTCGGGAAAAACTACATTTAAGATAAAAATAAAATTGTATTTTAGTCTGAGAAAAACACGAAAATATTACATAGATGTATTGATTGGTTATGGATGCTTATATACTTATACTCGTAAAGGTAAATAAAATACATAGAAAGGTAAATAATAAAAAAACTGCCCTTAAAATGTTTTACAATTAATTGAGAATTAAGAATTTAACCAACCATAAAATACACATGTAATTAAAAACTGAAAATTGAGAGATTTTGTTTTAGTGAAATTTAAGTAACACAATAACTGATTTTATAAAGTCCACAGTTACAGTACTCACCTTTGATAACTACACGGGAGCAACGTTACCGATTTGAACAACATATACTTATCTAGCTAAAGATTAACTGAGTCTATGTAAAAGCGGCTTAAGGTTGCTATTTTTTAAGCCAAAATACAAACATCAATTGATATAAAAATCTATTTTTTCACCGTACAATCCACTTGTTTTGAATCTATATTGGACGTATTTAGAGCTGATCTTATTTATGAATGCAGGGTGTCAAAACATGAGCGTAGAGGCTTATCTAAAAATGTTGAAAACATGAAGATATTTTGGATGTATCTGGGTGGGTAAGTAGGTATAGATAGTGAAACTATGTTTCACAGTCAATTTATGAATGTCAATAGAAGGACCAAGACTACAACGAAATAAAAGTACTTTATCACTGCTAAAGTCAATAAAAGTGTTGGTTTTCTTGATAAACCTATTTTGATGTATATCAATAAAATTATTCTGGAGTTACGTACGTAGGTATGTATTCATTTTATTTACAACTAGCGGACGCAACCCGGTTTCACCCGCGTAGTTTCCATTCCCGTGGGAATACAGGGATTAAAAGTAGTCTATGTCACCCGGAGATAGTGTAGCTTTCCAACAGTGAATGAATTTTGGTTATCGGTCCAGTAGTCTTTAAGTTTATTCGTTACAAACATACAAAAATCCAAAAATACTAATCTTTCCTCTTTATAATATTAGTGTAGAAAACGAATTAAAATTATAACACACAAATAACTACTTAAAAATACTTATATAAGTATCGTTAAATTATACTTACCTTCCTACCTACACTATTTACAAATGCATGAAAACAAATTAATCTAAGAGTCCATCAGAGGAGAGAAATGTGGCCAGAATGCCGGCAGCATTGCCACGCTGGATGACAATACAAAGCTTTTGACCAAAGTAGATGGCAGCATTCTGGTCACCTGAAGCGTCCTCTAAACGCTTGGTCAGGTCCTATAGATCGTGATCAAAATTAATTTAACCTGATTATTTCACTGACTAGTTTTTACGACACGTAAATAAATGTATTTAATACAAAAATGGAAAACAAAGTTAAGAAAACTGTTTTGTTCACCAACACGTAAACTAGTGAGGACTTTATCATTCTTGAGAATAGATATTGGCAAAGAGATGTTAACCAATTATTATCAATATAATAGAATAGAAAAGCTTTTAAGAGGCATATTATTTATTTGTTGGCACTTTTTAACTAAGACTTCAGCTAGATCGAGATAGGAGAATACAAGCGTAACCTCAGCTTTTCGGATGTTCTCTGATCTCTATTGGCTATTTTCCAAGTTGGCACCGGCATTTTTCACAATCCAACCCACCAGACCAATATTTTATACTACATGTAGAAACAGAAAATCTTCTCAAAAGAATATCTCATGGACAGAACATTATTTAGACCTAATTAGTGCAGATAAATAGCATCCACATGTCACGGTGGAAACGTTAATAGGTCGTAACTTTGAATTTTTGTTTTATCTGTGGCTAACCTACATTTTAAATTGACTTTTGGACTACATTATGTAAAGCTAGAGCGCTAATAAATTTCACTGTTTATCGGTTAACAGTTAGACGGTTGTCTATGATCTAATATTGGATCGAATCATATTTCTACAGACCTCATTAGACTTTTTGCGGTTGTTATGAAATAGTGAAATCATCATAATCATAACCAGCAATTACATCTTCGTTGCTGGGCTCTGATTATTTAGTTCATATGGAATTTCATCTCAAAATCGCGTATAAGTAAGCTCATGAAGTTTATTATTATACGCGATTTTTACGTGATTACAACGGTAGGTAGTATATTATAACAAAACTTGGTGATAGATTTCCTTAGCAGGAGGTCATCTAGGTAGGCATCACCAGAGTATCATATATTCTGGCGTCTAGCAATAGTGTGTTAACATTACTGTGTTCCGGTTCAAAGCGTAGGTACTACATCTAGCGAATTTACTGGACTGTTGAGACTTAACCATCGAATGTCTCAAAACAATGAGCGCCAAAGCAGCAATGCCCTGGACTTTGCTTTGTTACTCAAACTTCTGTGTATTGCTGCAAAGGTCATGGGCATGCGTTATCTCTTACACAGGCGAATATGTCGTTGGTCTTATTAAATTTACATTTTAAAAAAAAAGCCATGACACATCTTGTTGCGTTATTAAATTTAATATTGGCATAGTACAAGTTCATGCGAATTCAACCCGAATTGCGCCGCGGTATGTAAACGTCTTTATACGTGTTATGTGCTTATACGGAATAAGGATCTTGGCTGTAGCAAGGGTCCTGTTTTTGAATTCATATTTCGCGTATTATGAATAGCAAAGGCAAGCAAAAGCTATTTAGTGTAGTCTCTGTCATATTACTTCCAGCTGCCGTCATCTTCCATACTCACTATATCAAATCTCAAGGCGTAGAATAAGCTATAACAATAATTGTATTGATCATATTTTTAAATAAGTAACGACGAAAATACAAATAAATGTATGCAGGGCTTAATGAATGATTTAAACCTTTAAAGCCAAAGCTATCACATATTTTTTTTTTACATCGGACTAGGCATGCGTTTGGCCACGATCTCACCTGGTGAAAAGCGACGATTTGACCGAAGATGTAGCACGCTTGCCTAGAAAATACCTATTCACCTGCCGTATGTCGTATCGTATCGTATCACATCGTATCACATGTCGTATTAGAATTTTTATTCATTCAAAAACAAGGCCTATATACAAACATAAATCAGATTTTAATAAAATAGATCGTCATAATAACAATCATTATAGGCTTGTTAAATAAAAACAATTAGGTAATTAAGTAAACAACTAAACCATACAATGATTAAAGATACTTATTAAGAGTTATAATTAATGCTATTAAAATCTAAATGGCGTTAAAAACATTAAACTTCCCAATTTATTGTAATATGCGTGTCCGTTGGGAATAACGTTTTATCTTTTACCTGAGTTCAATATTGAATCGATAAATTAATCCGATGGCGAAGTACCGACGTGTCGTAGGTTATTAAACTTGTATATATTTACCTCAAACAGTTCTCACAAAACAAGTAAAATTTCGTGTTCTCATGACTGGACATGAGGGCAATACTAATTTGTGGGACAATAACCGATATCCCTATAGGTACCTACGTGACGGGAGTCATCACGACTCGAAAACAAACAGTAGGTAATGGAATTTTCCGAGTAAATTGGGTTACGTAATGGAAGGCTATATGATAGTGTCATTTGATCTCAGAATGGACAAGTCGACGTATTTTATGAAATATTTACTTTTCTTACAGAATGCTTAGTAGATACTATTTGTGTATTGATAAAATTCATATTGTTACTTATTATGAGTAAACAATTAGGTTAAGTAGGTATTTATGAATGGAAATAATTGAAGAAATTTATTAGACGATCTTTTTTCTTTTACATCGTAAACTTCATGAACAATGTGGTTAGGAAATTTATTAACCACCAGATAAATGAATGCAAGACTATTTATTATTAATTAGATACCTATCAACGTTATTAATTATTGTAACACCTTTTTTTGACGGTTCTTTTGGGGCACGCTTATTCTCGAAAATTGTTGAATAAAGATTATGATTTGAATTATTTTGTATTTGGATAATTTTGACCTATTAAAAAATTAATAAATATTATTTCTGTATGCTACTGTGAGATAATGTATTGTAACTTCATGGTCATAATTGAGTTAAAAGGAATACATTTAGGTAGGAAGCTATACATACTTTAGTACCTATTTGGAATTACGTTTTAGTAGGTAGGTACAAGCAATGAACTAAGTAGGTACGTATGATAACTTCGGCGTAAGATATGTTCATGTCTCTTGCTAAAGAAAATGCTCTACTAGCAAAATATCTAGCTTATCATATTTCTTATATCTCAATGGTATAAGAAATATGATAAGATGACTACTTGATTTGTGCTCACTTACGAGTATGAACATTGGCGGGCGCGTTGCCAAATCGCGTCCCATAGTGGCCTACAGTGACATGAAATATGTACAAACGTCTCTCAATGACAGAATTATGCGATAGACGAAAATATTGATTCCGACAGCTATGGGAAATTCTTAGAAGAAACAAATGACAATCGCAAATAAACCCAATAAACAGAGATTTTTCTTGAGCGGCACGTCTTTCCTAGTTCATGTAAAATATGCCCCAGAATCCTTGTTTACTTTGCCATAGTGGCGTGGCTGCATAATGGAGCAAATCTTTTTGGTAAGTTTATCGGCTTGTTGTCGTAATATTTTTCGTCAGTTTACCTCGAGTTTCGGAGTCACGCTTCTCTATCGTAAGTGTTTACGGCACAACTTCAACCAAAGTTATCTATGTCGATAAAACACCGAGGACACATTTCAAATTACACTTTTTTATATTTATTAAAAAAACTCAGCTTTTAACTCTAAGACTGGACGATTCACTGTACATTCCGAGAATGACTGGAAGCAATATCTATCACATGCAAGGTTTATGTTTTGTTAAAAACACTTTGCATTCATTTGAACAAAAGTTGCGTAACAATTCTATTGTTTTCGACGTATCGAAAAACACCTTAGTCTGTTCTTTGGCCTTTTGTTGCCGCTTTTATAAAGAAACTGAAAGTGTATTGTTAGATTGTAAAGTTTACTTTTTGTGGCCATAAAAATTTAGAGCATAAACAAAAAATTAAAAACCCTTCCGCGTTGGTACAATTGTTGCTTCGGAGGTAAGAATCAGTTTGAAATTACAGGTGAAATAGTAAAGGTGGTTTGTGCGCATAGTGATCTAGTGTATTGTCTTGGATGTGACATTAATGGTTTCCTTTTATTCGTAATCATTGATTTACTGGTGCGGTCAGTGAAAGTACAATGAAAGGTATGGTTAGTTCGTAAATCTGTAATTGTAATTCTTTGAGGTAACTTGGCCAGTGTTAAAAAAGTTGCACTGATGTTATCGGGGAGCAGTTTCACGAACAACTACACATGAGGCTGTAAACGCATTGTTTTTCTGATAAAATTAAATGCCAACCTTAATTATTGTAGCCGTTTTTATCCTCGTAATTGATATCGAGCAGTTTTAGTACTCACACAGCGTTTCACAGGATGCGCAATGTAAATAAAGTTGAACATACTTACCAGAGGAATGAAATACTTAGTTCATTTATTCTATTTTCTTGCTTCAATGTACCTACTTACATGTAGACAAGTAAATACTCGTATTCTACAAATGAGACATGTATGTACCTACTAAGGTTGTCATTTTCTTATTTCTTCTGAAATGCTTTATACCAAACTGCTACTGTAAAGGATATACCAATACGGTTAAAGGTTTGGTAGGTGCATTGTCAATTATTTATCTAAGCTCGGAATATAATGAATACTCCTAAAGTTACTATACATACTATAAATATTTATTGATATCTAATTCAGATTAATGATAAATACATTATTTACCTACTTAGGTATATTATGTAACTATACATTTAATACCGCAAAGCTAAACACTCTGAATAGAATGGTGATTGATAAAATCACGCAGGAATCTTAAATTTTTCTGATATTTAAGAAGTATCAAATGTTAATTCAGCTGATGAACTATATGTGTGCCAAATTTCATCCAAATCCGTTCAGTCGTTTTTGCGCAATTGAGTAACAAACATTTATAATATTAGTAGGATTGGTATAGAATGTTATATTAAATACGAAAGTATTGAGTAGATACACGGTGTGTTTGTTTTTTATTTCTCCTTTCTGTTGAAATAAGAATATTTAATTCAGGACAGCATAACTTGTACTAACATAAAGGTTAAGTACGTTTTCAAGTATTTCCTTTTAAAAGGAAAGTCTCAATTTTTCACCACTTTCTTCCCATTACTTCTTAGAGCAACAAACAGCAAGCCATATTAGGCCGTGTGTCAACACACCTAAATTGCGCTATCGGCACCCCACAGGCCTATTGCCACCCAAATGCCAATTGCCGCCGCGTCTTTCTGTAATCAACTCTTTATTACAAAAGAAAAAGCCTGGATAATAACGCACGTAATAACAACGTGTCACGCTTAGATACGCTGTATTTGTCACGACGTTTGACACGTTTCACAAATATTGTGCTACAGACTGCAAATACGCTGAAATGGGCGTATGGAACAAACATGGGGCTATAGCAAAGTAAATAACTCGATATGAAATTGCGATGTTGATTGTGTCTGTTTGGTGCAAAGAGGCACGTACTAGTATTATGGCTTGTACGATTTTTCGCACGCTTCGACGATTTTTCCATTATTGTTTTGTTTTACCAGAGCTTTGATATATGCTGAGTGCAGCGGTTTGTTCAAATAGTGATATCGCTAACATAAGTTTGATGTACTTAGAACCCAAAAAAAACATGTTTCGGTTAAATTCAAGTAAAAGATCGCATGGAGACTAAAGCGGATTTTTGTAGTTATATTACTGTAAACTACTTACATCGACCTACGTCCCAGCATCTCTGAACAAAGGTCTATACTTGTAATGTATTTTGGTTATAATTCTAACAAGTCGCTCCGCCATTCTGATTCATTCAAGTTATCTCAGATGAGTTTGTTTTTAACTTATTGCATTATAGATATAATAAAAGAGTTCCCATCCCCATCACAAGTATCCCCATGATTTTTTGGTTGATAAGCTAGGTGTTTAACCATGGCTCACTTGATGTTAAGTAACGTTGTGGTCGAAGATGGTTAACACCTAACCTAGAATGAAACTGACTTTCAAGTGCCGCCGCCGTAACACACCGTTAGGTGCTTGCTGATAGATTTACAACTTGATGGTGGAAGTTAGCAAGTCGAGTACTAGAAAGTAGGTACCTACCCTACCACCACGCTATGGTTTCCTCGCTTAAACAAAAAAAAAAAGTACCAAACTGTCGATTGTAGCATGTGAACAAACTTGTGAGTATTGAAATAAGTACCTACTCGAAAAAATAGATTAAGTATCTATGCATGTTGCATCTAATTGCCACTTGTATCCCCATCACTGTTTTCTGTCACTTGTTTCGATACAGATGTCAATGACATTCAAGTAAAGGGTAGCTTACATATCTTTTTTTTTTTTTTTTTTTTTTTTTTTTAATGGTAGACAGGCCAGGTGTTTGACCACAGCTCACCTGATGTTAAGTGAAGGTGTGGTCGAAGATGGTAAAGCACACCTAGTCTGGAATGGAACTGGCTCTCAAGTGAGTCTGCCGGAACACACCGTTAGATGCTTGGCGTCAAATTTTCAACTTGAGGGTGGTAGCTAGCCAGCCGAGTACTAGAAAGTACCCTACCACCATGCTATGGTTTCCTCACGATGTTTTCCTTCACCGGCAGCTCAAGCTCATTGTTGGGGTTTGAACCCACGCCCTTCGGCATGCGAACCGACCGCGCTAACCACTGGGCTATCATCGCTACATATCTAAAGACGAAGGTATATTTTACAAAATATATTTTTGTGACGAAGGTAATAAATTCAAGTGTTTATGTACTGGTAGATTGGTGTTTTGTTTTTCCAACACGACAGCTAATTTATTTAAAAAGCTCCGATGTGCTAACGGTTGGTTGTAATGAAACCAAAGGTCGACGCCCGTTTATCTAATGATGATGCGAACAACGTCTGTGTCTATTTCATTATGTAAATAGCTTTGATTGTGGGAATTTGTATTTACTACGTGGAGAATGTGGGAATGTGGTATAGTTTCTATAGAAGAAAACAATGTGAAAATTCGCTTTTTGATGTACGATATTTAAGAAATAAGTAGGTATTAAGTTATCTTTTTCTGAAAACGCATTTTATTTAAACTATGTTATGTTGAAATAAAAAAAAACACTTTTACTACAAAGTTGTTTTTAATCCACAAACCCGCGTTCGCTTTAGAAATAGATTTAGATAGAAATTAAACATGTATAAGTAAAGAATAATATAATTGTCATAAATCGCGAACACTACTTTATTATTAGAAAGGTAAAATATATCTTTTATCTTTGTATAATGTTCCATCCGAAGAAATGACGTAGCCGATCAGCTTGCAAAGGAATCTGTATCAAACGGAGCAGAGGTGTACATCGTCCCAGAATATACAGAAGTGTTGGCAAAATATAGATATAAAATATATGAGAAATGGAAAACTGACTATATCAACATATGTTCACAAAAAGGTATCTGGTGCAGAACTTTGCAAGCTGAACCTCCTCGAATACCTTGGTGCACAAACAGCAATCTGCAAAGAGGCTTTATAGTCTTGGCACATAGACTTCGGTCTGGCCACATGCCACTTAATAGGTTTGAATTTCTAATGGGCAGAGTTGAATCCCCCGCCTGCTCTCTTTGCGGGAGCCCTGAAGACGTTTTTCACCTCCTGGTGGAATGTGGCCGGACCAAGACAGTGAGGAGAAATATGTCAATAAAATATGGTGTTAACCCCCGAGATGTTGGCATGTTTCAAGGTATCCTGGCCGCACCCACGTGTGATGCGGCGAGGGCCTTATATGCCGGCATCTCGGAAGTACTAGCCAATCGCAGTACAGATGACGTATTATAAATTTGTAAATATAATTTGTTTTGTAATACGGGGCTGGCATAATCGCATTGCGATAAAAGCCCCTAATAAAAATAAGAAAAAAAAAAAAAAAAAAAAAATGTTCCATAAGACACATCTGTAACAAATTTCAAGTGGATACGTCCAGTAGTGCGTTTTTTGATAATGCCACAGGAACGTAACATTTTTCTGGAATAAAAAGTACCTACCCTAGATAGGTATATCTATGTAATAAACTATCAATAATAAATATGTCAAAATTCATCCAAATGTGTTCCGCCGTTTTTTGCGTGATTTAGTAACATACATTAACACATCTATTACAAGCAAACTTTCACATTCATTATTAATTAAATTAGTACCTTTTTTAATTTAATAATAGGAGGATAACTTTGAGTTAGTAAAATGTAATGAGTTTACAAAAGACCGCGGTAAGTCAGCGGAATTATAATTATCATATCAAAAAAATTAACATGATGCGTTACATCAAAAAGATGTAAACCTTTCTCAAGTTTAATATCTCAAAGACAAAGCGTAAATGAAAATGTATTACAATCAACGTTTGCGTTCCACAGTCAAAATACAGGAATTCCTACTCAGCATCACCGTTCCATTTATCTCCTCAACTTAAAATTGTACCATTTGCATTTTCCCTAAGGGAAAATTTCAAAAACCTCAAAGTTGAAAGAGAAATTTTGTAAAAGAGGAAACTTTAAAACGGACCCTTTAGTAAATACAAGTATAGATGCAAATTGACTCTCCCAAAATTGAACAGGGATTCAAACTTTTACCAACCAGTCACTGATCTCGTCGCTTGGACTTGAAACGTAATACCTAGCTGCGACGATGTTTTAGATATATGTTTAACAGTGGTGAATATAAGGTTGAAAATGGCTAAAAGGCATAAAGTTTACAGGATGTTTCGGGAAAGGTCGATTGTTGTAAAATATGACGGTATTTGCGGGGTGACATGCACCCGACGTTCGAAATTCGAAAATTCGCGGACCTCAATTTAGAGTAGGATTTGTGATAATATGCGAATTGGATATGAAAATGAGGTAAGGCGGTTTGGCTTTCCTGGAAACGTTCCGGCTCAAGTGCCAAAGTTTTGATAACGGTCTTAAGTTCACGACGGCGGCGGCTAATCAAAATCTTGGAAGTTAAGGAATCCTAATTTAACAGATGGAGTTAGTTGTTTTATGTAAACGACTCAAATGAATTACATTTTGTATCTCGATGAAAAGACAAAGTTTGAAATTTCCCATCTTTGCTAATGCTATTCACAATGTAATTTAAAATTGACTTTTTATCTAAAAGCTTAAAATTTCGTTTCTTTTTTTTTTAAGATTGCGGTCTTTGTCAAACGTGCGTTCCAAAATAAAACAGATGCCCAGCAATAAATTAGTTAGCAAAAAGTTACCTATCCACTATAAATAATATTTTTACTGGCAAAATATGACAGATGAAATTCTTTCCATTTTCTGATCCAGGTAGAATATTAATAATTCATTATTTATGACGACCAAAAATATAAACGATTGATATCTTTAAATGGTAAAACGAGCGTGACGATACCAAACCTGTCGATTATTCGACACACAAATTATATTACTGAAACAAGGGTAGATAGATGAAACTTGCATGTAGGTAAGCGGTCCGTTTTCAAGCCTCTCTGCCATAAAATGTATGATAAATGTTGACATCGGCAAGCCCTCGCGTGTCGGCCGAACCGTTCCTTCCCCACTACCCCGGGCTGAGCGATCCCGACCAATCTAATAATACCCGCCACCCCTCGCCCGACTGTCGTACCTACTAAACCACAAGCCGGAAACGCAGATAACTCCAAAGCTCAATTTACAACAGCCGATTATAATCTGGCCATCGAATCGGGGTTCGGTGCACTCGGCACTATATTTAAAAATCGAACTCCGATCGATTTAAAAATGGCCGACGTTTTTGGGTTACTTTTTTTACACGTCCCAACCTGAGATTTCACGGCCAGTGTTATACCTACATGTTTTAATTTAGTTTTTTTTTTAATAGTGATATGGGAAATGACGTTTATTTTGGAGCCATGTTTTCCATAATCAAATGACTTTATAACCTTTGTAAACAAGGTGGGATTGTTGGGCAAGAAGAGACGGGATCGTATCGAATAAGATTACATTTAAATGCATTGCGAAATTGTGATTTTGTTAAAAGGTTCTCAGCGTGAAGTGAAACGATAAACTGATACCCATCTCATAAGCTTATTTCAGGGCCACCTGCCTGACACATGGACATACAAACACGCATTTTATGTACGGTTAAGCCGTCCCATCGCGAATAAATTCACAGTTTTTATAATACGTATCGAATTAAAGCGGGTATTTTTCAAATAATATTCTGAAACGTTCATTTTACAGAAATTTTAATTAAAATATATGTTCGTGTGAACTTTCCTTATTAAGGTGGCTAAATGAATGTACCTACCTATACATTCTTGCATATGATACAACAAGATCATGATATCAGATATTTTTGACGAATTTACTTATTTTCATTACTGAAATCTTACTTTAATAATATTTGCTGATCTCTTCGGGCGAAGCCTAATAGTATAATAATTTTACATTATTATACCGATTCCTATGTGTTTACTTATTTATGTTGAGTATAGATACGGGTGGTCGAATGAAGACAAGTACTTCTTATTTCAGCTTTCTATCTTGTAGCGATACCAATTTCATTAACTTGAGATAGATTTAATCTCGAGTAAAACCCAAGTATAGTCTCAAGAGGCCCAAATTAATTTTAAGAACGAAACAACAAGAAGCTACCTTCACTCACGTATTTTGTATCTCTGAAGTTACGGTTCAATGGAAAGTAGACTGTAACTCTTCTGCATAAAAACCTTCAGATCTGACAATGGGTGAGAGTTTCAAGATGGTAAATAACACAGGCTAGGCATTCACTTGTTCACTTGTGGGCAACGAACAGATGGCCCGAACGATCTTTGGCGTTTTATCAAACGTTATGGTGCTGAAATTATTGTCGGATAATTATTTTGTTAATTATTTAGTTAATTGACGCCTGATTCGACGAAAACGGAGCTCTGGGTCCGTTTAATTAGCTCGCAGCACTGCTGTTGAGGAAATTAAGTAATTCGGCCAACAATTAGCAAAGTGTTTCTTATTTCTGAATGCAAATGTACCGTAATACACTGCTTCCCGTGTTTTAACTCGAGCCTCTCAAAATTACGGAATTTCTTATTAGCAGACTTTTATTTTGAAACAAGCATACTTAGACAATAGAGAGGTGAAAACAGTCTGTTAAGTTTCGACAGAGTTGTAAAAGAAATGCAAATAGAGGGTAGAGCGATAAAGCGTAGGTCGCTGAAATGCTAAGCTTCTTTTTAAGACGTTCTCGTCTAAAGTTCGACGTTTTCCTCTTTCAAGGTAGGTATAGACGTAACTAGATGCCGACTCGACTGTATAAAGACGTTTTCTTTGAAGGGAAATAAACAGCTCGTGTTATAAACGTTTCGCGTTTATAAATTTTAGCGTTTATAAATATTGCATAATATTGTGAGAGTAAATCAGTAAGCCTTTAGTGTTTTTTAATTTAGTAAATATTTTATAAACCAAACTTATAAAAGTTTCACTAACGTCTTTTTTTTATTCTAATAAAAAGTGTCGCAATCATTTTAACTTCGGATTATCAAATAAGTAGATTTTAAACTATGTTTTAAAATAAAATGTTAAGATTTACTAAAGCCAATAGGTATTTAAAGATAAATGTCACGTGTTGATGTCTTTTAGAAGTTATGTATCTATTTAGATTCAAAAGCTGGTACCATTATATTTTACTGATTTTATCAGGTTTTAAATAAAATCTGTAGTCAAACTAGCGGTTTTATTTTTCGGGATAAGATTTAGTATAGGTCTGTATTTGTTAAACTAGAATACTACCTATAACCTAAGTTGTACTTGCAACGCTTTAGACAACAACACGACGTTAAAGTTTCGTCTGTTTAGTGAGTTACATCACCTTTGCAGACGAAAAAGCTACAAAATATATAGGTCTAAAAAAAGACGACAGATCTTTTTGAAATTTTTCTCGCTTTTATGAAATTTTTGGGCCGTACACCATCCGTTAAACCACTCAGACTTGTTTAGCGGTACGTGTGTCGAAGGGTTAACATTCCTTCAAGGGTTCCGTACGCTTAACTCTAACCCAACGGACCGTACCGTCTGGATGGATTTAATAATATCGTACTTTACTTATACTTGTGCTCATTCTGGGTCCGAATAGTTAAATTTTGATATATTACCCCATTTAATTTTGTTTAAGGATTTTCCTAAAATATTTTCTATTTCATGCTACGAGTAACATCCAAATGTTTTGAAGAAAAATTTTATGAAATCTAGAAATGAAAATCATTATCCTCTACAGTAAATGGCGAAATTCACTAAACGTAACAAATATTTTTGTGTTGGCATAAGTAATGTTACAAACATGGTTATGTTATTGACAAATTTCATTATTTGGTTGGCAGATCATAACCTCCTTCAAACGTTGTCTTTTTCATTGCAATCTTATTTTATAGAAGGACTGCACTATTTTAGTAAATTTAGATCTATTTTATTTTATACGTTTTTTATATTTATTTTTATTTTCTTGATCTATTTATTTTATTAAAATGTTATCTTAATATGGTATTAATAAAATCTTGTGGATATTTTACCTGACATTAGAATCAAAACTAAAGATAATAAGGAGTCTTAAATGGTGTTATTAATTTAGTAAAATTAGTCAGCTGTCAAATTAAAGAAAAAATGTGTTGTTTTGAAACGATAAAAATTACACTTTAGTGAAATCGGTCGCTCTAAAAAATATGCACATACCTAAAAATGCACTAGGTAGCAGATTTAAATTTTGGGTCTTTAATAATAATATTATGATAATGTCCTTCACAGCCACTTGATATAATTCAATGCTGCATTTATTTGCGAGTCCTACGCACATTAATTACTTAGCAAATACAGAAACATTTTAGTGTAATTTTTTTTTATAAAAAATTTAATAAAAGTAATAGGAAAATACGCTCTACTGATGGTAAATAATATCGCATGTTCACCATCATCGTTTTTGTTGTTCCATTGCAAAGATACACAGAACTTTGAGTAGTAAAACAAAGTCTGCTACTACTGCTTGGCGGCTCTAGTACTGCGGTGGTAAGATGACCTCCGGCTAAGGAGAGCTACCACCAAGTAAAAGTTTGATAAAGGTATTTTCATAGTATTTTTACTTTTTTATAAATTTGTTAATAAATTGCAAAAATGCAAAATGCTGAGTGCAAAAATTTTGGCCGGCGAAAAGTAGTTTATGGCATTCTTTATTTGTTTTTGTCTCATCTTTAGGTACTGTAGGAACCTACCCATATCACAATAAATTTGTTATGAATATTTTAGTATTTGGCTTTATAAATATATGACTTTAATGGTTCGTTTGTAAAATTACATAGCTACAAATTTCGTGTAATAAGTAGAATCATCATAAGAACCGCTGAACAAAGGAATTTGCTTCCCGCCGAGTCGGAATTCCTTGATGGATACAATCTGGATGCCTTCAAGTCGCGAGTGAATCGGTTTCTTCTAGACAAGCGTGCTTCATTGTAGACTACTTCTTTGCTTAAATCAAGCCAGATGGCGGTCAAACGCAAGCTTATTTGTAAATAAAATATAGATATTACTGTGAACTTAATATGATAAAAAATTATGAAATATTGCCGTCGGACATTTCACATAGAGTCATTTAGCTCCAAACTAAGCAAAGCTTGTACCTACTTTAGAAATTAGATGACTGATAGAATACTTATTTGCTTTTTATTTTGTAAATATGTATATATTTATTATAATTATATATTTACAACAATTCACACAGTGTATATAGGTACATATTATTATAAAATGAAAATGTCACATATCAAATACAATGCCAATTAAATTCAAAGTTAAAACAACAAAATTTAAAAATAGTGGTTTACTCATAATAGGTACATACCAACAGTACATCCGGACACAGAACAAACACATATAGATGCTAAATAGTAAGAAGCTAAATACGTGATAAATGTTGATGGTTCAAGATGTTTAGTTTTTCAACAATTTTTGTATGAATTAAAACATTTACACATAAATAGCTTGATCTCCTGCTGTGCGCATGTGATCATAGATGTGAAAATACATATGTATATTATACTATAAACTAGTATTTTAGGTACATTAACACAGCTATGTAAAATTGTTGCCATAAAGTTATGGTAACGACCAAAAATAGCTATAATTGTTATTTAACATAATCATTTTGCTTCCAGTAAAGTCCCAAGAGCTACTAAATTTGTTTAAATGTCATGAATGAATTTTTTATACATTTAACAAAACTATTCGATAAAAGCCTGATGTTTATGGTGTTCATATCAAATTCATTTTTTTTTTAATAATTACCCATTTAAATGACAATTGGAAGAATTTGAATTTTGGGAATTCATATTAAATATACTTTTAAAGTAACATTTAAGTAGGTAATAAGAAATGACAGAAAAAGAACATATTATTCAAAATGTATTAGATTTAAATAGAGTAGAGGTAGCAAAATTGTTAAGAATATCCGTTTAATATTTATTTATGTGGTTTTTATTTTAATTATTTGTATTTAAATTATAAATTTTTATTTAAATAGCAAAGCATTTTTTTATACTATATTATACATTTTAGTATGTTCATTTTTTACTATTTTGTTGATAATTGTTGAGTAGAGAGTAAATATGTTTATTTTACTAGAATAGAAAAGATACAATAGCAATTATTGAGGGTTGCACAAGGAAACCATAGCATGGTGCTAGGGTACTTTATAGTACTCGGCGGGTAAGCTACCATCAAATTGAGAATCTGCCGTCGAGCACTTAACGGTGTGCCCCGGCAGCCTCAATTGAGAGCCAGTCACATTTCAGGTTAAGTGTGTTTACCATCTTCGGCCAGACCCCGTCATTTAAAATCAGGTGAGCTGTGGTCAACGGAAGTGGTGTGGATACCGGCCAACTATGAAAAAAAAGTCTGAAATCGTAAAAAAAGAATCAGTTGTGTGGAGCAGTTGTTTTTCGTTTATGATTTGAGAGTTGTGTCGATGGTAAAAGTTATTCAAAATGATAAGTACAATGACGTTCTTTCGACTAAGTAGGTACATTCAAAGTTGTAACTCTGTATATTCTTTCATCACATTTTCTCTCTAAATAACGTAGGGTAGATAATTTCTTCGAGCCAATTTATTTTGAAAAGCATGTAGTGTTTATCAGTATTCATGATCACTAGCTCTTGCAAGACAAATCTGAGGCTTCTATCAGTATTTTATACAAACCAAACACGTCCTAGCCGAATGCATTCTACCAAGATATCGCTAACCGAACGCTCTCCATCAAAATCTCATCTAGTCTGAGGACTTGAGGACACTCGCCTGAACAAAGATTCAATGCCATTTTACAATCGAGATTTTGTAAATGCGAATATTCGTATGCAGATCTTATTTCGTGGCTTTGTGCAACTGTGACTGAAGCTAGGCAAGTCTCAAATTGGTAAAGTCGGTCTTACTTAAATTAAACCCTTCCTTATCTTTACTTATGAGGCCATATATATTTAATTGACTAGTGTAAAGTGTTATTTTAAACTATCACAAATATTGTAAAAGTCAAAGTTTATATAAATAAATATCGTAGGGCATTACACACAACGCCATCTGACCCCAAACTAAGCAAAGCTTGTACTATGGGAATCAGATAACTGATAAAATACTTAAATACTTTTTTTTTTGTAAATACATACTTATAATACATACAGTACACCCAGACACAGAACAAACATTTGTTTTATATCACAAAATGCTTGTCCTGGGTGGGAATCGAACCCACGCCCTACAGCTCTTGAAGCAGACATGCTACCAATGAGCCAACAGGGCTGTCGAGTCGAGTCAATGTTCGTATGTTATACTTCACGCTGTAACGGCTGGATGTATTTCGATAACATGTGGAATGGCTTATACCCTCAAGTAATACATAACACTTTTTATTTCTCAAACATCGGATGAAACCGCGGGGCGTAGCCAGTAAGTGAATAAAAAATACAAAAAAATAAGGCTTTATAGCTAATGAGTTTATTTCAATATTCAACTTTACTAATGTTCATTAAGTTAATTTATGATAATGAAATTATTTAGGTGCTTTTAAAATGACACTAATTTACATTATCTATTATTTTAAAATATTTTGTTATGTTTCTTTTTTTTCGAAAAATAAAGTACCTACCTAGTATCTACAAAAGTTTGAGATATAGGTACAACGAAAATTACTCGATTTTTACACATCTCTTTTTTTTCTGCGAACTAAGTCGGAGTCGCGCTCCTTGAAAAGGCCACTGGATTTGACCCAAACTATAGTCGGTCTCAACGTAATTATCCCGTATTAGTAAAACAAAAACATATGTCTGAGATTGTTCTATATACTGAACCTAAAAAAATGTGAGAGTTGCAACGATTTTAAGATTTAGATGTGGTGAAAAATTGTAGAGATACAACTTAGAATACGAAAGTTAGGGTATCTGTCTAAGACGTAATGAAGCACTGCAGAGGGTGGCAGGTGGCGCCCCCTAACGAAGGGATGTTTGTTTGTTACGGCAAGTGAACGCGGCTTAATTCGCCGGGTTGATAAGTAGTTATTTTGCGAAACAATGTTTTGTCCGCTTCAAAATGTTTGGGTTTAAGGGATTAATTCTACCCGGGCCTATGAGTGCTTGTACGGTGCAAAACAAGCCGTAGTATTGCTTATTTGCATTTTATATTAAAATAGGGATTAATACATAACACGCTTATCCTTATTGGCATTTGTTGCGTTATGCGAGTACATGAACGTATATAAAATTATGAAATGTCGTCCTAAAAAAAAAAGAAAATCAAAAAATTTGAAAAAAAAAACAGTAATTGTTCCTTTTTTGTATATTCGTATGTTTTTATTACATTACTATACTACCATATAAGGTTTGTATAAATAATACTAACCGTTTATTATTATATCATAGGGCTTGATGCGAAATCGATTCGATTAGATATCAATCTCGCATAAACGCTGTCCTAAGAAAATATATGAACAGACGCAGATGTTTACTAATGACGTCGCACATGCGCCATATCGATAAAGTCGATGTGGTTCACAAGTTTTCTCAATAAATCTCGATTATGAGTAAATTGCTTCAAATAGTTACTTAGTTCTTTAACAATTCTGTGTATCTAATGTGTTTTCGATTTATCTCTGCAAATATAGAGACAAGACTTTAAGTTAAGGTTCACGTTCTAAAACTATAAAAAGGCCATTAGATAATAGTTTAAAGTAACTTTGTAGGTAATATTACCGACGGACTCTGCTTTCGTCGCAAGCTCTTAAATATTGTAGGTATACAACAGCCTTTAGACTAACGAAGTGCTATCAATTCAAATTAATGAGTCTGTTTAAATGTATAAATAATTAAGATTTAATCAATTTATTGATTTGCCTACTAAATATTTTTTTGATTTCTTTTTTAAGGATCTTATTTGAAGTAATTATTATGTTTTTGAGCGAACTGAAAGCTTTAAATTGATTTAATTAGTATTATATCATTATTAAGTATTATATATAAATATGAATACATATTACATGGTTATTAAAAAGGCACTTATTTACAATGGGATAAGAATGTATAATGCTTAAAGATTTTTTTTTTCTAATTTCAAATAAAAAAGCATCTCGCTTAGAGTTATAAAGCATGAAATTGATTTTGAAGAACTAGCTTATTTGAATTAGTACGTACGTACGTACGTACGTACGTTACGTACGTCCGTACCTTAGTGAGTTGTCCGTTTCAAAATTTTTTAAACCAAACCGTTTTTTAGCCACTTACAGGTTTCCGATTTAGCTGAAATTTGGTAAGCTTATGTAGTTCCGTGGCAATGCAATATTATGGTACTGAAGTACTGAAGTACTGAAGCTGATCTGATGAAGTATCCAGGATGTAGGGATTGGAACTTTCTGATGGTAAACAGTCGAATTTGGGCTAACATTTCGTGTTATCACGGGTACTAAAAAAATTTTTTTTAGTCTTTTTAGTTTAGTATTTTTAATAAAAGCTTGTTTGTAAAATGTTTTTATTTTTAATTTACGTTGGTAATCAAATATTCCTAACATCAATTTTAATTAATAGACATATTTAGGCCTGTTAGGTTGCTAGCTGCCTTTACAAAGTGATATCGTTTTCTCAAAGTGCTGAATTAGACGATAATAAAAACACAACTTTCTTACTTACCAGCATTTTGTTCTACCAAAACAAAAGCTCGCTTCACCCTAAGGGTGGAAAGACGCTGATATTTGTATCTACACTATAGATAGGTATACCTGTTTTGTAAGATAGAGCGCGTCGAAGGAAGGTGCCGACAAACGATATCAATGTATTGAAATAGTGTATTTTGTATGTATTCTACGATTGTAGCTATCGACCTTATCTTTGTCGACGTGACTTGGCTTTTAGGCTTGTTTTTTCTTTGTGTTAAGTTGTCAGAAATTACTTTGTAGCGATGATAGCTCAGTGGTTAGCGCGGTAGGTTCGCATGCCAAAGGGCGTGGGTTCAAACCCCAACAATGAGCTTGAGCTGCCGGTGAAGGAAAACATCGTGAGGAAACCATAGCATGGTGGTAGGGTACTTTCTAGTACTCGGCTGGCTAGCTACCACCCTCAAGTTGAAAATCTGCCGCCAAGCATCTAACGGTGTGTTCCGGCAGCCTCACTTGAGAGCCAGTTTCATTCCAGGCTAGGTGTGCTTTACCATCTTCGACCACACCTTTCACTTAACATCAGGTGAGCTGTGGTCAAAACAACTAGCCTGTCAACCATAAAAAAAAAAAAACTTTTTGACAAGTTTTGTAATGTCAATCCTGAGCTTTAATTTTTATATAGGTATATACCAGTCTAAAATACAGAATTGGCCTTTATGCTCGTGGAATTCTGAATCTTTTGTTACAATAATGTCTATGTATATTGAACACCCAGTTACAAAATAAACATTTATCGTCACATAAATGTTTGTCCTGGTGGCAATCGAACCCACGCCCTACAGCTCTTGAAGCACATATTATTCTACCAAATGTGCTAACAGGGCAGCAAATAGTGACCACCATGACTTTAAAGAAAAAAATGTGACACTATGTGAAAAAAGTCACATTTACTAATTATTAAAAAAAACCGGTGTTAACACTGAAATTTTAATTTCACAACAAGAAAATGTCACGTGATAACAAATCTCGTTCTTTTAACAAGATTTTTTGTTCTAAAACATTTTAGAAGTGCAACAATTTAACAAATCTAGATTAGTTTTTCTCTTAGTTACGTAAAATAAATGTTCAGGTCGTGTTTAACTTTAGCACGCGTCAAAAACATATCCATTAGTGTGACTACTGATTGAAGATATCGTACATACATTTGCACAAATTTACTTGCAACTACAAACAATCCTAGACCACACAATTTGCAACTTTCTGCAACAACGTTAAGGCTGAGAGTGGTATAAGCTAACAGCAAAAGTAAATTGGCCAAACGCGATTGTTGACGTGCTTCAATCAACAGTGGATGTGGCGTACAGATACGCAACTTTTTTCTGAAAAGCGTTGATAAATATATGGTTATAAATTGCAGATTCATTTTAAGCATAGGCTTACTGAAAATATGAAATTTAGAAACAATGGTGCTACCAATGAGAATAACTTATTTTTGCTCTACAATTTTTTTTTTCTGTTCCTTGCCAATAGGTACTGTTTTTTTAATTTTTCGAAGTAGGTACATACATTTTGGATTACGCCGCATTGTTTTAAGCTAATGGTGGTTTTTACCAACTCATTATATTTAGTAATCTACAATATGAACTTCAATTGTAAAATATTTAGTACGACAAACCTCAGTATTAGAATACAATACTATGAAGTGTTCTAATAGGAAAAAACCTACTCAGATACCTTCTTAGGTATAGTAGGTGTAGGAGTAGGTAGGTCGTATAGTAGGTTTTCAGAAAGTACAATAAGTATGGCCTTTAAATTGTCTCTACATAAGAGTATTTTTTTCTGATAACTTTGGTATAGAAACATGGAAATTGAGAAATAAAATCAACGCGCATGCGTCGATCGAAGTAAAAATACAAGTTATATAGAAAACCCTCAGCATCCAAAATATAATGTAACCGCAAAATATCGTTACAGGAAAACACAAATATAGTAGAGCGATCAAATAGCGCCTATCTTTGTTACACAGCACATCGCCTCCCTACAAAGCTCTATTATGGAGCTAAATTATTTCCTACGATGTGCACAAAATGTCGAAATATCGACCACACAGTCTCTCAGTGTTTACCAACAAATGGGGGAAAGTCTCGGACGCATGCGCGAGGCGCACGATCCCAGATAAATACGACGTCCCGACGCCCAGCTGCCCTCCGTTATGCAACAACATTTGATCCAGAAACATCCAAATATATCTCGGCGATCATAAGGAAAACTTTTACACTAAAATAACTTCCAATAATAGATATCACCATCGAATACGACGGGACGTTCATTTTGAGAAAAGCTTCCCTCTTCGGGATATCGAATCAGATTCTATGTAGCTATTAATGCAGTTGGATATCTCGATCTAACTAGACAAAATATAACACTAAGCTTTTACGTAACACCTACGCGGTAATTTACTTATACCAACTACTTCGACATAAATGTAGTTCTGAATATCGCTGTTCATTTCGTGTACACCAACCAAAACAATCGATTGAAAAGTTCACGATTTCAATATTACTGAATAAATAAGTACCTACCTACATAATTTAAACCGTACCCTGTGTGGTGTTGCACAACTGTTTTCAAGTCAAATTATTTTTATTTCGGTTACAAACTTATAGCATCGAGTTATCCGATGAGATAAGCAGACGTCAATACTTACAAAATTCTTATTCAAATTTATTCCAGTCAGTCTTGCAAGACTTAATCCCTATTTCAAATTCCCTCAGAAAGGCTTCAAAGTTTTCAGGCACGGTCTTCAGAAAGTTTGAGTTTGTGAGGAAAATTTGAAAATGGTATTAGGTTTCAGAATTTTCGAGGGGAATCCTTGAAGGAAGTCATTACGCGCTTCCTAACGCCATCTATCCAAAATCCTCGGAGGCTTTTCCGAACTCGACCGAATGCTGCGGGACGTAGATGGTTGTTATGGTTCTGATTTTATTTTCGGTCTTTGTAATGATTTAGTAACAGTTTTAAATCATTCAATATGTACTATGAACTTTATTTACCTGGTGGAAAGTGGATTACCATTGCTTGTCTTGTTGACTTATTACATTTTAGCAATTATAGTGGGTACATAGGTAGGTACCTACTAAGTACCTACATTTATATTGATTGGTAGTGAGGTAAACAATTTGAAATTAATTCGTAAAAATATATTCTTTACTATAAGCAAACAATGACTACTTTTTATTTTCTTATACTCAAATAAAACTTTAATTTTTGCTTGACTACTTACTATTGATTTAGTGATTCTTTTAACATGTTTTTTACGAAAATATGTTGTATCTAAAAATAGAACAAATGCATTTACATTTTATCAATAACATTGATAAATAGAAATTAAAGTAGGTACTAGTTATTTTATTATGAAACTTAGACGACCAAGTATGACACAATAAAAATGAGTAATGTTTAATTGTATTGATATTATAACAATATTTCCGTGTCGGGAACAGATAAAAAGGGGCACACTCAATATTAATTGAATTGTATATAGGTATATAAGAAAAGCCTGTTTTAAAAGGTGAATTTGAAATAACTTCGTTAATATTTGTGTTGAATATACTTATTATGTCCTGTTAGCTTCATAAAATCCAGCGTAAAACCTTTTGTTTTTTGTTCAAGCTTAATTTTTTGTCAGAAGAACGAATCATCTTTATTTAACATCAGATGAAACCTAATCAGTAACTAATTAATTTATGTCTACTTTTTATCTATTGTTTTTACTTTTGTAATCTTACTGAAAATCATAAAATTTAGCTTAGAATTAAGTACAAATAGAAAATTGTGAGAGGTAGTTATGTAATGATTAAAGTGTTACTTATATAGTGTTACATTGTTGATATTATTTAAAAAAAGCAGCAGGAATTCTCTACAAAACATAAATTATATATTCAATTTTATTTACCAACATTTTTTTAGTAAAAATGATGGTTTTTAAGATACGAAAATAATATATTATTATTCAAGCCAACTCAACGTCCCGAAGCATTCGGTGGAAACCAGTTTCCCCAGTAAAGCCTTTAGAAGGACGCGCAGCCTACTTAATACTTGTCTCTTTTCCTCCCCCCAAAATAGCTTGTTTGCGAAAGAGATAGAATGAATTACGTAAGCTTCCTGTGTGGCCTTTCAACTTCCTAGGGATTAATGAGATTTTGTATTTTATATAAGCGAGTATGTATAGGACCCCTTAATTAGGCTTTTAGATAGCTGATATCGAACGAAGCTATTTATCATAGTACATAATAGACTTTTTAAATAGATACGTAAGACAGAAAGTCGTTCCGAATATTTATTAGGTTAGTATTTTAAGCGGTTTCTTTTTAACTTAAACGTTAATTTCATTTTCGTTCCATGATGTCGGTTGGATAATTACGCGTGGAATATTTCGAAAAATATGATAATTGCATGGCTGGTATCAGATTAAAGTATTAGAAATTAAGAAATTAGGCGTAATTATCATTCTATGCGGCAGTTTTTACATGAAAATACTTGTCATGTCTATTGACAGGACGTCGTTTAGTTTTTGACATGGTTATTATAAATTTTTGGTTGTTTTTAAATTTATGTTATTTCTTTTATTCTTGTACAAGGGTATATATGGAATTAATTAGATGTGGCCGGGTGTTTTTAAAAGTGAATTTGTCATTGGCTAGTGGGAAGCGCTCACAGTGGGAATTATAATTTGTTAATTAAGAACTTGCTTGCATGACAACTTGATAACATTATTTAAATAAGTTATACTATATCCAGCGTTGATAATGATGTTTTTATATAACTGTTGTTAGGCACAAGTCATTACCTTATTTGTTATTTATTCCCGCTGTAACAGTTTGTAAGTACTTTTCGGAAAAATGCGGACGAAAACGAAAATATTTTCTAAGTTAACAGATAGATATTATAGGTAGATATAATTAAATCATAACATTTTTCTTTTCTAAATAAAGTAATGGGTCAATAATATAGAACTATCAATACACACACAGTAAAAACTATAACTATTTACTACATAAATGTATATTTGGTCTGTAGATAGGTACATTAAACGGATTTTAGCGAAAATAAACACTATCTATGTACCTATATCTACCGACGTATAAAAGTTTAAAAAGATAGGTATATTCTACCTACCTAACTCTACTACGAAATTTACATGATATAACTAAATACATATTTATTATATACCTATGTGTTTTGGGTAAGTTTCGAAAGAAAATATGTTTGGTTCACATCTGAGACGGGATTTTAGAAATTGTTCAAAATTATCTCGGTGCATGCTAGTAAAACTATAGGTATAGTAAGAAACGGCTAATTAGGTCTTGTGTTTCACAAACACAATTTTATGCGAATTAAATTAATTTTAAAATCATTTATCAGACTGATAGTTACTGCGTTATTGCCAATGTTTTAGTTCTGTTATTATTTTAAAATAACATCAATATTTTTGAAATGTCTTTCATTTGTTACAACTAAATATTTGTATTTTGTATTACCTATGTACACAACACGGCAACATTTTTTTGTTCATGGCTTTATGTCCTTTATGCACCATATTCTATTTAATGTGACGTCTTAGCATATATAGCCTGTACCTAACTAGCGGACAATCGCCGGACAAGACCTCATTTATCAAATTATGATACGTAGCATAGAAGTTATAATTGAACAAATGAATATACGAACACACCTACATACACACATACCGGTTAAAATCATATCCCTTCTTTTTGCTTCGCCGTAGTCGGGTAGACGAAACTCGATTAGTATTTCAATGGCATTGACGTGGCGGGTGACGGTTCCATCGCGTTGCAGAAAATCCGTACAGTACCTACCTACCTGAGACTTGCGACCTAGATTTAAGGCATATTTTTATCCCAAACCAAAAAACTGGAACATATCCGATATCAGAAAAACCGGAATCATGCGTGAATTCGTGGGATGCTGTTAGTGTTAATATAATCCCACGTATGAAGATGCTAAATTAACATAAAAAATTCAACAATAATTTTTGTTAAACTGTGAATTATCATAATTAAGTTATTTTAAATACAATTGGTTTGTGTTTGTCATGTTTATACTTGTAATTAAGTTAGATGATCTGATTTTACATAAATTTGCATGTTTACTTATTTAGTTAAGTTACCTAAGTTGTAACATTAATTAACATAGTTTACTTATTTAGTTAAGTTACCTAAGTTGTAACATATACCTACTCGAACATTAGATTGTATTTATATAATATATTTTTCTAAATCTAGTAGGTACCTACCTAATTACGAAATGGTAAATTGTTATTGGTAAACCAAAAATAAAGTTAGGAATTGTCCTATATTTGTTAATTAATAGCTTTACCATTTACAATTTAATGTTTCTAAATAGTTAATTGTTCTTTAAACGATATAGAAATTAAAAAGCATATAAATAAATAACCGTATGTAAATAAGGCTGGTCGTACACGAGACCATATAAATCGGTGATTTTGAGACTACCATCGTGTAGTCATGAAATAGGTAGGTAGGTACAATGTACCTATGGTTGAAGTCAGTGGATATATAAAATTAATAAGTTATGATTTGACGAGCTGAGCCCCATGGTTTTGACCACGTGGCGGTAAAAGTACCTAGTGACAATTATGATGTCAAAACTCACTCTCTGCCTGACCCGTTATGTAATTATGTAGGTAGGTACCTATATGACAAATCTCGCGTCAAACATTAGTTCCGTTGCTGTTTCAAAGAAAAATAAACATAATTATACAGTACAGTCAACCACATATATATTTTTATATGTCCATTAGTACTTATGTATTATTATAATGTATGTTTTAAGTATCTTCTGATTGTATCCGTCCTTTACTTCTTCCACGCATCCTTTCCTTACTATGGTTGCCTGGAAAGCGATAAGGTCGTCAATTGAAGCACTGTTGTTAAGTTTTTACTTGTATTAGGTACAAATTATTTTCAGTTAACGTTTCCTCAACCTCAATTATATATATAGGTATTTTTATCTACTAGAATAGTTTCCCATTTACTTTATATATTATTTTTATTATTTTTTAGAACTGAACAGTGTTACAACATCTCCCTTCTGTTCTTAATCAGTAAAGTGTTCTCCATTCTCAGTTGCTTTTGTTTTCTATAGATTTTTATATTTCTGGTGTGCACTATAAATAGTTTCTATCTACTTTATTTGCGAGAAAAACATGATTGCAATGCTGATTTCGAAGATGACAGAACTTGACAATGATAATCCAATCTAAAGTTATACTATCATAGCAAACCGCGAGCGTTTAGTTCATCTTATTTTTTTATTTTTTTATTTTTTTTTTATACAAAATAGGTTCGCGTTTGACCACACTCTGCCTGATGTTAAACAGTAGTGTGGTCTAAGAGCACGCTTACCTAGAAGAAACCTATTTACTCTACCTTATTACTCTTGTATGAAAACTTAATAGAATTTGCATCATTTTTGTTAAAGTCAAATAGGCTCTGCAAAACGTAGGTACCTATCATAGAGTTGACAACACTACGATATACCTATTTATAGAATTGTTAAAAAATTAACAAAATATTAAATACCTTCATGTATGAACGTCAATGTTGCACAGCTAACTGTAGGCAGTCGAAAACCTTGTCTGTACCGGTCCAATTCAATGTTATATATTGTCTTTTACATCCGAAGTAACGAGTGATAAAGACAAAACTCGATTTGGAAAGGTACATAATTTCCGTTCTGGCTGACAATCGATGGGCAATATATTTTCGAAACAACTTTTTGAACCGTAATGTAGGTGGAGGGTCTGATTACTACATGAAATACGAAGAATATACAAATTCGAAATGATAAATTAAATCTTTGAATAATTTTACTATAGGTATTTTGATATCATCAGTATAATGATGTCATTAAAAGTTGAGCTTTATGGTGGAGCGAGTGAGATATTAGACAACATGTAAAGAAAAATACCTATATACCTACGCTTGTTTGACAGAACATTGATTGGATAGGTACCTTTAATTGAAAAATGTAATTTTGTACTTGAAGCACGAGCAAAGAGAAAGAGAATAAGTACCTACTTATTTGAATCAGCAATCTGCCTAAACTTCACTGAATAGATTAGAGTTAAATTACTACCTTGTATAGAACAATTCGTGTTAAAAAAAGTCTAAATTTTTTTTAAGTAAGCCTACTTAAATAGGCTTGTGTTTATTAGAAATAAGATGTATAAATTAGTTTTGAATTATTAATCATTATATACTTATATAGGTAACATCAAGTAAAATAATTTTTAATCAATTATTTTAACAGTAGTTATTAGTAGTAGGTAGTAGGTATTCAGTCACGTGACTTTAAACACCATACAGGTGTCGTTACGTCAGGCCGTGCCAAACGCCATTGCCGTTGTTATTTTTGTAAAACAATTGCCATACATGTAACTATTATTGGTTCACACGGCGTGACGTCATTCAGTCGCCATCATAGTCCTAGCCGTTCTCGCGGTAAATTTTAATTAGTTTTTGTAATCGCATCATTTCGGTATAATGTTAACGTGTGAATTTTTTAAAAGTTTAGACAACTATCTTATTATCGTGCCCACATTATGTGTATTAAAATAGAAAATATTACACTTATATCTTAATATCTTTGCCTACATTAAGTAGGCAAAGATATTAGTAATTAGTAGATGTGTTATTAATTATTGTAGGTACCTATACTGCTTAAGTAGATAACGATGAAAATGTTCATTATAATTACTACGTTCTTTTGTTATGGTAACTGACGTGATTTTTTACATATTTTGTTTAAAGTAAGTTTAAGTTAAGTAAATATGTAGATATAGGTACTTACTTTGCTGGATTTTCCGTTCTTATCAAAACGTGAGTAGTTAATCCTGTTAGGTATAAGTAGGTTACATAATTTGTTTTTGTAGTTGTAGGTTATCTATAGAAGAAATTATAATATATTTACGTAGGTAGGTAGGTATATAATTATAACTAAAACAATAAAATTAGGCAAATCTATATTGTATTATACTCAGTTAATTTTATCAAAGTCATGTTTGTATTATCATAATCGTGATAAAGTATAATTAGATTTATCATAATATGCATAATAAACTAATTTACATTTGGTTTTAAATTTCAATGAATAAATTTAATACAAATTGAGTTGTCTCAGTTTCCTTATTTCATTGATCACAGCCGACTAATCCATATATATACATACCTACATTAATCTGGAAGTGGGCCTGATTGTTACTTTATTTATCTGTTTTCAATTTAGAAGAACAAAGCTTCTTGGTTTTGCCCAATGTTGAGTTTTGGTTGTATCAGGAAATTGATCGCGGTGTTACCCGCTACATGTTTTCCAGGGTCTCAGCTACTTCCATACCAAATTTCATTCAAATCCGTTTTGTAGTTTTTGCGTGAAAAAAGTGACAAACATACTCACAAATTTTCGCATTTATAATTTTAGTAGGAGGATAGGGTAGGATATTAGTAGGAAGTAGAATATTACTGGGAGTATTATACAGGATGTATGAATGATACGCGTAGGTATTATTAGCTCTTGATGGTGTGGATATTGCAGTAAGTATTATTGTACTTAATAAGTTTAATACCAAACATTAATTTACCTACATACAATTTTTTTTTATGACCTCATATTCAGCCTTAGTCCATTGGATATAGGTCTCTGTCAAGGCCACTCAGCATGATCGTTGGCTAATCGTTTCCAGCCACAACAAGGTGACTTCGTCATCCATCAAATCTTCAGACTGTACCTAATATACTAAGTTTGCCTACCGATTCGCGGTTTTCACTCAAGAACACGTCTACCCCACGATTATGGGTGCGGTTATCGGTTCTATGGCCATTGCCACTTCAGCTAACGCTACTTAAGTCGAGCGGTTACGTAATGTTGTAGTATAAATAGCTAAGCTGAAAATGATTTCCAGAAACATAACTGTACCTACCAATGTTAAATCGGTAAGCTTATTTGTATGGTTTTTCTACGCTATAGCGGATGTTTCATGATTAATTTGTAGTGTCTAAGTTGACTTTTCTTATTGTTATTTTATAAGAGGAAAACACGTGAAACACTGCTACTTATTAGTAAAATTTCTATATTATGTACCTACCTATCTACCTACATTGTTTCTAATAACAAGTGATGAAAAAGTAATATTTTGTCACAATAAACAGGTAGGTCCTGAATAATAAATAATTTATAAAAATCCTAATATTTTCAATCGGTAAAGGTAGGTAAACTGCAGAGCAGTAGGTACCTACCTATATACCTAGATAGGTACACCTTGTACTACGTACAGTCTTTCAACTACTAATTTGTTAAGAATTTCTTGACATGATACGAAATGTGAATATGAATACGAAATTGGGATAGAGTTCTTGAAAAAATAACTGGTAGATAATAGGTAACTAACATATTTTTCTGAGCGATGAATTTAATAATTACGATGATAATCTCAAATAAAAAGCAACAACATTTGACTATAGCATCTAGATATACTTATTAATGTACCTACTTGGATAAATACTTGGTAATTTATTTTCCGTCAAAACCTTTCGTAATTTCACAAACAAACAAAAACATACCTACCTAGGCAAGCACCTACCTAACTACGCAGAAACCCTAAAACACGTCTCATTATACAAAAGTTGTATCTAACGAGCGTCGAAAAACATCTCTCAAAAATATTTCATAAATCCTTTTCACGCGCCATCGTTCATAACAAAATTTCAGTTCGATATCGTTCAACTATTTTCACTGAGCTCCGACGCCAAATGCTTATTTTTCGACCTTCAAAAGTTCAAACAAGCCGAATAAATGACAATAATGGACACCTGCTACACGACGAGACGCGACAGTTTACTAGAAAACGCTATCTCCCTCCAACACGTGGACGTAACTACTCTTACTAGCTCACTAGACTATTTCTGCTTATAAGCCTCAGATCCCCTTGTGTCTACTCTACGGCAAAGGTTAATGAACTGAACTAATATCGCTACAGACTATGTGTTTCATCCGAGCTTCGTTCAGCAAAAATGTTAATTTCGGATTCATTTCACGCAGCATTCTCGGAACGACGATAGAAATAACTAAGATTGGACTTAGACGAAGTTCATTAAGACAGGAACGTCATTTTGCGCCATTTTACCCGCTACGGAATTGTGTGATGCAATCAAATGTTTCGTAGCCGTAGGCCGTTGACCGAGTTTGCGGCGATAAAACGCGAATGCAGTGACAGCAGTGACATAACGAGTCACGTGACCCTCGCGACACTCGAGTCTTAGTGTCTCGGTCAATGCTCAACTCTCGTAACCCTGTATTTGCAATTCATACTCAATTAGATAGGTACTTAGAATAATCTAATCGTGTGAATTAATTATATTTCCGGCTCGAATAATTATATTTAAATTACTTAATTATACGTTTATCATTATTTCTCTTTGTATAATACGGCAATTATGCATTGTTTTGAGGCAATGTTGTAGCGTACATGTTATGTTTTTGTGGGCACATTTAAAATGATTACGTCGCTATGGAGCCCACGATCATCCTTGAATTATAAATTAGTACATGCTGTCGTAATAATTGCCTAGAACGAATTGAATCTGGCCGTACGCGAAGGAACTCCGGTAGAACTGTTTTATTTTTAAACTTTGTCGGTTTTGGCGAAGAAGGCGGTATCTGCTAACTCGTAGTTTTAAAAACGGTATTTTATATTTTTGACAGGATTTTTCACAGGATACTATTTAGCCCGCGTATGAGGGGCAGAGTGAGGAGTTTTTATCCTTGAGTAGGACAGAATAAAAAGTAACTAAAGATAGTATTTTAATTTAATACGCAATGTGTCCACTTACAGTAACGTGTACCTATACTTAAATACTTACTTATCATGATATCATTCTATGTTGTTTAATTAATACGCATTTAATGTAATTTTATGCTCACTTAAAAATAGAGTGACCTCATTATTTTTTACTATTGCAAGGTTAAAGCTGTATTTCTGCTGCTAAAACTAAGTATACAAAGAAGAATCCCATTGAAGGTGGCACGGCATTTGGTGTGGGACGCTACATACGTCAACATCTTGACGCTGTCTTATCTTTCTATGACTTTGGGGCAAGCTGATGCAGCCGCATCTAAAGCCAAAAACCTCAGACGGCACAAATGTAGTTATTGAGACAGAGTGTACTAGTTTTTGCCATTTGGGAATAAAATTTTAGGTCCGTGGGGCCGGGCGCTAACGATCTATAAAGGGGCCTGGTGAAACGTTTGGGGGAGGCTTCAGGTGACCAGAATGCTGGCATCTACTTTACTCAAAAGCCTAGCATTACTATCCAGGTTAGTAAAGCTGCCAGCATTCTAGCCACATTTCCCTCCTATGATGGTATTTTAGAAAAAGTTGTTTTAGTAAATTTGTAAATAGTTTTTTTTTTATATTTACGTACTTAAGTATCAAAAAAAATGTTTGTATTTAAATATATAGGTCTATTTGCTAGACGTATAACTAGATATCAAAGCTAATCTACACAATTTCAAGCAATTCAATTTCATGTAACTTTAAAGAATCCATTTGCTGAAACAACTGAAACTTTCTTATTAGAATTAATAACTAAAAAAAAAAATGCCCGTAAAACGGTTTCAATGGTCCTATACAGCTTTTTGCAAAACCTCCGTTTCATAATCGTTCTTACAATTCGTACTAGATGTCGCTACAAGGCACGATTTGAAAACAAAACTTTTTGCAAGTGTGTGTGAAACTCACGTGGCGTTTCAAGACACACACACCGAAATACCGCGCATCACAACGAGAACGCCTACACTGAAACCGTGTCTGAATACGTTCCTATACTGTATGTATACAGATACAACTACTCATGCAAGTTACTGTTTCTACGAACACAGATGCACAAGTTGTGAATAAATACGCGACACGTATAGGCGCTGGTGTGCGTGAAACGTGTGGCGATTGTGGCAGGCAGTGCACACAGCTTTAGCTAAGTACGATAGAGTTCGCAACTTATGTACAATGGATAGATGGCGCGACAAGTTACATTTTAAAGTAAATAGCAAAGAGTTTTTAGCAAAAATGGCATAGATTTTATAAATTACAATATTTGTTTCAGTAGAGGTATATTAAACTTTTTTTTAGTGTTAATAATACCCTAAAAGTTGGCAAATTTTTGTGTTTAATGAAATTTGTAAGCTTAATTAAAATATATTATTACAATTGCGTATAAAATCTATTACAGCTCATTTATTTACGTAGTCATATCTATACAAGGTTATGTGATATAAACCGAAAGGAGTTCATTATGAACAACTTTTACTATTGATACAACTTTGAAATCTTAAAAAAATCAGCAGTTCTATAGAAAATAGATACGTTCATCCTTTATCAAAATAAAGGTAGGTACGAAGCTGCTTTTTTTATTGCTAATTCAGAATTGCGCTCATAATAAAATATGTTCATAATAGTGAATACAATAACCCCCTCTAGGCTTAGCAGACGTCGTTAATCTTATGATCCTGTAGAGTCAGTTAATTAAATATTTGCAAAAACTTATTAAAAAAAATATACGTTGACAAATTTCACTTATTTGCAATAAATATCACTGTACCTAATCATTTTATTTTTATACTAGCGGACGCCTCGTGGTTTCGCCCGTGTAGTTCCTGTTCCGGTGGGAATACACGGATAAAATGCCTATGTCACCCGGGGATAGCGTAGTTTCCCAACGGTGAAAGAATTTTTGAAATCGGTCCAGTAGTTTTGGAGCCTTTTCATTACAAACAAACAAACAATCAAATCTTTCCTCTTTATAGTAGTATAGATAGATAGATGAATAAAAATGAATACCTACTTACTTGATTCTAAACACATACCCAACTAATTTGTAATGCCAACCCAACTGATCCTAAACGCAAAGAGGTAGGTAAGACCTTTACTTAAAAATAATACCTACGCACTTATAGATTCATAAGTAGGTAAGTATATGTACCTGTGTTCATCGTTGTGTTATTTAAGGTTGCTACAACACAAGTAGCAACTTTTGGTATTTCATTATTCATATAATATATACTATCATTGAATCTAATTTCACTTTATGCAAATACCTACTTACCTACGTGTACCAAATTAAAGTTTTTTTTCGACTATGTAGTAGGTACCTACTCACTAAATTAAATATGTTAATTACTTAAACAAGAGCACAAAGTTTGACATGATTTTTCTTATCTCGAAAAAGAAACCGTTTTTTTCCTCTAATTATGATTAATTGACGGTAACGATAACATCTTGGCTACTTAATTTTTTGTAGCGATAAATAACTCAAGATTCGTTTCTTACCAAAGAGTTTCATTTTTGTTGTAGGTTGATTGACTTAAATCAGTCGTTGAACTTTCATTTAAAGCACATTTTTACCTGATTAAAAAAAACATATTATCGTGATTGTTTTTTAAATTCTAGGATATTGTTTTTTTTTAAATTATTGATTCATTTTCTTATGAAAAAATGTATGAGATAGAGAAAGATATATACGAACTTAAAATTTGTGTAACAAAATTTTGCCTTATTGCTAAACGTAATCTCTTCACGGGAACCTTAAAATGAAAAGAATTCAAGAATAAATAGAAAAAGTGTAATAGGTAAGTGTCATGTGGTAAAAAAATGCTTGTCTCATACTAATTGATAAATAAATAAAACTGTTCAGATTTGTTTGAAATGTTAAAATTAAAATCTAAACTCATTACTTAGTAGGTAGTTATAAGTTTAAGGTATTTAGATAGATATGTCAAGCAACTACTAATTCTATGTTTTTTTTTAAAAGACGCCTTAGATAGGTACTTAAGAAGGACATAAACTTACAGATGATACCTATACTTAATAGAAACCCAGTGCGCAAAATTAAAAAAATAAATAAAAAATAATCACAATAATTTTAAACAAGGCAATTCCATCCATGAGCTGCTAAAAATGCCAAATAAAAAAAAAACAAGTCCCCGAACCCAACTTTCGAAATTCGAATAGCACAAAAACTAAAGCAGCCATTTTGTTTTCTATCGATTGGTAGAAAAAAATCTATTGTAACCGGCGAACCGTTTGCCCATTGGCCCAGTTTTTGATGAGGGTGCTATAATAGGGTTGGCTCTCCCCTTTTTTTGGGCCTTTTTACTTTGGAGCCCTTTTAAATATGAATTCCGAAGGATTTTGTGCAGACGTGTCAACTCTAGCGCCGAGAGTTAAATTAGCAAAATTAGAATGTAAATGCGTTTATCAAGTAAGTAAATTTAAGAGTAAAAATGATTTATTAAAGTGTTTTTTTTTCTTGGAAGTTTATGAAGGTCGATTTATTCAGCACTAAAAAGTTCGTTTAGATATTTCACTTATTTTCAATTCTTTGGGATATATTTTCCTATTTCAGTTTTTGATTAGTTACTTTATTTTAAGTGTAGTTATTTACTCATTAATTTAGATATAATCTTGTATAAATTTAACATCAACGACTTGTATTAAAAAAAATACATTTTTATAAATATTGAGAATGAATGTTAACTATTTTACTGCTTTTTCCAGTTTTCTATAGACTAGTGCATATTGACATTTTACAAAAAGTTTGTAAGTAGGTTTACCTATAGATAGGTAGGTACCTAGGTACCTACATATCTTCAAATCAAACGCGTCTAGGATGCTTGAACGACTTTTTTCTTTTCTTCTATTTTTTTAGTTAGCAGTTTGCTTCATTTTATCTTGTATCTATACCTATATGTAGGAACCTATACACAAATATTTTATTGCTAACACCAAAGTTACACATTATTTTTCCATTTACATTTAAAAATAACATTGAAAATGTCAAAATCATAACGCATGTCAATAAAATTAAATGACAATATAATAATATGTTAGCGTTTTACGTGTCGCAAGGTATAGTTAAACGCATTTGTCATTTAGAAAAAAATATAGATTATAAAAGAAATACTCGCAACGATTTCAAAACTCAACCTATTACATACTAACTCTACCAAACTGTCCCATAACTTACTAAAACTATTCAAGAATGTAGAGCAACATTTAAGACGAACACATGCCGTAGTCTTAATTGCATGTTGGCTCTACATAACAGCTTATAGCATAGTTACTATGCCTTCACTCGAAACTGCTAATTAAACTGTAACCGACGAAATTGTATGTAATCTGTGATCGCTGCCAGTTTCGTCTGTCTCTAGATACTTGGAAATAACGCACAAAATACAAGCTTTATTCCACAACATTTACTTTTGGACCATATCTCAATAAATAATAGTAGCACTTTACCAGTTATGGAAATATGATGCAGTGAAACTCCATTGTGACAGAGTCGTAAATAATGTTTTGATCTTTAACTATGCCCAAGGTACAGCTGTTCGTCTGGCCAATATTAAGATAAGCGTTTGTGCTAAGTGCTGGCATTAATAAGCTAATAAGTTTTAATTAAGCACCTTAAGCTGCGATAAGAAATCATAAATTTATAAGAACAAAGACAAAAACATTGGTCTTTTGTGTTATACCTGAACGCTATCAAATTATTTAGAAAAAAAGATAAAAAATACATATTCTACACGTGATAAATTTTATTTACTCTTTAAGGTTTCTTAACCTTTGTTCCTTATTTTTTTTTTAATCATGATTTATTCACAATTACAGCTAAATTGACCTAAAATAAGCTTATTTTATAAGGAATTAAAACCTTCTTGACAAACATGTACAGCCTTATATTATTTTACGAAACTAAACGTTACCAGAAACAAACGTTAAGTACCTACAGCACTCGATGCATCAAATACCGTCTGCTAACGTCGATGGTACGATCAAATGCACTTACTGAACTAGGTAGGTACCTATATGTCATTCTAAGACGCTCTAGCCGTTACTGATTTATGATGTTTGATATGGTTTCAGTGAACAAAGATAGGCAGGTAACACGTAAAATAGATATACCTATCATCCTTATCATAACCAATACATAGATACCAACGTATCTATTTGCCTTTTTTTCTGACGTATGTAACCCATAATATTTCATTGCACTATCGCGATAAAACATTAACTAAATCACAGCACTACTAAATAGCTAAGATTTCTACGGAAATAGAATGTCACGCAGAATTATCATAGTGCATTTTGTTTTGGCTATCACTATTATCAAATTGAACGTAATTCATTTCCTCAGACAAATTATTTAATATACCTACATAGCAAGAACTTCTTAAAAAAAAAAACAAATAAACTTTCATAGATTTTTTTAAAATAAATCATCATCATTCGCAGTGAATTCAGCCTACTTCATAGCATAAATTTCATCCTTCTTTCGCCAATTTCTGTTTTCCTTTTGAAATCTTTTAAATGAAATACAATCAAACCTTTTTCCCGTAAAAAAGTATTTATCTTTTCCTTTGTAACGATCCAGGTAGGAAGGCGATTTAATTTTTTTTATTTATTATTCTTTACTTTATTGACTCACCACAAAATTGCATAAGAAATTAAATAAGAGATAAAGAAAGAAATATTATATATTATATGTTATCATCTCGTATAGTCAACGCTACACGCGACCAAAACGTTGGCCTTTATTATGTCCAACGTTTGACTAAGGCCATACACGCAATGGGGCCAGCGTTTTGGAAACTATTCCCATTGTCTGCTTCTAATTATTTTCTGTAGTTTGTATGTTAAATTATAATTTGTAAGTAGTTTTATTTTCTCTTTTAGTTTTAATTTGAAATGTTTATGTCACTAAGAGAGTAATTAAGTATAAACAATGAAATGAAGAGTGACTGTTAGCATAAATTTGAACATTCGTCGATTGTGGGTAGTTTTGTTTTTTTAAAACTACTTCAATTTAATTATTTATTAAACGTTCACTTACGTTGACTCTTGACATTCTCTTTATGTAATAAATAAATAAATTTATTGTTTAATTTGTATGTATATGAACCTGTTTCGACAACCTTTTAACACATCACCAACACCTAGATAAAAATCAATTAGGTAATTAGTTCTTAAAATACGGCGTCGATACGGCGATAGTAATATAGGCGACGGTGATTGCTTACCATCAGACAACACGTCTAATAAAATTCCACCTGTGGCATAAAAAATATATATTAGATAAGATAATTGTTTAAATATGCTTAAAATTAAAATTAAAACTTTAATACAAATCACAAGTATTCATTTTATTTTGGGCATAAAATTCCGTTGCTAAAGATAAACGTAAGAACGTATATTTTATAGTTAGATATTTATAATTATAACGCTGTCAGTTAAAGTTGGTAGTTAATTAATGCAAATAAGAAGCTATTCTGCAAAAAGCTTAGTATGATTTATATGACATTCATTACTTATGTAATCATATTACATTATTCATTGTTTCGAAAATTCTGCATTACAAAATATAAAAACAAATTTTAAGAAATAATTATATTAACAGCTTGCATACTAATGTATGTAGGTAGGTACCTACATTTAGGAACACATAAATTCAAAAATATATTCTTAAAAAATTGTAATTATATTAACTATAATTATATTCAATTATAAATCAAGTGAGCTGTGGTTAAACATAGCCTGTCATAAAAACCAACCTAACGACTATAATATGTTATGTATTAGGTACAAAATCTACGATTAAAAGTAAACGTAATATGTTTAAAAATTGTAATAAATGAAAGATGTTTTGTTAAAATTCGTCATTTATAAAAAACTACTTAACTTACCTAGACAGAAAGATGAAGTTATATTTAACATTTTAATGTTAATATGCATACTGCATATTTTTAACCCACCTTCTTGAGACAAATGATCTTAGAGATTTAATCAACAGGACCCACCCCATGCATAAATTAACCCCCGAGACGGCGCTTGTCTACAAAATACTACGTATTTTCTACCAAGTTTATCCCAATTATCTACTAAATACTCGTATTTTCTACCGAGTTTATGAAAGTGTGACGCAGACGCGACTCATATGCGGTTTGAAATATTACACGTTTTAATTCTTCGAGGCCTAAATTAGTGTCGGTTACATTAATTTTGGAAGAGAGGAGAAGGCAGTTCTTTGACAAAGTATGTACTGATTTTCATGAGGTATTCGAGATAAAGTCTCTACGTCGGAGTTTACTTTACAATTTTTTATAATTGGGAAGCAATTTGTTTGTGTAGATATCAGATGAAATTAGATAAACACGCGCACCAACCGCTGTTTTCACGTGTGAGGCGCGCGGCGGCCCTTAGTGCGAAGCAAGAGGAGGCTTCGCGCGCGTTGTACTCAGCTTTGTCTCCATGAAGAAGATCACCAAACGTGGCCGAAAGTTGGAGTATCGGATATTGTTGGGTACTTGCGGAGCAAGGCTAATTTTCACAATATGGTCACCGGCACGATGTATAGAAAATTTGGAGGGATGGTTCCCGACCACTGCTCGGATGAAGAATGGAAGTAGGAAGGACTCACCCTTGCCGCAAATTCAATTTAGTATAGGTACACCGGTGTAGCACACACAATCAGTCCTTTCCACAAGGAATATAACACTTTTTCACCCCTTTTAACCGAACGTACGCGGTCGTCGATTCTAAGGTTTCGCCATATTGTTTTTTCCTTAGATGTCACGACTACAAGGCTCAATCCTTCTTGAGATCCTGTCCTAAATGTTCCCTACCACATTTAAATTTGGCGCCACGCGCCCACTCACCTGAACCACGTCGCGGGCGGCGTTTTCGACGCGACATCTAAGGAAAAAACAATATGGCGAAACCTTAGAATCGACGACCGCGTACGTTCGGTTAAAAGGGGTGAAAAGTGTTATATTCCTTGTGGAAAGGACTGATTGTGTGTGCTACACCGGTGTACCTATACTAAATTGAATTTGCGGCAAGGGTGAGTCCTTCCTACTTCCATTCTTCATCCGAGCAGTGGTCGGGAACCATCCCTCCAAATTTTCTATACATCGTGCCGGTGACCATATTGTGAAAATTAGCCTTGCTCCGCAAGTACCCAACAGATATAATTTAACATGAATAAGCAAAACAAAAATGTGTCAAAACGACGTCAGCTTCCATACTTATATATCACCTACCTACTTTTTTGTAATTAATTTCGACTTATAATAAATACATTTAGAACACTCAGATATAGAACAAACATCTATGTTCGTCACATGTTTTTTTTCTTATTTTATAAATAAATATAAATATCTTATGACATTACACACAGCGTCATTTGACCCCAAACTAAGCAGAGCTTGTGTGATGGCTGTCAAAATTGGAAATCGAACCCACTCCCTACAGATTATGAGCTAACAATGCAGTCAAACGATATCGAATTAAAATGTCTTATAGGTATTCGAACCATTCTCTACTAACGCCACTTCCTAACAAAAAGCGTTTCTAAATATTCATGTCACATCCACGGACATATTCTACGATCCACGTTCAAAATGCAGGCTTTTAAAAGGGGCGAATGGTAATCAAACAGAGTAAGGAGTTCACCACAATCTGGGCTCCTCCACTTAAGCCCTTTATCTTGCCAAGTTGGGACTTGGCTCAATCAAAGCCTACTGAGCATACCAGACATAACTACATACATACATTACTCTGAAATAACTTTGTATTTGTTAAACAAATAATGAAGAAGTACCTATTTCCTGTAGAACTATAAATGCCGCTAAGTGATATACGAAAAAAAAACTTAGAACGAGGCTACACGAATAAGTCATACCTTATTCTCACTCGATATTATGTTATTTTGAGTAACTATGTTAGCGTAGTCAGTGGTGTTGAGACATCAAGAGCATGGCGACTGGGAGATCATTGAAAAAATGTCTTAGATCGTGATCTACGTGACGCGTGACCAAAATTCTCGCGTTTATTTTTCTCATTAGCTATTCAACGTGGCAAGACAACATTTAGATTATCTCTAGATTCCCATCAGTCTATATACATTCTATTTTGTGTGGTAGGTTATTATGTATCCTTTAGGGTGCTATACCTACTCTGTACCTAAACAAAGAAATATCACGAAAGTCACTGTCAAAGTGATAATATGCCAGTTGCCCAAAACATTTTTCACTCATGCAAAATATTTTTGTTTCTATTTCCCCCGGCTTTTCTCTCGCACGGCACCGTGAGCCGCTTCCAACCGATCTTTGTGGAAGTTAATGGGGGAGGCCTATGTCCAGCAGTGGACGTCCTACGACTGAAATGATGATGATGATGAGGATGATTGGTTATAATCACCATATCGCTTTATTATTTTTTATAGTATACAAACTTACTTTTAAAACAAACGTGCTTTTTTAGAATAAATATGGAATTGATATAGGTACATACATACCTACATGTTACACAATATTCTGAATAAAGATCTTTCTGATTTTGCAGTCATTTAAAAATAATGATTCCAAAGGCAACCCAATACAATGGCCCTATACAGCTCGGGTATGCTCTATATGCCAAAAGCTTTAAGGTGGATAATTTTCCTCTCCCTTGTTTTGCCCCAGCTTACTCTGAAGCCTTCGACGCAAATATAGGCTTTTTGTTGATGAAAAGGGTAAAGGGTTGAATAAATTACCTTTTCTATTTCTAGTTTTGAGGTATAAACTAGAGCGAGGAGTTTCGCCGAGCGTTTCAAAGCACGGTTAGAATTTTGATGACTCAGTTATTTTTATGTTCCTTTTTAATCCCTGACCTCTGAAGTAGTTTGTTAGCTCATTCGGTAGAACATCTGCTTCAAGAGCTGTAGAGGGTGGGTTCGATTCCCTCCATGACAAACATTTATACGACGATAAATAAATGTTTGTTCTGTGTGTGGATGTTTTGTATGTATTTACTACAAAAAATGTATAATGATCCTATCAGTTATCTGGTTTCCATAGTACAAGCTTTGCTAGTTTAGGGCTAGATGGCGTTGTGTGAAATGTCCTACATTATTTACATTTTTTTTATTGTTTAATCTATCTGTTAGGTAGGTACTCCGTTCCATCGCATTTCGTTGTAAGATACAAGCATATAATTCAATTTACGAATAAAAGTAAAAACTAATTTCAAAGTGTAAGTATGTATACCTATAGTTTCGTTCTGAAATCAGTAACGTGATAAGCAAAGTAATAATAAGTTTTAAAGTTTAAAAATAAAATGTAATTTTTCATTAAAGTTTCAAGATATTACTAACTTACTAATGTGTAAGCCAGTCAAAAGATATTGCTTTCCAGAACTAGTGATGCGTGTTTTGTACAAAAAAATGGAGCCACAGTTTGGTTGTAGTTACGGCAAACTTCAAGTGGACATAAATAAGGGTCGCAACATTCGGCGGTCCCATCTCTACGGATGACGCCGAGCGTAGTACATTTAACTTTGTACCTTAACTCAATCACTGAACAGTCTCATTTCGTTTAACCGTTCCTAAATTATACTCTTAAATACCACTAAAAGACAATCAACTTTAACGGCAGGCATATAAGGCACGATTTCGAAAAACAATGACATAACTTCGGAGAAAACGATGGAATTTCTTGCGAAACTGTAGTGTCGCATCAGTTTTGGGAACAACTTGGATTAAATAAATTCTTTCGAGCGTCGTTTGTTTAAAATTGCGAATCAAATTCGTCGGTAATGGTTTTGTTTTCCAATAAGTTTGTATCCAAGTCGTTGGGGAACGAAATTTTCATACTAATCGAGTATTCGCCGAGTACGGGCTTGTATTTAAGATTAAACACAGAAGATTGGCGTTGTTTTCGGATATAAGTAACATAAGTGATAAGAGAATAAAACTTTTACACCAGGAATGTCACTTCATATGATTTCGTCAAGTGAAACTTTTATCTTATCGGCTGTGGTTTTGGAAACTTTGTTACGAAAATATTTCGTTTTTATTTTGTCGTCATTTTTTCTTGTACCACACCATTACACTTCAATATCTGAGTCACATACGATGTTTTAGTCCCCAGCGTACAATACGCGAGAATTAGGTACATGCCGAATAGATTCCATTTGGGGGTTTGTGCTCTCACCTTAATATAGCTTAAGAGATTTCACCTTGTCCATCCCATTTCATACATATCCGTACGGATCACGTAGATATAACTAGGGCGGGTGGTTCGCTCTGATGGTTTTCCTTTCCTCCATTTGCCGGCCCAGGAGACTTATTACACTGTGTACACGAGATACGAGGAATATTTTGCTCAAATATAATCAGGGACACGACCAAACAGTGCTTTGTTTTTATTCAATGTTATATGAAATATATTTTGGGACGGCTGGGACGCTGAATGCAAATGTTTAACTTCATATTGGATCGGTTTGGGTACGCCATTTGTTAGTAGATACTGTGTAGCGAGTTTTGAAAGGGTTTTCGTTCGGAATTATCTTTAGAAGCCACGATATTCTAAACTGGTACAGATAAGTTGCATAAATGTGAATATAAATGTTGATTTCGAAAAATCAAAGTACATTGTAATGTAACTAAGATAGCCTATCTTTAACTTATTTGAATTTGAAATTTTGTTATTGTCTATTGTGAATTGTAAACTATGGAACACCGACGTTGATACCAAAATTTTATTTTTGTTAAACAGAACATGGCTTGATAAAAAATGGATTGTAAGAAAATAAAATGTCTATGTAAGCTTATCGTAAATCAATTTCAAAAACTTGGTTCTAAAATTTGATTTGAATTCTAGTTTAGTACCTACCTATATAGGTAGGTATATAGCTGCACCCCGCGTTGTTACTTGCTGTTTCCACGTGAACACTATTTTTTTCGAGATAAAAAAAGCCTAGGTATATACATGGTTTATTCAAAGGTTGTCAATTGTCAGCTACCCCCATACCAGATTTCATCAAAATTGGTCTAACTGTTTCAGCGTAAAGAAGTAACAAACAAAACATAACACACACATTTTCGCCGTTATAAGACTACTAGCGGCCCATCCCGGATTCGCACGGGTAAACAATATAAGTAGCCCATGTTACTCAATGATAATGTAGCATTCTAATGATGAATCAATAATTCAGATCGGTCCAGTAGATTCGGAGCCTATTCAATACAAACAAATAAACGAAAAACCAAAACTTTCCTCTTTATAATTAGTGTAGGTACCTATAGATGTAGATTAGTGTGATTGCGGAATACATCAGTGTTTTTTTTGGTCTGATGAGTCAAGTTCCAAATTCACCGAAGGTTAAAAAAAATATCTAAAATCGAATCAAGTAACACGCAACTGAATCTTCGGAAAATTGGTTTCATCTACTACAAATGTTTGTAAAAACGTCGACACCGCAATTACAGACCGTATTCGATTCTGATAAAACCATTATGACAATCGATTACTGAATCTGTTGATCAAGTGTGACGAATTCTATTATTTTAGATTACAAAAAGTTTTATCTTACATGTTAAATTGACTTACAATATTTTTGCGTATCTGCACATTTACTCGAAATATTTTTTTTTCACTTGGCTAAGGTAATGTTTAGTTTTATATCCTGCGTAGTTTTGTGAATGTTAACGCATTTTCTATAATGCTATATTTTTAAAATAAAATAAAAAGAAAGTATTTAACATAAAATATTGACTAAAATTATGAAGTTGTTAATTTTTTTTAGTGTAAAAAATATTTCAACACCAAATTTGTTTTATTTTATCCCACTTAACTCTATTTATATTAAAATAAAACACATTAGAATGTGACACACCTTTTAACGTAGTAGCTCTGTCACAACCAAATGCTGGAATTAGGACGTAGGTTTAATTTCCACCAAGGCGTGTTTGTGTGATAAACATGTTTGTTATGTGTTTCTGAGTGGTACTATTTACAAAAAAAGTAGTGTTTTTTTTTGTTTTTACTTATGCTGTATAACTCGCGTTTAATTATATCGCATATTTGGACTATTCGAATAATGAAATATCCGATATAATTAAACGTGATTAATCCCGTATAAATAAAACAAAAACCTGTCAAAACCATGTCACTTTTTATAGTAGGTATAAAAAAGAAGTAGGTAGGTATATCTAAGTATTCTATCAGTTATCTGACTTCCATAGTACAAGCTTTGCTTAGTTTGGGGTCAAATGGCGCTGTGTGTAATGACCTACGATATTAAAAAAAAAAAACTACTTTCCCAGTCCCATACCTAGTACCTACCAAGCTATGCTTTTCTTAGTTTGAGGCTAAATAGCGCTGTGCTAAACAAAACGTCCAACAAAACATTACCGCTAAAGACAATCATAATTTTTAACATCTTTTATCATTTTACCTTTGCACAATATTATGAGGGAAAAGGATTTTTGGTTACAAAATTCTCGTATTTTGTGATAGGTACAAAAAAATATTTTGCAAGAGAAAATGTGAAATTCTTGTTCGTGTAAACAAGGTAAATACCCGTGTAGTCGGCCGTCGGTACCTCAATAATATAAAACATGTGCCCATATCCCCTCCCTTAGTAGCGTTCACCCTGCGGGTACGTGCACGACTGCCTCAACATTTGCCGATGTTTTGCATATTTTAACAAACTAGGTGCACATAACTTTGTTGCTGGCAACTCTTTTACCTCTAATCTTAAGACTATATTCCGCATGTAAATGAAGTTTCAGCACGTTTATTTCTGCACTCGATCGTCAATCTAATGATGTTCTAATTGAGATCGTTGTAGCGATTATAGCTCAGTGGTTAGCGTGGTCAGTTCGCATGCCGAAGGGCGTGGGTTCAAACTCCAACAATGAGCAGGAGCTGCGGGTGGAGGAAAAAATCATGAGGAAACCACACATTCTAGTACTCGGTTCTTCTAGTACTAATACCCTCAAGATGAAAATCTGCCGCCAAGCATCTAACGTTGTGTTCCGGCAGCCTCACTTGACAGCCAGATCCTTTACACCGTCACTTAATATCTGGTGAGCTGTGGTCAAACACTTAGGTTGTCAACAGTAAAAAAAGATCACAATTAGTGAAGCAAAATACGTCGGTTATATCTCAGTAAAAAACTAAACTCATTTCTGCCTTACAAAATCCTAAAAAGTGAAAGGACTATGTAGTTTGTTTCCATAAAAAATCACATGTTTTTTTTACGATGGGATTTCTTAGCCAGTCTCGAAAAAGCATATTTTAAGTGACATCTTTGATAAAAAATTCTGTTGATTCAGTTGTTCTTAGTTTCTAGTTTTACGAAGATGAATTTTAGATAAGTAGGTACCTACTACAATATGTTTTTATACAGTTAGGTTATGTAACAACCCCCTTTAACAATTTTAAAACTAATTTATTTTTAAAGATATTTAAATGGATTAAAAGGTTTTTATATATATTACAAGGTTAAAGATACGATATTAAGGTAAAATGGTAATATGTTGGTTTAATGGTTTAAATGGTTAATGGTGACTTTAACTGGTTAAGCGCTTATAATCTAAATCTCTATTTTGGCCATGTGATCGTCTAAGGAGGACTCCACTTTGCAACCGTAATAAAACCCAAGATAGGTTTGAGATGAATTCCTATACTGCCTAGAATATCTAGACCCTACTTCTAAACCTAGACCTATTACTGAAGTTAGCTTCCTTAACATATTGAAAGATACCTACTACATTATTAAACTCAGATATAAACAGTCAGTCTTGTCACATACAAAGAGTTAGAGGTAAATGCAAGTAATGTACTCTTCGGGATATAAATGACTTAGGAAATATTAACATGAATTTAAGTATTATGTTAGCATTGAACTGTTTGTGGTTGATTTCAGAGTTCAATACTTAGTACTGTATATAATGTACTATAATGAATTTAAGTATTACATTAGCATTGAGCTGTTTGTGTTTAATTCAATAGCTCAGTCTTAGTATTGTATCTGATTTAAAAGAAAGGTTTTTAGTACATATTATATTAGCATTGAACTAGTTGTGGTTAATTCAATATCTCAGTCTTAGTATTGTATTTGATTTAAAAGAAAGGATTTTAGTACATATTATATTAGCATTGAACTAGTTGTGGTTAATTCAAGAGCCCCGCCCCGCTCTTGAAAATCTGCCTCGGCATCCTGACTGGACAGCAGTCTTCCACATTTTCTTTTATATGGGGACTTGTGTCTTGCACATAATTAAATTACATTCTAGTAACTTGTATGTATAGATGTCAGTCGTTAAGATTCATAAATAGCAATCAAGGGACTGAGAGGACATTATCTTTTGGCAAAGTCTGTCTGTCATTATAAATTATATATAAATGACTCTACTTGGTCTGTGGGTATGTATGCAGTAGTTATAACTACAACATTCTTATGATTCTTTTAGCATCAGAATTCTTTTAGCTTTTAGTTAGGAAAGTATTTACACAAATACTAAAGTTATGAGAACCAGGGTTTTATCATTAACCTGGAAAGTCATTAGTTCAATCTTTGTTGAATAGTAATAGCCTCAATACTTCTGGCTTGTATACTAAGAATCATGGTTTTAAGGTAGTACTCTTAATAATGTCAGTTTCTCCCCTGATTAGATAAGAGAAAACCAACTGGCACGGCTTCGCTTGGCCAACAAGAGAGCTAACCACAACACAAGCTTCCCGTAATTTGCCAAATGCAAGCCGATCTGACTTCTAGGTTATACAAAATTCAACAAGATTCAATTGATGACTTTATATTGTAACTTTTCGTTATTAATAAATGAATATGAGTATGAGTATTGATATTCTAATAGCCGGGACACTCCAACAAGAATTAGGTGATTTACTCCATAGTTAACCTGAAATAAAAACCCTACTTGTCCCTGAATCCCGCCGATTGATACATTCGCATTCTGTAGAACATATTAGATCGACGTGATATCCCTATGTCCTACCTAGTAATTAAACAAACCTACACTTAAAGACGGGCCCTAAACTGTCTAGAGATACAATCAGAAGCCCAACAAAAGACTCGCGGGTCTTATTTTTGTGATTTTATCCCCGTTCCCAAACCTAATACGGGGTATTATCTAGATGCTCGGTATCCAGACGTGCAAATACCCTTCTAACTATGTTACTCTATTACCTAGCGGGGGTCAGCCCGAAAAGCACTAAGACTCTAACCAGCCCTACGGGACGACTTTCGCATGGCCGAAGCCTAGACCGAATCTATAACACAAGAGACAGTCATGGGAAGGTCAAGTACATCCAACCTAACGTAAGACAGTTTGCATGAAGCTTGGCCCACGTAATGATACCATCAAAGAACGACGCCACCAAGTTCGCAATCCAGGAACTTGTCCCAGGGAACTACGGACTATATCAAGCACAGGCCAAACCACAACCAAACCGGTGACTTCGATGCTCCTATTTCTAGGCAAAAGCACCGCTCGGTTAGTCACAATAAACCCGAGCCTAACGGGGAGGAATAAGCTGCCAATATTATGTTGTCACTAAGAAGGGAAGCTTCAAAGGTTCGAATTAACAGCTTTGCACACTTCGTGCGTTAACAGACTGGCCAATTATAACACAAATCGATGTAGATCGAATTATCACATAAACTGAATTTACATTCCATTCCTTATGGGAACAGAATTCACTCAAAAACCCAATCTCGGTAAATATCGCAATCTAACGTGAAATAGATACCAATTCATGAGCTGAGGCACAAGTAATTCACATGTTTGTTTTATTAATTAACCTTATTTAGGTACAAACAGTATTTGAGCAGAGATTCACCATTAATTTTACTGAATTGGACAGCCGTTAAAAGAATTCGACAAGGGACACGCACCAGCCTGATTCACAATCCAGACCACAATGGCCGCCGAACCGAATCAGAATTACCGCGAAAAACCTAAATCCCGCCAAAACTACCAAGCTATCCCGCTATTACATATCGATCGAACCTGCCAATCGGTGCGCGTAATTAGTGATGTTATAATTAGTAATTTATTCATATTTTTATTCTTAACTTATTAGTAACTAAAATACAATACAGATTTGCTTAAAATAATAAATCAACTACTTAACAATTTATTATAATTTCCAATTATTATGAGGTTTGATAAAGTAAAACCCCAATAAGCATTTGCTGATCAGCCAGTGTTAAGTAATTTCCCATAATTGTAGTTGCTCCGTTATATTAAACTAGTTGCGCCCCGCGGTATTAACGCCAAATTCCTAATTAATAAAAGTCCAAGTATTCTCCACTCCGAACAAACATCCATACAACAGGAACCCTCACTTGTGCCAATTATGTCATTTAGTTATGAAGGGATTGGAAAGCAAGCTATCTTACCTAACAATCTATAATGCACAATATTTTAATACAAAATAGTTTCATAATTGTTTTTCTCTACAAATTAGCTGTAACAATATATAATTTGGACATTATCCACTTTACTAAAATATCTAATATAGATATTGTCTTACTAAAGTAATAATCTAATTCGATTAGATATTTGGTATTTCAATGATAGATCGACGTAATATTGAAAAGGGCACCCCTATTCAAATATAACACACCTCCTTCCGTCTGTCTACATCGGATGTGCAGATCCTCTTAATTCATAACTAATTTTAATGTGAAGATATAATTAACCCATCAACAGCACACATGGGTTCTAAATCAGTTCCGAATTTATGTAGTATCTGTCCCTTATTTAAACATAAATTATCTAAGTCTAAATGCAAAACTATTGTTTCCTAAATTATTGGCTTTAGTTATTTGAAATAGCGCCATCTACTGTGTTTGGGTACTAACTTTATTGATTTTCACATGGTCACTTAACTTTGTAGTTCGCTACCTCACCGTTATCTAACGCAGCGCTTTTGTACCAAATCCGAATGTAAATGAAAATTAACTTATCTTAAATTTAATTAGAATCATACATTAATTTTAAATGAGTAAATGTATTAAAATCTCATTTTATTTGTTATTATAATATTTATAAATGTTAACGGTAATCTGGACCGTTACAGCAACCCCCAAAATTTACGAAGATATTAACTTTTATATCGTAGAAAATTTTCCTAAATAAATTATTTTGAATAAATGAGATAAACCCCTATTGTAATTGTTATTACCATAATTGTAAATGTTAACGGTTATCTGGACCGTTACAGCAACCCCCAAAATTTACGAAGATAGTAATTTTATATCGTAGAAAATTTTCCTAAATAAATTATTTTGAATAAATGAGATAAACCCCTATTGTAATTGTGTTATTACAATAATTGTAAATGTTAACGGTTATTAGGACCGTTACAGCAACCCCCAAAATTTACGAAGATAGTAATTTTATATCGTAGGAAATTTTCCCCAAACAAATTAATTTTAATTTACAATTAATTATAATAAACATCAACGTTAACCTGGAAAGGAAATTTATGTAAAGGTGCAAGTTAAATTTGTCAGTATTCGAGTTCCAACAATAATTATGTGTCAGCTAATGTAGGTGTATTTTTCCTAACACAATATGATTAAGTTGTGTTTTTAAACCAACATGAATGCAATCGTCATAAAACTTCCATCTCCAAGCTTGATAATATATCAACCATTAAAAAAATTCTCCCTTCCACAGAACCCCCTAAAACTGAGAAAGATTTGGGTTGTGAGTCCAAACAGCGCTAGCCACAGACGAATAGACCACTCCTCAACAAACCTACTTTCCGTTTATCAGGAGTTGCCCATACATCCCCTCCAGATTTAGCAGATCCCTTAAGCAAAATGGATTAAATTCCGTATAGCGTCAATATCCCACCAAGAGATGTTAGTAGAACTCAGATTACTTTCCTTTGGAGAATGTGCAGTGTACCAGATCAGATTTTCATACTTTGTAGAGTACAAGACCTTTATAAAATCAACGTCTGTTGATGAAATGCCAGCTGGCCTAACCTAACACCAAACCTCCTTTATAAAGGTCAACTTGAGTAAGTGTTTTGTCAAACCCCAAATTCTGACAAACGACTCCCATTCCGACAGTGTTATTAAACTGCTTCATTCTATCTATCAGTATAACGATGTACATATATAATCATATATAGAATATATATTTCAATATTATACGTATAGTTTCGATTCCCACCGAACAATCTATCTATCTATGTATATTCCCAACTGTAACCCCTCGCCCCAATGATCCAATAGAATAACACCATCTAAGGTCCAAGAGTCTATAAAATTTTGCACCATTACTGAAAAAAAATAAATAATAAATAACAAAACTTCTTTAAATTAAACAAATAAAACTACTACCGCATTACCTTTATTTTTATTTATTTTTTAAAAATATTTAATACCTTTAAAATCAAAACCAATACCTGTGTAGACCTTTACCGAATACCAATTACCAAGTCATGTAGGGATAGTGATATTTGAGTCCAACACAATAAGCACAAAATTCGTTTTTTAGCAATGCTTTATTAGGTTTTTTTTTTCCACCCCCAATAAAAGAAAACATTTTTCCATAAGTATAATTTTATTTTTATAATCAATAGGTACATTTCATAATTTTTACATCTATATCATCTGAGCCGTAGGACGTCCACTGTTGAATATAGGTCTCGCCTATTTTTTTTTAATCTAAAAATTTGCACCACGTCATAAACCGTTCCTAGACTAAATTCCACCTCCAACTCAATCTAACAAATTTCGTATTAGAAATCCGTGAAAATTACGATGCCCTTACACTCCATATTGTTTCCTAGCAAGTCTACTTAACATCAGTTAACTAAATGAATTTATTCAGATTGAGAATTTACACAAATATTTACGTCGATGTTGTTAAAATAAAATCTTACGTAAATTTCACGAAGTAAGTTGTTATGAGGCAACCCCCCATTCTTGCTTTCTTGAATCGCGGGAACTACAAATAATAATAATAAGAAATTCTCCACCAAGCCTAGTAAATTCAATTCTTCCACGAATTGAAGAGTTGAAATAATAATTTCAAATTTACCGCCTCTATTAGTCAAAGTAATACTTTTTAACATTCCCGCTAACTAAATGTCCGTTTAAAACAATAGATTTTAATTTTCGCATTTTGACTATGTTATGTTTGCAACTACATATGTGTAACTTGTACCAATAAAAATATGGGGAAATACTAAATCGCTAGCCGAGGGATCTAAAATTATTGTAATTTTCGTAATTCAAACCCTGTAATTACTTTTGTTGCTCATAACGCCATCTATAGACTCTATACCGAATCATTGTCTCTACTTCCATTGAAGTTTTATTGATCCCGTTTCGACTTCACTTCTCAATTCAATAAATTCTGCTACTGGACGCCAGAGGGCGTAGATTTTGCAGGTTGTTGTTTTTTTTTTTTTTTTTTTTTATAATCTATTTTGCCTATTCGCTTTATAAGAACACATTCCGCTTTCTATTTTGATTACGTACAAATTATACATTTGATGACTTTTCTTCCGAAGAATACTACATTTTCCTGAAATCAAATATAAAATTTACACAAACATATTTATACAGTCATTATTAACATTATGTCTAAAGAACATTATGATTAAGACAATTTTACTAAACGAGAACTATCATAAGTGCTAATGTTATTCTTTGAGGTCTTGACTGTGACTATGTGACTTATTATGACAGATTTATTTCTGTGACTTTGAACAGCGACCAAAGCTTATCGAGTTAACATCGCTCTATAAATATTAAACTACTTGACTTTGGCAAATGTTGACCGTACGATGCTATATTAAGAAAGTTTTGAATGAAATGTCAAACATTTCTTTTTTAACTATTTTTTTTTTCCTCAATAGATAGATATGTTGATTTCTAATTTGAGTACATTTTTTTTTAATCGATACAATAGTAAAGTTGTTCCTTGTAATTCGACCTGTATGTAATTAGTCGCAATTAATTAAATTGTATTTCGATATTCTCTCCTTTGCCAATTTCACTAAGGTAGGTCAAGATGTTCAAATAAGAGAAATTAGAAACATACAAACAATGAAGCATTGTTTTCCGAATTATGTTGAGACCAGATTTTAATTTTATTTTTCAAGTGTATTTCAAAATTTTAACTATGATACAGTCATTTAAAGTAATCACTAAATTTGTCTATTTCCTTTACATACCTATCAGATAGCGTTAGCATTTAAAATAAAAATACTTACGTAGGTATACTTACTCTTTTTGGTTCGAAATTAAAGTTGTTATGGCGAAGATTTTTCCATACCTTACATTACCTTGAATCTTATCACGACATTACCATTACCTTTACCATGAACCTTTACCTGTTACCATCTTATTTTTAAAACCTTACAACTACGAGTAACTAAATTTGTTTCTTAATTCATAAGTCTCGATCGATTTGAACTAATTTACCACCCGTCACTCATAATTGTCTCATCTCTATTTGACCGAAAATTTGAACTATGGATTTTATGCAACAACAAACTGGACTTACGAATTACGTGAGACCACTAATAGTATAATTACACGTTAAAATACGTTGTAGTACATTTCTCGACGTTACTACAGTGAACTTTACAAATGTCGACCAAAATGGAAAAGCCGCTAACCTCTAATGTACGAGTGCCTAAGATGGATACATTACAGTTACGCTGTAGCGCTGCATCTTTATTTGGTAAGTAGACACCCCTCTTATTCCCTATTGTTACAACCCCCAATCCAGTAAACCTTAAAGTTTCTAGACCTAACTTTGAAATGACTACCTGTAATCGTTTTACTTTAACCTTATAACCAAGCACAACATCAATGCTGATTAACTAATATTTGCCTATCAGATATCTTACTTATCTTTCGTGCGTATTTGAGTTTTTGTAGATACATACATACCTAATTTATTTTTCATATTTACAGCACCGTTGAATGCAACCTGATTTGATGACTAAATTACATGCCCAGAAGCTCAAAAATGTCTATACAATCACATAAAACGGATAAGTGATGAATATAGAACTTTCCTACTGTTCATACTACAACTAAGAGCATTTATTTCATAAGTAAGTCACAATCCTTATTTATTTTCAAAAGTAACAAGTTAACTCCGCAATACAATCTTATTTGTACTTATGTAGCAAAGTTAAAGCTCATTAGATTAGATATTATCTAGTCTTTCCTTCCCTATTCAGCTGTTTAAATTGAAATTGTGAAACCTAAATTGAGTTATGTGACTAAAACTTCAGGTGATCAAATTAACTATACCTATGTAATTTTTAGTAATCCTAATATAATTGTAATATTTTTCAGCGTTGTAAGACAAGTTAATGAAGCTTATATTTTTAATCGAACTCAACCACTAACGAAAGATGACAGATATGGAATCCTATCAAGTGAGTGTATAAAAATAAATTTTTAAATAAATCTAGTAGTACCCTAATTTAATTATTACAATTTATATAAATTGACACCGATAGTTTGTTTAGTTGAATCTAGTCTTGAGATAGTAAGGCCTTATAAAGTATTATGATGGCTTACCACTCCCATCAGTAAGCTTCTAGTTGGCAGACAACAAGAAGTGTTAAATCTATCTAGCAAAATTCTAGTTAATAACTGACTTACTGACAATTGTAAATTTATGTAAATAATTTAGTGAAATTTTCCTATTAAATGTAACTGTGTTTTATTATGAAAACGAAGTGATAGTTTAAGCAACCTATAGCCTAATGGTAAGAGTACAGCCTATTACACTTAACAACTGCTTATTTATTGTATATACCCTAACATAATTGTAGTATGATTACTAACTTTTTAGTCGGAACCCTATAAGATTCTAAAGTGTGTTGTTGTTACCTTTCAGATGAAGTAACTGAGACATTAGAAATTACTAGCCCGTCACTACAAGTATTTTGAAAATTCTACAAGAACATTCCTCCGTTTCCTGCTACAATAGAATCCTATTTTTTATATGCAATTTCATATAACTTTAAAGTTTTGAATTAAATAGTTTCCTATTTTGTTTTCATTTAAGCTCACTAGGATTAATAAAAAGATAGTGTTATCTCTAGACAATAAACATCCTGAACTAAAGGTAAAGTCCTATATTTTGAGTGTTAACCTTATTTTATAAGTAACTTGCTGAAGTATACTTATAATAATCTAGACTGTGAATCTATAAGTTTTTAATTTTAGTAGAATAAAAGAGAGTACCATTATGTCAGTGAAAACATCCTATGTAACATAATTGTAGGTTTTAGACTCGTTTCTAAATTTATTAATTTAAAATAACTATAATTTCTTTCATTTTGACCGCATCTTACTGATTGTATTTTCCCTATTCTTATGCAAGTTACCTATTTATTTTATTAATTTGTTCATCTCAAACCATTCGCATCACTACACAGCAACAATTTGTGTGCCATTCCACCTGGGCAGAAAGACACACTTATTTCATCTACTTATAGCAAAGGTGCTAGTTCCTAACCTACCCAAGTACATAATTATGAAGCTAAATTTTGTAAAAACCCTATAATGATTGATCCTGGTCTAAGGCACACCCATTTGTAACAACCCCCTTTAACAATTTTAAAACTAATTTATTTTTAAAGATATTTAAATGGATTAAAAGGTTTATATATATTACAAGGTTAAAGATACGATATTAAGGTAAAATGGTAATATGTTGGTTTAATGGTTTAAATGGTTAATGGTGACTTTAACTGGTTAAGCGCTTATAATCTAAATCTCTATTTTGGCCATGTGATCGTCTAAGGAGGACTCCACTTTGCAACCGTAATAAAACCCAAGATAGGTTTGAGATGAATTCCTATACTGCCTAGAATATCTAGACCCTACTTCTAAACCTAGACCTATTACTGAAGTTAGCTTCCTTAACATATTGAAAGATACCTACTACATTATTAAACTCAGATATAAACAGTCAGTCTTGTCACATACAAAGAGTTAGAGGTAAATGCAAGTAATGTACTCTTCGGGATATAAATGACTTAGGAAATATTAACATGAATTTAAGTATTATGTTAGCATTGAACTGTTTGTGGTTGATTTCAGAGTTCAATACTTAGTACTGTATATAATGTACTATAATGAATTTAAGTATTACATTAGCATTGAGCTGTTTGTGTTTAATTCAATAGCTCAGTCTTAGTATTGTATCTGATTTAAAAGAAAGGTTTTTAGTACATATTATATTAGCATTGAACTAGTTGTGGTTAATTCAATATCTCAGTCTTAGTATTGTATTTGATTTAAAAGAAAGGATTTTAGTACATATTATATTAGCATTGAACTAGTTGTGGTTAATTCAAGAGCCCCGCCCCGCTCTTGAAAATCTGCCTCGGCATCCTGACTGGACAGCAGTCTTCCACATTTTCTTTTATATGGGGACTTGTGTCTTGCACATAATTAAATTACATTCTAGTAACTTGTATGTATAGATGTCAGTCGTTAAGATTCATAAATAGCAATCAAGGGACTGAGAGGACATTATCTTTTGGCAAAGTCTGTCTGTCATTATAAATTATATATAAATGACTCTACTTGGTCTGTGGGTATGTATGCAGTAGTTATAACTACAACATTCTTATGATTCTTTTAGCATCAGAATTCTTTTAGCTTTTAGTTAGGAAAGTATTTACACAAATACTAAAGTTATGAGAACCAGGGTTTTATCATTAACCTGGAAAGTCATTAGTTCAATCTTTGTTGAATAGTAATAGCCTCAATACTTCTGGCTTGTATACTAAGAATCATGGTTTTAAGGTAGTACTCTTAATAATGTCAGTTTCTCCCCTGATTAGATAAGAGAAAACCAACTGGCACGGCTTCGCTTGGCCAACAAGAGAGCTAACCACAACACAAGCTTCCCGTAATTTGCCAAATGCAAGCCGATCTGACTTCTAGGTTATACAAAATTCAACAAGATTCAATTGATGACTTTATATTGTAACTTTTCGTTATTAATAAATGAATATGAGTATGAGTATTGATATTCTAATAGCCGGGACACTCCAACAAGAATTAGGTGATTTACTCCATAGTTAACCTGAAATAAAAACCCTACTTGTCCCTGAATCCCGCCGATTGATACATTCGCATTCTGTAGAACATATTAGATCGACGTGATATCCCTATGTCCTACCTAGTAATTAAACAAACCTACACTTAAAGACGGGCCCTAAACTGTCTAGAGATACAATCAGAAGCCCAACAAAAGACTCGCGGGTCTTATTTTTGTGATTTTATCCCCGTTCCCAAACCTAATACGGGGTATTATCTAGATGCTCGGTATCCAGACGTGCAAATACCCTTCTAACTATGTTACTCTATTACCTAGCGGGGGTCAGCCCGAAAAGCACTAAGACTCTAACCAGCCCTACGGGACGACTTTCGCATGGCCGAAGCCTAGACCGAATCTATAACACAAGAGACAGTCATGGGAAGGTCAAGTACATCCAACCTAACGTAAGACAGTTTGCATGAAGCTTGGCCCACGTAATGATACCATCAAAGAACGACGCCACCAAGTTCGCAATCCAGGAACTTGTCCCAGGGAACTACGGACTATATCAAGCACAGGCCAAACCACAACCAAACCGGTGACTTCGATGCTCCTATTTCTAGGCAAAAGCACCGCTCGGTTAGTCACAATAAACCCGAGCCTAACGGGGAGGAATAAGCTGCCAATATTATGTTGTCACTAAGAAGGGAAGCTTCAAAGGTTCGAATTAACAGCTTTGCACACTTCGTGCGTTAACAGACTGGCCAATTATAACACAAATCGATGTAGATCGAATTATCACATAAACTGAATTTACATTCCATTCCTTATGGGAACAGAATTCACTCAAAAACCCAATCTCGGTAAATATCGCAATCTAACGTGAAATAGATACCAATTCATGAGCTGAGGCACAAGTAATTCACATGTTTGTTTTATTAATTAACCTTATTTAGGTACAAACAGTATTTGAGCAGAGATTCACCATTAATTTTACTGAATTGGACAGCCGTTAAAAGAATTCGACAAGGGACACGCACCAGCCTGATTCACAATCCAGACCACAATGGCCGCCGAACCGAATCAGAATTACCGCGAAAAACCTAAATCCCGCCAAAACTACCAAGCTATCCCGCTATTACATATCGATCGAACCTGCCAATCGGTGCGCGTAATTAGTGATGTTATAATTAGTAATTTATTCATATTTTTATTCTTAACTTATTAGTAACTAAAATACAATACAGATTTGCTTAAAATAATAAATCAACTACTTAACAATTTATTATAATTTCCAATTATTATGAGGTTTGATAAAGTAAAACCCCAATAAGCATTTGCTGATCAGCCAGTGTTAAGTAATTTCCCATAATTGTAGTTGCTCCGTTATATTAAACTAGTTGCGCCCCGCGGTATTAACGCCAAATTCCTAATTAATAAAAGTCCAAGTATTCTCCACTCCGAACAAACATCCATACAACAGGAACCCTCACTTGTGCCAATTATGTCATTTAGTTATGAAGGGATTGGAAAGCAAGCTATCTTACCTAACAATCTATAATGCACAATATTTTAATACAAAATAGTTTCATAATTGTTTTTCTCTACAAATTAGCTGTAACAATATATAATTTGGACATTATCCACTTTACTAAAATATCTAATATAGATATTGTCTTACTAAAGTAATAATCTAATTCGATTAGATATTTGGTATTTCAATGATAGATCGACGTAATATTGAAAAGGGCACCCCTATTCAAATATAACACACCTCCTTCCGTCTGTCTACATCGGATGTGCAGATCCTCTTAATTCATAACTAATTTTAATGTGAAGATATAATTAACCCATCAACAGCACACATGGGTTCTAAATCAGTTCCGAATTTATGTAGTATCTGTCCCTTATTTAAACATAAATTATCTAAGTCTAAATGCAAAACTATTGTTTCCTAAATTATTGGCTTTAGTTATTTGAAATAGCGCCATCTACTGTGTTTGGGTACTAACTTTATTGATTTTCACATGGTCACTTAACTTTGTAGTTCGCTACCTCACCGTTATCTAACGCAGCGCTTTTGTACCAAATCCGAATGTAAATGAAAATTAACTTATCTTAAATTTAATTAGAATCATACATTAATTTTAAATGAGTAAATGTATTAAAATCTCATTTTATTTGTTATTATAATATTTATAAATGTTAACGGTAATCTGGACCGTTACAGTTAGAAATAAAGAGCCTCTTCTTACATCCTTGTCATAGGTGTCACATTTGTGTGACAAGATGTGTCTCAAATGTGACGTTACAGAATTTGCAAAAACAAGATTTTCAAGATTTATACATGTAAAAAAACGTTACGGTCATGTAAAAAAGCTTATAACTCGTCCCTTTTTTCATGATGTCACACTTTGTTGACCCCCTTTCGCTTAATATGTGACGGAATTTATGGATGTTCCCTAAGGATAGCAGAAATTATATTTGAATTATTTTTTAAATACAAATAGAAATGTTGCTCTATATTAGTCGTCAAAGCAATTCTGTAAACGCACTTTTGAATTTACCAAGAAAAAAATAAAAAGATGCTATATAATCGTACAAAATATTCCACTCATCGCTCGACTCAATATCAAAAGAAATGGCGGTAAAATACAACAAAAATACCGCCTTCATTAATTATGGTGTATAAAAATTCATAGTTCGCGAAGGGAGAGCGAGCGCTGAAGGTCACGTCCCCGTCCAATGGACTCTACCGAATGACGCTACCAGTTAACTTGAACAACCGACCCGGTCACAGATTATGACGTAGAACAGACGGGACACAAAAGTTGAACACAAAGGTAGACGTCGCAAAGAACTTACCTAACTTATAAAAATACGACGACTTGTTAAGTAGGTATAGGTAGGTACTTTAGAAATGAAGATTTTTTTTGAATTACCAAATGTAAATGTATTTCATATAAAAATTTTTTTTTGATACGCTTTTACTGCAATCACTGGGAATTTTGTTTGATATACACTAATTTTAAATTTAAACTATTTTTTTATCAGTTTCTCGGCCCAATAGAATGAAGAGAATACTAATAATAGGTATACAATGATATATAGGTAGTAAATTGTACAATGTTTTATTACATACTAATAGGTACTTAAATACTTACAATTTCTATAATAATAACGTACCTATTGAAACTTCATTGAACACATAATTGAGTTTCAAAATTTCTATAATTTATAAGCACAAGGTCAGATACATTTTTTTTTTTTTTATTGTAGATAGGCTTGCGTTTGACCGCCATCCCGCCTGATGTTAAGCAAAGATGCGGTCTACGGTGGAGCACGCTCGCCTAGAAGAAACCGATTCACTCGCGACTTGAAGGTACCCAGACTATATTCATTGGGGAACACCCACTCGGGCAGCTGATTCCAATGTCTAGCGGTACGCATGAAAAAGGTGGAATTAAACCGCTTAGTTCGAGCTTTTGGAACATCAGCCATGAAGCGGTGACGCTTTTTAAAGCTCCTGGCTGTCCGATAGTAGAATGGGCAAGGTGTAATTAGGTCATGCAGATCTGAAGCGCACTCTCCAAAATGTATCCGGTAGAAAACCAACAGACAAGCAACTTTCCGTCGATGTTCAAGACTTTGGAGCCTTTTCTGAACGAGCGAATCGTTGCTTATGAGCTTCTTAGCACGTTTCTCAATGGACTCCAACGCCTCAAGCCTACGCCTCATATATTTACCTACTACCCATAGACTTATTTTTTTATTGAGTACTGTATGTTGCTTCATTATTAGCACCTCATGAATGTCGAACAAGTGAAGATATAAACCTAACAAGCCCATCTGACAAAAGCTGATCCAACTTTATATTCTTTGACGGCACGAGGTTCGATGGCGGACGTCAGTCGATCGAATTATTATACAGCGGACTAAATAACCTTATCTGATGATAACTTCGTATCTTCTTCCTCGAAATAATATTGTTACTCAGTACTTGTGTGTTGGTATAGTTTTTTTTGTATGAATGACTTACGAATCTGTCAACACGTTGGTATACAAGTTTAATGCTTTCTAACTATTGAATAATATAGGTACATTCATAGCCCTGTTATACTGTTAGCGCATTTTATAGTAGATCTGCTTATTGAGCTGAAAGTTGTGGGTTAGATTCTCACTCAGGGCTAACATTTGCGTGACGAACATTGATGTAGATGTTTATTTTGTATCTGGGTGTGTTTGTCTATATCTAGAAACAAAAATCACATACATGTATGATGGAGCATCACTTGAGAAAGGCTCGATCCATTTGGCTGATATCTTTTTCATTATGTTTACATGAAACGAAATTTAATAGTCGGAAATTTGGATAATATTTTTGTATGAAAGTAAACTTTTCACAGGAAAAGTCTAAAATTTAGACGGTGTTAAGTTGCCAATATCATTATGTTTTGAAGCCTTTGCGAAGCCGCATTGGCTCGTTAGTTTATTATAAATATATATTAGTAATGAGGCATACGATACGCTCTTCTGATGGTAAAAGATAATGTATGTCCATGACGAACATAAATGTCTATCGTCACGTATATTATGTATGTCCTTGGTGCGAATCTAACCAACGCCAAACACCTCGTGAAGTAAAGCTACTACCAAATGAGCTGCCAGATCAGGGATGCAAAGGTGTTTTCATTTTAAAGTACCTACAGGCATAGCCGAGAAAATTTCACAAGTGCTGCGGCGCTGGTTTAGTTAATCTTTATGATATCTTATCAATTATAGTTATGTAAATTAAACGTTTTAGCTTAACAAGCTGTGTGGCAAAGAATTCTAATTAATAGTTAGTTTAATACTTATGCGACAAAGTATCGAAATAGTTGTGCAACATTATAGGTAGGTACTTTTATCTAGATACATATTTGAAATAACATGATAGAGACAAGTTGCTTAAATCTCTGTTTTATCAGTATAGATACCTATTTGTAATATTATAGATACTTTCGAAAAAATTGCTTATAATTTTTTTAATCAAAAGATTATGGCATTTCCCGACAGCCACACTAGAGAACTATGTAATTCCTTTCCAGGCTAAATGTGATTATTTCTTTAACCACACCTTCACTTAACATCAGGTGAGCTTTGATCAAACACATGACCTGTCTACTAAAGTAAAAGTGTACCTTCTTAAAATATCATATTTAAACAGAAAAAACAAAAATTTCTATGTAAAATATACCTCTTCATTTTACTTAATGTTCTCAAAAACCACGGGCAAAAATATTCCATTTTTGTCTAAATATTTTCTAAGGAAACTTTTTAAATTCCACCCCAACGTCTTTGGCTAAATCTCATTCTCTGGACTAACTTTTTTAAATTTCCCGTTTCAGCGTAACCTCTTCAAGCAGCGATGCAGAACATTTTTGGTCTCAGCGAGTCAGAAGTGCACCTAAGCGGTCGTGAACTCTCCCAGAAAGAATATTAGAAAACCAAACTTTACATTTTAAAGAGAAAGAAAAATATATTGGATAGGTAAATTTTCCGAGCAAAAGCCCTCGCAACTTGAGTAGTTTTATGTTTACCTCATCATCAGAAACCGATTCAAAGCGAAAGTTTTTCCATAAACTTTCTACTATCTAATAATAATACAAACTCACAAAATATCGAAATCTCAAGTATAAAGATTCTGATAATACTATAAATAATTCATACACGGACAAAATTATCATCTCACAACCTTATAAGCCCCCTGTAGAGCATGAAGTATACTTTGAACAATATCGTAGAATAGAATACCAAAATCGCGTCACCACATTCCCACATAATGACCAACGTCAGAATTCCAGCGCTAACAGCGTAATGCCATCCCGTCTTCAAAATTATCTGTCATTGACACGTCAGTTGACAGGTGAGAGAGCCGCCATTGCACGTAGGCCCGCGCCCGCGACCCTCCCCGTCAATTGACATGCAAATGAAACTGCGGCGTGGATCGCGCGCTCGCGGACCAACTGTTATTTATCTCTGATTGGCCCCGTTTATTCCGCTTTGACAGACAGGTTCCAATTCTGTTCGGGCCCGTGACGTTTACATAATTAGATATGTAAATATAAACACAGTTCGCAAGCGACTCTTAAATAAAGTTCATACCGAATGGCATTCTTTGAGATGAGATGTTAAGTTGCGTGGATAGGACTGTACCATTTTATCAGTTCAATGTCACATAAATTCAGTTCTTTACGAACGGAATTAAGCTGTATCGGCGGTTGATTAGCCATTCATTAGGAGTTTTTGAATTAATTAGTTGCGTTTGTCTTCATTAAATTGGTCCAAAAAATGTTTGGCTGCATTTTTATAATGAGCAGGTACATCATTAATGGATATATTATACGTTAAGATTTTTATATACCTACTTACTTAATAAACAAATCTATAATATGTATCTGAGTTTTATTTTTTTTGTTACGAAAACTAAATTGTTATTTCAAGACACGTCTTTGGGAATGCAATGGCGCTAGAATTCATCTCGGCGATTCATTCAATGAATGTTAATGAATCCGAATCTTTTTTTAAACAATAGTCACATATAGGCCGAAGAACAATACTGCCCAACCGGAATTCGTAACTCTATTGTGTACTCACAAGTTCCTAGTAAAGTCATGATCTAAAAAAATATCATTCTAATTTCAACTTTATCACAAGAGCATAAAGGTTTTTAAGTCCGTTCAATGCTTGATTGGCCTCTTACCAGTCACTGCCGTTGTCAAAATGTTTATTAACAGGTTATTCTTACTAACTACCTATACCTAGTATAACTTTTTATTTAATGTAATAAGCATAAAAATCATAGAATAAACTTATTTGTGATGTCTTTTCACTTTAATTGTAATATCCATAGGTACCTACAGTATGTTTCATAAAAATGTAGTCAAAGTGATTTTTTAACGATAGCAATTTCAGTGCCATTCTTAAAGTAAAAGTGGTTTACATTGATGGTTAGATCAGTACATTTCAGGATTACCTTTTTTATAATTAATAGGCTTGCGTTTGACCATCACCATCTCAGTTGATGTTAAATGAAGATTCGGTCTACGTTGGATCACGGTTGCTTTGTCCGGAAGCTCAAGCTTATTGTTGGGGGTTGAACCAACGCCCTTCGTCATGCGAAACGACCGCGCTAACCACTCGCTAATCATCGCTACGAGGAATGTTTAAAGCCTACTACAGTTCAAAACAGCCTGTACGTTATATTTCTACTAAATGTTTAGTAAACACTAGCGGACGCCTCTCGGTTTCACCCGCGTAGTTTCCGTTCCCGTGGGAATACAAGGATAAAAAGTAGCCTATGTCACCCGGGGATGGTGTAGCTTTCCAACTTCCCAAACAAGAATTTTTGAAATCAGTCCAGTAGTTTCGGAGCCTATTCAATACAAACAAACAAACAATCAAATGTTTCCTCTTTATATTAGTATACCTAGATAGATATGTAGGTGGTTCGTAACGTAGCTAAATGCTTTTAATCAAGGAAGTAACGTGTATTCTGTTACTAATTAGGTTAATTAAATAGCTTGTAAGAGATTAGATCTACAATACTGGAGGCGTGTACGTTATCACCCACGCCTATAAAAATCCTTTGTAGGCCATCGATATTTATTTCGGTTAGTTAACATTATGAGTGAAATTATAGTTTATGTTTAGCGGTCGTATCATAGGGTTGTAATATATACACCAGTTATATATATAATTCTTTATTGTGCACACCATAAATAGAAAAAAAGTACAGAGAACAAAGAACCTTATAACTAGTGCCACTAGTGCCTTATCGCTAACAGCGATCTCTTCCAGGCAACCAGGAAAATAAAAACACGATAGGAAACATAAGAAACAGACGGGAGATGTAACACTAATAAGAAAAATAAATAAAAATAAAACATATAGGAAGTATATAAAAATAAACATTAACTCGAACATTTATGTTAGGTGCTTGGCGGCAGATTTTTAACTTAGTAGCCAGCCGACTAGGTACTAGAAAATACTCTACCACCGTGCTATGGTTTCCTCACGATGTAGTTTTTACTTATTCTGATAATAATTTGAGACGACCAATACGACCATACTTGATTTAAGAGCAAAAAATGTCCTTGAAGTAAATAATTCTGCTCCAGCAACTGTTTTACTTTTGGTATACCTACGCCTTGTAAGATGATACGAATACTCACATAATCTCAAAAAAAAATCTTACGCCAATAAAGCAAGATTTTATCACCAGAGATGACGCACCAGTTTTTAGACGTTCTCATGTTTTATTATTTCATAGGTATTAGGTACATATTAGTGGAGATAAGAAATCTAAAGATAAAATCTTTTATCTACTAAAGTTCCAAGCGGTTTGACAAGTAGGCAACTAACTACATAACCCGAATACCCGAAAGTTGTAGAAAGTTGGGCAATTTGTAACTTGCGACTCTGTGTTTCTCAAAATCGATAAAATCGAGACCAACTTACCACAGGCTAAATTATCTATTCTTACTTTGTAGCTCTACTGTCAGTAAGCATGTGGTCTTACTTACTTACTTAAATCTAGATTAAGAAGCTAAGCTTGAATAAAATCTTTTTGTCATTTACAGACTATATACGGATCTATATAGAATAGTAGATATTTAAGTATTTTATCAGTTATCTGACTTCCATAGTACAAGCTTTGCATAGTTTGGGGCCAGATGGCGCTGTGTGTTATGTCCTACGATATTTATTTCTTATTATTAACAAGATTTCAAAAAAGGAGGAGGTTCTCAATTCGTCGGAATCTTTTTTTTTATGTATTGTCACCGATTACTCGAAAACGCCTGAACCGATTTAGAAAATTCTTATGTTTTTTTAAATTGTATCTATTTTAATAACTAAAATAAATGAGGCGAACGAAACAATCTAGTGATAGTGAACATTGCTACTTTGAGTAACAAAACAAAATCTAAGGCATCGCTACTCTGGCGCTCATTACACTGAGATTCGATAATTAGCTTCAAGCCCTGTTATTTTCGTAGCTGCAGTACCATTCAAACAGGAGCAAAGAAATTAACACATGATAGTTTCACGAAAGAATATCTGTTACTACAGCGGTACCTATCTAGACGAACTCCTGCAAAGAAGATTTATCACATACATTTAGGTAATGTAAAAAAAAGATATTCGCGGTGCAGAAGAGTCAAGATACTTTCCATGAAATAGAAATTAGTATGTACTGGATGTCCAACATGAATCAACTGAGAGTAGAGTACCTACTAATGCATCATTCATATATAATCAAATCTCGGTAACTTTTGTAGGTATTACAGTACGAATTTCAGCTACAAAAACAACAAATTTTGGGGGGATTCAAATGACTATTTTGCGCAAGTCACGTATCGGTTTGAGCTTATCCGGCGTTACGTTTGATGATAATAAGTGATATCACCAAATATGGGCAGCACAGACGTAAGTGTCACTGGAAACGGCAACTATTTTTATGGAGAAATAAATATCTACTATTAGGTGGTAGATTAATAAATATAACGTAAATAACGATAAATGTTTGTTTTGTATTTACAAAAAAAAAGTGTGTATATATTCTATCGGTTATCTGGTTCCCATAGTACAAGCTTGACAGCCCTGTTGTTCATTGGTAGTATGTCTGCTCCAAGATCTGAAGGGCGTGGGTTCGATTCCCACCCAGGACAAGCATTTTGTGATATAAACAAAATGTTTGTTCTGTGTCTGGGTGTTCTGTATTTATTATAAGTATGTATTTACAAAAAAAAATGTATTTAAGTATTCTATCAGTTATCTGACTTCCATAGTACAAGCTTTGCTTAGTTTGGGGTCAGATGGCGCTGTGTGTAATGTCCTACGATATTTATTTATTTTTATTTATTTTATTTTACTTAGTTTTAAGTTAGATGACGCTAAAAATAATCTACTGTTTATTAAAACCTGTGCATATCACCGTTATAAAAATATTTGTTTTAACATTCGCGAATATTTATCAATTAATAATGTCATAAAATAGTCAACATTATTTTACATGTCATAAAAATGACTGAACTTGTCTTTTTGTAAGTAGGTTTTTTTTTTATTGTAATAAATTTTAAAAATGTGTGTTTAGAAATACCTATAAACTAGTTAGGTACATCAATGGAATGAAAAAAACTATTTTGTTACAACTGGGTTATTTTAATAGGCTTTTTGTTTGTACCTTATTTATTTATTTCATAACACACAAAACAGAATGTATTCTTTTCTATAGTATTATATTTCAAGCGTATTGTCACATCTAGGATTTTCAGACATCCTAGACAAGGAGCATTTGCTCGGCGTCCTCACCGAGTCAATATCAATAAATGGGAAGCCGGGAAATTGGATGTGTTGAGGCCCCGACACCGACCGACACTGTACGTAATAAGATAGTAATGAGCCTCGTAAAAATATGCTCGTTGGCTCCCGGTCTATGACTAAATATTTAACCAACTTCGTGTCCCCGGTTGGTTATTAGAAACTAGCTTTTGTGAGAGGCTTTGTTTTTCATCATATAAAACCTAACAGGATATAAAAATGTAACATTTTATGTCTCTATTTTCTCGTATAAAATCAGAAATGTTAACTGTTAGAGACCATTTGCCTACTTACTACGCAAATATACATATTAATATGTATGCGTATTACTTAGTGGTAGAACTCCTTAGCAGGAGGTCGTCTAGGTAGGTACCACCGCTATACCAAATATTCTGCCGCCAAGCAGTAGTGTGTAAACATTACTGTGTTCCGGTCTGAAGGGTATTGCAGCTAGCGAAATTACAGGGCTGTTGAGACTAACCATCTAATGTCTCAAAGTAATGAGCGCCAAAGCAGCGATGCCTTGGACTTTGTTTTGTTACTCAAAGTTCTGTGTATCGCTGCAATGGTCATGGACAGGCGGCATTACCGGGCCTTTTTTTACTTATAATGTATATATCTATGTGTATGTGTGTTACTTATGTGTATTTTGTGTTTGTATATTTTTGATAAGCGCTTGCAACACTGTCTCTTAGGTAGGTGTTACTGTGGGGATGACTGGTAGAAAATGTTTTATTTCCATTGGGCATATCATTTAGTTGTAAGTAGGTATAGGTATGTAACTGGGTAAAGAATAAAATAAACCAAAAGTGGTGTTCATGTTCTTCTTTCTATTTTTAATTTGTAAGTAGGTACCTAAAGATAAAGATAAAGATATTTATTTGTCATAACATGAGTAATATGTATGATGTCCGTAACTTAGTTTAATGATCTTCATGTTATACCTGAAAAGGTGTACAAATAATTGATGGCAACAAAATAATTAATCTAATAATATGTATTGAAATGTATACAATGTCAAGGAAAAATAATAATTGAAATATAAAAAATAAATGATAAAATTAGAATGTCAATGAAATAACGATGTCAATGAAATTAATAAAATGTCAAGATAAAAATTAAAAAATTACATACGTGGTTAGAATTTGTCAATTAAATATTCATTAATTTTATAATACGATTTTTGGACTAACAGTTTTTTTAGTTTTATCTTGAATGGAACAGTTTTCAGGTCTCTTATTGACTTTGGTATATGTATGTACCTATGTAGCTATGTGCTTGTATTGACAAACGTAATAATTAATATAATAATAGGTTTATCAGAATAGTTTTCTCCCTACTCCATTGTATTAATAGGTACTACTTAGATACTTTATTGACATTTTCATTTTCATTGTTTTGACATATGTAATGATTTTGATAATATTTTTTAAATATGAATGGAAAAATGACCTGTAACTTTGGTGTTATTAATAAATGATTTGTATTTGTATTTGGTATAATTATGTACCCTTTAACATCATTCATATGCCTTAGTTTGCTAGGTGTTTGTCTACAGCTCACCTGATGTTAAATGTTGATGTAGTCGAAAATGGTAATCACACTTAGATTGAATTGGAACTAGCTATCATGTGATGCTGTTAGAACACAAAGTTATGTAGGTGCTTGGCGGCATATTTCCAATTTTAGGGCTAGGGGAAAAAATATCCTTCCAGTATAGGAACGTAATGTTTAACCCATAACGGTGTTTTCCATCACTGGCAACTCTAGCTTATTTTTCAGATATCCGATCCGACTTTCACCGTACGAGGTTGTTAACGCCATCTGTTGAAAGTCACTATAAACACTTTAATTAAGTATTTATTGTGTAAACGAAAAATACCTATTTTAGGTATCTACATAAATCAAACATCGATATCATTAGTTATATTGCTACATAAGACTAGATATTTCAGTCCACAGACTTATTAAATCGTATATTGATTTTATTGCAAACTACTAGACTGTAAACCGGTATCATAGGGCTCGACCTTTACCCTCGCATTTCTTCGAAATTTCATGAATTAAAGAAAAGAGTTAAGTAAGTTTTTTGTTTGTGTCTTAATTTTATTTTACAATACCTATAGTAAATTTTGTGGAATTTTGAATTTTTGTATGTTTGTAACGAACAAACTCAAAAACTACGGAACCGATTTCAATAATTGTTTCACCGTTGTGAAGTTTTACTATCATGTGACATAGGCTACTTCTTATCCCTGTATTCCTACGGGAACGGGAACTGCGCAGGTGACACCGCGAGGTCTGCTCGTATATAAATAAATGTAAAGGCGAAAATTTGTGGGTGTGTTTGTATGTTTGTTAGTTTTTTACGCTCAAACTGTTCGACCAATTTTGATGAAATTTGGTACGGAGGTAGCTGAGAACCTGAATTAACACATCCTACGCTACTTTTAATCTCGAAAAAATGTAGCAGGTAACACCACGGGGCACAGCTAATTACATGTAAAATTATTCATCTGTATTCCAAATTCATATGTAAGGGATCGGAAGCAAAGCTACTTTGCCTAAACAATCTTAACTAATGGTCTCTTTGTCCAATTCTAGAGACAATAGACCAAAGGTCTAAATTAATTTGTTTATTGTGTTGATTCTGGTGTACCTATGTCCACGGTCATACGTGCTTACCTACCTTCATTCATCGTGTTGTAGGCAACTAGTAGTCCAAATTTACTTACAACATTTTTCCTAATCTATTTAATTAGTAGGCCTCACGCACGACGAATAACTTCTACAGTAAAAACATTTTGCCTATACGTACGTCGACCGCAAGAGCTTCTGGTAAAGTAAGTTATACAAGCATCGACTCAGCATGAGTTAATTTATATGACTAAAACTTATTTCACTTGGATTTATAATGAGTCACTTTTGAAAATATGAAGTATACTTGCAGAATACGAAAAGTGTGATGCCAAAAAGAAGGAAAAATAATTTAGATAAACAATGAAGCCAATGATCTCGTTTTCTATTAGATTTCAAATTAATTATAAGTTTGAATTATTAAATTGTGCATCACTGTCATCGTCATCCACAACCGTCTTTATACCGCTGCTGGGTTTAGGACTCTCTTGTCATGACATCTGCCTCGGTCCTGTGCCAATCTGGTGCAGGTTCGACCCGCAGTGACAGTGACAATATCGTCGAATATATCGATATCGTCTCTAAAATGTTTTTTTTTTAATAAAAAACTAATAATTAAGCGATAAATACTCACATTCACATCCACACTTATTTGGTCCATAATACATCCCAAAACCTGTAAAAAAAAACAAAATGGCGTTAATTGATTCTCAACTATCCGACCAAATTGTGTATTCGGTCGGCTGCACTAGCCTACAAAGATTGATTTGACATTGACACGCCGCGCATGCGTATTGCCCTAATTCCTACACAAGGTCCCGAATAATAGAGATGTCTAGATGCACATGTAAATGAGTGTGAGAAGGACAGGTGTAGGACGCGCAGGGACGTCTGGTAACAGGTTTGACCGGTATCATGGCCGGCTGTGCATCTGCATGCATTTTACAGGATGGTGTTGGATGCCGTAGAACGCTCCGTTTCTGAGAACTAACTTTCTCTTTAGAAATGACATTAGTATTCACAAAGTGCAGTTATAGTTAACAAATGAAGCGGTCAAGTGTAGATATGCATCAATTTGTAGGTACCGTAAATCGCAAAAGGTCACAAGATTCTGTGTTTGAGAAATGCCCAGGCCCAAAATATCAATACCCTGATATATAGCTATGAACATTGGTAGGTAGGTTCTATAGATAAAACTCACGCGTGCAAGAAAGTTATCAGTTCATTGAACCTGAAAATCAATGGCGTCCCAAGCCGAATTCTCGCCGCCATCGAAAAACAAGCCTAATATAATATTATTCATGTCAGAAAAAAACATGGAAGCGAAGGCAACTCAATCTCGAGCTAGTCAAATTTGCATAAATAGATGACATAATTTTGTAAATTTTCATATAATTATGACAAATGTTTTTCATTACGTTTATTTTATTCCTAACCATTATAAATTGGTTAAGTTATTGACATGTGAGCACCCATGGGCATGTAGAGAGGTATACTAGAGATTAGTAGAAATACACTTTTATGCAGATTTTTGGAATTTAAATGTAACGTATCTACGCATTTATGAATATTGATGTTGAGTCTGAATTGGAATCGGTTCGCTTAAAGCTTCGCGCAAAGTCGCATCAAATTGGAATCGAAAATTTAAATTTACATAATGCGATGCTGAGAATGAAGTACGATTATTGGAGAGTCTTATCTTACGAGACAAGGCACATAACGGTACTGTTTGATTATGCGTGGGCTTTCTTTAAAATATGGTTAATTCATGCGTTAGAATAGAAGATGAAGCCGTTATAATAAAAATTAAAAATACTAGCAATCACACACATTCTAGAGCTGAAGATATAGTAACTAAGAGTAACAGATTTTTTTTAATTATAATGTCAATTTACAAATCTTTTTTTTTTATAGTCGACAGGCTAGGTGTTTGACCACAGCTCACCTGATGTTAATTGACGGTGTGGTCGAAGATGGTAAAGCACACCAAGCCTGGAATGGAACTGGCTCCCTGAGGCTACCGGAGCACACCGTTAGATGCTTGGCGGCAGATTTTCAACTTGAGGGTGGTAGCTAGCCAGCCGAGTACTAGAAAGTACCCTACCACCATGCTATGGTTTCCTCACGATGTTTACCTTCACCGGTAGCTCAAGCTCATTGTTGGGGTTTGAACCCACGCCCTATGGCATGCGAATTTACCGCGCTAACCACTGAGCTATCATCGCTAAAATCATAATTATGAATGGTTGCAATTGAAAACCAATGTCTAATTTTGCTAGTAGAATTTTTATTATTCGTCTAGTTAGTTCGATATTTGCCGTGCTAAGTGAAAATGTAACTTTTATTATCAATTTAACTTTAATAACATTTAATTCTACAACAACACTTAAACGCGGCATTCCCATCAACGAGCGTGGCTGGTAATCGCTCCAATTTGTATAAAATAAAGTAAATAAAAGTTTAAACAGATTAAACTCTAACGAGGGGTGGGTAGAGGGGAGTGGAGGGAGGGGAGGCAAATTATCTCGTCCTATTTTCCCTTCTAATTTCACGTTAGGTCCGCCCTTGAAGAGGCGGCCAGACGAGCGGTCAAAAATCGCAGGAACATTTTTGCGCTTATTTTGATTGGATCTCTTGATTGGGTAAAGGTCGAATGAGCTCGATTCTTGAAATTAATTTCAACGAAATATTCTTCTCAATCGATTAGCAGTTTTTTGTCATTGCTCCGTGCTTTTTGCTGTCGGTTTTTTTTTATTTATTTTGTAATCATGTTTCTTGGCGGACTGACAGAAAACAATAACAAATAATTTACGGTGCTTTAGCTGTTTGTAAGGTTATCGGCATGTCAATTAATGACCAAGGTTATTAATGTTATATTACATTAACAAGGTTTTTTAAATGTTTATAAATATGTAGCCAATAATAACTAACCAACAAGATATTGTAACATTAAGTTGGTAACTGTGCTAGTTTTGTTGAACTTGTTTATTTTTATGCGCTATTTTATTTTTGGCAATTATTTTTCATTGCTATTATTGAATGGTTTTGGAAATATTCGGTTTTGGTAATCATACCTACCTAAGAACCTATTTTAGATTGAGCAACTGACAATAAATAAAATTCACACACAATACATAAGCCCTAGCCAGCGTTTTAACTTTAAAGTTTCTAAAAATTCAGTTAAAAGATATTTCAAAATATATGTTTTGACTAGTTATTACCTGAGACTTTGTCCACGTGGAATTTGTTTTTTTTAAGTTTCCAATTTTCTGCGCAGTTTTCTTAATTTTTCTTTCCATAAGAACCTTTTACAAAGTATAGGTAAAGTCGTTCTCAAGTTAAGGCGTGACCAAAGGAAACAGGGATTCATTTTTATGATGAGATATATTTCTATTGCACTGTATGTTCGTATAAACAGACAAGTTTTTTTTTTCAAACACGCCCGTGTGAAATTTAAAATGAGTATTGTCCAAATGAGAAAATACACCTTGGAATTCACCAAGCGAAAATTAGTCCGGTTAAAAGGCACCAAGCGTATTCTTAAACACCCTCATTAAGTAAAACTACACGAAATAGTTGCATACGAATTAACGTGCTTATTTTTTGTTACCGTAGGGACCTGCCAAACTTTTACTTTAGGTACCTACGTACACTTGGCTGGGTTAGGGTTGTGGGTAAAATGGCGTATGAATCGTTGTTAAGGCACGCTATCAAGCAATTTCATATCGTAAAAGCGTAATTTTAACACAGAATTATGCCGTGTTGCCTGTCAATTGCGATGAAAATCTATACATTTGTACATTTTTGTTCTACGGCTTTACGTTCAAACTTTGATATTTAACTTCGAACAAAACAAAATTAATGCAAACAAGGGTGAAAATTCTCAACATTTATCCAGTTTTCTTTTAATCCGACAAGAAAATGTCATGTTTAACAAGAGCAAGAGTTATTACATTAGCATGGGAATCGGCGAGAGTTGATATCACTGAGCTTTATTAGGGGGAAGATTCTATAAACACCCAATTTTATTTATGTCAGTTATTTACTTCTCCTTTGTTTTATTTGGGAAGATCTTTGTGTCGTTTACATTGATTCAGTTGGTGGAGTAAACGCTGGAGCAAAAAGTCTAGCTTCGCAAATTGTTTGGGTGATGCTGGGACTTATTTTCAAGAAAATACAAGGTTGGAATAGCAAGGGGCGGCGCTTCTGATCGATATTGATACCTATTCTCTACAATCTGCCGGAAATACAAGCCTCATTGAGAAGGGAGGCTCTATAACATTTTCTGTATAGAACTTTGCTCTCCCTCAAGCTAAAAGATATATTTATACTTTTTAGTTTTTACTTAACAAAAAGATTTACTAACACAATTTTTTTTAATTTTTTTGTGTTGACAGGCTAGGTGTTTGACCACAGCTCATCTGATGTTAAGTGTAGGTGTGGTCGAAGATGGTAAAGCACACCTAGCCTGGAATGGAACTGGCTCTCAAGTGAGGCTGCCGGAACACACCGTTAGATGCTTGGCGGCAGATTTTCAACTTGAGGGTGGTAGCTAGCCAGCCGAGTACTAGAAAGTACCCTACCACCATGCTATGGTTTCCTCACGATGTTATTCCTTCACCGGCAGCTCAAGCTCATTGTTGGGGCTTGAACCCACGCCCTTCGGCATGCAAACCTACCGCGCTAACCACTAAGCTATCATCGCTACTACAAATATTCTAAAGTAACAAATTATGATTTCAATCTAGCTTAATTTATATTATTTATATTTTGTTGAGGATTATAAGAGATGTAGTAAGTCGAAAGAGGGGTATTGTAACTCACCATAACTATAGGTTTATTTTACTAAAAATAATAATGTTTTGTTAGTTCCGATTTTTTATATTACACAACTTATTTTTCAAATATGTATGTACGTAGGTACATATTTATTTTACATCCTAAGGTTGGCGTAAAAAGATCGCTTTTAACGACAAGGCCGCCAATTACTGCACGTGTTTCTAAGTTTATTTATTTCTCTATTGTATTAGATATAGGTACAGTGCTGTAAACAGAAAAGAGTTTGTCTATTTGCCTATACTTAATATATACCTACTTATCATGTTGTCACTAGAAATATGTATATAACTAAAATAGGAAAAATACTCGGAATTTGATAAAGCAACGCGATCCCAGATGGCATTTAAGATAGACTCCCAGAAAACGGGATTCCGCTAAAGCCGGTTGTAATTATACCATCACGTCCCGCATATTGACTTCATTATCGTTCAACGGATAGATAAATATATCTAAGTAACAACATCTTACCACCAAGTATTACGAAAATAGGAATAATAATGTATTCATTAGAGAATATCAAAAAAAATCTCAGCAGGTGTTATGGAAATATACCAAGTTCAGTTACACGACCGTTGGATTTACATAATGGGTCCAAGCACTTGTCCAATCTAAACCGCCTTTGAAGTACAAAGCACAACATGTTCGGCTAGTTCTTTTGTTTCAAATAATTTCCTTGGTTTATTATATACAAAATAGAGATATCTACGACTCAACATTCCACCGTTCCGTGTCTATGTCGAGATTTCGTCACGGTTTGCTTGGAACGAAATAAATAGGTATAACTTCTTCTGTGATACGTGGGAGGTCTAACGTTTAACGTTTCGATTATGGTAACGCCTTCCTATAGTCATTATGGATCTTGGCATTCAGAGAAGGTTTCTAATTGAGGGATCGAGCAAGTTATTAAGTTAATTATTTCAGCTTTAATTTACCAGTGAATTTGTGTTCCGACAAAAGAGGATGAGAATAGAAAAACGTGAGAAGCGATTAGAAAAATAAGCTGATATTTATTTTCGCTATCGTCAAAGATATATCTTAAAAAACGTTAGGTAGTTTTATCATGTGTGGTAAAAATCTAGTTTTAGCATCATTTTGACGTAAGCAAACATCAAAACATCCTGAGGAAACCATAGCATAGTGGTTGGATATTTTCTAGTACTTACTCGGCTGGATCGCTACCACTTTCAAGTTGAAATCAGCCTCCAAACACCTTTCGGTGTGATCCGGCTGCCTCACTTAAGAGCCAGTTCTATCTCAGGCTAGGTGTGCTTCACCATCTTCAACCACACTGTCACTAAACATCAGGTGACTTGTGCTCAAACACCTAGGTTATCTACATAAAAACAAGCAAGAATTAATAAATTATACTACAAAAAATATCGTCCAATTGTCAACGCCACCAGTTAAAAATAATTTTTCTTTTGAATCTTTTTTAACATGATTTCAAAGTTTAGTCCGTATAAGAATTTATTTATAGAAACATAGATGGAGAGATAGGAATATATAGAGGAAATAGAAAAATGTACAGAAACAAATGAACCTTATGTACATGAGCTAGTGCCACAAGTGGCGGCTTTTTTACTACAAGCGATCTCTTCCAGGTAACTAGGTATGGATAATACCTATACACATACACACATACACATACACAGACTTGAGATCGTGTATAAAACTATTTAGTCTTAAAAAATGAGCTTGAGCTGCCGGTGAAGGAAAACATCGCGAGGAAACCATAGCATGGTGGTAGGGTACTTTCTAGTACTCGGCTGGCTAGCTACCACCCTCAAGTTGAAAATCTGCCGCCAAGCATCTAACAGTGTGTTCCGGCAGCCTCACTTGAGAGCCAGTTCCATTCCAGGCTAGGTGTGCTTTACCATCTTCGACCACACCTTCACTTAACATCAGGTGAGCTGTGGTCAAACAACTAGCCTGTCAACCATAAAAAAAAAAAAAAAAAATATTACAGGTAGGTATATATCGAATGAGAAAAATTTTAATTTTTTGCCTTGCTTTACATCCTTGTAACCCTGTACATGACTTGACATTACAATATAAATTAAAATTCAATTTGGTTCTACTACTATCAAAAATATATGTTCGCTAAATGTCTTATATTTAGGTATGTATATAAATGTATATAGAAGAACATACCTATAAGTATTGCGATATGCTGCAAATAAATACAAGGAAACCTAACGGCTCCCAAAATTTTGAGTTCCCGTTTATCTAAACTGTATCTTCTGGTCCTTAATTGTCAACAATTATTTTGGTTTCCAAGGAATTGGACGTGAAGCTGTGTAATTATCATAATAAGAATATTAGTAAGTAAAAAATTCAACGACACTCAGTCGAAACGCCTCTCCGTTGTAAAGTGTTAATTTTATTTACACTCCAGCTTCGTTTCGAGTTACAAACTTCTCTTTATTATTTTCTGGCGTATGCTTGAACTGTGAGAATTCGGACATTTCTTTTATGTTATTATTTTATATGACAATATTTATAATTTAATTTTGTTTGAAATATCTTATATCAATAAATAATAAAAAAAAAGTACTTAAATACGCATTTTTATTGAATCAGGATATTACTATCAAATCACTAAACAGGTACTAAAAACCGAAGTCGCGTTTCGTATGCCAGTTTGTTTGCTATAACGAACTTGCTTTTCTTGTGTTTTTTTGTTTGCTTGCATAGTCCACTGCTGGACATAAGTCTCTCCCAGGACACGCCACTCAGCCCAATCTTCGGCTTTTCACTTCAAGCCACTGCCAGTCTTACGTATATCGTCACTCCATGTAGTCTCAGGGCGTCCTACAATACATTTCTTCTAAAACAGTCACAAGATTTTTATGCGATTTTCACCATCGTCTAAATAAATTTTATGTTTCCTTGCGACGCCGAAGTGGGTCGCTAGTATATAAATACCTACATCAGGCCCAAATGTTTTTAGAAAAAAGTTTTTATTTTTGTTTAATTTTCAAACAAATAAAAATCAGGATCCTAATTAATGTTGCTGGATTAGCAGAAGTCAAATAGCGCAAATATCAGTGGTTACTTTTTTTACCCTTTTGAGGTTGAAAGTTTAAGACTTTGAAAGAGTTGTCATATCGTCTCGTCGACGCCACATATGACCAAAACGCTGGCCTCTATTTTGCACAAATATTAAGTAACGCAACGTGGCAACGTGACGTTTTGGGAAACATTCCTATTACATAGTTAATTTTCATTGTATGTACCTAAGTATATATTATTTAATGTAAGAGAAATTTTTAATAATAATTAATTGCTAGTCAATTTACAAATGTGTCGATAAAAATTTACAATTACTTACTTTTAAATAAATTATAACGACAAAATATAATATTTAGTTGTGAACGAAACGAAACGAAAGCGGTCACTCGCGCTCTGCACCCACTTTATATAATTGATTTCTGTTCTTATTTATTTATTTCTGATTATTAAGGCGATGACCAGATAAGAAATATTTGCATTCGTGAGATTGGGTTTTGTTTTAACGTATCTCTGGCTGAAAATCTCTTTTAATCTTTGTGTTTAGTAGCGATGATTACTCAGTAGTTAGCGTAGGCTGTTTACACGCCGAAGGACATGGGCATAATGGACATAACCCCAACAATGTGCTTGAGCTGCCGGTAAAGAAAAACATCGTGTGGAAACCATAGCATGGTCGTACTTTCTGGTACTCGACTGGCTAGCTACCACCCTCAAGTTGAAAATCTTCCGCCAAGCACCTAATGGTGTGTTCCGGCAGCCTCAATTGAGAGCCAGTTCCATTCCAGGCTAGGTGTGACTTAACATCAGGAGAGCTATGGTCAAACACTTAGTCTGTCAAATATAAAAAAATGTGAATGGTAGAGCTCTCTAAGAGTAACCTACCAAGTAGGTTAGGCTCATTTTATTTGTCTTCCGTACGTTGAACTAATAAAAAATATTTCATTCATTTGTCACGTACCCTATATCCTATGTATCTTCAATGAATATTTATTGTTTTGTCATGTGTTCGCGTCTAATAGAATCAATCTCTTTGTTTCAGATTGTTTTCGAGTTCCGCTCCCATCGTATTTACATGTTTTTCTAATCTACATTCCTGATATCTTGTATTCGTGACTTGCATAGGATTCCGCTGATTCGCTCCTAGAGGAAATGCTTTGATTAAACTCTACAGGGTGGAAATGATTTGAGGAACGTCGATTCTTATATACCATTTTCTAACTTAAGTTTAAATTATATGCGTATTTTTATTTTAACGTACCTAGTAACACATATATAAGTATAGTATTAGATATAACCGAAAACATTGTAGAATAACATCAGCAATATGACCAAATCAACTATTTGAGTAGGTCTACCTTTTAGGTTAAAAAATAAACATTTAGCAACAATCAGCTTTTAGATAAAAAACATAAGATAAATAAGAAAGCATATAGATAGATATATTTTATCCCTGAGTTTTAAATGTTTAGAGGAGGCTTCAAGTGACCAGAATGCTGGTCACTTAGAAACTATCACTAAAAGCTTTGGTCAAAAGCTTAGCATTGCCATACAGCGTGGCAAGCTGCCAGTAGGTATTCTGGCCACATAGGTATCCCTCCTCTAATGGAGTTTTAGATTAAGTTTTTTGTATAAATTTTGTAAATAGTATTAATTTAAGATTTTTTATTTTGTTCAGTAAGTGTTATACATAGTTACAGAATGTAATAACCAATTTTATTAATTTAAATGGATTTCTTTTCCTTAAGTTGTTGCAACTTAGAGATAAAACGCATAATCAAATGTTTTTTATTTATTTAAGAGATAAAATAAGATCACCTTTATTGCTTAAAACTGTGTACATGATGGTTTTATATATAGTAGGTAAAATGTTATAACGTTAGTTATAAAATTAACAATTTTATTGTATTACTTTTGTCAATTAAGTCATAATAATATTAAAAAATCTCAATACCCATTACAAGCTTCAATTATGCTAGGTAGGTACTTTTCATTGTCAAAAACTTGACGAAAACTTACCGATAGTTTATTTGTTATCGTTAAACACTTAATTTAATTTAACAAACATTAATATTTGCCATTCCAGGTTAGGTACGTGCTGTATCATCTTCGACCACACATTTACTTAACATCAGGTGAGCTGTGGTGAAAAACCTAGCTTGTCAATCAATAAAAAATATATTAAATTTTAATTATTTATTATTTTGGAAAAATCAACGAATGTGTAACCTAAGTAAGAAAGATGGACACCATTTGGGCAACTCGTTGACAAATCAGATATCACTAACACCCTTTATTATGTATACCCTAGTAGGTATATATTAGATTTGTATGTAATAGTATTTATAGATGCTCCATGCGCCAGACAAATAGACGCCTCCAAGTTTATTCTGGACAGTGTTTGCGAAGTTACACATCATCGGGTTTGTTGTTTGGCTTGTAATGTAATCAATCATGCGGACTGAAATATTTTCGTTGGATACGAATCAATTTTTATATGTTTAGGTGAGTCGGCTTAAAATGACTCTAGACGACCTCCTGCTAAGAAGATCTACCCACAATGTAATTGAATGATATACTTATTCATATTTCATATTTTAATAAAATTATTTTTATATAAAAAAAAAATCCGTAAGTTTATACTTACGGATGTTTTTTTTATATATTATTTTATGATGAGCAAATTAGTGACAAAATAAAATACAATTAATGACCAATTTTTTATAATGATATTTTTACAACTAGACATAATTAATTAATTAGACTTAAGTTTTCATAAATGTTTGCATGCCATGGTGCTAGAGCATGGTGATTCTATAAAACCTGTCACTTTTATCTCTGTAACCCATGTCTCTGCAAAATAAAGAATTTGAATTTGAATTGAATTTGAATTTGATGAATAAGTACCTACGTAGGATAAGAAAGTTTTTGTTTTACGTATTTTACCATGATTTGTCTGTTTCTCAGTTTTGTAGCGATGATAGCTCAGTGGTTAGCGCGGTAGGTTCGCATGCCGAAGGGCGTAGGTTCAAACCCCAACAATGATCTTGAGCTGCCGGTGAATGAAAAACATCGTGAGGAAACTATGGCATGGTGGTAGGGTACTTTCTAGTACTCGGCTGGCTAGCTGCCACCCTCAAGTTGAAAATCTGCCGCCAAGCATCTAACGGTGTGCTCCGGCAGCCTCACTTGAGAGCCAGTTCCATTCCAGGCTGGATGTGCTTTACCATCTTCGACCACACCTTCACTTAACATCAGGTGAGCTGTGATCAAACACATAGCCTGTCAACAATAAAAAAAAAGATAAATGTCCCGTAATATTTCCTACCGTATTATTTCATTATTTCAATATTTTTTTTTAATTTTCTATGTAGATTTTTGACATTGCTGCAATATCAAACTGCATCCTCCAACTTTGTTATCATCAATTTTCAAATTGAATTGAAAAATAGAAGCAAATTTATAATCTTAAAATATATTTACGTCAAAATTTTAAAGTCTGGGTAAAACCCCCAAACTTTGACAAACATTAGCTACCTACTTATAAGCAAAACAACATAGAATTTATAAAATAGTGTAACTTAATGCAAATGCAAAAGATCAAAATAAAACATAAGTAAGTGAAGCCACAGGACAATCGTACAGACCTCTCATTCAAGTTATTCTAACGGCGTGAGTTTATAGCAAGAGGTTTGGGAGTGTTCAGAAACAAAAGGGTTGTTTATCTGTACGGCTAACATACGTAAGTTTCATATTGTAGGGATGTAAAAAATGAACATTAGGCCGGATTGAAAAAGCCGGATCAATAAGCGACATTTATTTTAAACCCAAACTGATATTTGACAAAATATTTCCGGCATAAAATAAAATTATAATTATAACCTACATTAAAAAATAGATTAGGTTAGATATGGTATGGTTCAAATTTTTATTTCTAGGTAAGTTTCTACCTACCTAGAAATAAAAATGAATTAGGTATGACGAAGCATCACTTGAGAACAGCTAGATCGATTCGGCTGATTTCTTTTTCGTTATATTCGTAATTGTCGGGACAAGGATTCAATCTACAAGGAAAGTAAAAAATGAAATAAATTGGAGTACTTAATATAAGTACCTATTGAAAAAATTCGTTAGATTTTTAAATTTGCTTTCCTAGAAAACGCGAATAAATTCGTGGGGCTCAGTTAAAAATTAATGTAAGATTGTAGATACATATTTTATTACCCTTATCTAAGTTGCTGGTGCTAAGATGAAAATTTTGGTATTAATTTTAATAAAGAAACATTTTTTTTCATGACGAGATATCAAAATACTCATGTAGTCATCTAACCTAAAAAAAAATACTAACCCATCAAAAATGTTTGAGTTTTTTAGAGATCTGGTACATGAAATGTATTCGGCATAAACAGCAACAAGTTCATCATGAGCATCCCAACTCTATCTTATCTATTCCGTAGCATAAGTTTCAAGTATTTGCATTGAAGGCAGGGCAAGGCTTTGTGATGAGGAGCGGATAATTGTGGCGCTCACATCGTGTGCAAACTTACTCGTGAGTTAGGTTGTGTGTTTCGAGCCATGAGTGATAGCGGTATTTGCAAATTTACTTGATTTTTCTTCATAGGAACACTCATTGTTTTACCACAGGTAGGTACCTACCTCATATAATATTAGAACAAAATCATCATCCCATACAAAAAATTGCATTTGGCTCATTGGTAGTATGTCTGCTTCAAGAGCTGTGGGGCGTGGGTTCCATTCCTAAACAAGACAAAAAAAATGTGGTATGAAAAAATTTTTGCTCTGTGTCTAGATGTATACCTATTATACGTAAGTACCTATGTATTTATAAAAAAAATTCCAACAATTTTATTTTTAAGTCAGTATGTTGCAAGTCAATGTGTTTTACAAACATACAAGCTGCGCATAGCAGTTTCACCAGCATTATCCGAGATAAAAAGTAGTTTTTGTGTTTATCCAGGGTGCAAGCTATCAGCAATCCAAATTACATCCAAATCCCTTAAACCATTACATTACAGCATCAAAAAGTAACAAACATTTAAGGTTTATTTATTAAAATTGACAAAATTAAATTGCAGTGTGATGACCCAACGAATCGTGCATTGTTTTTATCTTACATCAGTAAGTTTTAGTAACTTTACCATTCATCTTTCTAAATCAGGCATCAATAAAACCCACGAGACAGATTCACATAAAATGCTTTTATATTTTAACAAAAGACAGTAAAACTCCCGTGTTTGCTTTCACTTTCAACAAAAAATTAAATTACGACAAACTAGATTTCACTTTTTGTATTCATAAAAAGGTAAACAATAAAAGTTAACAATAAACAGGTAAACATTACTTTAAAATGTTACAAATTTTTTTTATAGTTTCATTGCTACCGTTTTTCGGGTTTTATTTTTATGGTTTTATCGCCGGCTTTGAAGACGAACATCTGATTTATAACTTTAACATCACACTGATTTAGATTTTTTATCATAGCTTACAAACTATTCAAGCTGACGGCTATTTAAATACCTACGTATGCTATGCATACGTTATGCATTATTAAATATACAATAATATCGATTTAAGAAATCTAAATTCATGTATTTCAGGCTAGACAATGGAAATAGGTACCTAAGTACATAATAAAAAAAAAATGTGACAATTAAATATTTATTGTAAAAAAAATAAAAAAATATATAGTTTTGACTTTACTAGGTACTAGGTACACGCTGCAGTAGCGTTCAATATTCAACTATTATTTAGGCCTATCGCGGACAAAATTGTTTAACCAAAGCTAACTATGATATAATATTCGATATGAACTAGATGAATTATAGTAGTTTCCATCATCATCATCATCATCATCATCATTTCAGCCGTAGGACGTCCACTGCTGGACATAGGCCTCCCCCATTGACTTCCATAAAGACCGGTTGGAAGCGGCTCGCATCCAGCGCGTTCCTGCGGTCTTTACTAGGTCGTCTGTCCACCTTGTGGGTGAACGTCCTACGCTGCGCTTGCTGGTCCGTGGTCTCCACTCCAGAACTTTGCAGCCCCATCGGCCATCAGTTCTGCGTGCTATGTGCCCTGCCCACTGCCACTTCAACTTGCAACTTCAACTTAGTTTCCATAGTAAAATAAATAATAATTTATTTTATTAACTATGGAAACGATACCTATATATATATATATTATAAATAAATATTTTTATTCCTTATTAAATTAATACATATGTATAACTTACAGATATTGTAATAAATAATAATTAGATACATTTGACAAAAATAATGAATTCAATAAAAAATACTAGGTATATATAATAATAATGTCAAATTAAATTATATGTTTAATGTTTAATTTAATGTCAATATTATATACCTACATAATTAGACATATTAAGATACAATATTAGTGGGATAATTAGAATTCACACAAACAATTGAATCGCTTTATATGAAACTCCGCAAAATTCGCAACATCTAGCCACACCTTTACCTACCAAGTAATAATTTGCACAACTGCGTAGAGTTTTTAGCTACCGACCATCACTGGGTTCCTGGGAGCAAAATATTGGCAGTTGTCCCGACCCACACATTCTGTGCTTCAATAGTTCCATGATCCAACCTGGGGTTTGATAGTAAATATACCTACATATACATACTCGTATAAATTTACCAAACTCATAACGATGCGGTTGGCAGTAGAAACACTAACTTTTACTACCTACTAAGAGTTCTTAATTTTACTTTCTGTTAGATATGTATTTTTGTCAGAAATAAATATAGCAAAACTAGATTACTAATGGTTTCGTTTTTAAGCCAATCAGTTTATATTAACTTTATAAAATATATTAATTACACAAAATGTATGTTGACCTAACTCCAATTAAAAAAAAACTCATGACATTAACATAATAAAAATAACATAAATTATAGCAAAAATGTAAAGTGACACATATTATGTGACACTATATATTATGGGAACTCTAATGAATTCATAAAACTGATTAAAAAGGAGCTAAATTTTATAAAATTAATGTATTATGTAAGATAATAAAATATGGCTTGTTTAACCGCATGCCAGATAGCCAGGTGGGTCTTAATTATCAAAAATTGGATAGAAAATAAATAGACGAAAGCGTATCTCAATGATCTTTTTTCCTCGTTACTAATCACTAATTAGCGAGATGTGATTTCGGACAAAAATTTAAAGGTTATTTTTTTTCATTAGACTATGCATGCGTTTGGCCACGGTCTCACCTGGTGGAAAGAGACGATGTGGCCGAAGATGGAGCACGCTTACCTAGAAAATATCTATTCACATTCTTCTTGAACTGTCCCGGATTGTATTTTGTTGGAAACACAAACCTGGCAACGTGTTCCACACATCAGCAGTTCTTACAAAGAACGTGGTCTGGAAACGTTTTGTGCATTTAAAGGAAAGTAAAAGCAAGTGAGTAAGTATTTAAGTGTTATGAGTTACTATCGTTATTATAGGTAAAGAAGTTTCGCGCTAAATTTCAGAGCGGGCAGGATAGAAAGGTAGGAAGGTACTGTCTAACCTAACATACCTACACCTTCGCCGACAAAATACGTAAAATATTCAGGTTGAATTGAAGGGTTCGTCAAAATAACCCGATGCCGTGTTCCGGCCCCATGAGCCCGAGATGAAATATTGTTTCAGTCGAAAAACACGACACACGTTTTTTTTTTGCTATATTTCGATGTTACTATGATGTAAGCTCACGCAATTTTCACGCTAACTTTGCTGGGAAATGCGGAAAATAATTTAATTTTACCGGTTGGCTTACTTCCGACAAAGTTAGGTGAAGATAATTTTTTGGTTATGTTATAGCATTTGGCGGTGTAGTGAACCTTTTTCTGATATTTTTTGGGTTTGTTTTTCTTTTAAGTTTTTAGGATGGTTTTTGTGAGATAATGTTCTTATTGTAAAAAATGAGTTTGCTGATTGTGAAACAGCAGAAAGAATTTCAATTAATTAGTTTTTAAAGTAATTTTTTTAAACTTTTTGATTGGAAGTCAAATATACTTTATATATTATATAAATTTTAATTTGTAGCGATGATAGCTCAGTGGTTAGCGCGGTAGGTTCGCATGCCGAAGGGCGTGGGTTCAAACCCCAACAATGAGCTTGAGCTGCCGGTGAAACCATAGCATGGTGGTAGGGTACTTTCTAGTACTCGGCTGGCTAGCTACCACCCTCAAGTTGAAAATCTGCCGCCAAGCATCTAACGGTGTGTTCCGGCAGCCTCACTTGAGAGCCAGTTCCATTCCAGGCTAGGTGTGCTTTACCATCTTCGACCACACCTTCACTTAACATCAGGTGAGCTGTGGTCAAACAACTAGCCTGTCAATCATTAAAAAAAAAAAAAAAAGTAGTTTATACCTACCTATTATAAGTTGACATTACGATTGTACCTACTATGGAAACTGACATAGTTTTGACATAATTTATGGAATACCCGAAATAATTGAACGTGAATAATATTACATAGGTAAGTAACTAAAATTTTACGTATCTACTAATGCGTTACGTAGGTACCTACCTGTACTTGTAAGCTACTTTATATCATCAAAACCCTCGTTTGTTGTTCTGTGTCTAGGAGTATTATAAGTAGGTAGGTATATATTTACAAAAAAATGGAAATATTTTATCAGTTATCTGGCTTACATAGTACAAGCTTAGGGGATAGATGGCACTGTGTGACATGTCCTAGGATATTTATTTTTCTGTTTACTTTATTTATAATAGCTAGCGAGACTGCACGGTTCTGGTAGTTTGTTGTTAAACATAGAAATGAAGTTAGAATTAACGGATGAATTAACTGAAATTTATGTTCAGCTAAAAAGATACATTTTTATAGATATGCAGTCTTTTATACTTCAATAGATAATTTACTAGTTGAATGAATTGTATCCCAATAAAATGTCAATTTGATATACTATGGCATATGAAAACTCAATAAACGAACTTATCCACATCAATTTTGCATTTTTATTCCTTCCAAGATCAATTTCAGCAACTCTTCCCAAGCTTTTAATAAAACAAACCGTACAAACATCCAAGAACTCCACGAATACGAAATAAGAAAATATAGTAAAAATATCAAACATTTTCGTAGCGAGGACGCGGAGAAACTATTCCCCCTTGATACAAATTTCACGAGGACAACCAAATACATTTTGCATGAAACGGTTCCGAGCAAACTTTGGGGCGTCCTCCAGACGATATTTCCAACTATTTTTATAAAAATATATTTGCAGCTGCCGATATTTGTTATGGAACGCGATTTGTCGTGCACATGTTTGTCTCGAAGCTTATTTACTCTTATTTTGGTAAAAGACTAAATTTGCGTAGGTTTTGTGACCAAATGCTTTGGATATGGTCTAGCAGCAGCAAGCAAACATTACTAGTTATATTTGAAAGTCTTATTTAAAAACACCGCTTAAGGTGGTTCAATTTCCATCCAAATACATTTTTGCCATTTATGGACAAATGGAGCATAATTTTACAGTGACATCACAGCGACTGGCATTTATTTTGGTCTTTATTTGCGGTAAATTACAATTGCTTAAAAAAACAGTAGATTATTAGCATTAAATCAAATTTACGAATGATTTATGAATTTATGATAAATGGCAAAAAAATATTTGTATCGAAATCCAACCACCTTAAGTTAACAAACAAAAATGAAATATGTAATTACAAACGTTAGCTACATCTAAATACTAGACCGATCTGAATAATTCTTTCATCATTCTTTCCCACCCATGATAAACATTATGTGGTATAAACAAACATTTTTTTTGTGTCTGGGAGTTCTTTATCACGAGGTCGGTCACCAACACGATGGTCTGACCAAGTGAAAGAAGCGGAGAGTGAAAAAGAAGTATAGAGACTTCTAAATTTCGGAGTCGATTGAGGCTGATTGTCCGTTTAAGGGGTTCCAGTGACCATGATCGTCAGAAATGAATGACCGATTAAAGAAGATTGAAGCTCTGGTGTGTTTTGTAAGTAGGAATGTATTAAAAAAAATACTTATATATTCTATCAGTAATATGACTATAGATATGGATCAGATGGCGCTGTGTAAAAGAAAACAAAGTTGACTGAATCAAGCTTGTAATTTACGTCCCTTTTCAGAACAAATACTATGGATAGATTGTTGTTATATGCACCTATTAGTAGATAACAATCATAGCACAATTATAAAATATTCTTATGATATTCGATCAAACAAAATAAAATTATTTATTTTATTGTACCTAGGGTACCTAGTTTTTGCGTTGTTTATAAGCTTAGCACTACTATGTATTTCGGACTACATATTACATAATCCAAAAGACAAAACTTTTAATTTAAATAAATGTATCAATATATAGTTTTTTTTTTAATAATTATGTTGATGTTTTTGATCTTTCTATAATAACAGAATTAATCAAAACGTGAATATTAAAATGCAGTATGAAATTAGAGTAGGTATGTAATTACATTTCATTTAGTCTTTTTCTGCGCTATTTGACTCACATTCGATCACGAGGTAAGTCGATGTATACCTATACATAAATTAAAATTATTATTTTATTTATGAGTAGGTAAATTGATCAGCAAGATATTAATTTAGTATTGCTTTCAGTAATCTATTTTCTAGTCCGATGTGACAGGTGATTTAAATAATGAAGACAAATTAAGTTGCTCATATTAATTTATGACGCTACTTTCAAACTTGTTCGAAGTGGTTAATTAATCTTGTAATAGAAAAAAATAGGCGAATATGTAATTAAAATGATATGTAGGTATCTATGTGAAATAATCTACTTTATGTTACCTACAAAGGCGTTTAGATAAAATATACAGGCATGCGTCATTTGCGTCAAATACAATGTTATTTATAGTAAGACCATGTTATTTGATATACCTATCTTGTTAATTATGAAACAAAAACTAAATTAACTATGAAGGATAATAATGTTAATTGTTTTTCCTGACAGGTTAAATTTGTGAACACGGCTTATTTATGACATTATATTATATTGACAAATGTTGTTATTTTTAAACTATTAAAGCTATTTTTAAAAATGACTTGTAACTTTGGTGGTATTGATAAAATATTTATATTTGTATTTTGTGTGTGATGTTAAGTGGCTAGGTAAGTATATGTTTTTTTTCTTTAAAAAAATAATGGGTTTTCGGTACCCAAATATTGTATACCTACAGGGTATACAATATTTGAGTACCGAAAAACCATTGTGATTGACATGTGAAAGACACCAAATCTGGACTGTCTCTCAAGTGAGGATGCAGGAACACCGTTAAATGTAGTAGCTAGCCAACCGAATACTAAAACCACCTACCATATAGGTTTTTTTTTTTTTTATGCAAAATGTAATGAGACGAACGAGATGCTCTCCTGATGGTAAGAGATAACACCTGTCCATGACCATTGCAGTGATACACAGAACTTTGAGTAACAAAACAAAAGTCGAGGGTATCACTGCTTTGGCGCTCATTACTTGGAGACTTTCGATGGTTAGTCTCAACAGCTCAGTAATTTCACTAGCTGCAGTACCCTTCAAACCGGAACACAGTAATGTTTACACACTACTGCTTAGCGGCAGAACAACTGGTACTGCGGTGGTACCTACCTAGACGACCTCCTGCTGAGGAAATCTACCACCAAGTAAACACTACAAACATTACAAACTAATGGTTTCCCAACGACGTGTCCCCAATAACCTAAGTTCACTGTTAGGATTTGAATCCACCATGATGTTTTCATTAATCGAAAATAGCAATCTAGAATGAATGCTACAAATTTTGAAAATTGCGACATCGTAACATAAAACGTACATCTGTTATTAAAATGATTAAAGGTAGGTATTATGTTTTAAGAATATACTACTACTAACATAAAAAATACCTTAAATTATACTATTTACAAAATGTATACAAAAAACTTAGTCTAAAAAACCGTCAGAGGAGGGATATGTGGCCAGAATGCTGGCAACATTGCCACGCTGGATGGCAATGCTTAGCTTTTGACCAAAGTAGATACCAGCATTCTGGTCACCTGAAGCCTCCTCTAGACGTTTGGCCAGGCCCCGATACAGTTCGAGAGCGGCCGGCCCCCACGGACCTAAAGTTTCAACCCCAAACGGCACAAAAAGATTATACTACTACTAACATTAATTTTATTAATATTTAATCTCCTAGCAAAAAAAGACTAGGTAAATAAATTAAACCAAGTTGGTACCGAAGTAAGTAGGTACATAGTTTTCATTGTTTTCTTACAATATTACAATATCACAAACGCACTTAAATCCGAACTTTAACGTACACAATCTAGCTGATGGAAACTCATATTTATTCGGTACCATATTCAATTTAGCTCTTACAATGTTGCATGGTCCAGACTTGTTTATGTCTTTACATCGGATGAGCGTATGTTTAATTAAATTAGGAAATTTATCGACATGTCGCTTACAATCGTTGGCATTTAGGGCACTTGGCACAAGTCCTTTTGGTTCGTCGTGTTGCGAGATTGTATAAATTTTGTAGTATGGGAGTTGCTGGAGGCATTACTTACGATTAGTCCGAGCTTTCATAGTTTTAATTTCTCTTAAGTTATGAGTTAATATGTAGACATAGTAACATAGGCATTTATGGTCATGGAAATGTACGGTATACTTACATATATGTTAGATGTATAAAATAATAACCAATACTAATATTAAAATATTTTATTTCTATGTCAGTAACAACACAACATGTTAGCGGAAAGCGGCTATTATGTTGGCTAAAGCAATTCATTTCAGGAAATCTGTTTGCTTTTCGAATGTACTTTTTTTTGACAGCCCTGTTGGCTCATTGGTAGCATGTCTGCTTCAAGAGCTGTAGGGCGTGGGTTCGATTCCCACCCAGGACAAGCATTTTGTGATATAAAACAAATGTTTGTTCTGTGTCTGGGTGTACTGTATGTATTATAAGTATGTATTTACAAAAAAAAAAGTATTTAAGTATTTTATCAGTTATCTGATTCCCATAGTACAAGCTTTGCTTAGTTTGGGGTCAGATGGCGCTGTGTGTAATGTCCTACGATATTTATATTTATTTATTTATTTACTAAAGTAAATTTTTGTACCTAAACATGCGTACAAATTTTTCATTTTTCAAAAAATGATTTCATATTAATAATAATTATTATTACATAAAATCAACTTAACGGTATACATTTTGGTATTGGTATTGGATTGTACCTACCTAAGTTTGTAAGGTATTTAAATGAAATCAAAAAGTCCGTTGTATCCCAAACTACAAACTCTTGCAAACGAATAACGTCTTGAAGTAATTGTTCTGGCGTTTTTACAACACCGGAAGGCGACATGTGGCCACCCGTGAGATATTTTATTGAGTGCAAATTGCAGTTATTATTTAGTTGTATTTTTGGACTTTGCAAGGTTTATGGGCTGAAAATTTCAAACTGTTGAGATGTGCAGTGCCTATAAATAATAGGACTTAGTATGGCTGTGTAAATTGTTGGTATCCTGTAAAAAGTCGTGAATAAAGTGATTAGCACCGAGTACCTATCTACCGTTAGACATGGACTTTTTGGTTAAAAGTAGATTTTATTATTGATGTTTTACCTTTGTTTTGACATTATTTTTATTAATGTTAGATGTATGAAAATTACCGAACTTTAAAAAAAAGTATCGGAATGTATTTGGCACAACAGTTATAATATCTAAATGATGTTATTTGCCGCTTATTTGTATATATATTCTCAGTATAAAAGTTTTTTTTTTTATTTTTAAATAATAAATAATTGTATACGTATAAGTGTATTTTTAGTTAAGTACCTATTCTATGTATTAGGATATATTATTATTAGAATGGCGGAGTGGCGTGTCTTGGGAGAGGCCTATGTCCAGCAGTGGACTAGTATAGGCTGATGATGATGATGATGATGATGATTATTAGAATGTAGATATATTTATGTTATAGTTATGTATTATCATTTGTTTGCATATCCTCGTTATTGACACACCCCGTCTTTTTCTTCCTCTGATCCTGTCCGTTCTAAAGTTGCCTGGAAGAGATCGCTTTTAGCGATAAGGTCGCCAGTTGTTACACCATTAATTATCTAAGTTTATTTCTTCTGCATTGTAATATTTTTTTAGTGTGTGCAATAAAGAGTTAATCAATCAATCAAACACTACATCGTTTAGCCGTAAGCTAATTTTATACTTTGTAGGCTTAACAAAGTTTTATGGTTTGCAAAAATTGTGTGGTTTATATAGGTAATTTATGTTTAAAAACAGTGTTGTCCTAATCACAAAACTGGGTCAGTAATAAAAATGTGGTGGAACATATCGTTTCTAAAACTCCATAGAATATTTTAGTAGTCACCATTTCTTTACTAGAGCATGGAAGAAAAAATATTTTTTTGCTTTTTTTTTTAAAACGAAACACAAGTACGGAAAACTTGACACTGGCAGAAACACAGAGTGCGATGTTAAAAAAAGAAAAAAGTTGACAATTGTACTACATGACGTGTTACATGAAACATGATGTCAACTAGGAGTATAAGTTGCTGTAAACATAGATGCTCGGCCCACTCATTGTAAGACTTGTAGGTACAAGGAAAACATAGTGTAAACATGGCCTAGCACCGAGCATCCACACAAACATAATACGTCACGTAGAGATGTCGCGATGTTGTTCCCTCACAAATTGGGCGCCTGTCTACCGCGTTCATTCGCATATTGGCTGATATTGCGCTAATACACAGTTGAGAAAGTACAGTAGGGAAAAATTATGATAGCTCAGTGGTTAGCGCGGTCGGTTCGCATGCCAAAGGGTGTGGTTTCAAACCCCAATAATGAGATTGAACTGCCGGTGAGGGTAAACATCGTGAGGAAACCATAGCATGGTGGTAGGGTACTTTACAGTAGGTAAGTAGGTACCACCCTCAAGTTGAAAATCTGCCGTCTAGCATCTAACTGTGTGTTCCGGCAGCCTCACTTATGAGCCAGTTCCATTCCAGGCTTGGTGTGCTTTACCATCTTCGACCACATCGTTCATTTAACATCAGGTGAGCTGTGGGCAAACACCTAGCTTTTCAACCATAAAAAAATGTAAGAAAAGTTATGATACCGTATCGAGGTAACTTTTTTTAACGCGTATAAATCTGCTAATATTTTCACAAACTTGCCTGGCAGTAAATACAGATGTGAAAGCACGTAAATTTAGGAGATATATATAGACTCTGATCCTGAAAATATCTAGATTATATCCTAACCACATACAAGAAAACTATTTCGACTTATTAAGACTATTTAAAGGAAGCTAATTTCATTACCACTCTTATTTTCGATAATTATTAATTATGTAACACGTTTCAATTTATTCTTAGTAGATATAGTAAATAATAAGTAGCACATTTTCTAGCGATGATACCTTAGTGGTTAGTGAGGTCGGCTCACATTTTGAAGGGCATGGGTTAAAATCTCAACAATGAGTTTGAGCTGCCGGGCAACACCAGACCAAACATTTTTGTGACGATAATTGTTTGTTCTGTGTGTACCTATCTATTTATCATAAGTAGGTATGTATTTACGAAAAAGAAAAGTATTCTATCATCTGGTTACCTTGACAACACGGATATAGTAAGAAGACTAAAAAGGACAAAACCTTTTGAGTTAGTGTATTAAGTTAGTACCTAATGTCAGTGCAGTAAGTACCTACTACATATTATAGAACACATGAACAAAGTGTCTTCCCCTTAATAGAGACAGTAAGAAAAGTGTCGATGGACGCATTCTTCGTTTATACTCTACTTAGCAATTTAAGTTATATTAAAATTACTTATTAGTCTCAACTAGGCTAAATTGTAATAACAATGAGGTATCGCACAACAAACAGATACATCATTAGAAGAAAAAAAAAAAAGTTAATTGGTTGCCATATTACGAGCTTTGCTTAGTTTCACTTTGAAATGTTCTATGATATTAATTTATTTAAATAAAGAAAGAAAAACGTTTAATTCTGTAACAAGAACAAAAACAAGGATTGGAATATTGAATATTGATAGAATATTTCAGGATTACCTTCGCATTTCACCTTGCTACATTGAAAATTGGCGTGTTTACCTACTGCTTTTTCTGTAGCCATACATTCCCAACGTATTGATGTACGAACATACCTACGTAGGGATGATATTGCGTAGGACACTACATCTTTCTGTGACAAGACGAACTTTGTCGTGGCTTAGCACAATGATGATGGGACGAGAAAGCAAAGTTCGGAGTAAATGAGGTACTATTTTCTTTTCCTTAATTATATATGAAGTGCTGGTTTGATTACTTTCGGAATATTTTGTGACAAAAAAATATTTTTTTACTATCATAAGTTTTAGTTTGTAATGTGAGTATTTTAAAAACCATATCATGCACAATATCAACCAATTTAAAGTATTTTTTTTTTCTCTGTTACTTTACACGTAATTTTTTTTTTTTTTTTTTATGTTTGACAGGTTAGGTGTTTGACCACAGCTCACCTGATGTTAAGAGAAGGTGTGGTCGAAGATGGTAAAGCACACCTAGCCTGGAATGGAAAATATGCACAGAATTACTGATTACATATTATTAAAATAAGAAAATGCTTACTTCACTCGTTTTTAAAATATTTTGCCTGCATGCATGTATTTTGAGCAAAGATTTTTATTACCTTAAATAATTATTTTCAAGGCACCCACTTAAACATTTTAAGTACAAAAAAATTACACTGTGAAACCTAATACCCAGAATATATTTGATTTTTTTTACACCACTGCCTAAAAAGGTGCGTAACGTTTCCAGGGTTCATGTATGTACCTATGTGAGTTTTTCTATTCCACTACAACTTTTAAATGCCGAACCAGGATTTTTGTACGGATTTGGAGGTATGGGGTATCGTTAGAATCCTTACTTCATCCAGAATGACATAGGTTAAAAATATTGTTTAATACTGTGCCACTTGGTGGATAATATAAAGGTAAGTAGGGATGTAAGTACTTCGAATCCGCCTGATGCGTGACTGCGGCAGATACCGTATCAAAAAAGGTATCTACCCTAGCGCCAAGATAAAAGAACAGTAGGTATCTAATGGTATTAAAAACTCTATAACGGTTTCTTTGACAGAACGATAGGTAGGTACCTACCTACCTAATACTAAGCCGAAACGAGGTAATTATTCTCATTTTTATGCACATTTTTTACCATAACAATAATAATAATTACTAGTCCATGTTTGTTCTGTGTCTGGGTGTTCTGTATGTTTTTGCAAAAAAAAAAGAGTATTCTATCAGTTATCTGACTTCCATAGTAGGTACAAGCTTTGCTTAGTTTAGATTCAGATAGCGCTGTGTAAATATCAAAAAAATAATTTAATATCATCAAATTAGTTAATTTAAAAATATCAATGAAAACATAACACAATACAAACAACACGATAAAGAAAATCAAAAGAGACTGAAATCATATTTGTTTTAACCTAAGTACATATAAGTATACCTATATGTATCGCGGTATACCTAGCATACATCTAGTTATTGCAAAAAAAAACAACTTTTTTACTATGCATAAGACGAAATGAACGGAAAAGCTTCTTACGATCTTACGATTTCAGGTTCATATTTATGAGTACAATCATAACGATAAAGTTTATCTGTGTACGGCATTATTTCTTGCCACTTATGACATTCTTACACTAAGTAAGTATATTATCTCAACTTGTACTCGTATGTAATGAATATTACGTTTTGATTGTAACGTAAAGCTGTAAAGTAAGCTACACAACTACTTTATATAATAAAATCGTTCCCAGAGTTCAGCGAAGATCTAATCCCTCTTAGACCGTCGAACGAGTGCGCCATTGAGAACTTTCTATTGATGATGTACTTTTTATTTTTCTAGAATTTCAGATTCGGTAGCTGGCTGCAGACGGTCTGAAATGGCCAGACCAAAATAACGCGCGGACGTGCCTCGAAACCGTAAGGAATTATTTTTAAGTCAACCACCACACGAGAATACATCTTAGAGTCTTTGGTGGTGAAAACTTGGTAATCTAATTAAAAATATAGGTACCTACTGTATCAAAAGAAACAACATCCTACTAATATTATAAATGTGAATGTTTGGATGGATGGATTTGTGTTACTCTTTCACGCAAAAACTACCAAACGGATTTGAATGAAATTTAGTATGGAGGTAGTTGAGACCCTGTATTAAGACATAGACTAATTTTGTATCCCGACAACATGTAGCGTGTAACACCGCGGGATGCAGCTAGTATCCATATATTTACCTTTCACATATATTTTTTTCATGTTATGTGACGGTTAAAGCACACCTAGCCTGGAATAGAACTGGCTGTCAAGTGAGACTTTCGGAACACACCGTTAGATGCTTGGCGGAAAATCTTCAACTAGCCTAGATGGTAGCTAGCCATCCGAATACCTACTAGACCAACCACCATGCTATGATTTCCTCGCGATGTTTTCCTTCACCGGTAGCTCAAGCTCATTGTTGTAAACCGACAGCGCTAACCATTTAAGATTAGGTGAGCTATGTTCAAACACTTAGCACGTTAAAAATAAGTCTTTATATCACAGAATGTAGTACGTAGTAGGTAGGTAAGTATAGATACATAACTGGGATTATCGCATACTCAAAGTGTCGGTCTCAATCAAACTTGAAATTTGTTCCGACGCTTAAAAGTAGGTAATAAAACAAAAATTGAAGACGTTTTTAGAAGCTAACTCTTTTATGTACTAGGAGGTAAGTATAACTATACAGTCTTAGCTGGTAAGTACTATAGAGTATCAAGTTTCGTCTGTGGTTCAATCTCCAAAGCAAGGTTCGCTAAAGCTGCGGTGGCATAGAAGTCCCATCAGCTTCAAATTTGAAATTGGAACGAATGGAAGACCCCAGTAATGGGGCAAGTTAGATGAGAGGGGGTTGAGAAAGGAGGTTGGCGTAGGTGTCCATATCTGCAGACTTTTCAGGATTTTCCAATTTGTTTTTTTTTATTATAAAATACGTCGGTCGTTAAAAATTGATTTTTATTACTATCGTCACAATTTTTTTTAGTTTTGTAGCGATTAGGCCAAAGGGCCACACACCAAAGGGCATAGGTTCAATACCAACAATGAGCTTGAGCTGCCGGTAAAAGAAAACACCGTGAGGAAACCACAACATGGTGGTAGGATACTTTCTTGCTAGCCAGCGAAGTGCTAGAAAGTATCCTAGAAAGTACCTAGAAAGTATAGAAGCTACCACCAGTTGAAAATCTGCTGTCAAGCATCCAACGGTGTATTCCGGCAGCACCACTTGAGTCAGTTCCATTCTTTGGAATGGAACTGACTCAAGTGGTGCTAGGTGTATTTACCATCTTCGACCACGTTGTCACTTAACATTAGGTAAACTGTAATCAAATATCTGGCCTGTAGACCATACAAAAATTCTTATAAATTGTAAAGAAATTTCAAATTTTAAAATTATGGAGTGTGCTGCTCACGGTCATGATTTTTAGGGTTCCGCACCTAAAGGGTAAAACGGAACCCTATTACTAAGACTCCGCTGTCCGTCTGTCATCAGGCTCTATCTCATGAACTGTGAGTAATAAGTAGTTAGACCCGCAACACACTAAACTACAATGATACTTTCACATATACCTACTTATGCTACCCTTATATACCTACTTTAACAGCATTTTAGCTTCCTCTAAAGCTGGTGAAGCCAAAATTCTGTTACACATCATAATGTATTCTATTGTAAAAAAAAAACAAATAGTATCTCGCCTCGATCCAGACACATACCTACTATCAGCATATGAAACGCGTCTTCTACCATTTTTGTAGTTTTAAAATAATACATGTTATTTGTTATACGTGAGGTTTCCTATTCCTTAATTTTGTACGTGTGCGTTAGTACCTACCTACCTACCTTCTTGTACATGAATAATGTGATGACCTTCCTCTCATTGCCTTCCCTTATAACAAAGAGTAGTTAAAAATAATTGTGCTCCCAGAATTCGGTGGCACTTACGGTAGTACGTTGAATGTCAACCACAAAATAAAATAACTTTTTCTTATGCAACTATAAATTGTCGATGAGTTATATAGAACAGTGAACTGGTTTGAATGCAATCGTTTTATCTATTAAAAAGTACAATATAGGTATAACATTCCACGATGTGTACATTACATTGTATTTGATTAACTGCAATACCTACGTCCTACATACTCTTAAAGTTTAAAAAAAAACCGGCCAAGTGTGAGTCGGGCTCGCGCACGAAGACTTCCGTACCTACCGTTATCTATAAAAAAGGCAAACGCGGCAACAGAAATACATCATCTGTGAAAATGTCAACTGTCTAACTATCACGGTTCATGAGTTACAGCCTGGTGACGGACGGACAGACAGAAAGCACTGTGTGAAGAAAAGAAATAAAGTTAATATCTCATTGTTTTTTTTGAGCGTGGTCACCCTTACACGAATAGCTTCTCTATCGGGGTTCCGAGAGAGATGGCACAACTTCAACTCAATGCTTGCTTAGCTTTAGCTTAGAGAAAAAAAGTAAGGAAAAATAGACAGATGCTTGTCTAGATTAAGTATGTAGAAAACTATGTCGTCTTAATTAAGTATGATTAATTTGACTAGGCCAAGTACCTACTGGTTTTAGTAATACTTAGAACAAATAACTTACTAGTGAGTACATGTATTAACTATACATACATGTAGGTATATGTTTATTTACTTTTTTTAGTAGGTATGGTTAAGTCCGCGTTTGACCACCAACTCGCCTGATGGTAAGCGATGATGTAGTCGAAGATGAAACACGTTGACTTAGAAGATACGTATTCACTCTGACCTTCAAAAGATCTAGATTGTATCCCTGAGGAAACAAGGAAGCCGGTAGCTTGTTCTATTTTTATATAATATTGAAAATAGAAAAATGTATCTGTTTGTTTAGTTCCATTTTCACGGTGTTACGGCTCAGTGGATTTGGAGGAAATTTAGAATGCAAATAGCCTATGCCCCGGAAAAACAAGTAAGCTACTTTTTATCCCGAAAACACGAGTGTAACCGCGGAGCACATACCCACTAGGTATAGCTAATAAATAGTAAACAACCTATCTCGTTGAATATTTGCGTCCCAGTACCTATGCTTACTGACATAAGCCGTGGCACAGATAATAATTTGTTCTGTGTCTGCGTGCACTGTAATATAATATAATATAATATAATAACTTTATTGACCATAGTGCATATACAAATACAAACATTTACAGCGGTCCCTGCACTAAGCTAAGGCTTGTATCGCAGGAGGCCATACACATGTTGCCAAGGATTTGTCTCATGGGCTAAGAATAATAAATGTAAGAAAAATATATTAAATATTACAAGCATCATGCGTGTGTGTGTATGCGTTTGTTTTGTGTGTGTGTGGGTGGGTGGAGTGTGTGTGTGTGTGTGTGTGTGTGTGTATGTATGCATGTATGTAAGTGCGCGCGTGAGTGCGTTGGGCTTGTTAGAAACTCAAGGAGTTCGGTAAAATATTTTCTGTTTGTTTATAGTCAAGACCAAGAAACCATTTTTCCAGAAGTATTTTTACTTCTCTGGTCGAGCTACTTAACAGTTTACTCAATTTTCTACAGGCAGAGTTATAGATGTATGGTAGCAAATATTGTGGAAGACGCTTTGCAAAAGTGGTTCGAACCCGCGGCACCTCAATTTTTGCTACTCTTTTTTTAAGTAAGAGATTGTAGTCAGGAGAGCTCAGTACAATCTTATGCATTGCGGTTACGGATCTAAGGATGTAGAGTTGACGAACACGCAGGACACCACATTCCTCGTATAGGCTGTTAGTAGGGAAACGGAACGGCTTTTTTAGCATAACCTTCAGGACGGCCCGTTGTGCACGTTCGAGAGTAATCATTTTTGTCTTGGCAGCACCTCCCCAGATTTTGATGCAGTATAAAAGTAGCGACTGACAAAGACTTTTGTAGACCAAGAGCAGTGTTTCTCTATCCGCTGAGTGTCTCAGCGATTTCATTATGCAAATAGATTTCCTTATGCGCCCTGACACAGCTGTAATATGAGAACCAAATCCAAGCGTTTGGTCAAACAGCACACCTAAGTACTTCACTTTGTCACTTCGTTCAATTGTTTGGCAGTTACATTGGCTGTTAGTATCGGTAACAAGACCAGAAGATGATGAAAGTATACAGCTGTGGGAGTGAAGTTTAAGAGGGCCAAGGTTGCGTGGTGCAGATGATTGTGTTTTGTAAAAGGAAATAAATTTTGTCTTTTTTACGTTAAGCGTCAAAAGGTTTCTGTCAAGCCAGTCTGCAATCAGTCTTACGCCATTTTCAGCAGCTCTAAATACGTCAGTCCATTTATCGTCTTGAAATAGGATTACAGTATCATCTGCGAAACATATCACCTCAGCGTTTTTAGGAGGAGCGGCTGTTAAATCACTTATGTACAGTAAAAATAATGAAGGACCAAGCACACTACCCTGGGGGACGCCGAAATCTATTGGAAGCATGTCACTGATGAATTGTGAAACCCTGACGCACTGTAGTCTATTTGTCAGATAACTGGAAAACCAGTTGTAAGCAATACCCCTAATTCCCAAGGATTGCATTTTACGGAGTAGAATTGGAATTGACACAGAATCAAACGCCTTGGCTAAATCAAGAAAGACACCTATGCAACAACGATTTTGATCCAATGCAGTAGATATAGTGTTAGTCAGGTGGAGCATTGCATCCTCTGTTGATTTGCCATGACGAAAACCGTATTGCTGTGGTGGGATAACATGATGCTTATCAAGGAAATTTACCAATCTTTTGTTAATAATTTTCTCAAGAATCTTCGAAAATATTGATAGGAGTGAGATGGGACGGTAGTTACTAGGTACCTTTTTATCTCCGTCTTTATGTATTAATGTAACAACGGCAGATTTCCAGCATTCAGGGAAAATACCAGCTGACAAACTTAGGTTAAAAATGTGGGTCAATGGTTGAATAATTAAGTGTTTTAATGATTTTATGAGAAATGATGAGCATCCATCAAGACCAGGTGCGCTATTTGGTCTCAGACTATTAATTAACATTTCGACTTCTATCTCATCAGTAGGGGCTAGGTACATAGTGTCAGCAATCGATCTTGTTGGTGAATACTCAGCAGCAAGAGATGTTTGGGTAGAAAAAAGTTTGTCGAGAATTTTAGCAGCCGAGTCTTTGCCAACGTTAGCGAAGTACTGATTGCACTGATTTAGAGCAGCCACAGGGTTTTGATCAATTTTACATAATTCTACTGGATTGTTACGTTGGCTGTTCATATGACAAATATCCTTTATTTTATTCCACAACATTTTAGGATTGTCTTTGTTTTCGGTGAGCACCCACTTTTCGTAATCCGATTTTAATTGGAATTGAAGTTTATTTAAAAAGTTTCGGTATCTGCGATAAGTCTTGTTAATTATTTCGTTGGAAGGATTTCGTCTTGCTTCCAAGTGAAGGCGGTCTCTATTCTTCTGACATCTTATTAAGCCAGGTGTGATCCATGGATGGAGCACGAATTTGGTCCGACTGAGACGGATAATATTGGTGTTGTTCTTGATAGAGCTATTAAGTATGTTAAGAAAAGTTGTGCAAGCCTCATTTACATCTGAAGATGACAATATCGCAGACCAATCAATTAAACTTAATTCAGACATAACGGCATTTATATCAGTTTTAGTCTGTGATCTGCTCCTAGTCGGGTGTTTCACTTTAGAAACCACACCCAAAATGCAGATATAATGATCAGTGATGCTAGAATTGCAGACAACTCCAATGGCGGGAGATAATTTGTCCACAAAGAAATGATCGAGGCATGCTGAAGAAACGGCACGAGTCTGATTTGTAATAGCAGGTAGAAGATTGTAACTAGAAAGCATACACAGATAGTTGAAGCAGTTTTCGGAAAGTGGTTCAGCGCATAAATCTAAGTTCAAGTCACCGGTCAAAATTATTTTTTTATTGTTTATTTTACCAAGCAGATTATCTAGTGAAGCTAGGAATGGACCAATGTCGCGAAAAGACGGTGATCGATATATACCTAGTACAGTTATTTTGCCGTTTAAGCAGATTTCAAGGCAATTACAGTCAGCACACGTAGGCTCGCATACTGTCGCATCCCATTTGTCGTTGACGAAAGCAACCACCCCGCCGTTTTGATTAATAAACTTTTTGGTGTAAAAAGACTTGAATCCTGGGATCTGCTTGATATTGCAGTTATCCGAGAGCCAACACTCACTGAAAATGATGACGTCCAAGTCGAGTTTCAAACGCTTGTATGTAACCAAAAAAGAGTCAAAGTTTTTAGAAATACTTCTAATGTTAAGAGAGAGACACTTAAAGTTATAATATGGCGTCAGCAGATCTGCGCACGAGTCGAGATCATCGAGCGAAATACAGTCAATAGATAAGGTATTGTCTATATCTTCCGCTAAGTCACCCATTGCAATAATAGTAATAAGTGATTGTGGTAATTACCCGATGAGTTGTGAATGGGAGTAATGTCAGCTCGACGATCTGCGTGTTAAAGACTGATGCAAGGGTTTTAATGTGTATGTGTGTATATGGCTTGTGTAGTGAAAGTGTGTTAAAGTGTATGTGTGTATGTGGCTTGTGTTGTGTGTGTACGTGGTTAAAGTGTGAAATATTTGTGGTGAAGAAAGAATGAGCATGGATGCAGATGATGTTAGAAATTATGGTTGTACAGTGGAAAACTAAAAAATAAATTTTGACGTTAATTAGCATTAGTTTGGGATGTATCTTCGATATTCTTGCAAGTTGCGGGGTCACCAGCGAGTCGGTCCAGATCAAGTGATGATAGAATACGGATGGCGGGTTTTCCATCGGATCTTCGAATAAATATTGTACCATTTTGAACCCAACAATAACGGTGACCCGTGCTCTTTGCTCGGTCTCTGGCAGCACGAAATAACTGTCTATTTCTTTTGGTCAAGCGTTCGTTGAAATATATCCTGCACGGGGCAACATCGACTATGCCTTCCGTGGTCATATTCCGTCTAGATTTAGCAGCGTTAATGACTTCATCACGTTTTCGTCGTCGTAGAAGTTTTAGAACTATTGGTCGTGGCATTGCATTTGACGCCTGCGAGAATTTTTGTACCCTCGGACCAACACGTCTAACGTCATCAATATCATCCTCCGTGAGATTAATACCAAGTTTTTTAATCGCTACCATGGATATATGGCACACATTTTCACTATTAATCTCAGGTACGCCGACAATTTCCAACTCGTTCCTCAAAAGTTCTTGTTCTTGTAAACCAGCAATCTGACAGAGGTTGTCGACAGTTGTACGCAGCATCATAATTTCACGATCAGCGGACTCAAGTTTTTTTGAGTGGTCCATAAGTGTGTTGTTTTGGACCATCTGGTAGGAAGTTATTTGATTTTTCAGCTCGAGATTGTTTTCTTTAAGTTCCGAGATATCGTGACGCAATGAACGTATCTCTTCTAATAGTATAGATACATCGTTTTTCCGAAGAAAATCTGTGTCGATGGAACCGCCAGATGTAGTAGATTGCGTTTGTGTACCTCTCTTTGTATTTACGAAGTTGTTTTTTTTAGTATAAGTATCATTGAATGTAACGATTGGGGCTGAAGATCGTACCGGAGTTGAGGAATTATCTCCCTTCGGCATGGAGCAGGTGCAGGAAGGACACAGCCAAGACGCCTTGTATTCTTCGGATAGTTTATTCAAACTGTCCCTTGTCATATTGAGACATAGTAAATCGAAAAGTTTGCTGCATTTTGTGCATTCTATAAAATATAAGTCTTTGATGGAGTTCCCACATCCACCACAAACAGTCGACATACTAAGTATTAGAATGCGTCGATACTGTATTAGAAATTCGGCCGCGGTTGTGCAGCTCGGACAGTGCAGTGGTTAGAGCACCCGCCTTACGGGCCGCAGACTCGGGTTCGAACCCCGTTAAATAGTCCGTCTTTTTCTGACAGAAAAAGTATGTTCTCACCCAAATAAGGCACAGGACCACCCAGATGTATCAGCTTTCTCGCTCACGCCGCCCACTGGGCGGATACTTTCCGTATAAACACACTAAGAGTAAACGAGAATTGAAGTTTGTGACACTGACCAATGACAATTTAGAAGAATAAAATATTAAGCGCAGGTTCAAAACACGACTGCCGCAGTCAAAGCCCACGAGCGGAATTCGCTGTATTGTACTGTATTATTATAAAGAGGAAAGATTTGATTGTTTGTATTGAATAGGTTCCGAAATTACCGGACCGATTTCAAAAATTCTTTCGCCGTTGGGAATCTACACTATCTCCGGGTGATATAAGCTACTTTTTATCCCTGTATTCCCGCGGGAACGGGAACTACGCGGATGAAACCGCGTGGCGTCCGCTTGTGTATTATAGGCATGTATTTTCTTGTATGTAGTGTCTTCCATAGCACAAGCTTTGCTTAGTTTGGGGTCAGATGGCGCTGTGTGTAATGTCCTATGATATTTATTTATTTATTTACAAATAAAAGTATTTAAGTATTCTATCAGTTATCTGACTTCTATCATACAAGCTTTGCTTAGTTTCAGGTTAGATGACGCTATGTGTAACGTCCTGCGAATATTTACCTATTATTATAAAAAAATCACAATAAATAAACAACAAACAAATCAATGCAACTTATCAACAAAGCTGATAACTTCATCGAAAGCAAAAGTTATTGCTTATAACTTAAGTGTAGTACTACTCAAAGAAGTCGTAAAATTTTACCGGCATTTTTCAACAAAATACTTAACTTGAATGCTGAATAATTTATCAAGTTATCTCTAAGCATGAGTCACTATTTTAACGATCTTACAACTCGAGTATCATATTCCGTTTAATTTTACTACTACTTAGTTTCATTGATGAAGTTTAGTATCGGTGAAACATGTTTGCAGTATGAATAGTAGATACTTACTTATTAAAAACTAATGATCGATGTTTGTTCTGTGTCTGGGTGTCCTGTATGTATTATAAGTATGTATTTACACAAAAAAAAAAGAAAAGTATTTAAGTATTCTGTCAGCTATCTGGTTCCCATAGTACAAGCTTTGCTTAGTTTGGGGCTAGATGGCGCTGTGTTAAATGTCCTCCAATATTTATTTATTTATTTAATTAAGTACTTATAGAACGCGGCAATGCTGCCAGTTCTATGGATATCTTTGCACCATGCACAGTCGGGGGTAAGTACCTAAGTTATTTTTTCAATGTTAGTTTATTTTAATGATTGACAGGTTAACTGCCTTGTTAACCTTTGCTAGTTTCTTTTTACAGTTGACCACAGCGCACCTGATGTTAAGTGAAGGTGTGGTCGAATATGGTAAAGCACACCTAGTCTGGAATGGAACTGGCTCTCAAGTGAGGCTGCCGAAACACACCGTTAGATGCTTGGCGGCAGATTTTCAACTTGAGAGTGGTAGCTAGCCAGCCGAGTACTAGAAAGTACCCTACCACCATGCTATGGTGGTAGGGTACTTTCTATATTTTATATATTCCTCACAATGTTTTCCTTCATCGGCAGCTCAAGCTCATTGTTGGGGTTCGAACCCACGCCCTTCGGCATACGAACCTACCGTGCTAACCACTGAGCTATCATCGATACAAAAATTAATTAATAGTTCATTATAACTACCATGTAGGTTATTTATTTATACTGCTATTTATTGTTGTTACAAATTTTGCTTAAAGTTAATCAATAAGGTACCTACTTAAAATGTCCTGCAAAGCTGTTGGTGACGTGAAATCGAAACTGTCTACTTTAAGGATGGATTAACTTGAGCAACGTTTATATGTAAGAGCCTCAAATTACAACATTAAAAATGAATGTAGGTTACCTACTATTTATAAAAAATATTTTTTTTGATTAACTTAATTTATGTGCCTCGGTAGTAATTGGCTGGGAAACTTTATTTATGTGATTCTTTGCTGTTTAATAAAAGTATTTTGATCACCATGCATAAGTTTTTCCTTTTGTATAGATAAGTTTTTTTTATTTTGTAATTTAATCATTACAAAAAAAAGTAAAAAAAGCTTTTACCAAATAGAAACTCAATTATAAGTTAATCTTTTATTCGTAAATATGCAACCTCTTTCGCTTCTCAAAATCCAATAAGCGCCGACCAGTTCAGCCGAAGCATTCTATCTAATAAGAAAACTAATTTAAAACTTCCACACCGCACAGCAGCGCCAAACGCGCTAACTTCGAAATCACCTCCCCGACCCAGATACGAACCATTCGAACAGCGCCACCGTGCGGCGAACGGCCGAACCTTTTCAAATTGCTCTTTTTACGACTTCGCTGCCTCCCCTGTGTGCGTGAAAGCTCTACGCACACTCACGCACGAATCGAGTTTACTTTTGTGCGTGTGGTAAACTTTTATGTGCCTGTGTTACGGTCCATATACAAAAGGTTGTCCCGCTAACGCTAGCGTTCCGTGATTGCCAATGGCTTACATAGATGGCATTGGGAGTATCATTGTAGGAACATCGCCCACGCTTGATTATTCTGTACACTCACCGAATACATTGGCCGGTTTTTTCAGAAAGTTCAGTAAACATGTCTGCACAATATTCCGGGGCACGTGGTAAAATAAATTTAGGTACGAGCACTGTCTGGCTTTAATTAAAACAGAGACGTGTTGACCAACGCGAGGTTTTCTCATAACTGTGATAAAATTGCATTTGTTTTTTCTTTTCATTTCCACAAAAACAGACCGCGAAGAAATGTAGAACGAAACTGCATTGCTCATTGTTTAGTTTGCCAATTTATACGGGTCGGTTACAGTTGTGACTTTTATTGAAGCATTACCGATAATAACAGCCGTAATGGTTTTTATGGCGGCCTTAATAGCGATATGTTGAAGATTTTCACATTGTTAAATGACTTGGGTGAAAACTTGTACAATAGTAGGCACTTTAGGTATAAGTACTTTAAGAATCTTTATGCTAACTCGCTGTTTGAAAATGGGTATAACCATAGAAATAGTTTTCGAATTTTCTACGCATATTTAGGTAGGTAGGTACCTACCTACTATAATTTATAAAATACTAGCTACGACCAACGACTTCGTCCACGTAGAGTTTAACAAAATAATTTTTGTTCTGTTCGCAGAATATACGAATAGTTAATAATTCTGTATTCCTCGTAAAGAAATACCTTAAGGCCGCCACTTGTGTCACTAGTTAATAAGGTATTTTGTTCTCTTTTCTATTTATGATGTGCACAATAAAGAGTTATATCTATCTATCTATTTTAATCTTTGGTAACCTAACATTTTCCGGTATAAAAAGAATCCTACATATTATTTCCAGTTTATTACTATACCTATGTGTAGGTACCAAATTTCATTCAAATCCGTTCAGCTATTTTGGCGTGATTGGAAACCAACATTCAAACTTTCGTATTTATAATAAGTAACTTATTAGTAGGATTATTTTAACTCTCCGTTTAATTTCTATACGGCTTGTATTTCTATAGGTATTTCTATAAAATGCCACAGCATAAAGTACATGAAGAGTTTACCTATTAACACAAAAAAACTGTACGTTTCTTACTGTCTCATTCAAAGTTTTTTTATGCTTCTAAACGTTGATTTATATTTGTTATCCTGAAAATATTTTATAGTTAAAAATTCTACAAAGCTAGGTACAAAAGTGTAACAGTCACCTAGTGGCATGATATTAAAACACAAAATATTCCACAAACCCGCATCTTTTGCCATCATTTTCAGCCCATTACATAACTACAGCTGCTAAATCAAATCAATTGGTCAAATGAAAAAACAAACGATATCTGGGTGGAACTAGCTCGTAAGTGCGGCTGCCAGAACACATCGTTAGGTGCTTGGTGGCAGATTTTTGACAGTAGGTACATTCATTTCGGTTCTGTTCCAATCTTATCCAGAGTCAAAATGCTATAAATGAATAAATATCGTGGGACAACGCCATCTGACCCCAAACTAAGCAAAGCTTGTCCCATAAAAGCCAGATAACTGATATATTTAAATAGTTTTTTTTTGTAAATACTTACTTACAATACATACAGTAGGTACACCCAGACACAGTACAAATATTTGTTTATACCACACAGTGTTTGTCCTGGATGGGAATCGAACCCACGCTCTTGAAGACATACTACCAATGAACCAACAGGGCTTTCATCTAAGAGCACACCTTAAAAAATTCAATTAAATTCTTATCATTTTACTGTCCAATCATTCATGACCTACTGAGACAAATAACCACTACGTAGAAAACTCATTTGTAACTTCTTAATCAACCATTAATCGTTTTAATCTTGATGGACCTTTAACTTTTTCCAATTGAAAATCTTGATTAGTTATTGGCAACAATAGGTGGTTCTTATCGCTGCTGGTTATCAGGTTTAATATGCGTAGAAAGCCAGCTACCTTATCACTGACCTGCTTCGTTATCAGGGTTTGTTCTGAAATAGTTATTGTATTACGTATATGGAGTGTGGAAAAGGATAATGTTGCGGCGAATATGCAACTTTTTTACAACTGAATATCGTCAAATCTTAATACTCATAGGAACATTTAAAATAGAATAGAATACAACTTTATTACACACCAAACATAGGTACAAAAAATACATGGCGTATAACGGCAGCTTCGCCTAGAGCGATTTCTTCCAGATATCCTTTGGATGGAAAGAAACATAATCATAGAAACAGATGTTAGGTTGGTGTTAAAAAACTTAATAAAAGGTGAACTACATAAACTAAAGTTAAGTTAAAAAACTAAATAGGTATATACCTTGAACACTCATAATAAAATATATAATGTATAATAATATACCTACAATCAGGATAACCTCTATAAATTAAAATGTTCATACAATAAATATATACCCATATAAATATATACATATATAATTATGTTAGCACGCCAATAAATAATGTTTAAATACTAAATTATTAAAAATATGAATTTGAATTGGCCTGTCTGATAATGGATGGTCTGATAGTGCATCCCAAAGCAAGACAGCTTCAACAGTAAAAGAAGTGCAGGACAAGTTGATGTTAACACGTCAAAAAATTTAAAAAATATAAAGAGGTAGGTACAGCTGCTGTTTTACATTAATATTTCTAATAATAATGGATATAATAAAACACCTTTAGTGATTTTACATATGTCATAATAATTGTATTATAAAATATTAATGAGTTTAACGTTAAAAATATAATTCTAATTTAATAATCGGGCTCTATGTAATTTATTAATATAAATTAATTTAATATCTATTTATATTCATGTCACCAATTGGTCGATTTCAATATTAATACGTCTTCTCAAATCCTTCTTTCCGTTTGCATCTATTACTTTGTAAACGTATTTGACGTGATATAATGATATTGTGGTTTTGTTATTGAGCGGATTTGCCTCTTTTGCGTTGGTCTCCCCAAGTTTTGTCCATAGTTTTCTATATCATGCTATTCACTTCCATTCTTGCCCATTTCTTCTGGTAAAAATGTCTTCCCAGAGCGTGTTCGATCTTTCTCCGTGTCGTTTCTATCCTATTGGTTCTTCTACAATGCCCATCTATCCATCTACCGTTTCCCATTCTGCACATATCTAGCCCAATTCCATTTCAAATTTTTAATAGTTTATATTATATCTCTAATTTTTACTTTTTGTCGTACTATTATCCCTGAGATAATTATTTTTATCTTCTTTTGACATACTGCCAGTCTATTTTCTTTTATATTGTTAATCTAGCCGTATACCTTCATGAGAGACGGTAATATATAAACTTTATATCCTTTCTTCTTTATTTCAATGCTGACATCTTCCATTTTTCAGTATCATTTCCATGCTATCGTTATTCTTCTGATTGTTTATTTTCTAGTGTAATGTTATCTTTAAACACTATTGATTGTTCAAGGTAGGTACATAATACCTATATTCGTTTATATTACCTATTATTTTAATACGAGTATATTCCTAGCTAAACATCGACAAGCCATACATTTACAATAGCATATTCATGTACGTGTGCAAACAATAGATACATGCAATTGTTAACCTCAACGAACAAAATATCCTCAAACAGGCGAGGGTCATCGAGACGACCTCCAACATCTCAGCTGATCGGCCGTTAAATCTTTACAGCCTATGACGTCACTTTTTCTCTAAATGATTTACAACACCATAAACCTCCACAATAACTGTACTGATTGTTCAACTGGTAACCGCAATGTTTAAATCCTTTTCTAGGTAGAGCCTGTTAATTTTTTACTGAAAACTTTTTGCTCCAGTTTCAAAAGATGATTATGCAAGACGGAATATGCAAAAAAGGGTTGAGACCATAGAATTTGAATACGAGTCTGAAAGATTTGAAGCTGAGACAATTACTCTTGTGTCAGATTTCTAAGGATGGTATTGTGCAGTTTGCATAACGCGTTGGTGTTTTTATGTCTGTGGACAGTAAAATGTAATTGTATGCATTGGTAGAGTTGGAATAGTTTTGGTTGGGTTAGGTAAACTCAGAGCTTTGCGAGTGCAATGCCATCTGAAATTGTGATGAAATGAATAAATTTAGAGAAATACGAACTGTAATATGAGATGGACGGACTGATGGACGGGCATCTCTAGAGTAAACATTATGCATTTTATTTGCTTTAGTTAATAAATAAAATACTCACACAGATAAACGCATTCTAGACAATATTACGTTGTTAGAACAGTTTCGTAAATTATGATATTATATATAGCGTAGAAAAAACACTGAACGTATTTTGTAGAAAAAAAAAATGTTTTTGAAAGAATCTATTGTTACTTTTAATTAACACACATCGTTTTCTCACGAGAGTTGCACAGAACTGAAAAAAAAAATAGTGTTTCCAAAGTTTCAAGGAGTCATGTGTTTATTTCACACGATTGTTTGGGAGATTATACAAACAATAATATATTTATTAACCTTACCTACGTAGTTTGCATTATCGTCTTATAAATCTTAAACACATTTTGCTATAATTGTGTCAGTATAAAAAAATGTGGCTGTTTGCAAATGCGACGCTTTTCGTGAGATTTTTCTCCGTGCCATAATTTGTTTTCTTTCACCATCATCAATAAAACCAATAGAATTTTATACGCGCGCTATAAAAAAACCATAGAGAATATAAAAAGAGAAGACATCGAGAAAAGCAAGGAGATAAAAATACCTAACGATACCATAACGCCGCGTCTAAAACACAAGGGATGCAATTAGACGATCGTATATATTTATAGGAAGGAAAACATAAGGGGATAGCACACCCCAATAATTGGTTATAAAAAAAGTGATTCAATTTAATCACGAAAGAATGCTTTTCCGGGTTGGCTCTACTCTATCACCACTAATAAATACGAGTACATACAACAGATCGAGAGCTGTGCAGTGTGCAGTTGTCCTTTATAATTCATCACAACGTTACCAGTGTTTGACTGCCTTATTGGTTCATTTGTTTTTCACTACTTCCTGAACTATAGGTTCGATTCCCACATAGTGACAGACATTTGTGTGACGAACGTAGGTTTTTATTCTGTGTTCGGTTGTTCCTTAGGTATATATTATTTTTTATTTTGTTTTGTAATATAAGGCTTCATATAAATAACTACATTAATATATATATTATGAAACTTACAATCTAATATATCTAAATGTGACATCTCTTAAAGGAACCGCGTGCGGTTTTATAAGTAGATAGATTAGCACCAGTTAGCAAAATGTCAAAGATATCATATAGGTACCTATAGATAAATAAATACGTTCGTCCACCGTGGTACCATTAGATAGTACCGCTAATGGTACTGTGGTACTTTTTATTTACCATAGTACTACTGATGGTACTGCGTTAATTTTTATATTTTTATTTACCATAGTAAATTAGAAATAATTTTAGATCACCATGATACGTGACCATTTAGTTGAGGCGCGATTCTATGGGTTTCTTTTGTAGATGTTAGGAACTGGTTGCGCTCCGTCTGTGGCTTCACCCGCGTTTCACAGGAAATTAAAAATCATTCACTGTCATGTAGTATTGTAGTTGCAATGACGTGTCTAAATTTTAACAACGAATTTAAATAACACCATTAATAAGCTCAATTATGATCAACGACTCCAGTCAACATTTCAAAAGTATTGCAACCCTTGTCTATTGAACTGTGATGAAAAAGACAGTAACAGTTTAGTAAATTTCGATCCCTCAACTAAATTATGCAGAATTGTGGAGTTAGTGAAATAAATAAAAATTCAATGTACATCATAAAAATTTTACTTAACTAATAAATTTACTGCAATCAATTTATTCATAAATCATTTTACCCAAGTATCATAAAAATCATAACCAACCAGATGTCCACCTGGGCAAGCTAATGATTTTCTATTTATATAACTACAGCTTGCTTATATATTCGCTGTTGATGTAACATTGAAACACTTTATACCTATGGTACTACCTATAGTTTTAATTAAATATTCCAGCGCGTAGTTTGTCATTTCCATTTAGAAGCAAAGCTTTAATCTATTTAAACACGTTCGTAAGCTGTAATTGTTATTCGAATCGCACCGAGCTACAAAGTAGTAATTTATGTCTGCGACTCGATTACACTTCACTGAAACTTGGGCTTGTGGATTGAAATAAAAAAAAAAGAAGATTTTTTGAGTTGCGACTGTGACTGACATTATCTGGTGTATGAATGTGTATTACACAATATACCAAATTGTAGTGGTTTCGTTAGTCTCATTACTTTTAAATATATCTAAATATATCTACTTTTAATGTTGTGTATTATAACTACATGACCATCCTTTTAATTCTATTTATTTTATTTTACTGTACAACAGATACTAACAGAGATTGATGTCGTTATAGTTATATCCATTGTGCATATAGGTACACTGATATCAGCATATTTTTCTTGAACATGAAAACGTTTAAAATTTCAACATTGAAATTTTTCAATCAATATTACCTACTCTTCTTTTTATAGCAAGAACGGAAAATAAGCAGACTGTTCGTCTGATGGTGAACTTACCGACCCTTATGGACACCTGCACCATAAGAATGTATCACACGCGGAAAGACCTTCGCAGAAAAGATTTTTCACGTCTTGCGTGAACGCAAAAAGAATGAGCGCCAAAACTATACGTTCCAGAATTTCTAGATTTGCAAAATGTAGGGTAAAATAACTAAAGAGCAAGATCTATTTAATTCCTCTTCTTAGACGTTACTCATGGTTTCTCCTCGTCTTTTACCGATGCTCAGCTACCCATCCGTAATAACAGTCTACGCTGCCATAACTTTTACTCTCGTGTACCAACTACTTCGAACAATTTCCGTACGAATATCTTTAGATAGATATTTCCTTTGGTGTTGCTAGATATGTTTTTTATGACTAGATGGATGACCAATCCTGATCTACCTAATGTTAACTGATGCTTGAAGATGTTAAACTACCCAGCCTAGGTTCTAGTTCTTAATGAGACTACCAAAACACACCGTTTCACACCAACTTGTAGTGCTAGCTGAGTACTAGAGACACTGGCAGCTCAAACTTTGATTGAATTCCACACCCGTCGGCGTGCTGTCTAACCTTGTTAATCACGCTGCTATCATCGCTATTTGAGCGGAAGGAAAAACCCCTATTCGCAAATATAAACGCAAGTCAAAAAACTCATGCGTATTGTATATAAATTATTTTCAATATTGTTACGTAGTTTATCGCAGGAACGTACCCACAGAGAATAACCGTACTCATAGCACAAGAAGATATTTTTTGTTACTCTAAATACATGCACGCGTAGTGTCTGAACACATAAATCATGAACTCGTTACGATTTACGATCGTGGTCGGACGTAGCGATTGGAGCTTTAATTTTGGCCAGTGACTCAGTGATAAGCGAAAAGAATTGCCATGCTGTCTGAACTGGAATGATTTGATTGGAATTTTTTGCACATGAATGTTATTTTTATGAAAATGCTAGCTGCGCCCTGCGGTATTACCCACTCCGTGTTTTCGGAATAAAAAGTAGCCTATGTGTTAATCCAAGATCTCAGCTACCTCCATACCAAATTTCATTAAAAATCCGTGCAGTAATTTTTGCGTAAAAGAGTAACAAACATCCACCCATCCAAACTAGCACATGCTTTCGCGTGGAGTGTTATACGTAACAAGAAGAGTTTTAATATTCAATACAAATCTTAAACAAAAACATAAAAGCACAAAATTATTTATCAACAGTCACTATACATGGCAGTGCATTGTGATTGCCACCGTAAATGGAAAGTATATTTTGGTGAGACTATTGTCTTTTAATGTGAAGTGCATAGTATTGTTCGCAAAAAGTGATACTTCCCACCTCTAAATTAATATTTTTTATTACCGGGATTTAATCGCGCACAAAATACTATGAAATTAGTTTTATTTATTTGCCGACGTTTATTATTATTTGTTTTATAATTTTCCACGCTAATCGTGTTCAAATAAAGCTTTAAATTTATTTACAAATGGTTTTCGAGTGATGCTGCGGGAACACACCGTTAGATGCTTGGCGGCAGATTTTCAATGTGAGTATGATAGCTATAGATATCATCCGCCAAGCACTAGAAACTACTGTACCATCATGCTATGGTTATCCTCACGTTTACCTTCGCCGGCTGCCCAAGCTCATTGTTGTGGTTTGAACCCACGCCCTTCGGCGTGCAAACCGATTGCGCTAACCACTGAGCTATCATCGCAACAACTACACAAAAATGAGTTTGGTAAAGCTTATTATAAGTGCTATAGATACGTGAAGGATGACAAAATATAACCTTTGCACAAACTTTCTTCTATTGCATAATTTACTTAAAGAGTAAGAATTTGTTTCTATTTTATGAAATTTTCATTTCGAAATACTTGTAAATCTCTTTTTCTACTACTAGCGCTAATTCTATTTTCCCAGCCACAAAAATCTCACATCGATAGGCACTTAATGTCGCCGGCGCCTGTAATAATTTGACATCAGCGTCAACACTTCAAAACTCAATGAAGTGTTACCACAAACTCGACCATAATACTTGACATTAACACGAAAAAAAAAACAATTTTAAACGCTTCACGCGTTGAAATTTCAAATTTCATCTCCTGCTACGCAATCACATTTTCTCACAAACTGTATTAATTTCGTTTAATTCGTGTGACTTTAGTTTAATCCATTTTATATCAAGTAAAGAGTAGTTGGAACTTTCACCGCTTAGTTTGTGTAATAAAACCTCTGCCTAATCGCTTTCAAGGGCTTTAAGCGGCCATGACCTGTGCTGAGTGTCGGTCTGAGGATATACTACGATTGGATGCATAAGTACAATCCTCATGTATGACGAAGATAATGACAGTTTTGTTCAGGTTTTACTATCATTTCAGTTCAGTCTACTGAACAGCGTGTCTTCGGTCAACGCACGCTAACGCCGGTCGTGAAATAACTCTTTTCAGGATAAGTATTTATTATAGCTCTTTTGTTTCTATGTGTAAGATTATGTCATAGAGCTTAGAAATATTACCTACTACATTTATGGATTATGTAGGTACATACAATTATTTTTTTTATTTATTAATATTAAATACATAATTAATTCTTTAAAATAAGTAGGTATACTTACTTACTGATTTTTAAATTGAAACAATTTTACTTTGATATTGACCCGTGACTTTAGTCTTCCGAAAAAATTTGAGACCATTTTTTTTTTTATTATTTAATTTTGGCTTTGTCGCTGAGCGACCATATCGCCTATTGAGACCATTTATGACTAGAAAAGAAAATTGAATTGTTGTTCTTGTTATTTGGTGATTAGTTCAAATTTCAAAAACAGTATACAACTAGGTATACTATAACACTAGCTGTAGACAATATTCTAGCATAAGGAAAGAAAATAGTATTTTCTAATATTCAATTTAGGTAAAGTAATCTGCCAGTAAACTACCTGATGCAGTACAATTTTGATCTAAGTTTTACTAACTTGATTAACATTTTATTGGTGAAAGTCGAGCTACTGAAAGTAAATTCTAAAGATAAGAATTCTAAGACAATTAACTCTGCCACGTAACGAGTCCCAAAAATTTGACAGAATCGGTAGAATATTAAATGAGTATAAAAGTGACAAGATGATGTGAATGGTATTAAACTACGGAGTTTACGGATACGAGAGGAAACCGGTCGTATGTTTGGGAGAAGCACAGGTGGTTACGTTTCTCTCAGGGCTGGGGCGCTATTTGTGAAACGTACGCCTGAATTCGCATTCACGTCGAGTATTTATTCGCTTACGAATATTTAACGTTGAATTCAAACGGTCCTGATTACGCATTTTTACACTGCTTGAAAACGGGGTTACACTTTTCATAAAACAAAAAAAACAACAGATAACATTTAGTTACATAGTATTTTACTATCAACGTATGAGAACAAAATCTAGTTTAACATCTGCCGCCGAGCATCTAATGGTGTGTTCCGGTGTGTTCCTATCTTTGACCATACTGTCACTTAACATCAGTGAGAAAACCTAGTTTATCAACCTTAAAAAATAGGTAATGTTTTGATACTTTTTGACCTACGTAGGTTGAAAGAAACATATTTAAAAAAAAATAGTCTGATATCTTTTTTACTAAACTTACCATATAGTTTAATGTGTATTTATGTACGTTGCCGCTAACTTGGCAAACATGGACAAATGCGCAAAATGTTCTATTCTATTCAGGTAGGATGAAAAAAAACAAGGGTATCAAAGTTTCAAATGTTACAATTGAAATTCTCTTGGGCAACACTAGATGTGAATATTTCAAAAATATGATTTTTAAACTTTGTTTGAAAGTCTATCATACTACTCGTACACGAATACTTATGCGTACGATTTAAAAATAGGGCCCCTGAGCCGATGGTGGGTAATTGAGATGCTTTTACCGCGGGCGTATGGATAGCTAGTGGAATGCCTACCTCTTATGTAACTAGGTACTCTATGTAGCACTTCGTAACCGTACCAATATCTATTTTATATACGCTGTTAAGTATTAACATGAGAATGAATAAGCTATTTCTCTATGCTTATGAGAAACTACTTAACGTGTTGATAAGTAATCTTATGAAGATGTCAAAACGAGCCATATGGGCTATCATATCATGGGTATTTCATTAGAAATGTTTGTATCTAGAAGAGAATTTCAAAACGGAAAAAGTGTGAATACGACTTTTTTTCTACAGTTTGCCCCATCGGGCAGGCTAAAGCTATAAAGTCATACTGCCTTAGCCTACGTAATATTATACCATTCATCGAAGAAAATTTCTAAACAATTAAGGTACATATTATTATACGTGTTGACATATACATTTGTGTATGTTTGACGTATTTTGTTTTAATTTTTTAATTAATTTCACATTATGTCAAGTTACAAAACTCTTAATTTATTCACTAAACAAATTAAATATTTTTTGTCAATTGCCGAACTAGGTGTTTACACTGCTTTACAGTTGCGCTGAACGATTTCGATGTTCGAATCAAATTGAAACTAGAATTAGTAGACAAATGATCACTGGATAAAACAAATTAAGCGTGTATAATTACTTTACTAGAGATATTTCTTGTTGGTTTGTCTTGGGTGCTTATGGCAATTATCTATTGTGTACCTACAAAAGATTTGCGCTCCAGTATAAGTAAATCTAGGTGCCACGTCCCGTACTAAGGTACCTATATGTATAACTAGCAAATTGTGTAAGAGCATTGTTTTCTTCTCTATTTGTTAAATGTGCACTTTTCTAAAACTTAACTTTTTTTTGTTAAGTTTTATGTTAAAATGTTTATAGTTACAAATCACATAAACTTTCTTAATTACATTTTCTGTTAAAGGTCTGGTCTGAGGTCTATTCCTCTGAAACCTGAAACTACTCTAAACTTACTGATTCTTAGTACCTACCTAGATACATCTATATACTTTCTTTCATCTTCTCTCACTTTTCCCGTACTCAACTATACCTACCATTCAAATATTATTCGGGATCATGCACTCATTTGAATATTGATCGTGTACCTACATATTTCAACATTTGAATTTACATACCCAAGCACTTCAAAGGCACTATCGAACCAACTTTCTTTTCGAATACTATCGATAAAATTCCAATACTGTCTCCAAATCGAAATTTATTCACCGAGCCGCATTGAAATCTGATAATCTCGAATAGTTTAGCCAAAATCAACTCATACAAAATACGTAAGTTATTATCTGAATCGCGTCGGTGTGATGTAGCTTGTTCATTAGGATTCTGCTCATCGAACTTTGGGCTTTATCGTTGTTGGAAATAAAGTTGATATTTGGGTCTGGGGGAGGGATAAGGGTGGGATAATGGGGTCATTTGGCCGGAGCGGTGTTCAGCAACGTAGGTAGGTATGTGACGTGTAGAGGCGTGTACCCCAAGTGACAGAATATTGGCTTCGTGTATTTGTTAGCTCTGAGTACACTGGTGACGACAAGTTTTATTTCTTATTTTTCAGGAAATTAGGTACGACACACACAAGTACATTAAGAAATAGAAGTACGCGGAGGAAGGAAGGAAGGAACGTGGAGAAAAAATGAATTTGCACAGACTTTCCAAAAAAATATGTTTTTCATGTGTTGTTATTCAAAATATTAAGAGTTTTATTCTAAAATGTACGTTATGGTGATCTGGAAAAATTATGTTTTTTTTTTATTTTAAAAACTCTGTAGGCAAAAAGCTTTTACAAAATTTAATACTTTATTTTGACATAGAATGCGCTTGATCGTAACTGAGTTAAAATTACTTATACTGTGAATAAAGTTTTTTCACTAAAGTTTCACTGGCTGAATGCACAAAGTTCAATGCCAAAAATAAACAAAATACCTGTGCTACGATTTCAAAACGGATTTGATTTTAAATCATACAACGGTGTTTAGTAAATAAACTAAAATTAATATTTTCAAGTAAAAGAACTGGTCAAATAAGGGGGTTTTATTAAATAGTCGGTAGACAAAATGCTACGTAATAAAAAACATGTTAAATGTGAATACCAATCTTATTTATTTATATGCAAATACAAACTGGTAAGAAAATATATCAGCATGCATGATCTAATACCCATATAGTATGGTTCCGTAGCTAAATTAGAAATAAAAAGTATACCTAATATTTGTAAAATGTGTATAAAATTGTCCACAATAGTTCCACAATTTCGCTTTTTTGCCGAACCAGAATGATGTAAGAAAAACTTTTACGAAACGGAACGGCGTTCCGGTGCGTTCCAGCCCATTTCGAGCACTGTCTAAAACTCAAATCGACGTACGTCGCTGGTCCACCAGTCTACAACCAACTACCCGAACACATCACTGCAGCGGCTATTTTGAATGAGGGCTTAAGCGCTGGCTTATCCCGATTAGGCTACAGCTAAAAATTTATTAAATTAGAATTTCATGTTTTCAATTGTTTTTTGTAATTGATTTTTTTTTTTGTTATGTTTGACATCGCTTTATTTTTTTAATGATGACATTACAATTAATATAACTACTTACATGTGACACTATTTATATGCGAGTAAATGTTGATATAAATTATATAGTAATTATTTTTTTGAAATGTTGGTTACATATAGTTATTTTTATTATAATATGTTTTGTTGACTTTCCACGGTCCCCTAAAAATAGTCACATTTTTTGATAAATTGTAGTCACAAATATATTCTAACCTGCCTTAATGTAAAACTTATTTATTGCCAGACATACAGAATATTGTACTATGTTAAAATGGGATGTTTCCATAATGAGTTTTTTTTTTTAACTTTTATCAACCATATTAGCTGCAATTTATTTCATAAAGTTTTATTTTTCTTGCATATTTAATTTGTTATCTAGACAATAATGAGAAGTTCATTGACATAATTTTGGCAAAGACAGATGTAAGTCAATGGAGTATACGTTGTATTTTAATATTAGAAAAACATCTGATTATTTTATAAAAGTCGCAGTGAAAAAAATGTACAAGATTTTTAAGCTTAAAGTGGTTAGGTAACTTTTGCTGTAAATGACGTTGTCCCTACGGACAACTAAACCTTAGAACAGTTTTGTTCTTCTCTATTTTGTGTACAAGCTCTATTTTGTGTACAAGTGTACTTTCTCCAGTTTTCCCATACCCGTTGGTCCGCTATTACCCTGTACATTGGAAACATAACCCGTCTATTGTGGGAACCGTAAACCGAATGAAACCGATCGCCTACAGTTACAAATTTTCCAAATTTCTTAACCCAAAATTCCTATTACAGGTGGAACATTTGAATTCCATAGTGACAATGCACCAGATTCCAGAAGAATTGCTTTTTACTTAGGTAGGTATTAATTTAATATTGTATTATAATTAATATATAAATATCATCATTTGATTTATTATTTATTATAATTATATATTATAATCATTGTATTAATTAATTGAATGTTCACTGTTTATATTTAGTTTATTTCCACTTAACAGTCGTTCCAGTTCCAACAGTGACGAGGAGACTTAAATTAAAACTAATTTTACACTGCTTATTAATTAAAAACCCTAATCTTACTTAAAATCTAGAACTCATAAACTTAGAAATATTCTTAATTTGACAAAAATTAAATTAAAACCACAAAAAATCTAATTAAAATAATCAAGAACCCTCCTCTCAAAAACTTTATCGATAATTTTTGTTTTTCTTTGAATAGGTTTGCATTTGACTACACTCAGTGTTTGTGTTTAACTTGGTGGTAGATTTTCTTAGCAGGAAGTCGTCTAGGTAGATACTACCGCAGTACCAGATATTCTGCCGCCAAGCAAAAATAGGGTGTAAACATTACTGTGTTTAGGTTTGAAGGGCATTGCAGCTAGCGAAATTACAGGACTACATTTAATGTAATTTCGCTAGCTTAAGTGCACTTACCTAAAAATAACCTATTTAGTTAGGTGTTTGACAACAGCTTACCTGATGTTAAGTGACGTGTGGTCGCAGATGGTAAAGCTCATCTAGCCTGTAATGGAACTGGTTCCCTCGTGGGGCTGCTGGAACATACCGTTAGGTACCTACTTGGCAGCAGACTTTCAACTTGAGGGTGGTAGCTAGCCAGCCGAGTATTAGAAAGTAGCTTACCACCATGCTATGCCTCACGATGTTTTCCTTCACCGGCAGCTCAAGCTCATTGTTGGGGTTTGAACCCACGCCCTTCGGCGTGTGAACCGTCCAAAATAACCCAGTGGTTATAGTGGTTCTATCATTAAATAAATAAATAAATAACGTGGGACATTGCACACAGCGCCATCTGACCCCAAACTAAGAAAAGCTTGTACTATGGAAGTCAGATATATCTGGTTTAAGTATTCTATCAGTTATAACTGATAGAATACTTAAATACTTTTTTTTGTAAATACATACATACCTACTTGTAACAACCTTGTACATTGTACAACCTACCTTTTCGGAGAACACAAATACATTGATATACAAAATACCATCGGCACTAAAGATGAGAGTAGGTATTTTCTAGTAGGTACGACAAAACTTCTTTACCCTTATCTCGTCCCAGCAAAGATCCAATCAATATTTCATAGAAAAAAATCTCTCGATACTGCAACGCCAACATTTCCCTCTATTTTCACAAGGAATAGGTATTTACGCGAGAAAATTTTATACCGCCCGCTTGCTAAAACCCTCGCTGGGTAAAATGGCGCGTAACCGGGGTCTTTGCCAAGTATTTTCTGTTTTGAACACAAATAAACCGGGTACTCTGTTCTGAATATGCTCCACTCCGCAGTGTTTTGTGCCAAGCCATATCGGGCGGAGTTTATAGAATAGGTACTCGGCCTTTATATCCCTGAATAATTAAGTGGGTCGGCTGATTAACTTATTTGGTTAATGAAGTTGGGAGTTTGGCAGTTTGGTTATCTAATTGGTACGAAGATTAGAAAATATGATATTATGTATAATGCCCTTACTTTAGCGTGTCAATATGGTTATATGGTTTTAGGTTTTACCATGTATAATTTAATGATTTCAATTTTAGTTTTGGTTGAATCTTTATTCTGTTCAAGGAGTTTGGCTATCTCTAGAATGTTTATGATCAGATATATGTATTAAAATTGCGTTTTAGTTTTATACTAACTATACTATTAGGTATATTTACTATCTTTGACATCGCTAATATCCGATGAGTTGAGGTCAAACACCTAGCTTGTCAACTAAAAAAAAAAGTAGTTTATGTAAATACCTACCTAATTTAAAATTGTTTAAATGTAAATAAATATGTAAATAGGTAGATTCACTATATTCAGCCATGTCACTTACTCGTCTGCCCATTGCGTTATATCGTCACTTCACCGAGCCTCATTGCGTCCTACGCTACGTTTGCCAATTAACGATTTCCAACCTAGAATCTGTGTCGTAAAATTTTCTACGACAGATAAAAGATGGCCGGCCCACCACGACTACAACTTGCTAATACGCTGAGCAGTGATACCGTTCTCTAACAAAAACTTCGTTCTGAATACGATCCCTTAGAGAAACGGCTAACGTAAGCCTCGAATCCTCTCCACAGCTATCTGAGTGACTGTGACCTGATCCAACATTTAATTGTAATGTTGTTTTCTTTTTCATAACTCAAAAATTGCAGTTAACTACTTATTTTTCATTAAATAATCCGTACAAATCACAACTTCGACGCGTGTCGACGCATGTCTGCCTAATTGCCATACTTTTCGTCCGCTTAACGTGATAATGTACCTACACATACCTACTGTCCTTTCAAAACACGCTCATTTTAGCTTATGGGAGCGCCTTAAGTTCTGTGTATAAATACTTAAGGCCATATTTCCTGACGTTCCAAGTATATTTGTTACTCCAACCAATTATCAGTCTAACGTAGTATTGATAAGGTCTCAATTAGCGGAGCAAAAATATTGCGGTTACGCAAGTTTGTGCGTGTCATACTTCGACTTTTGAGGCTTTTCTTGAAGCGTACAAGATTAACTTTTACAAATAAAAAGACTTATCTAGTGGTGTAACATTCACTTGTTTTCACGATGGATTCTCTTAGCAGGTTTGGAAAAACAAACTTTTCAGAGCCATCTTTTATTAAAATTTCTTTTGGGGTCAATTAAAATTACTAATTTTCAATTACTTTTCTACTTTAATATGCAATAAATATATTTCAGTAGATAGTTAAAACATGTTAAAGAGTAACAAATATCACCTTAACATGAAACGTTTACTTATTTTTGCAGTTTATAGGCAGAATGTGTTATTTTAACATTTTCATTAGGAGTTGACGGTGTTTTAGAAAACTTTTAGATGGCATTCTGGTGTGAACTTGATGTTAAGTGACAGTGTAGTCGAATATGGTAAACACACTTAGCCTGGAATTGGTACTGGAAAACTTCGGTCTTGTCTGGGTGGACCCTGATCGTCAAATCTGTGGTGAAATTTGTCCATGCAGCGGTCGTTTGATATGGGACAACCGTAATCCGCCCAGTCCCACTTCAGTCCTTCACTACTAACTTGCATAAAACAACACATATTCATTAAAAAAAACTCTGAACAGCTGAACCATGGAAGCAAATAAATAAATCGTGAATCTCAACTCTTTTGAAGGTTTATTTAAAGATATACCAAAATACGTCCAGTAACCACTAAACCTGGCTAGAGTTGTACCTAAATCCGTCATCGGCCAATTAGTGGGACGTTGGGACGTTACGCAACTCAAACACATCGTAAATTAGGCTTCACACAAACATAGTTAATGAGGATACGTAAACACTGTGATGTGAGAGCACTTGTACCCAATAAGGGCCCTGATCGAACGCTTGTTCTGATTGTTTGGAGATGGACCCTATTTCGTGTAACCAGTATTTATTTTGGTGCGGTGACGCTGGAGGGTTAACCTTCAGGGAGAGACTAAGGTATAAAGAAAAATTTGATGGAAATAATAGCAAAAAAATGTATATTCTATGACAGCCCTGTTGGTTCATTGGTAGTGTGTCTGCTTCGAGACCTGAAGGGCGTGGGTTCGATTCCCACTCAGGACTAACATTTGTGTGACTAACATCGATGTTTGTTCTGTGTCTGAGTGTACTATATGTATTATAAGTATGTATTTACAAAAAAAAAAGTATTTAAGTATTCTATCAGTTATCTGTCTTCCATAGCACAAGCTCTGCTTAGTTTGGGGTCAGATGGCGCTGTGTGTAATGTCAAAAAAAAAAAAAAATTCTTAGTGAGTTCATACAGTGGCTGAGTGGTCATCCCTAGTTTTAATATTTAAGGTATATATTTAGTTTATTTTTCTGCTTCTGTTAAACGGAAATAAACTAAATAGATACCTTGAATATTCAAAATGAACTTCCGAAAAGTAACGCCTGAGTCAATCAATTATTTATCCCTAGTTTTCCTTTTAGTCATCCAAGAAACTTCTTGAGGAAGTGTATCATTATTTATTCTTTAAGTATGTAGATGTTAAGAAATGGATGATGAGGTCACTCAACATCAAGGGAGCTGTGGTCACTAAGCCCGTACCTAGAGTATAAAAAAATAAGATCAGTATTCCGGTTGGTGACTGTGAGTGTGGCATTACTTTCTGAGCGCTACCATGGCTTGGATGACATGTTAAATTGTAGGTTTCAATTGTTTGTTCTTTATTTCTATAACAACAATTATTACTAAGCCATATCTGAGATATTTAATTAACTCTGACACTCAAAATCTGCCGTCAAGCACCGAAAGACGTGCTCAGCCTCACTTGAGAACCAGCTCCATTCCGGGATGGTTGTGTTTACCATCCTCGACCACGCCGTTATTAAATATCAGGTGATCTATAGTCAAATACCTAACATATCAACCATCAAAAACAGTGTTGTGTTTACTTTGTTGAAATCAAATAAGGATATTTTTCATAATTTAGGTACCTACCTACTGTCGAGTGACTTTTCTTAGAGTACCTAGTAAACATAAACAGGGCGTTCCTATCCTAGCTCTCACTACTTTCATCTGTCCTGTAAAAGTTTCTAGACAAATAATTGTGTTTGCTCCAAAGCAACTGCACAAAGATTTAAACTTTAAATTCGTAACCACTTCACGAAGATCCCTTGAATTCTAAAGCGAAAGCTCTTATCCGGTAGTGGCGGTTGAATATTTAGAGAGACGAAGCGGGTCTTGGTGAAGTGGTTTTGTATCTTCAAGAATATCAGTTGGACAAACACACGGAAAGGGGGTGAGGTTGGAAGGAATGGCTTGGAGGGGGGTGGTGTTTACTACGCTCTAGGGAGGTAAGCAGAGAAATGAAATTGGCAGATATTTCGGCTATGTGACACACGTGTAGGTAAGCTTCGCATGCAATGAAAGTTTTGCGAGGTTTTTCCACTTTCGACACGCTCTGAATAAAGTAAAAGAGGTAGGTACAACCTACGTTTATATTTATGTCGGAAATGAAAGAGAACCCTTGTGTTATGCCTCAACCGTGAAGCACTTACCTACATAAGTAAATAGGAAAATGTAATAACATCCGACAGACTCGCCAAATTCTCTCTGTTTTACTTAAAACTCACGTGTTTGTTGCCATGAAATAATATGTTTTTCCACATCATGTTTTTATGCGTGCTCTTAACATTTTTTATAAAAAAAAGTTGCGATGTCATTTGTATGCTTAAAATGGAGTTAATTTGACTTTGTCTTTTTGATGAATAAAAATTTTATTTCAACGACCAATAAATTGTATTCAATGAACATTAGAATATATCTTACGATTCCTATTCGTATATTTTATGACAATGGTGTATTCGTTTATAAAATAAACAAAAATGAAATTGTTTACATTACTAGTTTACGCTCGCGACTTCGTTTGCGTTAACTTAAGAATTAGGTTCAGATAGAAATGAAACACGTGCCAATAGTCATTAAACTTGCGCTATTTTATTATTAGATTAAGATAAAGGACAACTTTTATCCCCAAAAAATTCTCCATAAGTTGCATCGGTCCTAAATTCCAAGTGAATACGTCCAATAGTTAGTTTTTTTGACAATCCCACAAAATCCTAACATTTTCCTGCCTTTAAAAGTATTATATATTAATCCAGGTAATATGTACTTATGCTAAATTTCATATGAATCCGATCAACTGTTTTCGCGTGATTAAGTAACAAACATCGAAACATACAAACTTGCACTTTTATAATATTAGTAGGATTATTGTATCACTAGCTGCGCCCCGCGGTATTATCCGCTACATGTTTTCGGGATAAAAAGCAGCCTTGTTAATCCAGGCTCTCAGCTACGTCCATGCCAAATTTCACCCAAATCTCTTTAGTAGTTTTTTTTAAAGTAACATAAATCCGTACTCCTACATAAATGAGCCCTTAAAACATTACTCTCTTTTTGGGCAGTCGGGTAATAAAAAGAGTGGCAAACAGACAGACGGTTCGTTTGATGGTAAACTCGCTTATAAGCAATCTAAAATGATAGACTAAATCATTAATCCTTTTTTATATTGCAATGTTTGTGTAATATCACGTGGTTTTACCCCAAAAGTTGGATTAGTTTCCGGCAGAGTTTGCAACAAAGTTGATATTTTTCTCCGGCTATGAAAATACGGGTAATAGTCATGTTTGTTCCCTTGAGAGATTGCTCTTTGCTCTCCAACTTTGCAAACATTTTCGCTAAAACCTCTATAAAATATATTTACTGCATGGAAATATTTTGCTTAAAGAAACTTTTGCTATGAATCCGCGCAAATATCTTCTATACAGCCACTGCTCATTTTCTTTATGAAACAACACAAAAAACAAAACACTATAAGATAAGAGTGCAATGAAGCCATTTCATCAAGAAAATGAAATATACTTTGAGAATAAAAAATATAGACAAACAAAGTTGAATCTTCAACTATTGGTGCTTATCTCAACTGAGTAACTAAAAAAACAGAAACATTAATAATTACGATTTGAGGTCACGGTAGTGCTATTGCCAAGTTTAACAAGACTGTATGAAACATTTCTAAAGCATTAAAGTTTCGAAATGCAAATAAATTCCATACTTTTAGTGGTCATTGAATTTTATTTTTATTACAAGTAAGCTTATGTTGCTTCATGCAACTAAGTCTAATCACACTTGATGGTAACTTGAAGCGACGAGACTTTACCGAAGTATCAAAGACAACGACGGTTATAAAGGGGTATCGATGTATGCAGCTGTCATACGAGAACAATATAGCAATAACACTAAACTAAACAGGTATGTATCTATATACGAGAGGCGTAATTTCAAAACGCCTTCGAACAAAACCGTTTGACAATCAAATTGAACGCCTCACACCACTCGGCTCATTTCCTTTTTGTTACGTAAAACGGCACTCATTTACATAAATTTACCTATTGTTATTCTCGGTACGACTTCCATCTCGCAGAGACAAATGAGATCTCACAAACTTATTCCGAAAGGAAATTTTGTTATACGACAAAATAGGCCGTATCGGAAACGAGTTAAATAACAGAGTCTCTTTTGTTTTGTTTTAAAGCCTCGAGGAAAATAACAAGCCAGCGGAATATTGATGAGGTCGGTCGCTAGATTGGATTTCAAGGAGATTGTATTTTATATTTGCGTAAGCGTTTTAGTGGCGATCTTGGCGTGGGTTGCGTTCCTTGTCAAATATGAAGGGAAACATGAATATTTTACGTCAAAAATGTGTCAAGGAAATCAGTTCAATATTTATCTAACCAATCAGAATCTGACTTGTTTTTCTAACCTCACATAACAATACTATATACTACTTTACTTGGTGGTCGATATCCTAACTAGGTGATCATCTAGGTATAGGTACGATCGCATTATAATTATTCTGCCGCCAAGCAGTAGTGTAAACATTATTATGTTCCGGTTTGAAAGGTCTTGCAGCTAGTGAAATTACAGGGCTATTGAGTTAGCCCTGAAGCAGCGATACCCTGGACTTTGTTTTGCCACTTAAAGTTCTAGGTACAGGCTGCAATAGCAGTCATAAATAGGCAACAATTATCTCTTACCATCAGAAGAGCGTCTCGTTCATCTCACCAGTTTTACGTAAAAACTTAAAAATAAAATAAATTAACTTTTTCTTTGATTCACTTTAGTTTTTATATGATTAAGATTGGAAGTCTTATAACAGAGAATAGATAAGGCCGGTTTGTTTAATCAATTTAATGAAATCAATATCAGATATCTGCCGGTAGATTTACCAAATATAAAAACGGAAGACAAGTCCTAAATCCGAATTCATATCATGCCTTATCTGAACGGTTTCCGAACGGGTAAGCTTTATCATAGTAAACGTACAGTATTTCAGCTTCAATGCTATACAGGCAGTTTAATACTTACTATAATTATTGTCATCATTTCTACATACATAATATTATGTCGTAGATCATGTTTAACGACCATGTTTTATCTATTGGTTATAAGACAAAACACGGTACAGAATTTCAGTTCATTGTGGGTCGGTTTACCTGAACAAAAATTAATCAGGAAGTAAAGTAAAAGATTCATGCATTCATTAAATGAAAACACCAAGAACATACATAAAAGTGAAACAAGCTTTTTGCATAAACATGCCTCTTTCATTGTCATTTAGCGTCTACGGCGAGGCAGCCCTATCTCGGTTCATCATCTTGTAATTACCAAAAGTCATGCAAGCTTGGATACTGTCAACATTATTACTCCGGGTCCTGAGCGAGAATACCCGTATATACCCGAATAGCGGTAGGATGCCCGGGTATACGTGCATCTTCGCAGAAAAGATCTCATTTACTTTACTACTCCAATACCTATGTTATCTCGCAGGCTGATAGCTTTTGTGAGATACGTGATTTATTAAAAAGATTGATTGGCTTTCGGGATTGATTTACAAAGAAAGATACACGATACAAGGTTATACCCACAACGACGTCCACCCACAAGGTGGACAGACGACCTAGTAAAGACCGCAGGAACGCGCTGGATGCGAGCCGCTTCCAACCGGTCTTTGTGGAAGTCAATGGGGGAGGCCTATGTCCAGCAGTGGACGTCCTACGGCTGAAATGATGATGATGATGATGATGACAAGGTTATAGAGGCACATGAGAGATTTTATAAAAACCAGCCAAGTGCGAGTCGGACTCGAGCACGAAGGGTTCCGTACCATTATCTATAAAAACGGTTAAAAAACCACGTTTGTTACGGGAGCCCCATTTGTTCTATTTTGTTTTTTAGTATTTGTTGTTATAACACCAACAGAAATACATCATCTGTGAAAATTTCAACTGAATAATTATCACGGTTCATGAGATACAGCCTGTTGACAGGCGGACAACGATGTCTTAGTAATAAGGTCCCGTTTTACCCATTGGGTGCGGAACCCTAAAAAATAATCTATTAATTTTGAATGATTTAGTTATAATTCCATTGAATCAAAATCAGTTTACGTTTTTTATGTCACAAGGTAGACAGACGACCTAATAAAGACCGCAGGAACGCGCTGGATGCGAACCGCTTTCAACCGGTCTTTGTGGAAGTCAATGTATGTCCAGCAGTGGACGTTTTACGACTGAAATGATGATGATGACGATAATCAGTTTGAATTTCGTGTTATAAAGTTTGAATTAGGCGGCATTGCCACGTTGAACGGCAAGGCCAGTATTGAAGGCACATGTTAATTTTTTAATAAATTTAAGAAACTATTTCCATTCTAATTTGTCTTATTATGTGTTACTTTTAATTGAACATGCAGATAAATGCTGTGTTTTGCAATAAATAACATGACGTTTTAGAAGCCTGTGTTTGAAACAACTAATTATGAGAATTACCTTGATAGGTACAAACCTTCCAAAAACGTAACAGGGTTTGATTTGAAATAATTACATAGATATACAAAGTAGGTAGATACGGTCGGGCAAAGCAGTGGTTAACCAGTTCCGACAAAATGTCCTGTGCGTCGAATTCATAATTTACGAAAATTGCTCGAGAATCAGTACATACAAAGGAAATTGGACCTTATGACATGAATCTACTTTCTTGGTTGACTATACATATTTTTGTTTACGTTCAAGAAATACTACTGCAATGCTGTAGTTGTATTCTTGAACACAATAGCGTTGAAGACCGTAGCTCGGACGGACGGAACATCGACAAGTTAATGAAAGGCATTTGTATGTAACGGACTTAAGCAAGCTTCCTCTTGGGCCCGATAATATTACGTATTACGTAAAGTGATAGAAAGGTTTCTTTCTCTTGCTATCATTTTTCGTTATGAACACAACAGTAATACAATTTGAATTAGGAACAACAAATTGTTTTTCAACATTTTATGAAGTCTGTAAATAAAGATGATTGTTCTGTCATATTTGTTTTCAATAATTTCTATTTAAAAACTGCAAATTAATCAGTGGTTGAAATTATAACGAAAGCTGATTGTTTTAGTTGGTATCTAGGTACAAAAACTGAAAGCATATACAATTACATATACCAAACTTTTGTGTACTTATTTTTCTTCTCGACTGCTTTGTTATATTATTTGCTAGAAACTCTGCTTTGTGAGCTCAGCGTAGGTTCGATTCCCACCTAGGACAAATGTTTATCTGATGATCATTAATGTCTGTTCTCTGTCTGATTGTTCTAAATATGTACCTAATTGCGGAAATAAAATAAACTCTTGATTTTTTATACATAGGTATCGGTTTCAGTTAGATGATATTCCTCCGATATTTATATAGTTTTAAAAAAAAAATAAGAAGTAGTAAGAAAGTTAAGTTAAGTCAGTTATTTCGTTTTAATAAAATCCTACGCTACACAGGCTGACAATAAAATGATTTGAATTTCAATTAGAATACTATTTTTTGGCATCTACAACATCGTTGGAAACTTAATCTTAAACATTTTTTTCATGGCAATAACCGCAGCATCAATTTCCATTACGATACGTAATACAAGGTAGCCATTCCGGCCCAAACGGCCGCCCGTAGCGCTGCCGAGAGGTGGCCATTTGGCCGCTCGCTCACTCCGCCTTCGTTCCATATAACCAGGGCAGTTTCCAGCCAAACTCGAGAGCAGCATTTTAGCCTCGCCTCGTAAAGAGGAGCTCGGTGCCGGGTTGGGTGCCTACTACCAGATGGCTGACCGAAATTTCTACTGTATTTACGGTGTAGATAGATAGAATAACGTTCTCAATAGAATTCGGTTCACCTCGTCTTTCAAGAATTAGTTTTGTGTATGTGAGTTGTTTGTTATTTGAGAAGATAATTTAAATTAGTTATGTAAGTCGGTACTACTTTAATCTTACAAATTAGGATTAGAAAGAATAAAAAATAATATACATAGGTACCTACTACTTATCAGCCTTAATACTAAAAAAACGCATTCACATTACTTGACATAGTTTAAACAAAACTACTACTAAATAAATAAATGAATAAAATAAATATTGGAGGGCATTTAACACAGCGCCATCTAGCCCCAAACTAAACAAAGCTTGTACCTACTACGGGAACCAGACAGCTGACAGAATACTTAAATACATTTTTTTTGTAAATACATACTTATAATACATACAGTACACCCAGACACAGTACAAACATCGATCTTAGTCACACAAATGTTAGTATTGAGTGGGAATCGAACCCACGCCCTTCAGCTCTCAAAGCAGACATACTACCACTGAACCAACAGGGCTGTCAAAACTATAACTAACTACTACTACTACTGTACTATACCTACTAACTATATAACTATGCTACTACTATACCTACTAAGTAGGTATATCTGGAGGGAATAAATAGATTTCTTCTAGATCAGCGTGCTCGATCCTCGGCTACGCCGTCGCTTTACATTAGGCGAGTTGGTAGCCAAACGTAGATCTATTCAAAGTAAAAAAAAAGTTTAACTATACCTACAAATACCTACTTCGGTAGGTAGGTATAAATATATTACTTATATAAGTTTGTAGAAGAAAAGTAATAGTTTATAAGAATGGTTGAATATATTATGTTAAAGATTTGAGCCAAAACTTAATGAACTTTTACAAAATATGAAATAACTAGATACTAAACCAAGATTGAGTGTAGTGGAAGCCCCTACTATTGAACTACATCTGGTACGTTTGGCACAGTGTGAGTTCCCGCTCTCGATAGACGAGGCACCCACACGGACGTTCTTCTTCTTCGTGCTCTTCATTACTGAAGGTAGTGCATTCACTGAGGCGTTCACTAGCTGCTTCCACACCACTCTGTCTTTGGCTTGTCTCAGGGCAGTAGTGTGTATGTATCTAGTGCATAATAAGTCATACATCTTTTTCAAGTAGGCAAATAAATAAAGAAAGACAGCTTTTTGCGCAGCTGGGTCTAAAAAGAAGTAGTGAAAACTAGTAGTAGAGGATCTCGACTGCTACACCAGCGACATCTAAATTCAAATTTTTGTATCTCACGAAGAAGGTTATTCTACCTTCCTATCTGCATAAACCGAGATGAATTTCATTTTATAACGTAACGTAACCACTATTTTTACGTGAAAACTCGTAAATCGATTTGGATTAGACTATTTGCACGTGATTTTATTTTTGTTTAGATATGCAAATAAGCTCTAAAATAAGGTAGGTACAGACCTATTGCTTTTTTATTAAAAATGTATTTTTTGCAGAATAATATTTTTATAACCTTATGAAAATACATACCTATGTATGTATTTTCATACCTATGTATTGTATGATGTCTTGCACCATCGCAATAGGGAAAAAGGGTTGACTCGGCAGCATTTAAAAAATAAGTTACAATTTTTTTTTATGTCAAATATGCCAAAAGTTGGGTGTTCCCTGATAGATACTATCTGGGTGTCTTCAAATCGAGTGTGAATCCGTATTTTCTAGGCAAACGTGCTCCATCGTAGATCGCATCATCACTTAACATCAGATGCGATGACGAACGAACGCAAGCGTATGAACAATAAAAAACCAGTCAACAGCAAACAAGCACGCGGGTGCATAGATATTTAAAGACAAAACCTCAATAATGAGTGACTCGCATGACATGGCATGGCTGAAGTATTCAATGAAATAGCCGATTACGTTCGTTGTAATTCAGTATCAATGGCTATTGCCTACTTTGTAATCAATATTGCCTACTTTGTAATCAAACAGGGCAGGCATTACTGCGGGTAACAGTCGTCATGTTGTTTGTTTACCTTCGCAACTTGCCGGCGTAACGGCAAAAACACACGCTAAGAAAGTTCATGAAACGCATTTCGTGGATACAAAATACCTACTTAAATGTTACTGAACTAAAATCGCAGAATAAATAATAGTTCTAAATTAAATTTTGTAAATTCAATCACTTGGAGGAGGCGACCAGAATGCTGGTATCTACTTTGGTCAGAAGCTTAGCATTGCCATCCAGCGTACCAATGCTGCCAGCACTCTGGCCACACATCTCTCCTCTGACGGACTTTTAGATTAAGTTTTTTGTTTAAATCGGTAAATAAGTAGTATTCATTTAAGATATTTTAATTTATAATAATATAAATTAAAATATCTTAAACTTTATTTTTTGTAGTTAAATTGATATTAAACTAAGTTTAATTTTTTTTATAACTAAATGTAAATTATGACTCTACTTAGTTTGGGATGAGATGGCGCTGTTTGATATTTATTTATTTTTGGTTTTATTTTAAAGATCATCGTTCATAAAACCTATCATAAATCGCAAAGCCTATCCTCTTCTCGAAAACATTTTTTTTAAAACTAATTATTGCTATTTCAAGGTAAGCCCCATAGTAAAAGTTGTGTACCTACCTACCTACATTTATCAGCATTCTCAAATTTCACTACAATTCTACAACATATCCCTATATTATATGATGTAGGTACGTACCTATCTATTGTAAAACTTATCGTCAAAATAACAAAGCTATTGGTTATATCTAACGTGGACACTCACAGCGGGAATGGTCCGTAAGTTCAAAGTCGCTCAGCGAGCTATGGAAAGAGCTATGCTTGGCATTTCTCTGAGGGATCGGATCCGAAACGAAGTAATTCGCCAGAGAACTAAAGTCATTGACATAGCTCAGCGTATTAGCAAGCTGAAGTGGCAATGGGCTGGACATATCTGTCGCAGAACCGATAACCGCTGGGGTAGACGTGTTCTAGAGTGGAGACCGCGTATTGGCAAGCGTAGCGTAGGACGCCCTGAGACTCGATGGTGTGACGATATACGTAGGACAGCTGGCGGTGGATGGAAGCGAAAAGCCGAAGATGGGGCTGAATGGCGTGTCTTGGGAGAGGCCTATGTTCAGCAGTGGACTAGTATAGGCTGATGATGATGATGATGATGATGATATCTTATTCACAACATAACCTTTGATATAGCCGTTATATAAAACAAATATACCCCGGTTCGGCGCATGCATATCATTGGCCACAAACGCGAATCACTTTGAAGTAACCGGCTAATTGAATATCTTACATTGTTGCTAAAAGCCGCTCTGACACGCCATTGCGACTCCGTAGTTTCATTTTAATATTCTGAAGGCTATCGTATTAATTAATCCATGTACCCCTAGACTAGTTAGGGTCCTAGTGCACTTAACTGGTAAGTACGACCATGGACGAAAATGGTCTGTCATAGGTTGCAGTCAAAATTTGTATACACTTCTATAAAATAAGTAGGTATTATTCATGAAAAAAACTAAATGACTTGAGCATGACCTAAACATTATAACTACTTTAGATATTATGAAATATATGTTACGAAACTATATCTTTCCAGAAACAGAGTCATGCTTTTTTTGTTATTGTGGTCCACGCTTATTATCAGAGTATATCACACCTAACGTGGAAACCTTTAACTGCCTTCTTAGCTATTGCTAATTTGGGAGTTGATGTTCTGCTTCAACGCATGTGGGTTCGAATCCTACTCAGGACTAACATATTTTGTGTGAAGAACATTGTACCTATTTTAAGTATGTATTTACAAAAAAAGAAGTATTGCATCGTCTATTTGGTAAATAGTATAATTATTATGCTTAGTTCAGGGATAGATGGCGCAGTGTAAAATGTCCAAAAAAAAAAAGCGATATTTTTTGTGAATACCTACTATTAATTTAGACCATATTAAAACGAAGCTAGTGAACGAGGTCCCTAATTTAGTAAAAGAAAAATATATTTTGTGCCAAGTTTAAGAAAAAGTTTTAGTTATCATAAAAATGTTTTAGTTACTACCGAAGAAACGGTTAACATTCACGAGTTTATGTGGTTCCTAAGTGCGAATAAAAACGGGCCGATATATCAACTAAAGAAATTCGGAGATAATACAATAATTTGGCGGGCGTCATATAATTTCATGGCGAATCTCTCCACTTTTTCTTGCGGCCAAATCTCTGAAGTTTCCAACCAAAAGCATTGTGAATAGACCCGTAAAACAACGAACAACCATTCATTTAGGGATCTCAAAGTTACGTCAGCGGCTTATGAATAAAGAGGGGTCGCACGCCGGAAAAATAAGGGGGTTATTCAAAAGGAAAAAGTTTTTTTACGTAAAAAAGGACGACTAAGCGGTGGATTATCGTCCATTCGCTGACAAGAGTTTTGTGGAACTTGCGGCTGAGTTATACGAACAAGATTTTTATTATCTCTGGCCGAGAATACCAAACGGAATGCCCGGATCAGAAAAAAAACAATTATCACCAGGGTATTTTGCATCGGCGGTTGTATTGAACAAGAACAGACAAAAATATTAAGTAGGCGCCTAAATGAGTTGCTTCCTGTTTTCGCGTCATAAATATTAATGATCAAAGTATGGAACGGATAGGTATATAACAAAGAAAATATATTATTATGATAAACGCTTAAAGTGAGACAGTAAATTATTGCCAGGTAATTACATAGTAGGTATATAATTTCCGTCGTAAGTTCTCACGTAGCGCAAAGCTCAGCCAGTCGAAGCGGATGACTTTATAATTATTTTCTACATGTGGCCGACCAATTCGTTCCGGGACATTAGCGATGCCCGAATAGCCAGGATGCCGGGATTCGGTCCCGGGAAACGAGATCTCCGAACTCCATCTCGGCGTGAAATTGTGAAATTACCGGGACGGATAAAGACAAACCTAGTATGGAAAATAATTAAGGGAAGGTACAGGTGAGGGTCGGAGAAAATTGGCTCCAATCAAGCTTAATAGACTCGATTAATATTGTAATCCAATAGATGAAGGTCCCGATTTTATAGGAGCCGTACGATTGTCTATTTTTATATACTACCTATAGTATTTTACACATTTAATGGTGTTTATTAATATATGTTTTGTTGAACTAAAAAATTGATCCGAAGATGTAATCTGATTCTACTTTGTTTTAAAAATCATCACCTGTTACATTACTTGTACCTACTATTCGTAAAAAATATCTACTACGATGTACAACTATTCCAAATACATTTTTTTTGTAATTCTTTTGTTTTCTCTATACTAAATAATTCGTTTTGCACATCTTTTTTTACGGTTGACCAGCTAGATATTTGACCACTGCTCACCTGATGTTAAGTGACGGTGTGGTCGAAGATGGTAAAGCACACCTAGCCTGGAATGGACTTGGCTCTCAAGTAAGGCCGCCGAAACACACAGTTAGGTGGTTGGAAGCAGGTTTTGTACTTGAGAGTAGCTAGCCAGCCGAGTATTAGAACGTACCCTATATATTACCATGTTATGATTTCCTCACGATGTTTTCCTTCCCCGGCAGCCTCCTTCTCCATTGTGGCCGTCCTCATTGTTAGGGTTTGTCTTACTGATGTTTAATTGAGGCACATAAAATTAGAATAGGTACCTATTAGCCTAGATAAATAGATCTAAATGTACCTCAAACGATGCTATACTTTTTTTAAATTTTTGTCTAATCCTGTAAAATTATTTCATAAAAGATTTGTGGTCATAAGGTATAGGTACCTACCAAATCTGTTGATCTATGACATTTAGGGCAGGCCGACTTGTACCTACTCTGTATGTAGGTGCCCTAACCTTAGTTCACAATCGTAATCAATGTTCACAAACTCAATCTTTGTCGAATGAAATCTAGCCCCGACCGCGGCTCAGCACATTTAGCAACGCAATCAAAGTAGATTCCCGTGATTACGCAATCGCAGCGCTCGCTCAAACTCCGAGATAATGCCTTTTCCCGGGACCTCGTCAATGTCACAGTGCAATATATAAGCCAGTACGTAAGCTTACAACTGTACGTGGCTATAACACAAAATGAGCAATAGGTAGTAGATATGAGTTTGAGTATGTATGTTTTATAAGTATTTACAAATAAAAGTATTTAAGTATTCTATCAGTTATCTGACTTACATTGTAACAGCTTTGCTTAGTTTGGGATCAGATAGCGCTGTATGTAATGTCCAACGATATTTATTTACTTACTTATAAAATTTTGATGTGTAAGTAAAAACATAAAAGTTATAATTTATTTTATATTACTTTTCTTTATTGGTATCTAAAAGTCAAAAATTAATAGATTTATCTTAGGCAAGCATTGCAGATCATCTTCTTCGCTTAGCACCTAGGAATATGCAGTCAAACGCACCTTGCGTTTTGTTTTACGAACAAAATTTGGATTTAGTATAATAAACATGGGACAAACATGTTTTGATTAACAGTGTGTGTAGTTGGCTATAGTAGTACCTATGCATGCATGGTAGGGTAAATGTGGGATAGTTGCCGCACTTTTTGAAATAGGCAAATAAATGATAGAATATGAGTTTTCATAAAAAATAAATGATTGTCATGTGTTGTGTACTTATTAATGAAATAAATAATTAAAGTAATTTAACATTAGCAGTTGTATTTTTTTTGGTAGAAAAGAAATAAAAAAGTATTATAATCGGGGATAGATGCCTATAGTGTGGGTTAGATGCCATAATGATGATTTGGCTTGTGGGATAGATGCCCTATGCATATAATTAAAGATTATCTTAGTTTTATTTATTTTTAATCAACAACTGTTACATTTACATTTATAGGCATAATCATCTTTGGTTTAATATTGAAACTGAGATCAATTTTAGTATCTAATAATACAATATTAGTAAAAACATTAAAAATGGCAACTTCTGATACGTTTTAGACGATTGATTTAAATTCTAATCATTTTACTTTTTTTCATGGCGCAATTTTAATCGCTTGCAAGGATTACAGTAATCACCGTACATGGTACAAGTTTCATGCAGCCATTTTTTACACATGACGCACTGGATCCAGTCTGCCGTTGATTTTGTTTCCTCATAATTTTCAAAACATTCCAGACATTCATTTGATGAATTTTCATGAGAGTCCGACTCAGAAGAAGGAATTGCCTTTCGTTCACTGGCGTTTTTGGTTATTCAAAAGCTTCTCTTAGGGCATCTTCCGTCCATTCGCCTCGAGGGCTTGCCCCTACTTTGCGCACGTACTTGCGAGGCATATCTAAAATATAAAAAATCCATTAAAGTTTTTAATAGGGGATAGATGCCTCTACAGGCATCTATACTCACAAAAAATTAGGCATCTATCCTTTTTCGAGGGGATAGACGCCGCTCAAAATATTGAAGTAAATGTGATAAAACATACGTAAATAATAAACAAAATCTTTTATTTAATACATCTACACTTAAATAAAACAAAAATATAGACACTTACCTCATAAAATCAAAAGTTCCGAGCGCGTCAAAATTTCAGACGAACCAAATTCACGAAGTAATTGCCGCAAAAAATGTTCGTTGTCTCACGACTCGCGACACGTCCGTTCCAGCTAAGTGCGTGACACTGACTGAAGGACGGGCGGGGGTAGGGTTACGTTTGAACAAAACACAACGGGTCTAATGTTTATACATGTCGCTACGTGTATATTGAGGCAACTATCCCACTGAGGCGTCTATCCCACATTTACCCTATTTATAATGTAAATTAATGTTGGGAAGTCTAACACTTTATTGACCTATATATAACTGGTAAAATTATTTACTTAGATTTATATTATAGTACCTACTTGATCAATGTAGCTAGTGTACTTAATTACTTCAATTCGAAATGTTAATTGTGTAAACTTTAGCTACTGTTTTGTACTGTGCCTGCGTCTTAGAAATTCCGCCTTCAGATAAAAGAAAATGTCTTACTGAGGAGTTTGTGCGCACAATTTCTCCTAAGAAAGCGAATGGGTACAAAGTTGTCAAAGAAAACTCTGGTTAATGAACATCGCAAGGGGCAGAATTTTAAATTTTTCTCATTTTTGCGAACGGACTGAAAAGGACTGAATAATTTGATTTTTAAAGAGACGTTTCTTAAAATTAGTTCTTTAAGAAATTGGTTACGTAACTACTTTTTTATATACATTTTTAGTATTTTTGACGTCAAATATATAATACTTCGAAGAATTTTTTTATCACATTTTTTCTAAAACTTTGTATGGTCATCAAAATTTAAAACACTTAATTATGTGTGTAATATTATGCTGCTCATTAAAACCAAAGAAACAAATTCGCTTATAAACCGAACAACGAAGATTGATATCCTAAGCTATAAATTTTAACAAGATATAACGAAAGTCAGGCAACTGAGTTTCAAAACGTATGGGATTATAGACCTTAGATAGGTTAGATAGGTTACAGACTAATTAAGCTCCACGCTGAAGCGAATTCATTAACTAAGCTAAGAATATGTATAGTTGGTCCCTAAGCTATTAACTAAGTTTATACCTAACTTTGCAAACCATGATGTCTTAATTACTTTCCATGTGGATTCAGAACTTAAATGTTCTAAGTAATCAAGATATTTTCATACTACATAGTTGAGAAAATTGTGTGGGTGAATTGAAATCCTATGAAATCCTAAGATCCCATAACCAATCCCTGAAATCTCTATAACCCATACTAGGTATATACCTAGTATATACCTAGTATGGGTTATAGGGATTTCATAGCAGGATCTAAAAAAGAGCTACAATACAGGCTACAGCTGCACTAAACGAAAATATCGTCAAGAAATATGAGTGTTTTATATCCAAAGAAAAACAATATGAACTCGGTGTTTGTAAATTTGCTGATTTGTATTGGATCAACGAAATGGAATGACACAATTATTATTCTTAATGTTGATACAATTATAATTATTATTCAAGTATTTCAAACTAATAAACTCAAACCTACAATAAGACTGATCGTGCATTAACTGATTTTTAATTTAAAATTATCTTTGTCCCTTTACTGTAGCTACTTTAGCTTTGTGTTGAACAAAGATATCAAATTACCTATAGGTATATGTTACAAAAGGAAGGCGTTATCAAAATTCAATATCTTTATTTTGTGTTGGAAAAGGACGGTGCACTCATAGCTCGACTAATCTCGATGGAACAATGTTGCGACTCAATCCAAAACAATTCCTTACCAAACATTCTTACTGCGTTCATGACTCAGTGAAATATAAGCCTTGAATTCTGAGAGCGAAGGATCAAATTGTTTTCTTAAACAGAGTTTGTTAAGACTTATAGTAATTTGAATCAGAAAAGATCTCATTCCGTGTAAGCTGTTTCTTACAATGTAGAGTCAGCGACAAGTAGAAATACCGTCGGCACATTTGCGAGGATGATTCTCCTTTAACTGGTGATTACAATGGTAATGATATTGATAAATAAAAAAATCATTAACTTTACGACTACTCAATTTTACCTACCACAGTTTTATCAGAACAGTAACTTTAATCATGATTTTTTTAACATTTGTTCAAAATTGTAGATAGGTAATAAATGTTTTGACTTAATTTTTAGATTACCTACTTTTATACACTTGCATATTTCATTTGGATTAAAAATTTATTAAAACCAGCATGTGAAATTCAATTCTATGTCAAATTCTTATGTATATATTTTGTTTATAATATGTATGTACAACTGATATATAGGTACCTACCTACTTTCAAAAGTACTGTTGAAATAATTTGTACGAAGATACAGAATCGTACCATAACTATATATTATCAAATTAACAACTGTAGCAGCACTGTAATGAAAAGCACAGGCATTCTATCATAGACTAAATTGTTTGAAGTACAGTCGTCAACACAAGTTAATCAAGCGCTGGGTGCTCGATAGTTGAATAAATCAACTGGGCGATCGCACCGCCCTCCCGGCCCGTTTCCAAAATGGCCGACGCTCGTCTGACAATTCTTCGTTTTTTTTTTGCACTCCGTCCATTTTGTCGCTTCCATTATTTTTTCTTCGCATTCTTTTACGTAATAACAAAGATTTGTGGGTTTTGAATAGAATTAACGTAACTTGAAAACGTTCTTTGGATTGTTGCTTTTTATGTTCTGCGGTATAGGATATTCTGGATAAAATAAGACTACTTAAGTGTTTCAATCATTAGTACGATAAATCATTTTTGCACTTTGATTTATAACAAAAAAATGAGGGCGATGAAATAATTTTTTTTATTGTTATTTTTACTATATTTGTAATAAATTAACTTTACTTATGTACATAGTCGAGTAGTTTAAGTGAGGCGTAAAAGACAATGCTTACAAGAATTTTGTAGCTAGGTTGTCTTATTAGAACGCGGCAACATAGGTTTAATAACCCTTTAATCTTCTCAAAGGATAATATTTGACTTTACTCGGTACAAGTTGCCTTGTTCCATCTTTATGATTTGGGTTAAGTTCGTTCCGAAAGGATTAAGCCGGCTCTTAATTCAACGCTCCGGGCCGAAATAAATTTAACGTTTTGAGGAGCTTATGATGAAAAACTTGAGACGTGCGCATAAGCTCTCTCGACGAGATAGCGGCAGTTATTTGTGTAAGGATAAAAAGATGTCTGAAACCAGCTATTATGAACATGAGTGTACGCTACAATGTTGATTTGTCGGCGCAATTCAGAGCAACTGTTTATATGTGTACCCGCAGGCTGTACTGCATCACAATCTAGGGAATTAACGTCGCATCCAACCTCCAGCGCCAGGCTTATAAATTCGTCTGCATTTTATGCGTCAACATGTAGTCGCGCCAACGCATTAATTGCTGCACAAAATTTACGTTTCAAATTACATCTGCATGAATGTGCACATTGAGCGTAAAACCTGCGCAACGTACGATAATTGGACCGTATCTCGATATTTCATTTTATTTTCAGGCACAATTTTATTTTATTTTCCGAGGAACGCTTCTAGCTGAATGAAAGGTAATTGTAGAGTACGCGAAGGGTTCGCTTCGGGGAATAATTGTGCGAATATAGCGGAGCCTCTGGGAGTGTTTAATGCCGGAGCATGTCGAGCTTGCCGACCGGGTAATGCTGGACCAAGGACGAAATTATCTCCCCGACGCGTTCCGTAAAAGCGATGGTAACTAATGAGGCTATTGGGTCCCCGAGTTGCGTGAATATTTTTATAGGGCATAACTTTAATTTTGAGTGCGGAGTGATTAATTTTATAGCTGCTAGAACAAAGTGCTTCGAGCAGATGAATGCTAAAAGGGTCGGGTGTAAATGTTAAAGCGTACTCACCGATCCGGAAGCAGAGCGGCCGTCACATGGGACTCGAAGCTAGGACACATTGCACGTCACTGAATATTTAAAATAATGAAAAGCCCGGGATGGCCCCGGGGCGTTCCCTTTTAAAAATGCACTGCACTTGGGTTTTACTGCGGCCATGCAGGTTGGTCGAGCAGAAATTCTCAAGACCAGGATAACAGACTCGTAAAGGAGGTGGCCCCTCGAACAGACAGCTAGGAATAAACATCGGTCAAAACGCGTTGGTAGACGAACACTCAACCCGAAACTATTAACAATACCTACTCTAAACTGAATTATCCAAAACTTTTACTTTTACAGGTATTAAGTTCGCCCTACCCAGACACCTATGCAATCTACCTACATGCTTATTTAGAAACTGAGACACTCATCTTTCGCTGGACAAAATTAAACAAAATCTAACAAACATAATAAATTTTTAGATGCCGAGACAAACTCGTTTCAGTAACTAAATCCTAGTCCAAATTAAAAATATTCTATCAAACTCACGATGAATTTTAATAATATTTTCCCCCCTTTTTCCTAATAGAAGACGCAAGTTCTCAGACTAAAGTTTATGATATTAATGCGGCTAATTCAAAATTTACATCAAAACTAAACTACAGCTACATGTAAACGAGTGCCACCTTCCTACTCCCTAAACCCGCCCCAAAATAAATTCAACACTGAACGCACGTTTTATGTACTTTAAGCTGGTATCTCGCAACGATCTCATTACGAAAATAGAGCGATACTAATTAATTCTAATTAGTTAGCTGTAGCTAGCCTTATTACTGGTGGAAAGAAGAGAGGGAGGGATCGGAAAAGCGGCGATGTACCGTAACGTTAATTTAATTCGACCCTGTCCCGAGATTAGTGCCTGCCATGTGCCATTTGAATAATTTTGTCGTTGCTTTCGGACAAAAAAGTTTTATACACTTTTTATTTGCTGGTACTTCGATGTTCTGGTATGGTATTGTAATCAATGCGGTGCATTTGAGAATACCTACGGTAAGTCGATTGGGGAAAGTTACGTAACCGAAGATAAGAATCTATGTTAAGATTTTGAAGATTGAATATTTAATTTTGTGATTATATTAGGTAAAGCCTTCTCTACACAAGTGTTTTTCCCCAAGCTATTACATTGAATTATAGCAGAGAACAAATAGTATAAAAAAAATATAGAAAATTCAAAGCCGATACAGCATTACATGTGCTCATGAAGAATTTATATGTTTTGAAATGGCGTACGTTACGGTAATTTCAGTTCAAAGTTACCAGCTTTTATGAAATTCAAAACGATTGTTTTATTCGTGTTTTAACCCAACTTTTCATATTGTAGTAACTCGCGTACTGAAAATGTTGGTAGGTAAGTATCACCAGGTCGATATTACATACCGAACGTAACTTCAGGTACTTACCTACGCAAAGCATACAAATATACCCACACATGTAAACCTACGTATATATGAAACCATGACACAAAGTAGGTAATCTTAAAAGCTCATTAATATTCCAGATTTACATACAAATGTTCTAATAATGTATTTATTTCTCTGCCGTCATTCCAAACATTTTAATAAGCAATTCAATCGATATTGTAGAAAAAACACGGCATATCTTTTTATAAAAAGCCTTTTAATTTTGGACGCAGTAGGAAAATATTGCCTATTATTTTGAATTGGTAATCATGATTGCGGAGATACCAGCAGGGATTTGAAATTTTTAAAAACTACCTATTAAAAATATGTGTAAATATAAATGTTCAGAATGCTGGCATCTACTTTGACGAAAAACTCATAATTGCCATCCAGCGTGGCAATTTTGAGATTAAGGCTTTTAAAAGATTAGATTTCATGTATAGTTAGTTTTGATTCTATGTTATTGTTTAAGTTCATAAAACCTGAAACTCTCTAATATTATTTCTGTAGTTAATTATGGAGATAGTTTACATCTCCTTTTTTTACTAAAACGAAATTTTATTTAATTGAGCTGTTATCAATCACGTTAATAAAGGTAATGATACATTAATTCATAGGCTTACAATATTCAAACACTATGGAAAATTCTACATTCCTAACATAAATATTTGTCCTGGGCAACAATCGAACCAACGTCTTATAGGACAGCTAACTACATAAATTTACAATCATTTGGAATATAGTGAGGTAACTGTATGTCAATAAATAAATCAAAGTTTTAAAATCCTTTTTTTTCACTTAAATGTTAAGTCAGTTATATGAAGCAAACAACATAATAATTATTATACGATAAATAACTAGGTATATACAGGCTGTTACGAATAAAGATAAATAAGGTAGAATTTTTGTAGAAGGGAAAATTTAAATCTATGGCCATAGTCATAATTCCGCTAAGGATAATTGAAGATATCGTTTTGAGAAATGTTAGTTACATATAAAATACCTATAGTATTTATTAGCACGTGTGCGAATTAAATCATATTAGAAATGTATATTGTTACCTACCTTTTGCACTATTGATTTACAGGGTGTTTCAAGAGGTTGTGATTTTAGTGTCAGTAGAGCTCCATTCACTATTAGAAGGTACTAGTATAGAAACTGGTATTTACACATTTTTGTTATACTTATGTGGGATTATTCAAATTTAATTTTATCGGAAACTCTGATTATAGTTTCGGCCATCCGGTGACCTTTATCATAGAGACAAAGTTAAATTAATCTTGAGTCATCCCGCATAATAAAAACAAAAATATTACTACACTTCTCTAAAACACACTGTACACTTATAGGCACATAGCTAGCACATATCTAAATAAGTAGCTAATCAATAGTATTAAATGTATCTAACAAAGTATACATTATAAAAATACATTTCTAATTTCATTAAACTGGCGCACGGCCCAATAAACACTTTATTTTATCTACGTCATTTCTGAAATGTATCTCTCCAATTATCCATGGTGGAATCACCAACCATGGTCATAGATTACCATGAATATGACTTCAATTTTCTCTTCTACAATCTTTACCTTCATCTAAACTAACTTACTTTGGAGGCAAAGTATGTAGGTACCTACGCATCTTCGATTGGAGTGCTTTCGAAATAAATGCTTTGAGCGTAGGCAGTGTAAGGTAGCCCGGGCTTACGTAAAAATTCCACGTATGAAACAACTTTGGTGTTATGCCATAAGGTATAAGAGATAAGCGTTTAATCTGTTGATTCTATCGCAACTTAATACTAACCAAAATATACCTATAAGCCAAGCCAAAATTATGGGGTTTGATAGTTGTATTTTAACATAAAGTTTCAATAGAATTAATTTAATTATTATAGCACCACACAGTCCTTGTATTAATTTTGACGTTTAACCTACATCTTCGAACTCTCTTCTAATAATGATGTCTCATATTAGCCATGAAGACAATATCTATCCAGCAACAATACATTATGAAGTTTTTCGTAAAACGACGTGATAGACTAGAAAAACGTTTTTTTATTACAAACCAACCAGTAAATATTCTAAAAACTGACTCAGTTTCTTGTGTTGCCGTTGGTTTCCTAAACCACCGTGTTAACAGTCTAAAAAATTGTTCGTATATTTGTGGGGTTCCTATTAAATATTGTATGTGCGATCACCTATCCCTCTATAAATAAGTTTTAATATAAGAGAAATACCTATTTGAAATTGATAGGAACAGCAGGCAATTTATTTGAAAAAGAAAACAAAGATATTATTTTTCCTGACATCAGCTTTAGTAGCTGCTGTGATTTTTCGATGCAAATTTTTCCAACATGCGCTAAATTCAAATTTTCCTTCGCCCAGAATTAAAATTGACTAACCTAGAACAAGTCGTGAATAGAATACCTACATCAATTTTATTTTATTAAATAAGCGCGCAAAATATTACAAACGAAGGTTATCTGGTTTAGAATAAAAAGTACGGATAAGATTTTATCACGTGCTTAGCCGGCTGCTCTTTCATAACTTGACCCACACATAAAACTCACAAACCAATACTTGGGAGTCGGAGCGCGTTTGCCCACCGTATATCAGCGCTGTCGTCGCGCCCGCGTTTCAACTGTTTTATTATTTTTTACACCCGTCATAACTGTGCACACTTCAGATTTAAAGCAATTTTTCTCGTTAATGGCACTATAACTATCCGTCAACATTACCTTGGTTTTAAGCTTATCTATTCTTAAGCTTTTATCAAAGTTTTCATCTCAGATAAGATACTCATTTTTCGGCAATCAGTGACTTTATAGCACGCCCACATTTTTTATTAAGTAGGCAAATACGTATTATGCTTACCTCGTCTTTTTATTTGTGTTATCTACTTTTTTATTTTCATTTTTATGAAGGGCGTCAAGTCAATAGCATATGTACCTACTTACCCTTCATTAAAAAATCGAGATTAAGTGTTGAGCAAATATATATTTGTCTATATACCTACAAGTACCGTATGTACCTATAACCTACCTACTGTACCTACAAGCAATAAATAAAAAAGCATATACCTACATAAAACAAATATACCCACCTATTGATAAAACGAATACAATAACATTTTATGGCTTTACTTGATGGGTTTTTAATTTATAGTGTTTGTTTAAGTAAAAAGTAAACATTAGGTAGGTAATTATTATCTATGTAAAACTCTCTGGTTACCGGAATAATTGTAGATGCCACTCATTTTTACATAGAAATTAACTTCTAATCTGAATCATCTAAAGTACAAATAAAAAAATTAGCTCAGTGATTAGAGCGATCGGTACCTACACACGCCGAAAGGCGTGGGTTCAAACCCCAACAATGATCTTGGGCTGTCGGTGAAGGAAAACTTTATGGGGAAACCATAGCTTGGTGGTATAAAGTACTTTCTAGTACCTACTCGGCTGGCTACCTACCCTACTCTACCTACCCTCAAGTTGAAAATCTTCCGCGAAGCACATAAAGGTGTGTTTCGGCAGCCTTATTTGAGAGATAGTTCCATACCAGGCTAGGTTTGCTTTACCATCTTCGACCACACCGCCGCTTAATATCTAGTGGGCTGTGGTCAAATACCTAGCTTGTAAACCATAAAAAAAACAGCTAAATCGTCATGGTAAAAAAACTCCTTAACGACGATTATTGGGCGGCATCTCATTTGCGTTACCACATATTTTCGTTGAATATATCTACCTATGTTTATAAATAGCTGGTGTGAGAATTAGAATATTTCCAAATCACCTGTTCAATATCAATTCCATTATTAACCTCGCTGGCGACTCGAAGGCGTCTAAATGTCCACAAAACGTCAAATAAATTTAAATCTCGCGTCCAAAGCAATCAGAATAATCCCCCACCGAGGGCAAACGGTATCCTAAAATTATTAAAATTCATTTATGACAGCGCTCCGGTGACATTTGCATTGAAATGACAGTTTGGTCTGATTATGCAGAAGCGAGTTCAAAACGCACCCAATTTGCAATAATCTTTGCATCGTTACAATGTTTTGTTAAACGAGACGACACTAATGGTTCCTCCTCCTTCGTATTGTAATGAAATGGTTGTTTGTATATTATGTGGTATTTTATACAAGCAAACAGAATGGTCTGATTTTTTTCCTTTCCTTTACTTATAATTTCTTTTAGGGTTCCTTTACTCAAAAGGGAAAAACCCTTATTGCATCCGTCCGTCTGCCCGTCTGGCAAGTAATGAGTTGAAATTAAAACAATACATACGAGTATACGCAAATTTGTAGTCCCTTGCAAGTGTGAAAAAATCAAACTTCTCAATTCGCGTAAAAAAGAAGTTAGGTACAGCCGTTTATGTCGCAAAAAATCGCATATTTTGACACTAACCAAAACAAAACCTATAGGATACTTGTTGTTGACCTAGAAGTATGAAATTCCACAAGTCCACGTAATAGAGAAAAATCCAAATATTGTACATTTTTTAAATTTAATCACAAAAAACCATTAACTTCAATACTCGATTCCCGAACTATTTATCATACCTACTAGTTCGTACGGAACCCTCAATGGGTGAGTCTGACTCTCACTTTTCTGTGTTTTTTTAAATTGGCTCATGATTGACCGCTACCTCATCTGATGTTAAGTGATGATGCGGTCTAAGATGGAGCACACTTGCCTAGAAGATATCATAGTTATTAAACTGTTTAGCTTGTTTCTCATAAATGATTCATCTAATTTTAAATAAGTTTAGTCCTGAATTTTTTTTAGTTTTGTGTAATTTTTTGAGCTTAGATTAAACTTGTTTCTTATTTTGCTTTATAAGGATTCCTTATATGATTTTTAACTGAGAACTGAAAAAAAAAGATTATCAAGAATTGTCAAAGTAGGCGCTATCAATATACAAAACTTTTCCTATTAGTTTCCTACTTGAAACATGTCATTGTCACACTCGACAAATTTAAGAGTCCTACCTAAACTTTTAAAGCAGTGGAGTTTCACTACTTAAGGGTGTAACTGCCCTGATGACTACTCATCACGTAGAAACGAGCCGGACGGTCGCCGCCGCCAATCTAAATAATTGACCCTCTGTCCGTCCGTCTGTACGGATCTTAGTAAGGACAGAGAGAGAATGGAGACTCCCTTGGTGATATAAAACAAAAAATAATAATTAACCAGAATTAAGTAATCTGGACACATGTTATATACCTTATGACAATTTATATGACCCTTTGACATATATATACATACCCTATACCTACATTATATATATACCCTTTGACAATTTATATACTCATTTAAGTCGTTTATCATTAAAATCATTGAAAATTGCCTTAAAAAAATAAACTGGCATAGGTATACAAAACTGTTTTCAGGGTGTTTTATTGTTGATTCTTTTAAGAATGTTCAGAGGTTTGACCATAACTAACCTGATGTTAAATGTTGTTGTGGTCATAGATAGTAAACACACCCAGCCTGGAATGGACACTGGTAGGTAACCTAGTGAGAAAACTAGTCCCGGTTTAGAATTGCAGCCAGCAAAATTACAGAGCTGTTGAGACTAATCACCGAATGTCAATACGACGAATTTATTAAACAACGAATATTCTTTCACCTTCAGCTCAAGCTCATTGTTGGGATTTGAACCCACGCCCTTCGGCGTGCACTTATAGTCAAAATTCGCCGCGAGCGATTCATCGATCTAAATAAATAACAACGCGACTCTACGTATTCCCACTTTCGCGTATAACAGTAAAGGGTAGAAGCAAGAAGTAAAAAGAGGAAAAAGTGTATTATTAGTCTCTTACCGAAATGGAATTGGAACATTTTGCGCAGAAATTTCGAGAAAATATTCACTTTACTTAGCGAAGCATCCATCATACTTTCACTCTTTTACCTTCGCAGCTTTCCTAATAGAAATACTGATATACACATAAAGTTTTAGATACGTACTTTTCTAAACCAATATGCTATCGTCTAGCATATTAAATGATAATGTCATAAAGTAGAAGAAATTTAATGTTTGATATTATTTAAATACCTAGATTACCGCAAAAGCCCAACAAACATGTGAAAATAAATTAGCGCTTATTAAAATACATGAAATGTAATCATGATTTTAGTGATGATTACCTATACCGAGAGATATAAACAATTAGGTACAATACAAAAGATTGATTAAAGAGTTCTTAATACAATATTGGGGTGTTGATATTACACTTGAAACCTACTTACAACTATACTTTTGTGCTAATATTTTTTACTTTACAATTTTATTACATTTTTGTCGTATTTTGTAACTGAAAAGACTATATAAATAAATACTTTCCTGCCAACCAATAAATTTGTTCTAAACATTGTAGGTACAAAAATGCTATTTAATATTTTAAACCACGCATATGCCTATTATTATTAGGTATAATACGTTGTTATAATATTAATATCGCAGGTGGGAATGGTCAAGTGGAGCTAATCAAATCTTACCAAGCTCACTTCGCGTGTACATGTCAAACATCAATTCTACGTTTTATGACATAGGTATACAACCGTTAATATCCTAACCAATCAGCGGCGCTCATTCAAAAATCGAACTGTCAAACTTTAACATAATGAAGACTTTATAATATAACTTTCTTTGACGATGCCGCAAGACGAATGGCGTAAAGGTAAAATAATAGTACTGGAAGAAGGGCCAGGCTTGGCTTCATTGTACGGCCATCCTGAGGGAAAAGTTACGACCGCGACAGGTGTGATGTCGAATTAACTTCTTATATAAAGTCGCTTTTTATACAACACCGACGGCTTAATGAGGTCGGGGGATCGTGGTAATGAAACGCGAGGTGTCTCGGACTTCTCTCCTCTTTCCCCTTAATTAAGACCTTTTTGGTGGATTAAACAAAATTGATTCCCGCGTCTATCTATCCGACGATTATTTTCCATATAACTTATTCACATTTTACGTTAACAAACGACCAACCTGCACTATTATATCACAGACACGAGCGGTACCTGTAACAAAAATGCAAAATTAAAATAATCATCAGTCGAATAATCGAATCAAAATATGTATCGAGTAAAAAAAAATCAGTGTCATTGTAAATAAAGTCGTACGTACAAAGAGTACCTTTGAAACTCGTTTTCTTTCCGATTTTCGATTAGTCCGTTATCTGGTCGTTGAACTTTTAAAAATAAAAATGTGACACAAGACGACGAAGACGCCTCGCTGCACTGGCGGGCACTGAAGAACATTTGTGAGCGTGACAAGAACATGTTTCATTCAATCAAAACAGCGGATGCATTGTGAGGGGGCATTGAACTCTTTAATACAGTTGAGTATGCATGAGTAGAGTATAAACATTGGAAATGAGATCCAATAGTCGGACGTGAGCCTTAGATATTGCCTTACCTATTTTATTTCACACAATCGTGAGGTGGGCGTCAATTCTTGTCTCGATTTCTGAATAGTATAGGTTTGACTAAATCGAAGTATAAATTACCGGCTTACTCTTACGTAAGTGATGTTTCAAGTACTACGACAATACTGGGTTATTGACTTCCTAGTGTGTCCTAAAAACAAAAACTTTATATTTTTGGATATAGCAAAAAGCATATCGCACGTACAAATCCATTTAGTCGTTACGGAATTATATAGATAAAAAGGAAGATAGGTAAATAAACTGTTTTATTGTTGATACCAAAGATTGTAAATCTAATTAGGTACAATAGAAAAAAACTTACTATAAATAGGTACAGTAGGTACATACATCATACAGTAGGTATACAAATGGTAGGTAAGTATAGTTAATATCGCTACAAGAATAATAGAAGATGAAAAATACTTACGCTATGTAGGTTGACATACTACATTCCAAGAAAGATTTCATCCTAACACTTAAATAAATTAGAGGCATAGTTAAAATAATTTACTAATTTAAAGTAAAATTTGATACTTAAAAACATCCCCATTCCTATTTATAACTTAAAAATGTAAATAATGAATGATGTAAATTTTGCCTAAAATAAATAAACTTGTGTTAATTTTGGTGAACCTAAACCTGTTTTATTTTTACCAAGTATAACAACAAAGACACTGAACTCAACAATCTTTTTTATTCTAAGAAATGAATTAATTATCTGCTTGGTTTTTTTCTATTTATTTCTAGCATTTTTCGTAAAACAATCTTGATAATTATCAGCAGATAATTAATTCGGCGAAAACAAATGACAAGTATAAACAAAAGCGCATAAAACAATTAAAACAGGTATACATAGACAAACATAAGATAAGTACATATTTAAATGCGGAAATAAAAACGATTTTGTAGCTGCGATTTAATAAACTTACTAAAAATACTATAAGAGAAAAACAGATACTACCTACTTAGATAAGATAAGTAGGTATTTAAATGCGAAAAAAAATATCAGTTTTTAGCTATGTATAATAAACCATGTTTAATTATAATGTAACTAAAACAATTCTCTTTGTGACGCTACCTACCAAAATGTTAAAGCCATGAAGTAAAGAAATAAAAGCTCAGTTGTTACACAAATTATGTAGTTTACAACAGTTTACACAAATGGAAAATGTCAACAACGTAATTTCAGTTTAAAACGTCAACCTGTGTAAATGTTAACGTAATTTAATTGTAGCTAAAGGTGTTTGCGTGAACAACATCTTGTATAATGCACTGCTCAAATTAAATGTTCAACTGAGTGAAATGTAAACATGAAATCAATGTATCTAGACGTTTATTAGTATCGACACTAATAAACGTTACAGAGATATCAAAAATAAAATGAGTTGTACAAGGAATTGCACTATTGAATATAGCTGCCACCGTGGGTTTTATTGCAAACAGGTTCCAGCAGAAATCAAAATCATTCAAGAAATAAGTTTTTTAGCGTATCCAATAATTTTATAAAAAAAATCACGCCAATTTGTTGATATTATCTTACGTTAGCGAGAAAAAAACTTACTGTTAAATGTAAGTAATAATATGTATATATATATATATTTTAATGTAAAAGTAATGAGACGAACGATGCGCTCTCCTGATGGTTAGTGATAACGCATGCCCATATGACTATTGCTGCAATACATAGAACTTTGAGTAGCAAAACAAAGTCCGGGGCATCGCTGCTTTGGCACTCATTACTTTGAGACTTTCGATGGTTAGTCTCAACAGCCCAGTAATTTCGCTAGCTGCAGTACCTACCCTTCAAACCGGAATACAGTAATGTTTACACACTACTGCTAGACGGCAGAATATCTGGTACTGCGGTGGTACCTATCTAGACGACTTCCTTCTAAGGAAATCTACCTCCAAGTAATTTGACAATGTAACACTAATATTCTAATCTCTGAACGAATTTGATGTGCATCAATTTCCATTAGTGCCTATCAAATAAAATAACTACTTACTGTCAATTTTACAAAAAACTATTGGAATATACGGTTGATAAATTCGCTTCTAAAAATATTATTGAAGACAATGTCCTTAAATTAAATTGTAATGGAATCTATACGGAATGCATATATCTAAATTAATTAATTTGTTTACGAACCATAGTTATTGAAACTTTAGCTATCTACAACTACATGGTTTCAACTCAAACTGAACAGCAAGAAAATGTCATCTCATCAAAAGATTATGAAATAAACAGATGTAAAACTCAGCGCATCTGTAATTTGCATAGACCTAAATCAATCAATGTTTGTAATTTATGTCTTAAAATAGAACTACGGTTGACTAATTGTAGTGATAAACATTGAATAGTAATGAGATGAAATCCTTACTTTTTATACATTCTCTATTATAGGTACACCGATTTTATGTATTCACGTAGTATTCTATTCTGACAGTTATACCTATAAATTATACATACGTTCATTCATGCCGTAGGTATAGGCAGAGACTACTGTGTATATCTTTCAACTTATTTTGTAATTCTGAAATTATTTCGCCTGCGGTTAACATTTAGTTACATAAATTATAACCCGTAATATTTACTGTTGAAACTTCTGGATTAAATATACTAGGTAAGCTGATGTTTTCATATGCAGACACATTTTTGTTCGTACAACACAAGCGACGCCGGTTTGAGTCGTGTTTTTTATCGACTCCTTGAAAAAGAAACAAGGAAATCAAAACCTAAGTCGATGCATATGACTTAAACCGAAATATTATATAATTATAAAGTATGTATAAAATGTTTTGTAAAGAAGAGTATTTGAGTCCTCTTACAAGAAATTGTTGTGGGTACCTATATTTCTTTGAAAGCAATCCATTTTACGAATTAAGTGAATGTCAATGATGTGTCGGAATTCTTATTTTTGTGTAGCGCTTATGAAGCGCTGTAAATAAAATTATGTTGCATTGCTGCTTTTTATAACTTATTTTTTATTAAAACATTATTTTAAGATTTTTTGTAAGAAGTGACTTGACTGTAATTTTTTTAACTTTTCATCTATTTTAACAATAAATAAAACACCTGTGGCTATGTGTGCGTATAATTTTGTTACACACTACGCAAACATACTCGTATAAGCATTAAATTTCTCGTACTTGTCTCTCTGTAATATTCTGTGACTGAGGTGTCAGATGGCGTATCATACCGTTTTATAGCCACAACTGAAATTGAAAACGCGGCTGGTAGGCAATTGATCATATTGGCGAGCCATTAAAATTTTATTAGCGAATTTTCTTTAAGAGTGTAAACAAACCACGCCTGTGAGAAGACAATTGGTGAACTACTATAAATGTGACAATAGCACGATTATTTTAAATAGGCACTTAATTAAGTTTTTGATTATTTACCAACTTTTTACGATGGCATGTTTTCGGACGAAATTAGTGTTATAACTTTTATTAATTCCACATTTTTATCATCATCATCATAATAAACTTTCAACAAAACGATGATAGCGTAGTGGTTACTGTGGTCAGTTCACACGCCGAAGGGAGCGGGTTTAAACCCCAATCATGAGCTTAAGCTACCGGTGAAGAACAACGTCGTGAGGAAACCATAGCATGGTGTTAAGGTATTTTGTAGTAGGTACTCGACTGGCTAGCTTTCAAGTTGTGAATCAGCCGCCAAGCACCTAAACGGTGTCTTCCGGTAGCGTCACTTGAGAGCCAATTCCATTCCAAGCTAGGTGTGATTTACCATCTTCAACCACACGGTCACTTAACATTAGGTGAGCTGTAGTCAAACACCTAGCTTGGCAATAATAAAAAACACACACACCACGCACATCGATCTTTGTACCTAACTACTTGATGTATATCGTCACATGTCGAGCCTAAGACCGTGATATATTTGCCGATTCGCGATCTCCGCTGTAGAAAACTTCTTCATACTATATACATATTGGTTATCGGATTTTTTATATCCGTTTCAAAAAATTTAAACTAGAATTAAAAGAGTAACCTTAAATATTTCCAAACAAGATTATTTTTTAAACAAAGGTAGGTACAAGACTTAGCTTAGACTTAGGATGAGCTTAGAAGCAATAGGTATTATTTTAAATTTATATTCATGAGTTTTGGTGAATATTTGCAAGACAAATGGTAATTATCAATAGCCTATTATAATGAGCACAATGAGTGATGCCGCCTTTCGATATAGTATCCCCAATCTCATGAATGCCATGTATACAAAAAGCAAAAGAGGAAACACTTTAGTTAGTTAAGTAAAGGTAAGGAACGTAAGGTTACGTTTGGTTAGAAAAGACAATGGCTTTCGATAAACAAATACTGGTATTCAATCCAATACAAGCATGTCACGCGAGCGCGGGAATCGAAGTGCACAGAACAAATGATACAAAATGTTTATTTGTGGACAAAAACGTTGGTAGACTTTAATAATATAAATCTGGAAAGTTACACTCACTTTTCTTTGTTTGTTGGTTGCTTATTATCTTTTCTACACAAAAGGTTACTCACTAGCTTTCAAGTTAGCCGCTAGGTGCTTAGGGGCAGATTTTTTGCTTAAAAGTTATAGCTATCCAATCAAGTAATAGAAAATAGGTACCTACCACCATACTTGGTTTATTTATATTTTGGGTATAAAAGTAATGAGACGAACAATACGCTCTCCTGATGTTATGAGATAACACATTTTCATTACCATAGCATCAATACCAACACAGAACTTTGAGTTGCGAAACAAAGTCCGTGGCATCGCTGCTAGCTAACTCTAAAAATTGCCAACGAAACGGTTTGATTCCACTTTCACAGCAATTTTTAATCTTTTCGTATGCACGAAAAGATTAAAAATTGCTGTCCACGTGTGTATACTCTGATAGACAAAATCTTGCCTTCAAGCCCAAATCGGTGTGTTCTAGACAAACTTGCTAAGCAGCATCTTCCTTAACATATTAATCGAGTAGACGGCAAATGAAAGCTTATTCACAACAAAAATGTATAAAAACAAACTATTAACAAGTAGGTAGGTACCAAATAAGTTAAACCGCAGTGTTTGCCTATAGTATAGGTAGGTACTTATTTAAATATTTAGTTCGTCGTGCACGCCTCACAGTGTAGTTGGTATCGATTGGACGCCTCGGGATCGAGTCGACGTATCTCGATTCTATTTTTGTTGTTTCGTTGATCGAATTATTATCACACACAGTTACCGGTCTAGCTGGCTAGAGAGTCATATTTTGTAACATATTATTGGATGCTATTTATCTCGATCAATAAACGAGTTACTTTTTTGCTTTTATCGGTAATTGCGTAAGCAGGTATACCTGAATGGTTATTAGTAATTATCAGCCAATTTATTTTTTTATTTCTGTGTATCATGTGTACCTATCATAAAAAATTTAGTTTCATGACTAAACTTTTTATTGAAATGGCGTGGGTTTATTTCTTACTCACAACGAACATTTGTGTGATGAACATAATTGTTTGTTCTGTGTCTGGGTGTTCTGTACGAATTACAAGTATTTATTCGCAAAATATTTCAGTGCCTATTAGGTAGGTATATCGGTTATCTGGTTCCAATGGTACAAGCTTTGTTTAGTTTGGGGCTAGATGACGCTGTTTAAAATATCCTAGGATAATTGTTTTAATTATACTTCATCCCTACATAAATAAATGTTTTCCAACTTAAAGTAAACGCGGTGGTACGGATATTACCAGGTTTTCCTCAGAAAACATGGAACCCCCGGAATATAGCAATTGGAACCGTGGGTTCTCACATTACCCACGTATTTTTATGTAAAAAGCTTACTAAAGCTAATAGTGAACGTGGCGACTACAACATCGTACATTTCTAACTTAGTTAATTCACGTTAGTGTTATGACGAAATATCGAAATGATCGGATTTAAACTACAGACTTTTGAAATTGTTATTACAGATTATTAGTGTGGATAAGAGTGCAAGTGCAAGTTTGAAAAAGTGAATTCGTATTTTACCGAATACGAATTCATTTTTTTCAAATTATTTTAACGAATTATTTGAATCCCACTCCCCAAACCCACTTCCCAATCCCACTTCCCAATTCCAATCCCCATTCCCACTACCCAATCCCGATCCCGCTTCCCAATTACAATACCAATTCCCAATCTCAATCCCACTTACCAATCCCACTTCCCAATCCCAATCCCACTTTCCAATCCCAATCCCAATCCCACTTCCCAATCCCAATCCTCTTTCCCAATCCCAATCCCACTTTCCAATTCCAATCCCACTTTCCAATCCCAATCCCAATCCCACTTTCCAATTCCAATCCCACTTCCCAATTCCAATCCCAATCCCACTTCCCAACCCCAATCCCCCTTCCCAAACCCAATCCCCCTTCCCAAACCCAATCCCACTTTCCAATCCCAATCCCAGTTCCCAATCCCACTTTCCAATTCCAATCCCATTTCCCAATCCCACTTCCCAATCCCACTTCCCAATTCCAATCCCAATCCCACTTCCCAATCCCAATCCCCCTTCCCAAACCCAATCCCCCTTCCCAAACCCAATCCCACTTTCCAATCCCAATCCCAGTTCCCAATCCCACTTTCCAATTCCAATCCCATTTCCCAATCCCACTTCCCAATCCCACTTCCCAATGCCAATCCCAATCCCACTTCCCAATGCCTATCCCAATCTCAATCCCAATCCCGTCCCGTATCCCGTATCCCGTAATCCGGTTATAACGAGCACCAGTATGTTCCGACAACCTCGCTTGAGAGCCAATTCACTTTCAGGTTATGGACAGTTTTATGGACCTTTTAAATAAAATATTTGTATCCATTAAAAATACTTATTTATAAAGAGCATATCACAGCATACCGGTGTTATTTGTTTTTTTTTTTAATATTATTATTAGTAGGTATAGTTCAGTACAGTATTTTGTTTAAAATATAATATCTAATAATATTCATCTCCATTTATTTTCTAAAAATAAATTTTAATAATGATCTCAAAAGAAATATGATCAAAAAATTTAAATTATTGGCTATAAGATATACAATAATTATATGAAGTTAGAAACCATATTTTAATGAATAAAATTAAAATCAAATATCAAACGGGGTTATCAACATCATTCTTTCAGTTTTTAACTTATATATACGATCAAAAATACATAAATAGCGTTTCTGTCTCGCTGATTTGAATAAAATCCCAATTGAACGAAACGGACGTTGGTTGGTGGGTCGCTGTAAAGAAGATTCTAAATTATTTGACAGTGAAGTTACATTCGAGTTCATTATGAAGGCAAATACCTTATTAAATAGTGCTTTAGGTATTATATTTCATATTTTTATGTGTTCGATTCGACTAATCGACGTCAATGTTCGATAAATTGTGTCGATCACAAAATCGAATGAATATTTATTTACATCGATTAGTGCCCACGTATTTAAATTTTATACACTGAATCGATTGTACCTCCATGATTAGAAATGTGATAAATCAAATCTAGTAGGTATTCGGCACTGAAATTATTTAAACGATACGTTGTATTTAATTAAAAAAGGATATTAACATCAAATGTATACATTTATTTTAAATCAACATCTCAGGACATTTCACACAGTGACAAACTAAGCAAAGCTTGGAACTATATGGAAACCATGTAACTACCTATTATCTAGGTAGGTACAAAAACATGTACTGTAAATGTGTATTATGTATACCTATTGCATCTTATGTCTTTGTTAAAATTAATAAGTGTCCATTCAAAAATGAAACTTACTCAAATGAAATATTATTTTATTGTAGGGAAAAAACGGATAGCATGGTTACCTTAATCAAATAACCATATTTTTTATCTATAGTCTTCGATTGCTAGTGAGAGATAAGGAGAGAGCATTCTCCTTATCTCTCAATGCCAATTAAATTCCTAATAAAATAGAGACTGTTTGTTTTGACAATTTTATATTATGAAATTAAAAATCTGTCGTAAAATGTGTAAAACATTTCAGTCAATAACTGCATGGTCTTTTCATAACTAGCTTAGATATGGCTTCCATCATCTGTGACATTATCTCTAACATAACTAGACTTCAAACCAATGACGGAAGCATATAGATACTGGCAGTATGCAATAACAATAATGTGGGCGCGGATTTGGGCGACCTGCCAGTGTTCTATCGATCGGGCCGACCCACCTCACCAAATCACCCTGACCCCCCAAAACACATTCCAAACCCCCCACTTTGCAAACCGACATGTTGGAGACCAGGAGACGGGGAAGATCAACGCAATCTGGTCCTGCAGATGTACAAGTAGGTCAGAGGGAAAATTTACAAACACTACTCCCGTGAATGTGGATTTTTTTTGCAAAATAAAGAGGAAATGATTTCCGGGTCAATGCAAATGAGGCTATGTTTATCCGATGGAGGGAACGGGAAACTTTGATTGTTGTATAGTAATGTTGATGAGTGGATTTCTGAATAGTTTTTTTATGCTTCTAGTAAATAAACGGATGCGTTTTTTAAATCAGGTGCTTCTTTATTTTTTTCTCTATTTTGTGAAAATATATTTCTAATCAGGAAGGCTTACCTAAAGTGTGTATAAAACAATAATGAAAATAATTTTATCTATGTCAAAATGTAACTAAGATCAGCCATCAGTTGTTTAATTATTATTTATCTGCAACTTTTTAATCACCCAAAGAAATTAACTGACTCAAGTAATAAGCGACAAAAGAATTTTTTTTTAGTCACTCAAAGTTCTGATTACCATTGTAATAGTCACGGTTAGAGGTTATCTTTTACCTTTGCTTATTTTTAAAAGCGTCTCATTAGTCACAATATTTTTAATTTGAAAAAAAAAACCGTGAAAGTGTGTCGGAGTGACAGATAGATAGACGTACAGAACTTTCAAACTTATAGTTATATTTGAACGCGGCCTTTGTGTAGGAATTTTGTATAATTATGGTAATTGTTAATTAATAAAAGTTAAGATAAAATCGCCCTATGAATAAAAATCAGTAACTGTGTTAAAATCATCATAATTATCGGAATATTAATTGCTTATTATTTCCATGTTAAAGTTTTAGACAACATTTAAATTAACTTTGCGTAACATGGCTTCAACTTTATTTTTAATGTAAGTTGATACATTATCAGTTACGTTATACTGTTATCTTACATATATTGTAAGTATTTTTATTTTCTTTTTATAGTTGTCTGGCATGTATTTGATGGTAAGATGGTAAACACACCTAGTCTGGGGTGGGAATGGTTCTCAAGTGCAGTCCTTGCAAGACACTATTGGAAGGTTAGCGACAGATTTTCAACTAGAAGTTGTTCTTATGTACTAGTCAGTACCGCAGTACCAGATTTTCTACCGGCAAGCAGTAGTGGGACCATTACTGTGTTCCGGTTTGAAGGGTACCTACTACAGCTAACGAAATTGCAGTGCTGTTGAGACTTTTACCATCGAATATCTCAAAGTAATGAGTGCCAACGCAGTGATGCCCTGGACTTTGTTTTGCTATTCAAAGTTCAGGCGTTATCTCTTACTATCAGGAGAGCGTCTCGTTTGTCTCAATTCTTTTACATTAAAAAAAAATAGCCTGCCAAGTCCTAGAAAGTAGCTATACCGTACATTCATGTATATAGTTTCCTTCACTGGTAGCTCAAAGATATTGTAAGGATTTGAATCCACGCCGTTCGGCGAGGGAGTCAACTGCGCTTACCACTGAGCTACCATTGTTATAAATATGTAGAGGAAATTTGCAAGGTTTCGCATAGGTTTACAGACAAGAAGACTGATGGAGAGATATTCAGTTGGTAAATTGACACGTTATCAAATATGTTCTCCATACACACAATATCCTAAAACCTATTTTCTTTTCCGAAAAGTCTGTGGCATAATTTTTTTTTCTATTGAATGGGTAGATAAATGAAAACTATAGAATTGACGCACAAGGCTTAAGGATCATGTACTGATCTCTCATCAGCTCTATATTGCCCTAAATACAGAATGTCGAACCACTTACGTAACTCAATATTTCACCCGCCCCAATAAATCCAACTCGAGTACTTCAAGTCTTATTTTCGGGATAACTTCAAGTTTTTACTCGAGATAAGTCTACCTATCCAATCCTGTACTTACTTAACTGTCCATTTTAGGAAGACCTATAAAAGTGTTCCGTGTTTCCTTATCTGAGCTTTACTTTCTTACTTTTAAGGGGGAGTAGAAGTGTCAGCGTAAAGTGGACGAGTTAAAGGTACTAGAAAGGACCCGTGGGTCAACAATCAAGCGAAGTCAAGATAAAATATTTAAAGGTCAGCTTTAGGCCTTTCTACACCATTCGTTGGAACTTAAACGATTTAAATTCTTGGTTTGAGTGTGCTCTTTGTTAAAATCGGGTAATGGGAACACTTGAGATTGAGAAAGTTACATACAGGTAGTTTGTACCGTTATATTTGTTGAAAAGGAAAGTTTTGAAACTTAATTATCAGAACAGCCTTAAAACGAATTAATTCAATAAATAACCAAAGCATAATGTAACTACAATTTTAATTCTTTTTTTTACTACCGACTAAAAAAAGCATTTGACTATATACTTAATAGAATCTGATTACTTACGCTATAAACCAAAAAAATCATTTTTCACAAATAATGTTAATGATATAATTAAGGGTTTGATAAAATTATTGCATGCTTAAAATAGCTTGTCCCACTTCATTTCAGACATTTCACGTCGGGGAATAGTTGATAGAGCATTTTAAATATTAGTTCACTTTAAGCTTTTCAACGTTTACACGTAAAATACTTTAGTGTTCTATCAAAAATCAGCATAGTATGCTTCATTGGCCTTGACTGGATATCAGAAATAAAATCTTTCAACCACCTACCACTTACCAGTTTAACTTGATTTTATTTCTAAGCAGCGTGTTCTCTACTTTTCCGTGTAACCAAATTGGGTAGGTACATACCAGAGTGGTGTCAGGTTATGTAACCTGTCATACGCACGCAAGGGTCGTCGTTTCTTTAATAAAACTTGTTTTGGAGCTCCCAGAACTGCCACCGGTTTATTCCTGTCACAAACTACCACACAGAATTACGAAACAGAAACACAGACTGGCCTAATTTCTCAAGTTTCTCATTTATATACCAACCTTTATCTAGGGCGTAACTAATTTAAAAACAATACGGGTTTTATTATGTTAATTGTATTATCTAAATTAGTTCGTATTACTTTAATTCTTGGCTGATATGTCAATGCCGAATCTACAACTAAATTGTTTCAAAACCGAGTGAACAACTAAATAATTTGGGTTTGAAGGCTACTGAATTATAACAACTTATTAAAAAAAATCAAAACTGCATCAATTCTTGCGTGTGGTAAACTGTAGCCAACTACTTACCAAGTTTCAATTTATCGTGAAATTAACAGACAAATTAGCTCGACGAAGCTTCCACATGGTATTTCACGTTCACGTTTACTTACGCTAGAATTAGTGTACACAAATTACGTTTTCACATTTTCCATTGTGTTTTATCACTGCCAAGGTATAATAAGCTGTATTTTATGGTTATAAGGCATAAGTAAATAGTTATCAGTGTGTTTTTTCCAGGCCGATTTGAGTTGGGTAGGCAAGTTTCTCGGTTGTTGACTAGCCGACGGCACGCGAGCTCGCGTGTCCGGCTGGGCCCTTTGTAGATCCAATGTTTTGCTGCCTGTGGTTACCAGCTACCGTTTAACATGGCAACAGATGTGAAAGGATACATTGTAGTGTACAAGGTATCTTATCGTGGTATTTCTATGTTAATTGAAGCCGGGGTTTCCAAGTTTACATTGAGAGCGTGCCTTAAAAATAATCATTTTAAAATCACACTATGTACCTACGCGAAGCTACCGTAGCCAAGTTGAGAGACCGTCTGACCGTCTAATTCGTTGGTTCTAAGTTCAAATCCATTCACATAACCCACCACTGTCTTTTTTAAGTTAGGTATGTGCGTATTACCGCTAGCTTCAAACGATGCAAAAAAACGTAAGATAATCGGCCGTGTCTAAATTCGGAATGTTCTCGAAGACGTGTAAAGTCTGCGTACACGCACTTGGCCAGGGTTGTAGCCAGCACACAATGAGAAGAAGCAAGGCCCAGTAGTGAGACAGTTATTAAAATCTGGTCTAATGAATGAATCGAACTGTTCTTTACCTTATTTGTGTACCTATCCAATATGTGTACCAGTTATTCTGCCGCTAAGCAGTAGTGTGTCGACATTGCTGTGTTCCGGTTTGAAGGGCAGCTAGCGAAATTACTGGGCTGTTGAGACTAACCATCGAAAGTCTCAAAGTAACGAGCGCCAAAGCAGTGATGCCCTGGACTTTGTTTTGTTACTCAAAGTTCTGTGTATCGCTGCAATAGTCATGGACAGGCGTTATTTCTTACCATAAGAAGAGCGTCTCGTTCGTCTCATTACTTTTTACATTTAAAAAAAAATGTGTATAGAACCAAATTTTTGCCTAGATTGTAATCAAAGACGCGGTACACACTCGCATGCATAAACAATGACCTCACTGACCAATTAATTTAATTGTTTGTATTCATAATAGTACTCTCCGATCAGTGGGGATTTGCCACACAAATCGCGACATTAATATTCAAGATCGGTGTTCATGTGTCAGAAGCTGAATTCGGCGAGTGTTGTTTGGTGGTCACACTTCTGATTTGCAATAGGTACAGCCGTCATGCCTTATATATTTTTATTTTAAATTACTAGGTACCTTTCAAAGCACTGGTGGTATGTTTTTGTGAACTCGTAGGTATCTACGTACATATATTTTATGTTGAATCTTAATATAAGATTAGATTATTCAAAATAGTTAAGTGTACGAGTATGTAACTATGAAATGATTTTTTTTTCTTTGAGCTAGTTAAATCGTGTTTGTTCTGTGTCTGGGTGTTCTGTATTTATTATAAGTACTTATGTATTTAGCCTGAGCTTCAGCTTTTCACTTCCATCTTCCGCCAACTATCCTACGTATATTGTCACTCCATCGAGTCTCAGGGCGTCTTACTCTACGTTTATATTTGTTCGTTTATGCACCATTTATAAAGTAGGTACCTACCTATATTTTTGCGTTAGGTATAAGCAACGTTTTAGTATAAATAAAGATTATGTGCAAATTCATGTTTATAAAAACAAATGTTTGTATTGTCATTTTCAAGTTGTACCTAATAAGTTATTAAAATATTACGATGTAAGTCAATCTTTTACTTAACAGCTACATTTAGGTATACCAAAATAATTTTTTTACCAATGTATTTACCTGTTTCTTTAAAAATAAAGTGCCAAAAATCACACGTTTATCACTGAACTCACACACTTAACATACACTAGAAAAACAATCACTTTCTGACGTACTTTATTCAATTAAAATATTTCAACATTATTTTTAAATGTATAAACACCAAAACTGTTATTATTCTAACCATAATTGTCACAGCGCGATTTTTAATTACGCATAAGACTATTCCGTGTTAGTGAAATATTCAAACTGGTCCACATTTTCGTGGCAAGCCGATAGTTTTATTTTTATACAGCGCATTAACTCAATGTCACACTATTGTACAACTATATTGCCCTATAAACGATTCGTCCCTTATGGTATTGTACAACCCTTTTGCTTTAAAAAGGTTGCCTTTTTCACAATGGGTTTTGCTCCAGTTTTTAGCGGACCACAGTTACGGAACATTGTGTGAACTCGTTATTAGCGAGCCTTTTGAAAACTAAATGGTCATTTAAAAAAGTAATTCTATTCATTTTTTGCGTAATTGCATTTGGTTAAGTATTTTTTGCTGTGTCCGTTTGACGATGTAAAAAACTGGACCGTTATTTTGGATAGGTAGACGGTCTTTTATTTGAATAATTTAAAATATATCTACTGGTGCCCCGCTATATTGAATAAATTTCATTTCGTGAAAAAACTTCAAATTTCATTCATATTTTCAATGTTGGTGTATAGAAATATTTAGTTTATAAAAGTGTGCTTGTTCTTATAGGTAATAGGTAGGTATTATAATTTAAGTGTCTAGTCAAAAAATTAAAATCCAAACAACCTTTAACTATTTAACTAAATTCTTTAACTTTTTTGTTCAACAAAAATATGCGGGCATACCTACTATTATTGTAAAAAAATGGACAATTTCATGAAGTACTTGTATGATAAGCCATTTTTTTACATGTAGGTAGGTATCTACTTAGTTATCTAGTTCTGGTTTAGGTAGGTAAGAAAAGACAAATTAGTGGACGGGTTGTAAGTTAAACAAAAATGTGTCAAAATAGTCAGTTTTCATAGAAAGTACCTACCTACCTACCTAAAGTAATAAAAACGTATCTATTAATTTGCAAAAAAATATCTCAACGGTACTTATATACCTACCTATGGTAGATAGGTATATGCAAAAAAATATTTTAATACAGCTTATGGTAGTTAGGGGAGAAGTGGCATGAAGGAGCCAGGTTTTGAAAGAGCCACTTACATTATTTCAGTAGTTTATGATTGGATTTGATTGGTTATTTTATTTATAAGTGGCAACACTGATTTCTCGTCACCCACAAACATTTGACAGTTCGCCGAAATCAGCGGAAGCCGTCACATTGAGTCAAAGTTTTTGGCACTAAAAAGTAAGTAAGTTTGCTTTATTTAACAAGTTTTTTGGTATTTTATCGGAAACAAATATAGGTAAATTGATTGTAAATTGAGTTTGTGCATATATTTGGCCTTGCAGCTGTGTAAAAACTGAGACGTAAAAGTTTTGATAATGTTGTTATTTTGAAGGTAATATTTTTTTAAAGAATAAGTTATGAAAGAGCTGGGTGAATGAGTCTTGAAAGAGCCAGCATTTGAAGTTTGAGAATAAAATAAAATAATAATAAATATGCATTTTTTTAATTAATATTGTTAAATTATTTGCTTCAGGTATTGCATTATGAAAAAGCCTGGTCCAAAAAAACGAAAAAGACCAAAAAAATCGGCAATTGAAGAAGCACTCAGTGAAGTTTTGTACTGATCAAGATTGGTTTCAATGCAAAATTCAGTGGTATTACTAAAAAACAATACGCCTCTAATATGTTGAGATTATTTATATTAATAGATGCAACTGCATAGTATTTTGTTAAGATTAAAGTGTTTGTTCGAATTATTAAAAATGACTGACAGAATTAAAAATTTCTTAAAAATGTAATTTGTTTTAAAGAATTTTTTTTGTTAGAATTGTTTTTTTAATGGTGCAATTATTAATATTTTTCATAATTTTCAAAATAACACTTTATAATACAGACGGCTCTTTCATAACTTTTAGCAGCTCTTTCAATACCGAAATGTTATGAAAGAGCCAAAATACACAATTTTTAAAAATTAATATTTCGTTGATTTTTTTATAGCGCTTAAGGTTTTTTTGTATGAAATTACCTACTTTAATAAATAAATAATGGTTGAAGAAAAAAAATCATCATTTTTTTCATTAAAATTATATTTTTTTGCTCCGTTTAGTAAACTGGCTCTTTCATGCCACTTCTCCCCTACATACTTATTGTAACTTGACTTATAATTTTTAATAAATAATGGTTTGTCTATGTTTAGACAGTTCAATAGCATTTTTTAAATATTTATATCCTTAGGTTTCACTTTATCTACAACTTTTATAATTTTACGCCATTGTTTTTAGGACAATATTGTTTTTCATTTATCATAATTTCAAAACAGTTAAAACGACTCTACCAAATTTTCACGACAAAAATATAATATTGTAATTATTTACTAATGTAGGTACTACTTACTAGAATAACTATTTGGTCACCTAACAAGAACTTTAATTGATATTCAAATGTAATAAATATATTAATTACAGCTAATTTCATAACTTTAAACAATAAATAAAACAACTCAACCAAATTTGCAAGCGTTTAGTACAAAAGACATAAATGGGCGCTTAAAAGTCCAATTAGGGATATAAAACATACCGACACGACATTAAAAATGATTGTTAGTAATAAATCTTTTATGTCACAATCAACATGTTTTATAATTTATTGGACACTAAACGCTTTTATAATCATGATAGGTAGTCATTTCACACCTTTCGATTGTCATTAATTTTGCTCTCGAATTAATTCGGCCTTTTACAATACCTATAAGAACAAAAAAAAACGAAATATGTATATGCAAAAAATATTTTAAAAATTTTTGTTTTCTTGTTAAATAATTGAAAAAAACTAAAATCAATACGAAAAAATCAGCTCGTATAAAAAAACTTATTTTAGTTAACCATATTCGAAAAAAAGCAACTCAACCAGAGGAATGTGAAAAATCGTTTTCAAAATTAGCTTTCCCCTTCCCCCTTCATTCCTCAGCCTACCCCTCTGATCCCTTTTGGAGTTTTCAATGTGTGTGTTTGTATTTACAAGTCGAGGGGAGGGAAGATTATCGCTGTGAGTGTAATAGGAAAAGGTTCTGCTACTCAACGCTAGATGGCGTTGTACGTAAAAAGTTGCATAAAAAGTTTTAGTATAATAATTAATTTAATAGATAGTATATTTTTCATAATTACTAAAATTTAACTAAGTTTATGAACACTCGTTTGATGATTGATAGGTATAGCGATACTTTTCATAAAAAAATATTTGATTTTTCATAGACAGTGCTGCCGAGCTATGAACGGAAAATTTCGAAACTACAGGTTGCTCGATTCATATTCTTGGCTTACGACTAATGGAATTCATAGCTCAATAAAAACTTAACTGCTTGGTGTTAAGAACCTTTTTGGGTGAATAGCCTTTGTCGCTTGAGCCACTTTACTATGGAAAGGCGGGTCAGAAGAGCTTTAAGTTTTGATTTGGCGCTTTTTCATGAAGTGTGATATAATTAATAATTATACGTTTTTACTTAAATAAATTTCTGAGTAGTAAGTAGGTAAAATGATGTTAGCAATAATAACTAAAAAGATGAAACGTTTCATGATTTCCATTTCAACTTTTATTTACTGTAAAAAAATGTCTCTGAACTTATTTTTACCTAAAAACAGGATTTAAGGTAGGTACGGTTTTTTATTTATTTACCTACTATGTATTTATATTTACGGTATTTTTCTAGTTAAATATAAAATTGTTTTGTGCAAATACAAATTAGGTAGGTACCTATTTTGTATTTCTATTAGAACAAGTGATATTTTTTTATGATTTCAGAAATGTTATATTTTATTCAATTTGTTATCTACCAAAATTATTGTATTTTCACACAAAGCAATAAAAAGCTTGTTATCTCATTTGGTAGTAGGTACCTATATATCATTCAAGTGCTGTAAGGTGTGGGTTCGATTCCCACCCAGGATAAAACGTTTAGGTAGGTACCTAAGTGACGATTAATGTTTTTTTTCTGTGGCTGGGTGTTCTGTACCTATATAAATACCTACCTACTAACTGTATAAATGGAGAGCTTACTGTTCGCACCTATGGAATGATTCTACCAAGTAGGTGCCAGCTTGAGGCACTAGAGTCAATCAAGAGGCGTAGGTAAATAGGATGAAAATAGGCAATGAAAAGCAAAGCCTTCAACATCGTCGCAAAGTTGCTAGTTAATCGGTTTTTATAAGAATTCATTTCGGAGAGTGTGCTTCAGAACTACATGGTCTAATTCCCCCATGCCCATTTTTCTATTTGATATCTCAAAAAAGCAACATCGTTTTATGGTCGACGTTCGAACTCGCACGAAACGATTTGATTCCACGTTCATTGTACGGACTGCTAGACTGTAGAATGCGGTGCCGAATTGAGGGTTCCCCGTTGGATGTCTTCAAGTTGAGAGTGAATCAGTATCTTCTAGGCAAGCGTGCTTTATCTAAGACCACACTACTGCTTAACATCAGGCAGAGGATGGTCAAACGCGAAACTATTTTGAAATAAAAAAAAACCCTGCCTAATAGGTATAGCAACGATGTGGTCTAGGATTGAACACGGCTTACCTAGGACCCTGTTTACCTACTCATATCCATGTTGTACTTTTTGGGAAGGTAGGTACGGACTTCGGCAAAAATCGGATGATTTTTTGCTTTATGGTTGACAAGCTATTTGTTTGACCACAACTCATCACATGTTAAGTGACGGTGTGGTCGAAGATGGTAAAGCACACCTAGCCTAGAAAACCTTAGAAGAAACCTATTTACTCTAAGTAGATTTAAAGGTAGGCATAGTAGGTAGTTGATAGGTAGGATGTAATCAAGCGCGGACCTATTACGTATCTACTTATTAAAGAAAAAGTAGGTAGAGGTACCTATCTATGTATATATTTACAAAAAAAGTAATTATCTTGGTAGGTTACAGGTAGCTAACTAAGTATTCTATCAGTTATCTGGTTTGCATAGTAGGTACAAGCTTTGTTTAGCTGGCGCTGTGTAGGTAGATATAATTTCCTAAGATATTTACTTTTTTTATATTTAAAACTGCCTATTGGTCGCTAATTAATTATAATTTGCTTATAAAAATTCACATGATTGAGCTTGCACAAGAATAGTTCAGTGGCAAATATAATTAATGACAATTAAAATGAAATCAAATAAAATTTACGTTCACATAATAGGTAATAAAATAAATGTCAACATTACAAAATTCATCAAATTGGTGATAAGATTGCTCGATTAGCCAATTTTAGTAGCATTTTATACAGCTTTAGAATGTGAGGTCGTTAAGAGATTTTTTAAAGCGAGAAATAAATAAATAATGGATAACAATTATTTTATCTACCTCCCCTATTTAGTAATTCTAATTTTAATATATTTTTACATGAATTTATGAATAGGGGCCTCGTTTAAAATTAATTTACTACTAGCTGCGCCCCGCGGTGTTACTCGCAACCTACATGTTTTCGGGATAAAAATAAAAAAGTCTCATAGTAATGAGCATCAAAGAAGCCCTGGACTTTGTTTTGTTGCTCAAAGTTCTGTGTATCGCTGCAATGGTCATGGACAGGCGTTATTTCTTACTATCAGGAGAGTGTCTCGTTTGTCTCATTATTTTTCACATAAAAAAATGCTATGGTTATCCAGGGTCTCAGCTATCTCCAAACCAAATTTCATCCAAATCCGTTCAGTAGTTTTTGCGTGAAAGAGTAACAAACATCCATCCATTCAAAATTCAAATTTTCACATTTATACTTAATAGGTATTCATCATCATCATCATCATCATTTCAGCCGTAGGACGTCCACTGCTGGACATAGGCCTCCCCCATTGACTTTCATAAAGACCGGTTGGAAGCGGCTCGCATCCAGCGCGTTCCTGCGGTCTTTACTAGGTCGTCTGTCCACCTTGTGGGTGGACGTCCTACGCTGCGCTTGCGGGTCCGTGGTCTCCACTCCAGAACTTTGCAGCCCCATCGGCCATCAGTTCTGCGTGCTATGTGCCCTGCCCACTGCCACTTCAACTTGCTAACCCGTTGGGCTATGTCGGTAACTTTGGTTCGTCTACGGATCTCCTCATTCCTGATTCGATCTCGTAGGGAAACTCCGAGCATAGCCCTCTCCATAGCGCGTTGTGCTACTTTGAGCTTACCAAGAAGGCACACAGTCAGAGACCACGTTTCAGCGCCATAAGTCATCACTGGTAACACACACTGATCGAAGACTTTCGACTTGAGGCACTAATAGGTATTAGTGGGATTATAATAAGACAAACAAAATTATCTCGTGAGAGATGCTTACTATCTAACGCCTGCCTATGATTAGTTCAAATCAAATCAAATTTGATTTCACACAGAACAATGTTTGTTCAGTTTTCAGTATAAAAAGTATGCTAGATATAATTATGTTAATCCAGGCTAGATAAGGATTAGATATGTGTGCCAAATTAAATCGAAATTCATTGAGTAGTTTTTCCGAGTGAAAGAGTAACAAATATCCGTCCATCCATCTTTGCAAAACAACTTAACATTTATAACTTTAACATTTATAATAGTTTCGCAGGAAGTAGGATAGAATAAGCAACGACGATGACTCAGATGCCCACGCCAGGTTGGGAACCTGTGATATATGTAATATGTATACCTAGGTACCTATCTGCATAGGAATCTATGATCGCTCAGTAGCTAGCGCGGCTGGTTCTCGTGCCGAAGGGCATGGGTTCAAACCCCAACAATGAGCTTGAGATGTCAGTGAAGGGAAAATATCATGAGGAAACGTAGTGTGGTGTGATATCTACCTAGGTCCTAGATACTCGACTGGCTAGCTACCACTCAAGTTAAATGGTAAACAACTTGATATAATAATATGTAGGTTAATAATAATAGGTAGTTTATTAGGTACCTACTAGTTATAACATGAATAATTTTTTAATTGACTTTAAAAACTGGAACTATCCTGGAACCACAGAAAAATCTATTTCATAGAAAAATGTATGTGTAGAAATACTGTTTTGAAGCTATTACAAAGGTGAACCCTAAATATCTAATACCTATCGAATAATGATGTCTACTGAAAATATCGCATAGAAAATACAACGCAGTTTGATAGTTCGTAGGTACCTACCTACTATTGACAATTAACTATATTTACTATAAATATCTTCTAAATCTGCGTGCTTCATCCTTGGCCACATCGTTGCTTACCAACCGGCGAGTTCGTAGTCAAACGCGGACTTGTCTACAATAAAAAAAGTAGGACGGTACCTACTAGGTATATATATCACAAATTTCTGTAGGTAACCTACTCTTCATCGATCTTTTGATAGATCTATATAACATGATAAACAAATCTATATAGTTCCAAGACATCTACTTTTTTTGCATGCAAGAAAACCTAATTTAATTAATAAAGAAAAAGTTGAAAATCTGCCGCCAAGCATCAAACGGTGTGTTCCGGCAGCCTCACTTGAGAGCCAGTTGCATTCCAGGCTAGGTGTGCTTTACCATCTTCGGCCACACCTTCACTTGACATCAGGTGAGCTGTGGCCAAACACCTAGCCTGTCAAACATTAAAAAAAAAAAAACCTAACGGTGTGTTCCGTCAGCCTTACTTGAGAGCCAGTTCCATTCCAGGCTAGGTGTGCTTTACCATCTTCGACCACACCTTCACTTAACATCAGGTGAGCTGAGGTCAAAAACCTAGCCTGTCATCAATAAAAAAAAAAGTAGTTAAGGTATAGGTACTTATAAAAAATAAATAAATATCATTGGACATTTCACACGTCTTCATCTAGCCCCAAATTAAGCACAGCTTGTATTATGGCAACCAAATAATTGATAGAAAACTTAGTTAACTTAGGTACCTACCTATATTTTTTTTGTAAATATAGGTACCTACCTACCTACCTATAAGTACCTACCTACTTAGTACCCACCTATATTTTTGTTATATACTTATGCGAAATTACCTAAGTAGTAGGTACCTACATACCTAAGTACCTACCTACCTACTGTGAAAACTAGATAACTATTAGAACTATTAGAATAACTACTTAGCTATTTACACCTACCTCTACCTTTTTGGGATAGGTAGGTATAGGTACATAAGTAAACATGTAGGTACAGAACACCTAGACGCAGAATAAACATCTAAGTAGGTATTCGTCGCATAAATATTTTTCCTGTGTGAAAATCGAACCACAGTTTATGAAGCAAAGCTACTAGGTACCAGATGAGCTAACAGGGCAGTCTTCAGAAAATATTTTTAAAGCACCTTTTTTGTGTAGCATTAAACAGAGAGGCATGGAAAAGAGGAAGAGGGGCCTTTGCCCGGCTGTGGGACAAGATAGGTTAAACTTATAAGTAAGTATAATAGGTAGGTACCTAGTAGGTAAGTAGGTAATACTTTTTTAAATATTGAATTAGCTATTGTTAATACCTAGCCTGTCAAACGTAAAACTATAGATATATAGAATATACTTATATAGAACTTAGCTAGGTAAAGTTTATGAAAGTCTTCTTCTTTTTTTGATCTCATCATTAGGTATACAGGGTTACTGGTTACCTATTACTACTTAGTATTATACCAGGAAGAATTTATTGAACTCACTGTTACCAACAACTTTTACTATAGGTATAAGAGTGTAAAACATAAATCTAAGAACCTTAAATATTTTTGTTAGTTTAATTTTGTTAACCTATCTACCTAAACAAAATAGGTAGGTAGCTACGTAACTTCGTCAAGTGCCTTACTTATAATCCTTACTAGGTACAAACATAGGGGCGCAGCTACCACTATATCAGCCGTATCAATGATACGGGGCCCCCGGGCTGCAGGGCCCTAATATTTGTAAGCAAAAAATAGTAAAGTATTTATCCACAATGTTACTTAATCTCGTGCTTCCCGAAAAAAAAAACACTAAAAAACTGTCATACGATCAGTTGTCCATATAATCAATAAATATTTATTTTAATTTAATTCCAGCATTTTTGTTTCTTTTGTGAAAAATCTTTACCCTTCATTTGGGCCCCCAAACCATAATTTTGATACAGGGTACCCAGTGTTTGTACCCAGTGACGCTACGCCACTAGGTACAAACAAATCCACAAAAACACCTGCCTATAGTTAGGTATCTAGGGTACCTACTTAAGTGCAAGGTTAAGTTTCATATTGTATCTAAAGCTTAAAAACTCAAATCGAAATATTAAAAAGTTGATATTATTGTTATAATGTTTATTATTGTCTTTTAAGCTAACAACTTCAAAGCTCTGCTTTATGAGGAAAATGATCTACTTATTTAGCAATTCATAGACTCGAATTCATTACTAAATGTATTGCTGTCTTTTTCATCGCAGTCCCCAAAATAAAGACGGCAATATTTTTAGTCAAGTTTGGAATTGTTAACTAAAATCTTTAAAATTGATGATATTAACGTCTTATCAATTGATACAGTAAGCATTTCACCATATAAGAAACTATTACTCATATTGAACCCTATATGACCATAATAATATAGTTTCTCCGTTCTACCGTAATCTGGCTTCGGTCGTGCTCTGTGGTAAAGCGGCTTAAACGCTCCGCCTTTTCCATCATGGACGTTACTATCGCACCGAATCTCCACAGACACACTAACAAACATCTGTTTATCTCCGCCGAACGAGATATCTACATATAATAACCGACGTAGCAAACAGAGATATCACATACGCGCAAGCGAGATAAATATACTTCTCACTGCAGCCATCGACACATCTCAGGATGAAGCAAGAAAATCGAATACAATGCAAGTGCAACCTTATTATTTACGTAGAAGGGTTGGGTTTCGTTCGCAAATGTGCATCGCGTGGTTCTGTAGTGTCATGCCGAGTGAGAAAGGGAAGCATGACAATGGTGTTCGAGAGGGAAAGAGAAAGCTCCACTAAATTCACTGGCCATACTGCAATAAAGCTCCCTAACCTAACAACTCCTCAGTTACTAAGTTTGCGGGGTGTTTAAAAGATGGCGCCACGGCTATAATTTTTGCACACATTTTAGTGTAAAATCGATATTTTATATTATTTTTCAACATTATCACGTGTGTAACGGTTTCAATTCGATTATTTTATTATTTCATTGACGATAATGTGCAAAACTTGTTGTAAAAATACAGTTTTTAGCTTCATAGTCGATAAATATTAACATAACCTCAAAATGTAAATTTATTGTGCGAATTTTTGGTTCTAGTAATTTCATTTCCTATTCATAATTATTGTTTATACATACAGTTAAATATTCCAGTTGATTTTTACAAATTTTTGTTAAGGATTATCAACATTATATTGAGTTTAATTATTACCTACACAGAAAAATACAGGTAAGTAACTTTATTATGTTATCTGTAACCTACTCGATCATTTTTAGCAGGTAAGTTTACTTACCTACTTATTATTATCTTTTAAAGCGAAAAATAGGCTTGTATTTTGAATAAGAATTCTATAAACTATTAAATTTTAAATTGCCTAGATTAGGACTCTACCAAAATTAAAACAAAACATAAAGTCTATTTATACTATTAAATTATTTGCCATTAAAAAGACACCAAGACACGTAAATTTTAAACCACCAAAACTTTCTAAGTTTGTACGCTCCATCAACATTTATTTTATAATGCTTTCACTCAGAAAACAATTTGGTGAAACGTTCTATTCACACTAAATCACACCATTTAACGCTAAAACTTCCGCATTTTCGAGCTGGCTGCTAAGAAAACGAGTGTTAAGCACGCAAGTTTCCAACCAGCCAGCGTTCTAATTAACGTCTGTTCTATTTTTGAAACAGTGCTGCGCGTTCGAAGTTTGAATATTCAAATATTGTACTCACATTTGTTGTGAAAACGTGGAGGCGTCGCGCGATAACAGATCGCGATGCCGAGCCGACGCGACGCCAACGTCCGCGCCACTGCACCGACGCGTGAATTTAACCTTCATTTTACACGAAAAAACGCGTACATTCACACAAAAATCACGTCCATATTTCGGTAAAAGTACGGAGCGATCCGAGATGTGTCGTCCGTGGCCGCGTTCGCATCTAAACGGCCCGAGTTTTATGTTAGATTACAGACGTAACTTTTATAGATCCTCGGTGCTATATAACGCGGTGGGCGTGTTCAGGGGAGTGAGGACCTTATGTGGAGGGTTGAGGGACTATAATGGCTTGTGTGGGTCGTTGCACGGGTGTCATTAAATGTCGCGCGACGAGGGGCGAGGCGGGCGGAGGTGTGCGAGTAAAGTTTTGGGTATTGATTGAATATGAGCCGGATTAGTGGATAATGATCAACAATTGGGTGTCGCGCTTTAATTGACAAAGTGGAATGTTGCGCGGTGGGGGACCATTGCGTTGCGGTTGATTTTTTATCTATAGGTAGTCTTTTCAAGGTATGAGTAGAAGAAAAGTTCGGTGAAAGTTCGGAATGACAAGGCGGAATTTGGTTGAGAAGTTCTGTAATGTTGGAACAAAAACTCTACGCAAGTAGAGACTTTAAAAAGTAGGTAGGTACCTACGTAGTATAACTTACCTATCTAGAAGTGAAAAAATTTGAAAAATTGTTATGTTATTTCTTGATAAATAGTTACTGACATCAGTGAACCCCGGCTTAACCCTTTTGCTTCAAGAATAGTGTTTGTCGTTAAGTATAATCATAACATAATAAAAATACTTAGGTATAGATTAGTTTAAGAATAGCTTTCATTCTTTTACATAAAAAAAATCTCATCATAATATAGGTAGTAGGTACCTACCTACTTTCCAGATTTCACTCTACCTATACCCGTTAAGCTACCTAGCCATAATTCAACACATGAAAAACCTAACTCAAATGCGAAAGTAAAATAATCAGTGAGAAAAAACATAATCTAGATTCTAAATAAACATAGTGACCTAGCACTTTCGGCATAGAAACAAAAAGAACAGGCCTTGTACCTGAAAAATTCGTTAAACCGTGTACAGCGCACGTGCAAGGCTAGATAAGATCATCAAAACAAAACGTAAAATAGCTCTACGTCAGTTACTAAAATGGTAGAATAGATGGTATCTCTACAGAATAGGTATCGTAGACGTGACTACATAAGATACCTGCGAATGTAAATAGATCGACGTAAACAATGTTTTATCTACGTAACTGCTGACGTAACAGTCGAAAAAGCAACCACGATGCATGGTCATGATCAACCAAATCAAAAAAGTCACTTTATTGTACCTATTAAGTACCTATAACGTTTTTAGTCGTCAATTCTCGTCGAAAATTTTAAAGCTCTACTTTTGTTTTTACTAATAGCTATTTTACTTTCGATTTGCTTTTGATGATAAATATGTACTTATTGCAGGTAAAACATAGAACTGAACATTACGAATTATATTTAGTAAGTATATATGGGGCGTTCTACTTTTCTACCGACAATGACGTGTCTCCTCAGGAAAAAAAAATCTGTATCCGTCCTAAATTGCAGTTTCTCAAATTTTATTGTCACAAGATTTTTTGGACCATATAGTCATTATAATAACACTAAAATCCCGTTTTTATTGTTTTTGCTTTTTACAAAATTATTGTGACATAGTATTCGAAACGGGTGACAGAGGTGTTTTACATACAAATAAAGCGTGTCCCTTTACGCTGCCTAATGTTACAAAATGATGTCGCTTAAAAAAATCATATAGGACCCTATAATATAAAATTATTTATTGAAATGCTGAAATATTGTCTTTAGATTAATAAAAATATAATAAACGTAAAGGTTCATACTATTAAGCAAAAAAATATTTTATCCTTGGGTACGGCTGCATATGTTTTTTCTTGCTATCTTCCGTCACGCATTTCGCAAAACAAAAAACACGCCTTAGCTGTTTGATCTTCAACACTAAACAACAGCACGGTTTCCTTCTCCTCTCGGCTTTAAGCCTTGAGACCCCACCCTGGAGCGAGCCGAGTTAGGCGCCCGCTGGTAGTGAACTAGAGGTGCGTGTGTTTATTCGGCGACCGCTCTGTCACGTAAGTTACTACTTTAAAATATTATTGTAATTCCCATTTATTTACGTAATATTATTATTTCCCAGTATATCTGTCATATTTACTCACTTTTACGAACAATTTGTAATTTTATGAACGTTGAAATCCTCGAACACTGTTATTTTACACCTCTGTCACGAGGCACCTCTGTCACAAAATAGCTGTGACGGGAGTAGTATAGCTCGTGACGGAGTGGTATTTTTTGTCAGAAACTTTGCCGTAATTGATTTTCACAATAGTTAATTGATATCTTTTGTATTCTATATATTACATTATCAATTATTTTATTCATTTAAGGTATTATCATCAGGGTAATTAAATAATAGCGTTATTTGCGACGGAAAAGCAGTGACGTTGTCGTGAAAAAAGGAAACAGGACCCTGAAAAAGTCGTAGAAGTGAAATGATAAGATTTAGAAAGATACCATGCTTGCAAAAAGCTAGTCAAAGATCTGACACCAAGAGTACACAGACAAATGAAAATAAAATGGCAAGTTAGAAACAAAAAGAGAACAACAGAAAGCTTTGCAGAACGTTCTAATGAATACTCGACTTCCACACCTGTTCCTTTAATTCCTAGATCTCGTTCACTAACTCCAACCTCATCCGCTGCTAGAGCAAGGGGAAGAGAAAAAGTTAGCCGAGACAGATCGAAAATTTATAGGCAAAATATGAAACTTCAAGGCCATGTAAAATTAATTATAGAAAAATACGAAAATACAAGGAAAGACTTCATCGCCAAAAAAATAAAAGAAGACAGCTTATTACATAATATACCCAAACCAAAAAATTAAGATAAATTTAAAAGCGCCGAATAAAGAAGAAAAAAGAAAATACATATAGTATTTTGACAAGTGCCATTAAGGAACATTACAAAAACATTAAAAACAAAAACAAAATGAAACACTGCTCCAAAACAATCCTATCCTTTCCTACAAGACACAACAATTAACCGTTCCGGACTAAAACTTCAACTGTTTCAAGAGACTTTGGTAATAAAAAAATGCTGCACAACAAATATTATTTGCTAGCTTTATTTTTATTAAGTTGCTCTTTATAAAAGTAAAGCTAGGTAGGTAGTTAAGCCCAACCTCAGATTAAAAAGAACCATTGGCTGATATAAATAAACAACATAATAATTAGAGCTCCTACAAAGAGATTTTATGAGACTGTTGTATAACATTGTATCATCTTCATCTTCTGAAGTAGTATTACTACTTCAGAAGATGATCAGCCTCTTCAGCCTCTCGTTAATCAGAAAAAAACCTGTGCACATAAAACCAGGTGCTTCATGTGACCTGTCTGGAGACCCATTATTAATAAAAAATGGTATTATGTCAGTAAAAGTACCCAGTAGAAACTAAGTCGTGTGCACCTACTTAGGAGTTGAAAAAAGTTGTGTGGATGAAGATGGAGATGTTCAGGTGATATTTTATAAAACTGTTGTTGACACTGACAAAATATTTAAATTAGTAAAATCAGATGTATCAGATGTGATGTTTGAAAACTTGATAAAAATGATTACGGTTAAAAGAGGAAGGCGTGTTATAGAAGTATTTGAAAAGTCGAATAAGAGAAAAGAAAAGATTAGTCTGATTTTACGTGCACCAAATAATGATTATACCAAGAAATAATATCTTATGTAGCATTGTAAGAGAAGCCTTATGTTTTGTTATCCTTTTTAAAAACTTTCAAAACCTTAAAGGATTAAGTTTAAATGTTGGCCTATTAATATCTACCATTCTGTCATACTCTAGCACAATTTTGTCCCCCTTGTAATTAAGCATTAAAGCAGCATATGTTCAGTTTATTGAAAACATATACACTAAAATAACGTATTATATTATTATATATTGACCATAAAAGGTAGTAACAGAATTTCAGCTATGTTTATTTCAATTATTTGCAAAATATTTCAAAGTTTGTTGTCTTAATGAGCAAAAATGTGACAGAGTGGTATTAAATGTCATTTTTTATATTATATTTGTAACAAGAATTGGGATAAATCGTGTTCGATAATAATAAATGCTTGTATTCTAGTTATGCCAAGTTAAAAAAAACTGTAAATTTGATTTGACATAATAATTAATAAATATATTAGTTTGTGACAGAGGTGTTTATTTTTTCTAACTATTCCGATAAAACTTAAAATAAATAAAAAGTAAATAACAAAACTTCGATGCACTATACATATCTGAAATCTTCGATAACTGGACAATAATGTAAAAATACATTTTTTTAAAGAATTACACTTTTATTTTTTTTTGAAATCTAAAAATTTATCACTCAGATTGTCGGTAGAAAAGTAGAACGCCCCATATAATACCTAATACATAATTACTTATATCAAAATAACACTTATTTAATAACCGTAGGTAGGTATATCATCAGGTGATGCCAAGATGGTAAAAAAATATAGACAATCAAAAAACTTAAAAGTTAATTTTTAAATAGGCTATAGAAAAAGTTGGATATTGATAGCAACAAAAACAAACAATAATATGAATACATCACTAAATTATTATATATCCGATAATTGATGATCCCGCCTTTTTTTACTCCATTGATTTATGAGAAAAACGACTGGAAGACTGGATAAAAAAAGAGCATATAGAAATCTAGTAAATTTTCAGATTCAATACAAAATGACCTACTTACTATGAAAAGTGGTTGCAACGCAATTCTATCGCTGTTCTTGTTCTTTGGATCTAGCTAACGAACTTCTAAGTAATCTATGTTATGTGTAAACATTCTGAGAAAGCACGACAATGTTCTGAGTGGCTTGATAGAGCCGAATCACGACATATGTTGTGCGGGGCTTTATTTAGAACATGGTGTATTGACATGATGACGTAACTATGGGGTTGGTAGTGAATGACCGTATCCATGTAGTGGAAAATTGACTTTCGTTTAAGTGCTATAAATATATATATATGTAGTAGCTTTAAACAGTGAAGGAATATATCGTGAAGAAACCTACATTATGAAGATACCTACATATAAAGAAAGAAAGAAAACATTTAATTTAACACACACAACATTACAACAACAAAAAAAACACTAAGTAGGTACAACTAAAAGATTAGTAAATAAAAATGAAAAATAACAATAATAATATTATGTAGAAAGTTGTCGCCGTAGTGTCCAGTGCGACAAAAAAGGTTAGTTCTCAGCATTAGTGCTGCCGATTTCTCAGCAGCGCTGGTTTTCAGAACTAACCTTTAGACTTTTACCTAGATAATCAAATAGTATCCTTCCAGGCGAGACAATAGAAAGAAGTTGCTCGACGCACCAAAATGCCTGGAAGAGCTATTGGGCCATGAAGGGTAAATTACCCATGTGCCTGAAACTTAAACTCATGGACATGTGCATTCTTTTCATTCTCACCTACGGTGCTCAAACTTGGTCTTTGACAATCGAGCAAAGGTCCACACTCGCGGTTTGTCAACGAGCGATGAAGCGCAGCATACTGGGCGTAAGGTTATTATACCGCATAAAAACTCAGTACTGCGCTCCAAAACTCAGATAATTGACGTGACTCAAAAAGCTGCCATGCTAAAGTGGGACTAGGCTGGACACGTCTGCCAGCGGAGCTATGGGTGAAAACTACCACCGACTGGGCCCCGGAGGTTAAACGGCCACCAGGCCGGCCTAGAAGACGGTGGAAAGATGAGCTCGATGCCCACAACAAGGAGTGGACCTTAATAGCACAAAACTGAGAGGCGTGGAAGGGAGGGAGAGAGGCCTTTGCCCAGCAGTGGGACAAAGTCGCCTTTTTTTTTTATGGTTGACAGGCTAGTTGTTTGACCACAGCTCACCTGATGTTAAGTGAAGGTGTGGTCGAAGATGGTAAAGCACACCTGGCCTGGAATGGAACTGGCTCTCAAGTGAGGCTGCCGGAACACACCGTTAGATGCTTGGCGGCAGATTTTCAACTTGAGGGTGGTAGCAAGCCAGCCGAGTACTAGAAAGTACCCTACCACCATGCTAAGGTTTCCTCACGATGTTTTCCTTCACCGGCAGCTCAAGCTCATTGTTGGGGTTTGAACCCACGCCCTTCGGCATGCGAACCTACCGCGCTAACCACTGAGCTATCATCGCTACAAAAATAAATAAATAAAAATAATCTTAAAACACTACTACCTACTCCCACGTACATACCTAAGCTCACAACGCTTAAAGCTACAGAAAACACGTTCTAACTTATCACTTTGATCGATACCAAGAACAATCACCACCCGTATCCGAACAATTCATAATCGTGTCACTCATTCGAATCGCCGCGGTGCACTAAAAGAAGAAATATTGACAATTTATTTTTATACTCTGCATTTTAACATACTTAGTCATTTTGGTTTTATTACATACGTATATACATACGGCGTGCGGTGTACCTATGTATTTTAATTGTATTTAAATTGTGTTGGAACGCAAAGGTTACTGCATTTTTAGCACCGTGAAAAACGTATCTGTATAATCAAAGTACTTAATCATTTAATTTATTCGCTGTTGGTAAATATGATCATAGCGGGCAATAGGTAGAAAACATGCTAGGGGTATGCAACCTAAAATGATATTGATATTAACATGATATTGCATGTATCAACTTTACACTTAACATCCTAGTATGTGAAGTCTAGGGTAGGTACTTACTCAACTACCTAATTATTACACTTTATATACCAAGATAAGTTTTTTTAATGTACTATAGGTATTAAGGGTCACATGTAACAAGATTAAATTAATAAAACATAAGTGGGTTAAAACCTCAACAATGAGCTTAAGCTGCCGGTGAAAGAAAACATCGCCGTGAGGAAACCATAGCGCGGTGGTAGAGTCTAGTAGGTAGTAGTAGGTAGTCTAGTCTAGTCTACCTACTCCACTGGCTAGCTCCTAACCATCTAACGGTGTGTTCCGGCAGCCTAACTTAAGAGCTATTCCAGGCTAGGTGTGCTAACCATCTTCGACCACACCGTCACTTAACATAAGGTGAGCTGTGGTCAAACATTTAGCCTGGCAATCAAAAATCTTTTCTAGTTAACAGGGTGTGGTCAACCGCGAACATATTTTGAATAAAAAAATCTTGGAATTTATATTGAAACATTTATTGTAGACAAACGACAACTACAAGCATTTATTGTAGTAGGGTAACCAAGCACGTATTCATTTACTCTTATTTTATGTCTCGATAGGTATCTGATTGCTAGAATAAACTAGTTCCACCTGTATAGGTATGAAAACGATTTGCTTAACTGAAATAAATATTAAATATTTTGTTTAAATATTTTAAAAGTCAACTGGCATACAAAGCGTCATACTGTGAACTTTTAAAAAAACGAGGGTAATTATACTGCATTTTTCACACTAACCAAAAATGTAATGAGTTTTTATCTTACGATCAAATTAAAAAATCATGCAAATTTTAGGCAGTTGCAACCATTTAAAAGATCCAAATGCTTTTGAACCGATTAACACAAAAAAGGTTAAATAATGTATACCTATATATTAATTTATAATAACCGCAACTGCAATGTTTCGGTAAACCGATTTTATTTAAAAAAAAGTGTAAATGCAGTGCGTAAGCTTTGAGTGCTCTATGCTGAAAGAGAGTAATTATATCTACTCGTTATTATAAACTACTTTTACTATGGCACAACTCTGAACCGCGATATAAATCAGGTATTCTATACATTTGATTTACGCTCAACGGAGCATAGTAAAAATTGTTCCTAATTCATAATGAACTCCAATCGACATAGACTTTAAGATAATTACCTCAATTAAAAATTATCTTTAGCATTGCACTTAATACTTTGGCATTCTTTAAAATTGTTTATAAAAAGTAACTTTTCTACTATGCTTTCTAGTAAGTGTCAACCATCTACCTACTTTTGAGCACTACGCTATCTACGATCCATAGAATTTGAAAATCTGCCGCCAAGCACCTAACGGTATGTGCTAGTAGTCTTACTTGAGAGCCATTTCCTAAACCAGACGAGTTGTGTCTCTTTATTCTCCTTATCACTTAACATCTGGTAAGTTGTATCAAAACCTAGACTAGGTTTTAATAACTATTGGAAAAAAACCTTTTCTACTTTGTAACGACGATAGCGCAGTGGTTAACGCGGTCGATTCATACGCTAAAAAGCGTGCGTTCCAGCCCCAAGAATGAGCTTGAGTTGCCGGTGAACTTAAAACCTCGTGAGTAAACCATAGCATAATGGTAGGATACTTTTTAATAGCTGGCTTTTTAACGGTGTGTTTCAGCAGCCTCACTTGAGAGCCAATCACATTCCAGGTTAAACGTGCCTACCATCTTTGATCATACCGTCACTTAAAATCAAGTGAGCTATGGTCAAACACTGATCCTGCCACCCATAAAAAAATAACGTTTTCAACCTTGCACCAAAATTTCACATGAGTTTTTCCCCTTTTCTACGAGCTTTTATCCAAGTCTCTACCTGCCAGTACCTACTACCTGCGTCTACGTAATCGGAATAACAAAACGCTTTTTATTAAGGGACATATTTTTCCAACAGCTAAAAGGAAAACGTTTGACACGAATGAAGCAATTTAGATGCGGAGATACGACTATGATATGCCTATCCTGTGGCACTGTGCTACAGATGAAACATTTGCAACAATGTATGAAGGTATAAAAATAGATATTTCACGACGGAATGTAAATATAAAAGGGCTTAACTATACCTAGAGACTGTTAATGTGTCACAAAAAAAAACAACAAAAATTGTATTTTGTTTTTTCTGTTTATGCGCTTGTTTTCTGTACTGTTTTTAGTTAATAAAAAATTTGCAAAATGTACATATTGCGAAGTCAGTGTAATATAGTAGATATAGTATTCTTTTAATGGGTTTAAGTATGTCTTGATGAAACTGAGTGAAATAGGTCTTAGTCGTAGTCAAAGTCATATAAAGTAAGCCACGATCAAGTTCAGTCCATGCCCTTACAAAATTAGTGACGTAAACGTTATTAGAAGGTTTTTCTATGGAATTTTGGATTCGATACAAACACAAAACTCGTACTTTAGCTGTACTTTAGGTACGATTGAAATACACTATTCTTGCATATACTAGTAGTACATACCTCGAAACAGAAGTTATGGAAAACAGTACAATGTAGTGCAATTATTTTTAGCGTTTCCGATGAAATTCTATTTCTATGACAGCCCTGTTGTTTCATTGATAATATGACTGCTCCAAGAGCTGAAAGGCGTGGGTTCGATTCCCACCCAGGACAAGCATTTTGTGATATAAACAAATGTTCATTCTGTATCTGGGTGTACTATATGTATGTATTTACAAAAAAGATTTGCTTATTTTGGGGTCAGATGGCGATGTGTGAAATGTACCTACAATGATATTTTTAAAAAAAATTACAGAAATAAAAATCAAAAAATGTTCAATATGCAAAGATAGATAACAACAGAACTGAGCTGCTAAATAAAGTTCAAGATTAAATAAAAAAGACAAAAAATATAGGTGTGTAGGTACCTACCTATTGAACTTTTAGTGTGAAAAAACTCAAACGTAAAGTCACTTAAACCTCATACCTAAACTTATTTTGTAAAGTGTAGGTACCTGTTTATTTATTTAATTTGGTTTATTTCATTCAGTATGCAACAAAATAATAATATAAATTTATGACCAAAACTGGCGTTTAAGCGTATTTATGAGTTCTTAATGATCCCATACCCTAATTATGCGCAGGTTAATATTATATTATATTTTTTGTATTTTAAGTCAAGACATTTACAGATAGCTTATTAAGGATAAAGTGTGCATAGTAAAGATGTTTAATTTTATTTAAACATTTCCATAGGAATTAGGTATAAACACTCGACACATTTTAATAAAACTCTCAACCCTTCAAAGGGTGGAATTTCCCGCATCGCCGCAGAAATGCTGCCATTAAAAGGGTCTTAGACTAGTCCGGGTTTAGTTCCCTCCAAGGAACTCAGTATAGAGAATTTCTCAGTATTACAGCTTACGCAAAACTGTTTGCACTGTATAACAACTATATAATAAATTTATTTATTTAATATATATATACATATTTTTTTTTATGTAAAAGTAATGAGACGATCAAGGCGCTCTCCTGATGTTAAGAGATAACGCCTGTCCATGACCATTGCAGCGATACACAGAACTTTGAGTAACAAAACAACGTCCAGGGTATCGCTGCTTTGGCGCTCATTACTTTGAGACTAGATGGTTGGTCTCCACAGCCCAGTAATTTCGCTAGCTGCAGTACCCTTCAAACCGGAACACAGTAATGTTTGCACACTACTGCTTGGCGGCAGAATATCTGGTACTGCGGTGGTACCTACCTAGACGACCTCCTGCTAAGGAAATCTACCACCAAGTAATATATATAGGTACCTATTATTTATTTTTGTAGCGATTATTGCTTAGTGGTTAGCGTGGTCGCTTCACATACCGAAGGGCGTGGGTTTAAGCACCAACAATGAGTTTGAGCTGCCAGTGAAGGTAATCATTGTGAGGAAAGGATGATGGCATTGAGTTTTATAGTAGGCAAGTACCTACCTACTCTACTGGTGGTTCTGATGGTAGCTGACTAGCTACCACCCTCAACTTGAAAGTCCGCCACCAAGCCCTTAACGGTGTTCCAGCAACCTCACTTGAAAGCTAATTCCATTCCAGGCTAGATGTGCTTTACCATCTTCGACCACACTGTCACTTAAAATCAGGTGAGCTGTGTTCACAAACACCTAACATGTCAACCATAAAAAGTAGTAGTTATAAGTAGTTTTTTAACTATTCTATTTTACTATTTGTAATAACATTATGTGTTTTTGCTATTTATAACAATTCTTGTGACTTATTAAATCTGTGACGTGGATACGCATTGAAGTATGCGTGTAATGCCCGCATTTATGTGCCAATGTGTGCGTCACCTGCAAACCACATTCGGTTAGATATTATCAACTGTCAGATACTGCCACTACGGCTCCAAGGTATTGCCAAAAACAAAGAGCCGGGCAGACGGGGGTCGAGGGTAGCAGTGGGGGATGGTAGTAATAGTTTTACGATCCGATGTGCCGAGTGCTCATGCGCGGTGCAGGTCTCGTCTGCTATTTGCATCAGATTATCGACGGATGGATGTCCGGCGTTCGTACGCAGGTGTGTATGTACCTACCTTTATGTCCATGTTGATGCCAGACTTGAGTAGGTACATGGGTTAAACTCCGTCTGGTGGGCATCCTAGCTCTACTACATTGGACACTGACATATTATTAGCTATATTGGCATCTGTTCGTTTTGTTTGTGACATATATATAGTGGAATATGACTTGTTATCTATATTTATATAATATTTTTATTTGTTAAATGCTTAGTAGATACCTATTATGTTTGTTTATTCCTGTTTCACGTAGCTACGGAATTATAGATTGATATAATTTTTGACAATGTAGACTGCTTATGTTGACATGAATGTGTACCTATGTGTGATGTTTGACTCACTGTTAATTCAATTGGTAGAATATCTGTTTCAAGAGCTGTAGGGCGTGTGTTCGATTCCCACCAATACAAACATACATGACTATTTATGGGTAGGTATTATATTTCCATCTCTAGTAGAGAAATCCGCAGAGCTGAGCACAGAGTATATATAATTGTATGTAAAATTGAGAGCGTATTATTTGCCGATGGTATTTTTTAGGTATATCTGCAGACACAAATAATTTTGTGTACCTACCTATACCTATAATATATTAGATTACAAACAGCGAGGTAGGTAAGTACCTACTTATGTATCTTTAATAGTTTTTGGCAATATTACCTACTTAAGTAATTTTTTATGGAAACCAAATCCTCCATTCTTACAGCCCTGTGGTTCATTGGTATTTGGTTTGGGTGTACCTACTGTATGTATTATAAGTATGTATTTACAAAAAAAAAAGTATTTAAGTATTCTATCAGTTAATCTGTCTTCCATAGCTCAAGCTCTGCTTAGTTTGGGGTCAGATGGCGCTGTATGTAATGTCCTATGATATTTATTTCAATTTTAAATCAAAATAACTAGGTATAAAGAATTATTACATCTTTAAATAACTGGCGTAATTGCATTCCGTTTAGGTACATTGATGTGTTATACCATCAGCTACTAAACGCCAAACAAACTGTAGTCAAATAAAAAAAGTATTGAAAACTCGTAGGTAATCATGTCTAGCACGCACTAAAGTAAGGCCAATAAAAAGTATTTCTTAAGCATATAAATTAATAATTCCTAATAATTGAAAAGTATCACTTCTTTGACTTGTAGCAATTGAATTGATTATGAGTTATTGGCTATTGTAGTACAACCATCGAGAGGAATTTAATTGAGTTTAATCAATACAATTATGTGCGGTTTACTTGGGTACCTATCTACCTATTATGAGAAGGAATGCTGTGTTAAGTTTTTTCGTGGTTTTATCAACCAATTAAAGAACATAAATAATTGTATGCAAAAAATGCTATAGACACATATGATAGGTTAACTAGCCAGGCACGATAAATACTTAAAGTTAAAACAATTTAAGATTTTATGAAGCAATTACTTTTCCATTTGCGACTATTGAAAGAGTATTTATGTCTGTATTTATCACTAACTGGTTTCACCCACGTAGTTCCCGGTTCCGTAGGAATACGGGGATAAAAAGTAGTCTATGTCACCCGGGGATAGTGTAGCATCCCAACGGGGAAAGAATTTTTGAAATCGATCTAGTAGTTTCGGAGCCTATTCAATACAAACAAACAAACGATCAAATCTTTCCTCTTTATAATAGTACCTTCTGCCAGCTCGCCCCGGCTCCGCACGGGAAAACGAAACTCGGTTAACAATATAAATATAGCCTATGTCACTTACTGATAATGTAGCATTCTAATGATGAAAGAATTATTCATATCGGTCCAATAATTTCAGAGCCTTTTTTTTCTTTTTTTTTATGTAAAAAGTAATGAGACGAACGAGACGCTCTCCTGATGGTATGAGATAATGCCTGTCCATAACCATTGCAGAGATACACAGAACATTGAGTAATAAAACAACGTCCAGGGCATCACTGCCTTGGCGCTCATTACTTTGAAACTTTGATGGTTAGTCTCAACAGCCCAGTAATTTCGCTAGCTGCAGTACCCTTCGAACCGGAACACAGTAATGTTTACACACTACTGCTTAGCGGCAGAATAACTGGTACTGCGGCGGTACCTACCTAGACAACCTCCTGCTAAGGAGATCTACCACCAAGTAAATGCCTATTCAATATAAACAATCAAACAATCAAATCTTTCCTATTTATAATAGTATAGATAGATAGATAGATTACCTAGTTCGTACATTAACTAATCCCGTCGTCATCGTTCATCGTGAGTAATCCCGCATAAGGAAAACAAAAATGTGTCAAAACCACGTCAGTTTCCATAGTATTAACTAGATACATCAGCACAGGTTCAAGGCAAATGACATAGCAAGAGAGAAACAAATAGGTACACCTACATTATGCCCAGCAGTGGGATAAGGATGGCACAGATGACAATGACACCAATAAAGCTATTTTTACTCGACAAATAATCACTATGTTCATTTTACTTGAAACAGGACGAATAAAGTTTCAACATACTGCAACATTGTATTCGATGCATTTGCATTTAAAATGTCGGATAAAGTAGTGTCATTGAACGCCACATCTTTATGATAGCCATTCTGCGTTGTTTTAAAGAGATTGTTTATTTTCAGACTTGTTTCTGTAGTAAAATTTCATTTTGCTTTAAAATTCTGTTGTACAAAATATGTTTCACACCTATATTACAAATAAATAAAAACATTTCATTGTGTTGTTTGTAATTATTTCGACTAAACTCTGTCTAGGAACTATAGGAACTAACCTACATACCTAGACATCTATTCTGACTTCACGTGAATATGGATTTTGCTAGGACTAGATTTACGATTTAAAAAAAAAGTTATTATTGAAATATTTTATAGTATATTTCATTTGTGAAATGTTTCAGATTATATTTACCTATCACATTTTTTTTCCTTCTAATGATGTATCTGTTTGTTGTTAGATACCTCATTGTTATTACAATCTAGCCTAGTTGAGACTAATAAGTAAATTTAATATAACTTAAATTGCTAAGTAGAGTATAATCGAAGAATGCGTCCATCGACACTTTTCTTACTGTCTCTATTAAGGGGAAGACACTTTGTTCATGTGTGTATAATATGTAGTAGGTACTCACTGCACTGACATTACTAACTTAATACACTAACTCAAAAGGTTTTGTCCTTTTTAGTCTTCTTACTATATCCGTGTTGTACCTATCACAACAACAAAAAATTACTTTTTTATATTTTCTCTTTTTGATAGGTAGGTACTCATTTGACATGACAATTTATTATAGCAAATATTCAGTTAGGTACCAAAATTATAACTATTATTACATTTACTGCTAAAACTTTAATTATAATATCTACATAGTTTTCATTTAAGATAGGTATGTATGTTTCAGTGCATAAATAATGAAATTGTATTCTAATCTAAAATAAAAAAAAAGCAAATGTAAAAAACTTGAATAAGTATTACTTTTTACATTACTTAGGTAGGTATATATAAAAGTCTTGTTAAGCATCATGTGCCTAGCTACTATATAGGTAGTTATGTATACCTAATAAAGATCAAAAGTCCTTTTAAGTTTTTCTTATTATGTACTTCCTGGTGATACTGTCGGTTACTTTGTAAGCTAAATGTTTGTAATCTTTAAGTTATACGCTAAATTAATATTTAAATATTTCTGTAACATCCTCATCACATAACACTAATGAGTAGGTGCCTATTTTATGATTTTATAGGTAGTAGGTATAATAAGTTATTGTAAGTTGTACTTGCTTAAAAAATATCAGTAGGTACATTCGTAAGGACTGAAATTCAAGTAGATCTTATAAAGAAATACCTACCTAAGAAATACCTATAGGTACTATAAAATAAGCATTTCCTTAAATGGATGTATGTAGGTACTTGCCATATACTTATTATAGAAACTTTAGTGTTATTGATTGCATATTAATGTATATTATACATAGGTATATATAAATATATATCGCAGGACATTAGACACAGCGCCATTTGACCCCAAACTAAGCAAAACTTGTACCTACCCTACTATGGTAGTCAGGTTACTGATAGAATACTTAAATACTTTTTTTTTGTAAATACATACTTATAATAAATACATTGTACCTATATTTTTACTGTTACATACAAACCATTTTATTCCACTCATTAATGGTTGTTTTATATTTGCAGGCAATATTTGACACCAGCCCATCTGATATTAAGGAACGGTGTGGCTTAAAATGCTGAACACACTGAAGCTGGAATGGAACCTATCTCTCAAGTGAAGCTGTCGAACACATCATCCGCTGGATGACAGATTTTCAACTTGCAGAAAGTGGCTAGCCTTAAAATCTTACACACTTCGGTTTGCAATTCGACCACGCTAGCCTAGCGTTTAGCGCGGCAAGGTATAAGACATCTAAGCTAGATATTACAATCGCAACAATATGGTACACAAAAACCCTCATAATCCACTGTACACATGTTCCCCACTCTTTTTTGTCCACAAAATACACTCAAATCGTCAAAGATATCTGTTATCAAAGTACTTAAGTGACTGTTAATTCTTAACATTTCACATAATTTCTTACTGAGCTCAAAGAAATATAAAACAAAATTAACATCTCCCGAGACAACAAGTACGGTATAGAGCGAACAACACTTTGTTTATATCCAAACTTTGAAGGACGACAAAGTTGGAATATTTACATGCAATTTGCATAAAAATAGCCACCCTCAATGGCACAATGGCAGGACAAAAATAGGTAGCAGAGCAATCTCTACTTTCTAAATTATTCTTTTATACTTTGACGCAGGGCTGAAAAAAATAATGCTCTTTATTGTACCATTTTAAAACAACATTGCTAGTTACATGCCATGGATTTACTTACTTTGAAAAAGCTTATTAAAAAATGCTTATGGAAAAAGTTGATTATAAAATAAAATGATTTTATCTATGACAAAGACTCTCTAGTGTTTAGTACCTATTGTTTATTGTATAGTGACAATTTTTAAGTTATTTACAAATTGTTATTCTAATTTTGTTGTTGATATTTTATTTTGGTTTTTTTTTTTAAACTTGACTTTTATAAGTGTACACTGGTGTACACTTAGGTATATAACTATATATCTATTGAAAAAAGTTATTAATTTAATTGAAATAAATGATGTAGGTACTTTCACGTACCCATTATTCATCAGGATCTGTTTATCCATTTAAATGTAACAAGTAATAACAAATTAGGAACATTTTAAATTAATAGAAAAAATAAAAAAAACAACAACAACAACATTAAAACATTTAAAATTAACAACAACACACATAAACACAACATTTAAAACATAACAACATTTGAAACATTTTAAATAGAAAATGTGATAAATTGTCCAAAAGAGTACAGCGCTATAAGATAGCACATGCATTATATTATAGACAACTGTATAGGTAGGTATTTAGGCGATCCACTTGAGTCATAGCCACCTTCTTATTGCATAAAATGACATAGCTATATGTACTATATTGTAGATATTTGTCACTGCGTAAAATGTATAAACTGATATGGCAGAGACTGTTTCAATGTGAACCTTCACGATTTCTTGATTACTCGTTGGGTGGCTTCAATATAATGATAAGTTTAAGTACCTATCGCTTTATAAAAATAATTAAAGGTGCTCTTACACTGTGTAACCGCTGAATAAGAAAATAGAGGTGGTATAATTTATTCAGTAACTATTACGAGCGCAATAAACAAGTTTTTAAAGGTATTCCGAAGTTATCTTTAGTGTATTTCCGCTTACAAATCTTTTCGGTTACAACAATAACGAGGATGTAACTTGAAATTATTTTAAATCTTTATCCACTAAAATTTAAATAAATTAAAATAACTATCGGCATTTAACCTGGAACAACTCTGAACATATATCTAAAATATGCTTAAAATTCAAGACTAAAATTTAAATAAATTAAGAATTAAGTTAAAATAACTATCAATCAGTAGGTACTTAAATCTTCCTATCGTTTTCATGACCAGTTGCCGACATTTGTTACGTCTTTACATGAGGCGTCATCAGGACGTGTTGATAGTAGTTTGAGCGGTTGGCAGAGAAAATCTAGCCAAGCCAAACCAAGCTCCAAGTCAAGCAACGATGTGTAGGATGGAACACGTTTACCTAACTGAAAGAAGCATGTTTACTCTTGATTTATAAACATCTTTACTTTCGGAACCACTAAGTTACTCTGAGAAGAAAAAACGAGACAAACTCCAGGTTCTGGATTAGCCCTAAATATGAAATGGGCAAGGCCATAGTCTACCTGGTCAAGTGCGGGTTGTCGAACTTTACACATCGCTGAAAAGTTGAAGCAGCCTTATTGGAAGTTCGCATGATTTACAGTCTGAAGTCCAGTCCTCTACCTATCCTAATGATATCTCTCAAGATTAGATACTTAGGTATAGTTGATATTTTTTTACAATCACATTTTAGATTATGCATTAAAAAAATAAAAAATCTACATTTTATACTTTGCTGTTTTTTATATTTCTCTGTTTTAGCTAGTGTTAGTTTCTGTGTGACAAGTTACTCGCGTCATGTAAATACACCTTTAGATACCTACTTCTAATATATATTCGTTTATACTTATTACAAATGACATGTGTAATGGTGTGACATTACTACAATTAGTTGATTCAAAACATTAAATATGTATGAGGATTTATCGGGTATTCAATTTAAATTTATTTAATTAATTGAATACAATTGTGTTTTGGTCTAATTGATTTTACATATTCAGTTTGGTTGTACGTACGCGTTCTGTATTATGGAAATGTGTAGCTATTGTACATGCTATTGTAGATATGCATCAGTATTGTAAATTAGTGGTGGACAATTATTATTTTTTAAGAATTTGTTGTTGAACAAATTTACATAAATAAAAAAGGTTTTTTTATTTATTTAATATATTCACTCTACAGACACCGAAGTTCGTGACCTTTGTCAACTTGTAAATTACATTTTTTTTTTAACTTTGTATACAATATACAGGTAGAGGGACGCCAGTTCAATTAATCTTAATCTGAGGTTAAACTACTAATTTGTGTGTATACCGTGAGCAAACCCGCGACCCGCAAGCAGCACCCGATCACAAGTATGACACATAACAATGAGTACAAAAGGTTTCACTGATTTTGATTAGGCAAACATAACTTAACTATATTTTAAAAGTAAAAACGAACAAGGCGCTCTCCTGATAATAAGAAATAACGCATGTCCATTACCATTGCAGCGATACACAGAACTTTGAGTATTATGGTAAAACAAGCAAAGCAGCAATGTCTTGAACTTTTCCAAGGCTCGGCGCATCACTTTGATGGTTAGTCTCAACAGCCCTGCATTTCGCTAGCCGCTGTACCCTTCAATTAATATTGCTTGGCAGGTAGAATATCTAGTACTTACTGCGGTGGTAGGTACCTACCTAGACGACCTTCTGCTAAGGAAATATACCACAAAGTAAAAGTACCTAGTAGTGTTTTTTTAATAAACAATCAACCAGCTACATATCTCGTATAGTGACTTGAAACTCAATCTAAAACGCAAATGAGACTGTTGAGATTTGATAACTATCGACAGGACGAAGCGGCCGTTGTTATGCTAATAAGGAGAAACTACATTTCAAACTATTACTTAATCTGTGTATTAAGTACAACGAAGTCACCGTGAAACTACTAATTAAACTGTAGTCAAAGTAAGTGGAAGTCTCATAGGAACTGCTACTTGAACTGTGGCTTGTACGTGTTTAAGGTTGAGGGAGGAACTGGTTCTCGGAATACATATAGGTACCTACAATTTCAATCGAGTGATTGGAAATGGAGTCGAGCGATGTAGATCTTGAGAACTGATTGGCTAAATGGAATTGTGTTGGTGGATGCGTATACTTTACAAAAAAGTTTAAGTTTGAACGCCAACTCGACTTGTATAAAGTGACTTTGCAACTGAAGATGAAGCACTTAAAAGGTAATGGTTTTTGTACATTATAAGCAGAACTTACTGCGACCATTCGTTTTGTCTTAAGCGCAATGGAAGCGTGCTGGGCCCATAACCTATAAATGTTACGGCAGAATCACAGACTAAAACTTTATTCATAGATCAACAGAGTATTAAAAAACCCTTAGGTATTCTGTAACATTTAACATACTATTATCACTAAAAAAAACTAGGTTTAATCGAGCTAGTTACTGAAACGTTGAAAATGTACATGTCTAAAAGTTCTTAGAAATTCTCGAAGAAATGTGAACACGGACTTGAACTCAGTCTTCTCCTTATAAGAAAACACCCGCGCTCAAATGTTGAGACAGTTTATAAAAAACTGATCCGGAAAACGTTGATAAAAAAACTACCTACTTAAACCTTTAGACAACTAGGTACCTACTGAAATAAAAAAACAACTTAAAATATGTTAATTCCTTATTCACCATATACTGACTGGGTCGATATAAGTTGATAGTATTTGATATTTTATTAAAAATAAACTATCATACAAAATGAGGACCGTTCGACAGGTTTCAAAGACAGACGGTCTTTCAAACGGCCAAACCCCATTTATACTTGTCTTTTTTCAACTGGAAACCAGAGATTGAATGACATTTTTATGCAAATAACTCGGCGCCCAATGTCTATCTAGAGCTAAGTGAGGGCGCTACCATAGTGTTGTCTTCACTAAACTGACATCTTTCTATTCAACATTTTAGTTCCATTATTTTAGATATCTCGACAGATATTATGGTCACACGATACAAAAGTATAGAGAACCAATAACAATAACCCTTTCCAATGTCACTAAAAAATTGTTTCCAAACTGTTTCGAATGTCGTTTTGTTGTGATAATTTTGTGAAAGTTTATTTTTTCTATTGGTATTCGGGAGTTTTTTTTTAGATATTATTAAATATAGAACAGTGAAATAGTAAGACTCATTTGAACAAAAATAAAAATAAACAATTTGAAAATTTTGACTATCCTGATATGCTTCAAGAGCTGTAGAACGTTAGTTTGATTAATTCAATTCAAGACACACATATTTATCACATGCGTGTTTTGTAGCGATGATAGCTCAGTGGTTAGCGCGGTAGGTTCACATACCGAATGGCGTGGCTATAAATACTAACAATGAGCTTGAGCTGCCGGTGAAGGAAAACATCGTGAGGAAACCATAGCACGAAAGTACCCTAGCACCATGCTATGGTTTCCTCACGATGTTTTTCTTCACCGGCAGCTCAAGCTCATTGTTAGGGTTTGAACCCACGCCCTTCGGCATACGAATCTACCGCGCTAACCACTGAGCTATCATCGCTACAAAATAAGATTGCTTAGGTAGGTACATCATCGGTTTCCATTAGAAGTAGTTAAAAAAAGTTTAAAAAAAATCCAAGCTGTAACTAGTGCCCAATAAATCTTTCACGTTGTTAAGGAAAACAATAGCTATCAAACCGTGATAAATATATGCAGTAACTAGAATTCGTAACATAAAGTAACATAATTATTACGCCAATAGGTCTCGAACTTGGCCTGTAACCACTAAAGCGATAACAACACCGAGGTTACTGCACCTTTGTTATCAGAACTCTAATCACTTGTGCCTTGATGCATATGCAACAAACTTGCTAAAACAGTAATGGGCGTATGTGCTAACAATGGTTACAACTAAGAAAATGCCCAAAGAAGTTGCAAATTACATGAAACAAAACTCAAACTTGGTATAAAAAGGCAGCTAGGTAACACGTGACTATTAATAAATAAATAAATTACATGACACGAAAATGGATAAGTAAGATAGTCAAATCAATAGACAGTGAAACCATTTTGGAAGGCTTTCGGTGACTGATCTAAACTCAATAGAAATATTTATAATCTGTCTAATGCACTAAGTAGGTACAATGAAAAAAAATATAATTTTTCAGTTTTAGTTTATTTATGTCCAGTAAAAAAATTTGTTGAAACAAAAAAAATAATTGTTATTATTCTTTATCAGTAAGAGAAGTGCTAATGGACGCATTCTTCGTTTATACTCTACTTAGCAATTAAAGTTATATTAAAATTACTTATTAGTCACAACTAGGCTAGATTGTAATAACGATGCGGTTAACATCAAACAGATACATCATTAGAAGGAAAAAAATGTATATTATTCTTAGTAAGTTTAGTGAGTTCTCTTAACTAGGGCCCCCAATTTATAATAACCGACAAATATTGGAAATCAAAGGCATAAGTACCTACCTATAGTTTTACAACTTGAAAGTACCAAACCCAGCAGTTTCCAAAAACAGGACTGATTCAGAAGTTACCTATAGCTGCTGTGTATATATTTCATTAAAAAACTTCACAATTGTGAGATGAAAATGTTATTAAATAAATGGAAATAAAACAAATCTCTATATTTAATATGTAACTAAGTAAAACGAAATCAATCAACGTGTGCTATATTGATAGAAAACTAACTCAATAAGCGTTTTAAATTATAATCTACTATATAAGGAACCGATAAAAAAAGAACAGATTTAATTAATTTACTATTTCTCTTAGCGCACTATAAAATAAAATCACTAATAAGCGCTCCATTTAAACACTCAATCAACAAATCGAAGTCAAGCCATCGAATCACTAAGCAATGACTGAACTAATCAGCTGTTAGTCTAAATCAGAGAGGTTATCTCGAAAACCGGTTCGAGAGTCGAGACTCGACTCAGTCTTTCACAGTCAAGAGACTTGGAACCACGCGCCATGCATACACAAATGTACCCATACATAGAACTAGTTAAGAGTAGCTAGGTAACTCACGTGGTAAGCAACAAGTCTCGTACGGGAATCACTTTTAGAATAGTCCTTCCGCGTGACACTATATCGCTCGTGTCTAGTCGCGAATGCTGACTGATTTTTTTCTCCGGTAACGGCCCATTAAACTCGTAGATTTCCATCTCGCTCTCAGCCCCGATAGCGTTGAGATGCGAGACAAAGAAAGGCTGTGGTTTATAGGTTGTTGATGGAATTGGTATCCGTTCGTAGTGGTGTGTTGCATATTTTTATAAGACGTAGCTTTGGTGGGGAGAATGTGACAGGTAAAAAAGCTTTCGTTTTTTTGTAATAGTAATTACATCCATATACATACTTTTAGTATTTTTATGTTTAATGGAGTTGCTTGTATTATCTACTGATAATAAGTGTTTACGTTGGACGATTCAATTTAAATTCCGCACTTTGATATTGTAAAAAAATCTGAGTAGTTTTGTGTGTTGTTTGTATCATATATCAAATACACTTACCAAATTTTTTTTCTATTATATCAGCTTTGACAAATTTTGCTCTACACGTGTAGCACCTCGTAGCGTCCTTCGTAGCACACGTAGATAAAAACCACAAACTAGTCATAATTGTTTACTCAACAATAACATTCATAACGTCTCAACAAGGTTACGTCTCACGGAAATATAACCAAAGATGTTTAGGAAATATAGGCGTCGCCCCGAGCGCAGAGAACAGCTACTATCGGAGAAAAAAGTGCAACATCAATACTTAAACTTTATGTAAATGTAATAAGAGCTAAAACGGTATGAAGATTTCGGCTGCACGTGCTTCCCCGACCGTACATCTTATTTTATATCGGCTCAGCCAGCATTGGAGAGCAGAACATCAAACGACGTTATAGCCCCCAGACGTGTCGACCGCTCCGACTGAGGGAAAGAGACGGCACCATCCCTAAAGAAAGGAGGAGAGATATTTTTGCAGTTCCAATACATTTATTATTCGCTACACAAACAAACATTTGGATCGAATATAGGAGATCAACTTTTTGCTGAGATCAAAGTTTTGTCGTAACTGTAGTTTACGCTCGCTTGGCGCTGAGTAAATGCCTATACATATTCTGTTGATAGTTTTCTTGAAGACAGTCTACAGATAGCTTCGTAGCGACGTCTACTAGTGCTACGATGTTCGTAGACAATTTGTTTTGAATATTATTTACAGAATCGAAATACTGCAGTTTCGTAGTGGGTATTTGAAACAACTTTAGCATAATAGTATTGGAACTTCTTAGCTTTAATAACAGTAGTGAACAATGTTAAATTATCGTATTATACGGATAATATGTGTTATGTGTTTAAACTTAACTTAAACCATGCTTAAATTTAATCTAGCCTCAGATAATATAATTTTTTTCATAATAAGATAATAAAATTTGATGAAAGTCATTACAAAATTCGTTTTTCCTTATAAACTTATTTAAAAAAATTGGATAGCATATGGTTATTTTATAAAAAGGATGGTTTGAAGTAACAAACGCAATTTAGCGCTGAGCGAGATGTACACTTTAAAAATAAAGATTACTACTATCTTAGATGTTTACAAAACGAGTCCCGCGCTTTAGCTAATAAAAACATTCATTTTTTATCACGTAGGTATATCAGTTATGTTATGAAATGCCAAACACTTGTATAAAAAAAGAACAAAAAACAAGGAAACCTGTTCCATTGTCTTCAACACCCACTCTCGTAATCACTTTCCTAAAAAAATAAATTCACACACGGACAAATTGGGGGGTTGAACCGTTTATCAGATAATGTAATTACCTTCCCGGGACACCTCGGCTCACTCTCCGTAATTGAGAGCCGGGCCTGCTCGCTATTAGGCAAATCGAATCTGCCCCCCTTCTCAGAATGTGGGAGAGCGAGGTGACAATAGTTTGGTCATTTCTAGGAAATCAGTCTGCTCGTATCTGATGAAACTGGTAGACAATTGCTTAGGCAAATTGGAATAACACCATAGATAGGGATAGATAGGGATAGGGATAGGGATAGCGATATTATTATGCGCTAACTCAATTTCTTTTTCGAAATACTTTCATAAATTAAAAAAACGGTGAAATAGAGACCATGAAGAAATAACTGAACTTAACTTTTAATTTTTATACATAGGTACATAACGTAAATTAATATAGCTTTCCCTTGAATTACGACAGCCAAATTATATAAGTAGGTACCGTAAAAAATATTGTATCTATATGTAATGACATTACATACACTCACTTTCTTACTAGTAAGGGATCTTAATAAAATCAGAGTGCACTGATTATTCCTAGTAATAATAAATGTCCTAGGATATTTCACACAGTGCCATCTAGCCCCAAAGTAAACAAAGCTTGTACTATGGGAACCTGATATCTGAATGAATACTCAGATACTTTTGTTTGTAAATTAAAACTTACAGTCACAGAACAAACATTTATTGTCACACAAATGTTTGTCCTAAGTAGAAATCGAATTCACGCCCTACAGAAACAAATACACTACGAAATGAGCAAACAGTGCATTGATGAATGATGATCAATGAATGATTGTGAATATCTGTAAAAAAAACAATAAATTACATAATTTGTCCAATATTTCAAAAATGTATGCCAACTATCAAAATTTACACTAACAGCATTGCATAAGTAATTGGTACCTACCCTACTAACCAACAAAACTGCCTTACGATTAAGTTTACATTAATGTGCAATGAGTTAATATTAAACATAATCTTTTATTTATCCTTTCCTTAGTAATATAGGTCAATGATTGTACCTACTGCAGTTTTAGTAATAGTAACGTGCTGTAGATTCTTCTGTTTGACAATCTCGTAAACTTTTCAACTCATGGTATCCCTACATCCCTGGATATGTGAACGAGCTCTTGGCTCAGCACCAAGGATTCAATTTACGTTCAACGTAAATAAAACGAGAACGCGTTGCGCACTATAGATATTTGGATTTACCGTACGCTTTGGTAAGAGAGGTTTGGCTATTTTAAGCGAAAGGAATGATGCATTCCCCTACATCACACTTGATAATCCACGTTTTTCTTTCATCGAAAACATGGGCGCGCCACAATGTTTACCCGCTTTTCTTCAAACTATTTCTATGATAAAATTAGTAGCCTTATCTATGGAGACAATGAAAAACTTAGAATTGGGCTGCAGAGTGGGTGACCCTCTGAATTTTTCTGCCTATTCCGTGAAGTACTATATTAAAAAAAAACGTGTTTAGTTAAAAGCATTTGGATACAATTGATTCATGAGTGCGTTCAGACAAAAAAACTTTTATTTTATTTTAGTTTGCGCACAACTTTATAACACTTAAACGTTTTTATTTGTACCTAAGTGGTAAAAAAGATTTTAAAATGTAAATTGTTTTTATTTTTCTTGTATACCTACTAACAACACAAATGTCACAAATAAACGGTTTCATTTTATGTAACTACTTAAACAAATAAAATTGAGATAAAATTAAAGAGGCTTTTTGGTATTCCGTGTTATAATAATGTGGCAAAATTTTCAAGGTAAGCTCATAAAAATGTAGAGGTGACGCCAGCAAATGCTTTGGGTCTTTAATTGGGGTAAGTTCTGGTACTCTTCCTGAGTCCGTAACATAAATAAGCTTAATACCAGTTCCATATTTCTGGGTGTTCTGTATGTATGTATCTATTTACAAAAAAAAAGTATTTATGTATTCTATCAGTTATCTGACTTCCATCACACAAGCTCTGCTTAGTTTGGGGCCAGATGGCCCTGTATGTATAGTCCTACGTTATTTATTGTTATTATTTTATTGTATAATTATATTATTTTGACACTTTAATGCTCGAGTCGATTTTAGAGTCGTGCCCATAGTAAAATTTGTTCATTATGATAAATATATCCTCCAATCGGCTTAGAACACCCTAAGCTTACTTATACTAGGTACATCTATCCATATAATGGTAGGTATATAATATTTCCATCCTGAAAAGTTACCTTTACTTAACTTTGTAGCACCGTGAGCTTCATTATAGCAAAATTAATTCTATTACATAACTACCTAAGTTAAAAGTTCAGTTTTTATATTTTTTTTAATACTACAGAAGAACAAATTAACAAATTTCATTGAAATAAACTGGTCTAAAAGGCCGCTTTCAACGGAAATAGCCTTCAAAACGCTGGCCTCAAGATAAAGGCCAGCTTTTTGTAATAGGTACATTTTTTTTATGGTAGGTACCTATTATTTACCGTTATTTTCGAATTTAGTTTAAATAAAAAAATAAATATCGTAGGACATTACACACTGCGCCATCTGACCCCAAACTAAGCAAAGCTTGTATGATGGAAATCAGATAACTGATAGATTACTTAAACACTTTTTTTTTGTAAATACATATATACTTACTTATAATAAATACAGAACACCCAGACACAGAACAAAGATTTTGTTTATACCACAAAATGTTTATCCTGGGTAGGAATCGAACCCACGTCCTTCAGATCTCGGAGCAGACATACTACCAATGAACCAACAGGGCTGTCAGGGCTGTTTAGGTATGTCCACCAGATATAAAATTCGAAACAAGTCGCTCACCAAGGCTAACATACTCATAACATCGACTTCCATAACACTAAACTACTGATTTCATTACCACTGCATATCTACTCCTCTTACATCGCATACAATGTATCCTTAACTTCATTGCTTGAGATATCATTGTAGAAGGAAAAATCATAATATATCGATAATATATTATCAAAATGAAGGGATACCAGCCAATAGGAGTAAGTTCTACGGTTCCACATTTAAATTTAAGCGTCCAGTGCTATTGACCTGCGATATTTACGTACTATACCTTTTATTACAGTAATATGGTAGTGGGAGAGGAATGTAAAGGGTCAATGTAAAGTGGTGGTTTGTATGAAGTTGTCTCAGTTCAGTTCATTTATATGTTAATAAGGGAGGAGGTCCAGAATAACCAACGGATCACATACCTTTCAAACACTTTGTTAGGCTTATGGGTAAGACTTATAAATGGGTATGATCCCAATCATTAGTTGTTTTTTTGAATAAAAATACGTTTTTGTAACAAGTGAGATAGGTACGTTATTTTTTATGTTTTTAAATTTCTTGTTGCATGTGCGATAGAGCTTATGAAATGTAACTACTTATGTGGATACAATATTAACTTGACTTTGTGTTATGACTCTATGTTTGTAGGCTTCTTAAATATTATTTAGGTGTCTTTTCAAAATCATAGTTATTTATTGTCACTATTATGGTGGTTCGATTTCCATACAAATAAATTTTTGCCACCTATGGGCAAATGGAGCATAATTTTACAGTGAAATCACAGCTACTGGCATTTATTTTGGCCTTTATTTGCGATAAATCACAATTGCTTGAATAAAACAATAGATTTAATAGCATAATCTACTGTTTTGTTAAAAAATCATAACTTCATAAATTTGATTTCATGCTAATAATCTACTGTTTTGTTCAAGTAATTGTGATTTACCGCAAATAATGACCAAAATAAATGCCAGTAGCTGTGATTTCACTGTAAAATTATGCTCCATTTGTCCATAAATGGCAAACATTTATTTGTATGGTAATCGTACCACCCTAAAGTAAAAATATTAAAATAAAATGTATTATATAATGAGTATTTAAGTGCTCCGTACAAGGTTTTTTCAAGGATTCAGGTAAAGTTGTACCCCTTAAAAAAATAAAATTAATTTGTTAGTTTTTTAAAACTAAGGACTATGTTAGTTTCTCCTAAGCTTCCTCCAATTAATTTCACCACTACTCTGTTTCTGGCAGTTCTGGACAAGTTGTGGCCATAGTAACAGTTATACTTGATGACCCCCATTCTGCTTAGATCCCAAGCTTACAACCCTGTACGTAGTACTTACCTGAATTGTACTTTTACTAATAGTTAGGTACTTATCTTACTTAGTTGCATATAAGTGTAGGTGCCAATAAATCTTACTGTACTTACGTCGGTAACATGAACTCCTAAGTAGGTTATGGTTACTTATATAGTACTTAGCCATTCTAATATCAAATTTCTATGAATTAATAATAATCGAATATTTATATATCTACATGAATCTTCATTTTCATCATAATCTTCACTTGGTGGTAGATCTCCTTAGCAGGAGGTCGTCTAGGTAGGTATACCACCGCAGTACCAGATATTCTGCCGCTAAGCAATATTGTGTAAGCATTACTGTGTTCCGGTTTGAAGGGTACTGCAGCTAGCAAATTTACTGGGCTGTTGCGACTAATTCTATCAAAAGTCTCAAAGTAATGAGCGCCAAAGCAGTGATGCCCTGGACTTTGTTTAGTTACTTAAAGTTCTGTGTATCGCTGCGATGGTCATGGACAGGCGTTATTTCTTACCATCAGGAGAGCGTCTCGTTCGTCTCATTACTTTTTACATTAAAAAAAAAATTGTTAAATTCCTTAATTTTCCTCCAACGACATTTATCCCAGCTCTTACTGAAAATCTTTGGCAGTCACTTACTAATAAAAAATTGCCTATGAGCTTTTTTTTTCGAAGAGAATGCGATAAGTCTGATTGACTGTTTTTTTTATGGTTGACAGGCTAGTTGTTTGACCACAACTCACCTGTGGTCAAAGATGGTAAGCACACCTAGCCTGGAATGGCTCTCAAGTGAAGCTACCGGAACACACCGTTAGATGCCTGGCGGCAGATTTTCAACTTAAAGGTGGTAGCTAGCCAGCGGAGTACCTACTAGAAAGGTACTCTACCACCATGCAATGGTTTCCTCACGATGTTTTCCTTCACCGGCAGCTCAAACTCATTGTTGGGGTTTGAACCCACGTCCTTCGGCATGCGAACCGACCGCGCTCATCACTGAGCTGTCATCGCTACGACGTCCCGCTTGGAGAGTTTCATGCATTCCCTCCTACTAGCATCAATCAGAGCCAACACAACTCCAGGTATCGGAGCGAGGCTCTCGGCCGCTAGCATAGGTAGATAACTCCAGTAACTTGGGTGGAAGGTTTAATGACATTGCTGACGAGTAGCGTTCAAGCCTATATGAGTTAATCGTAGGCACCTACTAAGTAACATTACTAACCAGGAAGCAGCATCAATATTAAAAGGCTTTTTGTCTTGAGCAACAGAAAGGTTAAGCATGTTACTTGCCAGATCGGTTAGTGTGTGTGTGAGTGGGTAGGCATTTAATGTGTTATATCCTTACAGATTTCCAGGTAAACTTAATTAGTAGGTACTTAATTCTTTTACGTAGGTATCTAGAGCAAGTCTCTTTGTCTCTTTTCTCTCGACAATAAACAGATATTATAGTTTCAGATATTTTTTATTTTGCCACTTTTTAATTAGTACTAGCGTCACCATACAGACCTCTTTGGAATTCGACACAAGCTCCACCAACAATGTTTTCATGTCTCCATGAAAGTTGCCGCCATCCTCACGGATAGATGGCGCTGTTTCAACTTCCCGTGCCAGGCCTGCGGTAAAATAAGGCAGTGTAGGTGGATTTTTGATGGAAAATACGATGGTGTCTCCCTTACATAGAAAAATTGATCACATTTTCGCTTTTGACCAGACCTATCAATTTTAGTATCTACATGGATAATTATTTTGTAAATTTTATTAGTCCAAATAAATTTCACACCTAGTTCTGAACAATTTATAATCGGATTATTAAAAATAGTCATAATCAAATCATAGCTACGTTAGTTCACAACAATAACGTAGATATTTATCTCTTTCTCAAGTCTGCTTTTGGATACAGTAATACCTACTAATTAGGTAGGTAAGTATAAGTTGCTTAGTCCACTAATCGTAGAATACAGTCATCGACAAAAGCTCGAGTCATAAATACATTATTTAGTATTTTAATAGATAGGTAGTACTACTACCTAGCTACGACAAATCTCAAGTTAACAAGTTTAACTAAATCTAGGTGAATCTACCTAACTACCGTGTACCTATTATCTGCCTGAATAAAATACTTACTTGGGCTAAGTATTTTGGATATTTGCAAATAAAATATCGTAGATAGATACCTACCTAACTTTATGTCAAACTTGACAAAGTTTTTTTAGTAAGTATGTAAGTATGCAGGTAATTGTAAATAATATCTATTGCACTTATAATCTTGTTTGAAGCTCATTTTTTTTTAAGACAATTTTAATACTTAATTTTCATCCTGACTAGAAAGTGAATTTATCCGAACGTTCAAGTCGCATTAATAAATATAAATAATTACTTATAGGTACTTAGGTATTATCTTTTTTTTATGGTTGGCAGGCTAGGTGTTTGACCACAGCTCACCTGATGTTAAGTAACGGTGTGGTCGAAGATGGTAGAGCACATAAATCTATACCCACTACCGGGATTACGCCTCTTTTTATGAATAATTTAGAAAAATAAAAATACTTAGATAAGAATTTCAACATCACCATTTTATTCTTGACTGTAGATACTTACCTAGACTAATAGCTGCATCGCGCCGTTCCTTCACCGTAAAAAATCATGGCATTGGACAATCAACTCTATAACAGCCACATGTGAATCAAAATAGGAATGCAAATAAAAACGAATTTAGTATCTTTTTCATTATATGTGGCTATCAATGGATAGCGCAGCTGCTTTTCCAATAAGTTAACAGGCCTATTTCAAACTTTTTGGTAGCTTACGGACATTACTTCGATCTAAGTTCTTTTGAACCCAACGCTTCAAGAATTAAGGGCTATTTTTCATAGCAGTTGAACTGATGTAAGTTAGAGTGAAAGCCTTATTTTCGAGTATTTTTTTACACATAAAAATATACCAGTTTATAAGTTACTAGCGGACGCCTCGCGGTTTCACCCGCGTAGTTTCCGTTCCCGTGGGAATAAAGAGATAAAAAGTAGCCTATGTCATCCGGGGATAGCGTAGCTTCCCCACGGTGAAAGAATTTTTGAAATCAGTCTAGTAGTTTCGGAGTAATGGAACCTCAAACTAATAAAACCTCTTTAAAAAACCTTTTTCTATTACCGTCAACTATCAACATGATCATGACGTCATTTCATTTATTTGTAATCATGAAATCATGTTCTACTGGAGTTTTGGCGGGAACGCGGGAAGAGTTGTGTCACTCCGTTGTATTTTTTTCCAAAACTTGTGTTTTGTCGAGTGTTTATGCATAAAAATGGTGGTGTTTTATTCATAAAGTGCCGAATTACAAGCGTGAGTGTGGGAAAATGATATAATGTGGTGAAACATGACTTTTTGTGTTGCTTCCAAAACTCCATCGGAGCTTTATAGTAAAGTCGCCACTACTTTACTACAGCATGACTGGACTTGACTGACACGGACTGAACTTGACTAAGACTGGACTTTGACCATAACTATAGCTAAGAGCCAGCAGAAATAACACTTAAGACAAGGCAGTATGGCTTTAGGTACAGCTTTAGCCTGCCCGATGGGGCAAATTAATTAATTTAAAAAAAAAACATGTTCTACTGACTTATTTGCTGTTGCTATTAAAAAGTATAAAATACTTTTACAACGTGACTACCAAATATTTTATAAATAAAATTAACATTTTGGGGTCAAACACACTTATAGGCTAGGTATATTAAAAAATCAACAAAAGGGGGGGCAAATGAAAAGGGACCCGGACACGACGAAGTATTTAATTTTTTTCCTTTCATACATTCTTTTCTAAATTCGTCATTAAACTGTCGAGAGCACATCCATGTTTAATATTACATTATATTACTTAACAAAACCTCGCATATTCTGGCGTGATTAACTACTTTAATTTAACTGTACAATATAATAATTACGAGACCTTTTTAGTTATTATAATATTAGGTGTGGTTCTAATGCAGAACTACTGAAATCGTTGAATACAGTCCTTAATGAGAAAGCGGATATCTGAAAAGCAATATGTATTCATAATTTATTATAATTATTTTAAGTACTTTTCGATAAAATTATAGGAGATTTTATACCAATTAGAGAGCAGGATTGCTTTTCAGATACAAAGATAAATTAACTAAGTATAGTTCGGTGTGTGACAACGTTCGATATGGCGTGGCTTCGAAATTGGACAATCTCGCTAGACCGGAAAACCAACTTTGTATTTTATGAAAGAACATCGAGTCTTTAGCCTTTATAATACAGTTGAAATTTGTGTGTGCGGTGTTTGAGTTAATGCTTTGCGATCATTGAAAGACGTGAAGTGTTGAAAATTCTGGGTGGCACTGTAATTATTGTTATGGGAAGAAGTGGCAGTACCATTAAGATCTATTCGTTTCGCTATTCCTCTGTTGCATGTTACGTCTTTTAACTGTTTTTAGAGAAAAATTTAGCTTCACATCAAAAAGGTTCTAACGGTTTAAATACGGATGTCTAACGAAAATGGACAGTTGGTGAGAAAGCTCTACCAACTTTTCATGTCACGTTTTCTTTTTTTTTTTAATAATTTGCCCCTTCGGGCAGGCTAAAGCTATAAAGCCATACTGCCTTGTCTTAAGTGTTATTTCTGCTGTATTTTAGCTATGGTTATCGTCAAAGTCGTCTTAGTCAAGTCCAGTTCGTGTCAGTTCGTGCCAGTCATGCTTTAGTAAAGTAGTGGCGACCTTACTACAAAGCTTCGATGGAGTTTTGGAAGCAACACGAAAAGTCATGTTTCACCACATTATATCATTTTCCCACACTCGCGCTTGTAATTCGGCACTTTATGAATAAAACACCACCATTTTTATGCATAAACACTCGACAAAACACTAGTTTTGGAAAAAAAATACAACGGAGCGACACGACTCTTCCCGCGTTCCCGCCAAAATCACGTTTTCTTTGAGATATTTTAAGTAATTATTCTGAGATGTAAGAAATAGTATCGATACTGCGTAAATCACTTTGAAGCCAACCGATACATTGTCTATTCTAACAACCATACAAAACGTTGCCAACACGTTTTACAACACTGGTTTACAGTTTGTATTAGCTTTGAATGCCATAGTCGTCTAAATTCTATCCGAATCGTCATAGAACATTTTTTCCATTGACTTCGTTCGTTTACATAGAAATTCGGTCGCCTAGACGAGGTCGCCATTTTGTACAAAACACCTACATTTTTATCCTCTATATTTATGGGACAATACAGATTTAAGAATAAGATCGAGTAAACTACTAAGTTTACAATTGAAACATTTATTAGGTACATAGATATAAAATATGTAGGTAGCTAGATATTACAAAGATGATATTCTAAAGACTGAGATGATTTTCTATTTTATATATCTCTAGATAATACCTATATTAAAGTAATGACAAATTATATAATACACGACGTACCTATAGTACACGATTCGTTCGATGTAGAGCAAGATACAATTATTTAATAGATTGCAGTATAACTCATGTATAAATAAATAATAAAATATTCAACTAAAACAAAAATAAACGTAAGGTAAAGCGAACAGTTCAATGATCAATAAAGGACAGTATTAATGCACGTGCCCATATCACCTAATTAATTGATTATAACATCAACTTCAATATCGTCATAACAGTAACTTAATGTATAATTCTACTGGAACCGAGTTAAAGCTTTGTCAGAAATCCATAATTTATATAACAAAATTTACGAATTATGAAAGAAATTAAACAGTAATAAATATTTGATCATAATCTGATTTCTCTAACTGCTTATGCATCTATTTAATAGAAAAATATGTCAATGGTAGTTATTAGGCTAGGTTCAGTATTCCTAGTTTGCACGTTACCTAAACATTACAAATACCGACCTACGATTCACAAAGGATATTCTATAACTGCCACCAAAGCAACCAGAGTCATTCAACAATTTGGTAACGAAAATAAAAAAGTAACTGGTTATGACTAATTCTCCCTTCGAACAGCGATACGAATACAACAACAAGCAGTCTCACAAAATATTTTACAAAATTCATTTTCAATAAACTATCTAGAAACTATATTTTACCGGTGACGTCTTTAATGTTGAAACTCGTACTTAAATCAACTTTCAAATACATATCCAGCGCTATCACTAAGTATCATTTATATCAGGAATCGTTATCTACTCATTTACTTAGTCTCGTTAAAATTACAGAACATAATTTCGTAATTAATACTATACACAAATCGACAACACAATTATCTTAGTATGAGATTCTCTGGGACTCGGTGCGCACGCGCGCAAGCGTTCTCGCGATTACGTACAGAACGGTATAGCGCACTCGTTCGTATAGTCTATCAGGTAACAAACTTGGACGTGAGCTCGTGGAGCCCTGGTACGGCCACTTTCCACACTGCTTATTGGAACAGTTCCCCGGTTCGATTTAACTGGCTATACCGTGGTGAAGGGGGTAAGTCCCAGAGAAAGGCGCGGGTCACTGATGGTGCTTCGCGGGCGTTGCATGGTGCAACGCCACGTGGTGCGGCGCGTGATGGTGCCCTGCATGGTGATTGTGGTTGTTCGCATTCGAGTTGTTGTTGTTATTCTGCGCCGCTTGCGCTGCTTGCCGCTGCGAATTCTTCTTGTTCTTCATCCGTCTATTCTGGAACCATATTTTCACTTGCCGCTCCGTTAGGTTGAGGTTTCGCGCCAGCTCCCACCTCTTTTGCTTCGACACATAAGCGTTAAACAGGAACTCTTTCTCTAACTCCAGAGTCTGGAACTTGGAGTATGGCTTGCGCTTTTTGCGCACTGTCACTTGGCCTGTCCAATCGAGCGGGTTCGAAGACCCGCAGCCGACCCCCACTCCGACCGACATCGACAAGGAACCTGCGCAAATAGAGCGTTATTTAGTACTAGCGAGTGTGATGCGTTAAATTTAGATGCGAGTACACACGGCTCATATAAACAACCTGATGAAACAATGTTGGACACGTAAATAATTCGTTGGCACGACTACACAGATTTCTGATATCAAAGTATTCCCAAAATTAAGGTAATGTAAATGAGTGACGCTAATAAGATTCGCAATGTTGCATTTATGTTTGTCAGGTTTTCAGAAGCTCTAACGCTCGAGTTCTGTTGATTAGGTTGCATAGACGGAACGCTTTATGGAGCCACGCTACACGCCCAGTGCATAATATTTTTAACTAGCTATTTCCATACCGCTTTCATAGAAACAATTGTGGGTTGGGACGGCGCGTTAGAAGTAACGCATAGCGCGATTTATGCGACCGGTCCTTTTGATGAGATCACCGACGATAAAGTTTGTATGCGGCCCACGATATTCTCAATAGTCGATGCGTGCAGCTTACTGCACCATTTCCTATTATTCAAACCGATGCTTGTAGGAACGTTGCGAAATAGATGCCTCATTGTCTAGCGGATGGGCGCTATGACGAGTGTCGTAACACTCACCTCTCAGTATTTGCATTTGCATTTTATTGACAAGAACTCGTATTCATATATCATTAGAAGTGCTTAGTTTTCCTAGTTATAGAATTTTAAGTTTTGGTGATATTTTCGTGTGAATGTTGAGTAAAAAGCTAAGTTAGGCAAAATTCATAAACATTGTTTAGTGGCGTGTCTCAAGGTAATAGTTTGCGTCCACTATTATTAATTCTATGTAACTGATTTCTCACTTTTTCTTTTTTTTTTTTACTTTTTTAATTTTTCTCTCATTTCATGTTTTCGAGAAAATTAGTTAAGTATAAAGTAGAATAACTACTATGTTTAATTGTACCATTATCTATGGAGAACAAACATCCAATTCTAGTAATGACGACAAGATTTCTCCCTACTAGTTTTGTCTTGGGTTAGGTAATGGGTAGATTTAATAGCAATTCAGCAGAATGCGATTCGTAAAACTGTCCTACCACAATACTTAAATGCCGCCTACGCGTACATTTCACTTTATTTAGTACACAATCGATGACCAGTTCTTGCTATCGCAGCAACTTATCTTAAATATTTAGTCAAATTGTGCATTGGATACAACTAACTTTAAATATGTAGCAAGTGTGTATATGTATATATATTAAATTATGTTTGTATCTATTGGTTTTATTTCCTTCACTAAAACATGTCTTCGAGTTCCACATAAACTAAAAACATTCTTGCAGATAAATGGTCTCGTATAATTTCATAACCAGCCTAAGGCGATGTTAATTCCAGTCTTTTCCCAACTCCAGTCCATTACATTTCAAAACAGACAGGCAATTGTTTAAAGAGAACATAATGACAAGCCGAGTTGTCAATTATGAGGGAATAGGTAGCGATCAGTGGCAATAAAAGTGCGGACTCTCTTCGACCATAAAAGTTTTACCTACCCGACCGCGGGCTTTGTCTATCTTGTGTACCAACATCAATTTGCCGTCGAACCACCACTCTTACAATCTTTTCCCACCGAAACAAGGTCGACATTCGAAAGGCTTCGTATTTAAAACGTGCAGTTACTTTGGTTGCAGCTTAGGGCCTGTATTTTTGCCAAAGGAATTCCGTCCCGATATTGAAAATAATTAAGGGTCACGCGTGCGATTACCGAAACGGAAAGCAGTAGTACTAAACAACCGCAAGGTCGAAGATAAGCTCGTGACCGCACCGTGAAAGCTCCATACATTGCCGTCTAACTGCGCCATTCCACAACCGTTTACTAAGCCGTAAATGCACAAATCAAAGTCAATGTCAACCTCAGGTGGGCTGTAAACACACAATCATAAAGTGACGCGAACACTCGTATAACTTTTTCAACAATTGTTTCCTTTTAATGGGCCATTATATGCGTGTTTTACGCAAAATTATGTCAAGTTACACCTCTGCCGTAACGGAGGCGCGATAAACCCATCTTTATGGTTTGGTGGCGATCGAAAGTGAACTAGCCGAGAGTTTATGAATGAAGCCTTTTTATTGCTCTCGTATTGACATGGCGGTTGTAGTTTAGTAATTACGACTCACTATCGCGATTTGGGGAAGAAAACCAGTATTATTGCATGTCTGTGACGAGGTTTTATGATTCATAAACGTGATATGTATCTGCTAGACCAAATTATATGCAAGGAAGCAAGTACGGTAGCCCACAGTAGCGGCGTTTAGCCATTGCCTTTTTATCGTCTCATCAGACTAATAATGTGTTTATTGTAGCAATATTTGGTTTATTGCCACTACACAAAGATTGGTTTATTGTCTTAACGCTCAGGTATCGTGTTTATTTATTAGTTATACATTTTTATTGACTTCTTTATTTTACGTAAACTTTAATTTATTGTAGGTTGTATATCGCCTTTACATTGCCTATAAAAAGGTGCTTACGGTTCGGTTTTTAAACATTTGTAGCACGTGTTTTGTTCATTCATCAAATTTATGGTTAGTGTGGGAAAACGGTTCTCTGTGTGCGCCTGGTGGTCTCCTGAAGGTTCGATTGCATCAAACAATTGTTTGCAAGATTTTTCTGCGCAAAATCATTATTTCACATTCAAAAAGGAGTTGAATTTACATTTTCATATTTAGGTATATCATAGAGATTTGCGAAAAAACTTTCGTCTCGTTTTCGATACTAAAATGTATGAAAAATGGACGTGCGTAAAGAGAAATTGAAACTAATGTGAACTGCTGTCATTATTCATACATTTTGGTGTCGAACTCTACCAAAATTATTTCGCAAATTGTCTGGCTAGACCTAAGTTCACATAATTTACCTATTTACATGTACATATGTGTCTACACAATACCATAAATCAAACCGTATTTCCTTTATAACAAATCCAGTCTAATTATGTAACTATGTAATATTTTTTACTTTTTTGGACCATGTAGGTCCAAAAAAGTAAAAAATATTACATTAAAACGACGATTTTTTTAAAGACAAATTTTTCTAGCCTGTAACTCCCGATTGTGTTCTTATTTTGGTTATTAGTAGTTACATATTTTAGAAACATTTTACAACATCCACTTGATAAAGTCAACTACAGTTCTTAAATTTTAGGTTGGTAATTCTCAACTATGGTGGTACCTACTTAGAAAGATCGGTATTGGCTTTCCTAAATGAACATTTGACAAATTATATTTTTTGTCGTTAACAATCTTCAAGCAAACAAATTTTCTAAATCGATACACATACTAGCAATTTTTCTAAAAACTTTTATAAAAAACATGTTTTTATTAATCGGAGAACTTGACTTTTTTGTCGATTTCAGTGTTGTTTTCTGTATTTTCTGTATCAACTGTATTATTACTCTACCTATCAAAATATGTCGCGAATGTCTTTGAGATCTTCAAGGTTGTATTATCTTACTTCATTGACCTTTTATGTGAGATAACATTCCTAATTAGTTACATTTTTATACAAAGACATACAGAATATGCGTTATTTTAATAATTTTTGGGCTGAGAGGTATTTTTGTCTGCTCTACGCATTTTAATCAATTAGGTAATTTGTATTCTTTGAATAGAACATTCTAGTTGCAAATAAATGTTTTTGAATAAATGGTAGAACCATATTTGAATACATATGGGCACCTAGAGCTAGAGCAAAAAATGGTTTTGTAGATTCCACAAATATAGATTTTCATGTGCTGAAAGGAAAAATAGACAGCTACAAAAATTGTCATAGAATAAACGCATCCTAGATATGGAATGAGTTCCGTGTACTCGTGCCAATCGTACGTCTTTGATAAGAGAAACCAATGCATCCAACCATGAAAGTGTGCATCGAACTGTTGATTGACACCCACATAGCGCCGACCGCGCTGGTGTGCGTGACACACACTCGCGCAGAACATGCTTGTGTGCCGCGTCCGTGGCGCCGCCCAGCGGCAAGTAGCTGCGCAGGTCAAGGTTGACAAACACTAAATTACATTATTTACAAAAACTTCATCAGCACCAGCGAACCACCTAGTAAAAAAATCATCATACTTGAAAAGTTCCCCGATCGTTACGTCAACCGACACAAAACTTATCATTTTGTAAACGCTTACATGTTATGCCTGCGATCATCGATAAGTTAAGATTACAAACAGTCAGACCGGACGTCGGAAAACGTGACGGGTTGGAGAAACTCGGTAAGAATATGAATAACATGATGCATACTGACCGGGGAGTGAGCCTGGCGGCGGGTAGGGTCCGCTAGAGACGGACTCGGGCGCGTAGTTCCGGAGGCCGTACGCGTCGTGGGAGAAGCTGGACGCCTCAGAGACGGCGGCGCGGCGCTCGTCGCCCACATACGGCAGCGGCTGGTCGTTCCTTGGCGCACCGTATGGATAGTTCCAGCAAGGCTGTGAGAACCCCTGGTGGCAGCCGCCTTCCGCGTACGGTTTGTACTCGCCACTCGACGGCCAGAAAGGCAGCGAGGATTTGCGCTCGCGCTCCACTGGCAGGTTGTAGTATGTGGGCGCGGTCGGGTACTGGTGCTCGAAAGAGGCGGGCGCGTCCGGCGGGTAACCCCAGGGCTGCTGCGCGTGCCGGATCACGCCAGGCTCGGGGTCGTAGCGCTTGGCTGGGATGTGCAGCGGCTGCGGCGGGTTGGAGCCGACCGAGGCGGGCGAGGCGCTGGAGGCCGAGGGTGGCGCGGCGGCCGGTGCGGCTGGTGGCGAGCCGCCCGGCGGCGAGGCGTGCGCCTCCTCGTAGAGCGCGCCGCCCACCCCGTTGGTCATCATGGTCCACCAGGCCGGGCCGGCGGAGTGGCCGGAGGCGGGCGCTGGCGACGCGGCCGCATCGCACGCCGCGCCGAGGCCCCCGACATGGTTGTCAGGGTACAGGGTGGCGGCCGGGCAAGCCACGGGGGAGCGGGACAGTCGCCGGCCGTTCACGCGCGCCGAGGGCACATCGCGCGCACACACGCGTCCACACCGCAACGGCACATGAAAATTAAAACGCGATTCCCGATTTAGCCAGCGGACCGGACGAGAGCTGACCGCGGCGTGAACCGTTCCCGAGCCTCGGTCGGGCTCCGGCGACGCAGGAAATTATCTGGAGGAGCGGAACGTCGAACGGTCACTGATATGATAAGGGGTCCGGTAACCTCGAAAATTTTTTTGTCGGATAAAGTTTTTCGGTTTGCTAAAACAATTTTTTTGGGCGCACTATTGTTCGGGAAAGTTGTTTTTTGAGTGCGGCGATGACGCAACAGTTTTCTTATTTTTGTTGATGTGTAGTGCGCGGTCGAGTTGTCGCGAGTCGTAAGGCGGCGAGTGGCGGACGCGAAGCGCGCGGTCGGCGGCGCGGTCGGGCGCGGAGTGGCGTGCCGCTGTCCGCGTGTGGCGCACACAGGCGCGCACCACCCGCCGACATCTAGTGCCGGGCGGCAGAACTAACGCTGCTCTCAACTCTACATCGGCTCCGCCGACACGCGCCGTTTCCTAGGCGGGCGGATTTCGCGACCAGCTACTTTGTTCCTACGAAATATTTCTAGATAAGACTTTTAGTCTCATGTAACTCGCATATACGCAATAAAATCCGACTAACGTTACGTTTGTTCTAATTCACTAAATTTAAAGTTGTCAACCGTTTGAACCCGTAGCTACAAATTAATTAAGTTCCCGGTTGGGTCTTAATTTCCGTTGGAAACAAGCCCGCAAGTAGTTAAGGACCGCCTACACCAAAGGGTTGTCGAAGCGCCAGCACGGGTGCGTAGTAAAGCGATTAATGGAGGCAAAATAGCCATAAACTGCCGTTTAACCAAACTGCAAGCGTCACTTACCAATAAAAAACGCGAGACTTTATGACGGCAACTCACTCACATTTTATTGTGAGTATAAACTTAATTTTATCGTCTGTTAATTTCACCACAAATAATGCTAGGTACCTACTAGATTATATTAAATAATTTTGTTTTATTGTTTGTTGATGACAAGGCCGTCTAACACTTTGATAGTTCAATATTGTTTCAGTTCATTGACTTGTATGTAGGTACCTAGAACTTTAAAGCTTGTACTACAAAATAAAAGAACTAAGTACAAAGAGTTTTGATTTTATTCAAAAAATAAATAAATTATTATTACAACATAAGGATAAATAAATTAGTAGGTACCTAACCTATAAATAAAGACACTTTAATCAATAAATAACTCTTGTAACTTAATTAGTTTTGTTTTATTTAATTTTTCCAAGTATTACCCCACTCTCTTCTACCTAAAAAGTGTTCTTATTAGGTACCTACTACTTTTTTCCAATTCTATAGTATTGCTATATTTATTAGTTCAGACTTGTTTAAGTCAAATATGTAGGTTTGTGTTTGACCGCCATCTCTACTGATGTTAAGTGATGACGCGGTCAACCATGGAGCATGTTTGCTTAGAAGCTTGTTTCACTCACGACTTAAAAACACTAAGATTGTATCCAACTTAACTTATGTGTTTTACACACAATTGTATAAAAAAACAAAAAATAAAATACATAAGTACATCTACTTTGTGATATAGGCACTTCACACATTTTATTTATTTCCAAGAGCAACCGTTGGTTTTTATAATGACATATACCTAATAACAATAGAAACCTGCCATTACAATTCAAATGCAAATAATGAGGCAACATTACCTCCTCCCAACCTTCGAGACAACCCCTAACACGGTTCATTCAGTCAAACAATGGTTGTACAACCAATAAATTTACTTACAATATTTCACACCTTTAGCACGTTGTTTACACAAGACACGGCTATAAAATATATCAGTGAACAAAGTGAAAACATATAAACGCTACAAGTAACGCTGAACTTTGTCAACATGGCGACTTACACACATTATGGTTATAGTAACCCAATTGTTAAAATATAATACGAGTCTAGCAGTGTGTGGCCAGTGTCAGCGGATAGCGATTTTTGTAAATAAAATATAGCAGGGCATTACACACAGCGCCGTCTGACCCCAAACTTAGCAAAGCTTGTACCTACTATGGAAGTCAGATAACTGATAGAATACTTAAATCGTTTTTTTTTTGTAAATACATACAGTACGAACAGACACAGAACAAACATTTGTTTATACAACACAATGTTTGCCCTGTATGGGAATCGAACCCACGCCCTACGGAACATTCTACCAATGAACCAACAGGGCTGTCAGATGTTCATAATATGCTAATAATATGTTCATTTCTACTAAGGTACACACAACTACACAGGAATAGGTACTTAAGGGTGGTTCGATTTCCATACAAAAATTTAGTAGATATGGAATGAATCGCACCGCTTTAAACTATTGATATGCCCTTACAGGGCGTCTCGGAACTATCAACTAAGCTAAAAACCTAGGATACATATAATCTAACATTGCAATATATTATTGAATAGTTATAGTGAGCGCACTGTTAAACATAACATAAGCCTCATGTATTACTCATTTCGGTCAAGTGCCAGTCTTGTTCAGGATCGACCCGTATTTTTTACAATATCGTCAGCACAATTTTCCCAGCTGGTGTGCGTCTAACGCTTCGTATTTCGGTTCACAGCCACCAATCTATCTACATTTTAGTTAACCAACCATCACTCTTGACTGCCCTATTGGCTCATTTGGTTGTAACTCTGCTCCGTGAGCTTGTAGGATGTGGGTTCGATTCCTTCCCAGGACATACTTTTATGTGACTAACACAGATATTTGTTCTCTGTCTATGTACCTATTATTAGGCACAATGTGTATAATTGTAGGTACCTATGTAGAATTATTTCAGTTATTTGTTTCTCATAGTACAAGCTTTGCTAAGTTTGGTTACTCGCTCAATCACGAGCCACACCATTTCTACAAAATCAGCACCTTATTTCCCACACTTTATACTGTCATAAGCAAGTAATTGAACTACAAAGGTTGAGGTCGCTAATAAAAGCGAAGCGATAAATTCGCTAATGTGGACGTGTCGACAAAACTAATAACATGGATTATTCAGCTTTGTAATGTAAAAATTGAGGATTTAGTTTTATTTATTGAATTGTAAGCTTTACATGTCGTAAGTAAGGGACCTATGCGAAATAAAGAAACTTTCAATGACTGCTCTTTGAAAACACTGCTCATGCTTTTTTTAATGTTCGACAGGCTGTGTTTGACCACCCCTTGTGTTCGGTAAGGGTATATACTGCAGCTAACAAAATTACAGAGCTGTTGGGTTAATTGCTGTTAAAATTACTAACCATTTAATGTCTCAAAGTAAAGTGCCAAATCAGCGATGGTCTGGTCTTTAGTTTGTTTATCAAAGTTCTGTGTATCGTAACAATAGTAATGGACATTGAACAGGCGTCATCTTTTACCATGAGGAGAACGTCTTTACCATGAGGAGAGCGTCTAGTTCATCTCATCACTTTGACATTAAAAAAAGATTCCTATTCTTTAGTCTTTTATATGGTGGTTAGTACTGTCGGTTCACAAGTATTATTTAAAGTCCAATAATGAGTTTGAGCTGCTGGTAAAGGAAAACATCGCGAGGAAACCATAGCGTAGTGGTAGGGTATTTTAATATTCCTTATTGAAGCGCTATCATCCTCAAGTTAAAAATCTGTTGCCAAGCCCCTAACGGGGTGTTCCGACAGCTTCACTAGAAAGTCAGTTCAATTCCAGGCTAGGTAGGTATGTTTCTCATCTTCCACCACACCGTCCCTTAACATCGGTTGAGTTGGCGGGCAAACGCAAGCCTATATGTAATAAAAAACTATTCTTTTTTTTAACGTAATTACAAGGTTGTTTTAATGAAGAAGAAAATGTCTGATATTAGTAAGAACCTAATAGGTATTTTGTATAGGTACTTCTTACCGTTGATCTTTTCCAAAAATACAGCGGTAATATTCTAGACAAATCCAGTCTATTCTCACCATCCGAAACTGAAAAGCGCTCGCGAAATACCTACCTCTCTTCTTACGAAATAATATGTACCTAACATTAGTATACTTGCAGACAAGGGATTATCGACTTTCTAGCTCACTATATAAAGTCCAATGTTTGTTTTAAACGACCAACGCCAAGGAATATAAGCTTTTCTTACAAAATCTCGGAGTGAAAATAAACAGGCATTGTAAGTAGTAGATATGTAGGTATTTATGTCTGTCACAGAAACGGAATACATAAACAAATTCTAAAAAGAAAGTAACTCTATCTATGTTGTGAGGAACAAACAAGCAGACAAGATTCAGGCGCGTTGAATGACAGAAACAAACATAAGAACAAGTGTGCGCCTGTACGGAGCCCAACAGGGTCGGCAGAAGGGAAATTGCAGGGCCTTCTTTGTTTATAAACTGTGAAGACAAACGAGACAAACGAGACCAAAACGTCATCCGTACATGGTGGATGTTCCCCATGTACGCACAAAGCGTTTTGACTCCACATTTTTCATTCGCACAGCGAGGTTGTGGAACTCTCTGCCGGAGTCTGTGTTCCCTGTTAAGTACAATATTGGCGTCTTCAAATCTAGAGTAAATAGGTTTCTTCTAGGTAAGCGTGCTCCATCTTAGACCACACTACTGTTTAACATCAGGCAGAGTGTGGTCAAACGCGAACCTATTTTGAATAAAAAAAAAATTTAAAAAAACTTAACTTGTTTTCTCTGATCAAATGTTTTAAAGATGATACCTATATTATGTACCTAATACCACTGTAATACCAGATATTCTACTGCAAAGCTGGACCTAGTGTGTAAACATTACAGCTTAAGCTTAACCCACGCCCTTTGGCGTGTAAACCGACCGCGCTAACTATTAAGCTACAAAATAAATATGCTACTTTAATACATAATATTCTGGATTATGCATTCAATGTCAAGTTAATTTTTCTCAATCAAATCAAGTTTAAAAAAAAACCACATACTAGGTACATGTATAAAATAGAAAAAAAAACCATTATTTTTAGTTATTTATTTAATCTAGTGTTCGTTCGTTTAGGTGCCAAATAGTTTACTTTTTACTAAAAAAAAAATAACACAAGATGTGTACTAATCTACTTATTAAAAAAAATTGTCCGTAAAATGTAACATGCCAGTATGCTCCTACAATTAAGTACATACATTTTCATTTCAAATACAGCCTTAAAAACAACAATGAAAAGTCCCCATCCTAAATACGTCCACATTGCCCGTCTATAAATATTTACGTTAGGAAACTCTCCAGGCCAATGGTCGGCCATACGGGCACGGATAAAAGTGAGCTTTCTTATCTCGAACATGTGCGCAGGAGTTGCGCAAACAGCCACGAGTAGCAACTCGTTGCTAACGTGAAAATCTCAAGTAAATAGGTTACAGATAAAGGTTTATTTTATAGGATTTTCGAATGTAAACTAGTGTTTTGTAATTTCAACATCAGCGAGATTTGTTCAATGTATACTGGCAGTTGATTTATTTTCTTCCGAGACTTAAGATTATATTTCAGTGAATTTTTACTCAACCTACAGTTTTTATTCTACTACCTCCTTAACACAATTTATTCTCGTTCTAATATCATACAAGTTCCTTTTTTCTATATAAGTATTTGGGAAATCGGTTGAGCGCAACTTTTTAAATGTAAAACGTGTATTGGAAACATGATTATAACGGGACTGTTGGAATAAAGAGAGAGCTTTTAACTCAATATCTGACTTCGCAAACGCGTTGCGGCTTAAAATGCGTTACCAGTTCAAAACTGGTCCTACGGCGGGCGGCGTTTCTCTGAACTCATTATATAGGACGATCGTGTAAATGTAAAATATAACTTTTAACTGTATAAGTATAGGTACTGTTACGCAAACGAGCATCGGCAGGATCGAGGTTAACGGAGCCGCTTTGAAGCGATTCGTAGCAATTTTATCAGTGACTGTCCGAATTAAGTATGCAAAGTTTAAATAAATATGATCTTTTAATTGAAATAAGCAATAAATTGTATTATTATAAGTGTTTTATGACCATTATAAATTTTTGAAGAGGTGATGAAGATGACCCCTTAATAATACATAAAGTTATTTAGTTTATGACGATAATTGCTTTATCGAGGCAAGTTATAGTGACCGTGTCATTTATACGTATTACATAAGCTGGTGTGCAAATAACTACTTAACCCAAATATTATTTTTCAAATATTTGAGTCTATTTTCCACTTTAGGTAGCAGGTCATTTTACAAAAAAAAATATCTAGAAATGTTAGGTAAGTAGGTATCTATAAAGCAGTCAATTACACTCGATAAAGCTTCAATAAAAGTAAATAACCAACGTTGAAACTGGTCCTTGTGCGTTAATGAGTGTAGTGTAGGTGCCTACATAAAATACATAATAATGAAATAAAAACGGTATATCCCAATATTCACCTTGTCGAAGACTCGCGAGCGACGACTGCGTGAAAGGGCACGGTAACCTGTGAACAAAACAAAAAAGAACAGACCACATTTTACTACTTATTATACTTTGAATAAAATTATCGTAAAGTTGCATAGCTGTTGGTCAGGCATGCGGGATTGGGTTAATTTAAGTTTAGCTACAATTCACATGGTAATGTCGGTCATCTTAATAACGACAGGTGGGAGACGTATCACAAAGACCAATTCCGCAAAATGTTTTTTTAGCAGAAAGTTAAAAACATTTTTAATTACATTTCTATACGCCCTGGTGGAGTGTGAACGGACCAAGACTATGCGAACAAATGTGTCACTAAAATATGGTGTTAATACCCGAGATTGAAAATTGTTTGCCATACCCTAATGGGGTCATATGTCCTAGGTATTAGCATTGTAAAAAAAAATTTATAAGTTGCAGGACCTATACATATGTTGCAATGAAGTATTGAATATTGAGATATTCGAGGTATCTTGGCCGCATCCACATGTGATGCTGCAAAGGACTTATATACCTATATGCCTTCTTGCAAGTACTAAGTAGGTAGGTACTAGTCCATCCTACAGAAGACGGGACATAATTATGCGATGATATGCCATCTTTTAGTAATACGGGCTGGCATAATCGCATTGCGATTAAAGCCCCTAATAAAAACAAGAATTTAAAAAAAACATATCTATGTACCAAATATTGACAAATAAATCAATAAGCAGAAAGAAAAATTGTAATACCTCGCAAAGATATAATAAATTGTATTGCAAAAATATGTAGTATTTAACAGTCGGTGTTTACTTCAACTTTGGATTGTATCTAAACCTTAAACGAGCCAATTTTAATAAGATTTCAAAGCATGTTTTGGTGGCCAACAACAACTGATTCTGAAAGATTTAAGTTATTAAAAAAAAAATAGTAGGTAATACATATTTAAACTCCGTTTTACATAATGCTACAATAACTAAATATTATTCGGTGCTATGTCATGAAACTAGATGCATAATGAGACGCTTAATCGATTCAGATATTTCAAAATGTAGCCCACTTAAAATTAAAGCACGAAATAAATTTATTTATACGTATGTGTAAGTAGTTAATGTAAAACACTCATGCGAGACCTGTTGATAATTTGGTTTGGTTTAACTTAGTTATGGTACAGCCAAGAATGCGCAATTTGCAAGCATTTTTATATTTAATTAAATTACTAAACAGTTTTTAATGTATTTTAATTAATTTTTGCCAACTGTTCATACAGGGATTAAATAAAAATAAAAAAAAACTAATTAAGAATTGCACTTTTCTATTTTTTTCAGATATCTTTGACCTATAAACACTAGGTATACAGAAGCTTCGTGGTTTACCTTCTAAGGTTATATAGTTCACTAGTTAAGTACGTGTCGTGAGTCGATATAACGCGTGACTAAAGCAACTCCTCTTTAAATCATCGCGTTTAACGTCCTAAACAAGTTTATTTTCGACCGACAGCCCTCCACAAACATCTCATTCTAACTTCCTAGTCGAAAATAAATTATAAACAAATCCTTCGTAACTCATTCGATACGGCGAACAGTCACGAATTTTACATAAATTGCCACGAATGCCGTGAGTTTTTTCTGATTTTCTGAAGGGGTGCCACCCTAAAGAAAAAAACATGTTTACAAGACTTTTTTGTAATGGTCGTGTCGGTATGTGTTGTTGTATGATCGTAAACAGATTTCCATGTTTGTCGACAAACCCCGATTAAGTTACAGTAATCTGCTTTTAGCACGAGAACATTTTAATAACGTCTATATTTTTACTACAAAATGTCTTAATGGTCATATATTTTTGTTATAATATAAATTCTGAAACTTCTGGATAAATAACAAAACTACATTACCCCATAGTAATTGGAAAACTTGTAAGCGTACTCTGTCTAACCTCATCTAACTTGTTTCAAACTTGTATTGGGCCTAAGCCGGGACGTTTAACTTTTTTCCGTCAAGTGCGCGTAAATAGAGCACGAGAACTATGGCAGAGGCCACTCGACGTGACATTTACGACTCAATCCCAAAGCATAGGCGGGCGGCCGGCAGACGCTCGCCTGCTATCACCAAATTAATTAGACCTACCCTCTTTTCAGTATATATTTTGGATACGACTTTTTTGAAGCTCTTTTTATTTTGGTGATCAGTGACAGAACTAGTTCGTACACTTATAACAAACTGTCAAGTTATGTTATCTGTGCCACAAGTATGTGTTATCGGAATGCTTCTCCCACGGTTGAATTCCTTTGACCAATCAGCCGCTCCGGTTTATTTCTTTTTATAATTTAACTTAAACAAAATATTATCGTCGTATCACACGATTAAAATCTGTACAAGTAGTTCTTCTAATTGATAACATTTGCTACCTCAAAAAAGGCATAGGCAGCCCGTACACGTAGTGCGTGATCCGCGATCCGCGATCCGCGATCAATGATCGCGATCCAGACTGATCGTGTACGAAGCGGATTGACGGACTGATGCTCCGGATCGCATAATATCTAGAAATTTTGAAATCATGATCGCGGATCGCGGATCGCGGATCGTGATCATGATTGAACGTGTAAGGCGGCCCATAGAGGTAAGGCAGTTATTAAAAAGAAAAGATTTCATTAGCATACTATTTTTTTTAAAGTACAGCTTAGATAAGAAGCTATACGGTACATAAACACAAAGAAGTCTAAGAAAGATGTCAGATCTTTTTATGCGCATTGTCCGCCTTTATGGAACTTTACCTTACAACATTAGGTAGGTATATGGCATTCATATTTCCTGTAGGTACACCCAAGATGTCTTTAAAGTTATTCGATGCCACATCTACATAACGTGAATATTCATGTTTATCTATAAGACCATGACAGCATACACAACAACAATATCAAGCTGGAGGGAGGTCCGAGAGGTTAATGGTGCGAAAACTGACTGGATCATATCCCTCGCTTTACGACATTCGAGCAAACGGCCGATTCATTTGCAATTCTAACTGACGGTCGGTGATGGCCCAAATCTGGCTCAAAACAATTTGAAAGCCTCTGTTTAGACGTCATTAATAAACATCGAGTCAAAACACACCTATTAAGAATAAAATTATCAAATATTATTCGCCGATAAGAGATGTTTTGTGTCATTTATGTGCCAATTCCAAGCTTCCATAAAAACGTTACTTGATTTTTGATGCTCTTTATTTTTTAAACATAGCTAGTATATCCTTTCTTGTTTGTCTGTCCGTCTCCGTCACCATTTTTACTAACAAATATGTAGGTACCTACTTGTGGCATATAATCTGTCAAACTAATCTGCAAATTTCTGTGTTTTGTATAGCTATCTATCACTGAGAAATCTAGACCACACGAGATTTTTAATAGTCAGCTATTTTATAAATCAATTGAAAGCAATAATTCTTGTTAATAAACGTAACTAGGGGCAAAAAGAACTGACCTTTCCTAGTAGGTACGTACTTGAAACAACAAATGCAACATGCAACATTCATAATGGTTAATTCAATTTATGTTTTTTTAGCATAGATTACCCATATTTAATTTTAACAACACATATTTATTTATTATATATAAATATAATAAATAAATACCATACCATACCATAAATACCATATTTTATTTTATTTTATTTTTTTTAAACAAAACTATCTATAATTCGCATTGCTTTAGTTTTTTTATTTAAAGCACATCTAGGTGTGTAGTGTAATAATCTCACGATAGGTAGGTACTGCGTGCGGTTTTTTTTTATCACAACGCTATAAAAAAAAAACAAAATTCGCTCAAAAAAAAGTAACAACTTATGATTAGATGTACCTAGTAGTAAAGTTTATTACGAAAGTGGCCAACGTAAAGCCAAAATAAACTGAAACACGCACAAAGACTGGCGCTGTCTAAACTTCCGCATGATACTATTATAGAAAATAGCTCAAAAAATTGCCCAATTTACCTACTATATTACCGTTTTTATTTGAGAGAATGTATCTGTACAAGCATTTTATAGAGCTATTGGCTAATTGGTTAAGCTTTGGTGTGTACCTACTAAGCCGAAAGGGCGTCATTGTTCACATGTACCTACGATGAGACGCCATTTTTTGGCTTAGTACAGCAAGCCTAATAGTACCTACATACTGTCATTATTGACAACTTTTACTTATTTTTTACAATTTTAGAATTGTGCCCATAGCAAAAGTTGTTCATAATGATAAGTACATGCCCCCTTTCCGGATTATAACCGAGCATCTTTAACCGAATATTACCAGTTATTTAATTCAACACTTTCACGAAACCTCCTGAAATAATCTTAGTTATGGTAACAAACACAGATTACGCACGTTACTAATACATATTTCGTAGTAAGTAATTTGCAAGACAATCTTGTTTCATATAAATTATACCGATTTCTAAATGTCAGGCGTTAGGTAATCATTTTCATTATTCAACAAACAAATCAATTTCAAAGTTGATCAGGTTTGTTGCATGTAAACTTACAACTAGTATCGTAGTAATATTTAGCTTTTAATAAAGAGTTTCGTAATAGTAGGTAAAAGTTGCTGTTTCAATCACTTCATGAGTCAGATGATTACGCAAACCGCCTTCATGGAAAATCACTGAATCCATACGGGCATCTGATATAAGATAAACACACCGAATACATACGCAATGGCAATGTACACGCCTATCTAATTTAATTTTCAGCTAGAGTCCCAAAACTTTAGGCGTACCGTCCGGTTATTGAAGCGATAGGCCGGTGGTCCTTCTAGTTACTATTCCAAACACTCTCGAGTACAGTCAAGGACATAATATATTGTGATTCGTAACAGTGACCAGGCCGGAATAGATCCGCCCGTGCGATATTAGCGTCGATCGATGAATTAGAATGTCTATGGGCAGAGATTGCGTGGAGCGATTTTCATGCGTAGAACAAATTCTACTGAAATTTTACTGTGCAATACCTATGTAAATTTATCGGCGGAGCGGTACGAGATCCTCGTCTTTTTGGGTAACTTTCGTATTTGATTGGGTAAGCGATGTGGAAAGAAGCAAGAAAATGAGGGGCATAAACCGCTGAAAGTACAAGCATGAGGAGCATTCGTCTGTGGAGCGAATTTCCATTTTATTTTCCTGATAAATTCGCTGACGAAAATATTCAGATTCTATACATAATCTTATATCTCCAGCATATATAGTACCTATTCACATGTAGAGGACAAAATCATTTTGTAAAATCTTTACGAGTAGGTGGATCTTATTACCATCAAGGGCTCACGTTTGCACGCTTAACTCGCAAAAGGTCTTTTGGGATATTATGACCATAACTTACAAACATTTAAAAAAAATGTCACATTAGTTTCCCCAGATTAAAATATCGTTGTTAATAACATAATCGCAACTTTGTTGTGACTTTTTCTTTAAAATATTCGGACGATATATTAAATTATAGAATTAATTTGACAGGGCGGTAGCTCTGAAGATTTTAAATACGCAGGTAGAATTCGTTTTACATGTTGCACGCAAAATTACATAAAGCTTGTTTTTTATGTTGCTGTACTTTTTTTTACGGCTCTGAATCCGATTGATGTCTAATGGAACCCTATTTACTAAGTAGGTACGTAAAGGGAATTTAAAATCTTAAAGCAGGTGTTCAATTTTGTACCTATACAACAAACAAAAGGTTGTTTTGCTATTTTTCTGATAAGCCTATGATAAACACTAAAGTGACATTGTTGTAGTGATACCTAGTAATGAAATATAACATACTGTGTGTAGGTAGGTAGGTACGGAATGTTTGTATGTACCTAATAACCTACGATTTCGACCCGCGCCAAAGTGTTTTTTTTAAAACTACACAAGAAGCAAGCGGGTTTTAGTTTTTCAAAACATCTATTTTTAATTTCGCCTTTCCGTGTTGTGTCTAAAACTCCGTGGAGGCTTATAGTAAAGTAACCGTTACTTTATTAGGATGGATAGATGGGACTTGACTTGACTGTGATTTGACTTTACTTGAATTTATCATTAGGCATTAGAAAATATTTACTAAGCAGGTACCTACTACTACTTAACAAAGGCAGAATGCACTTAGTGGCATAACAAAAAAAAACATTAGGAACCCAACCCCTTGCGAAAAAAAGCTATTGTAGCGTATACCTTATTCTACCTACGATTAAGGGACAGGACTACATGCAATAAAAATGTAAATCATGCGTAGGCGGGTGCAGCCTAACAACTCAGACACGTTTTTGTCGTGAATGCAAAACTTAGCAGAACAATATTAACACTTTAGCACTTTTTCATAGTACAATATAACACGCTCCGTGCGCACGCCGTTTGTGTTACTTCATCTTGTTACTTTGACAAAGTTCTAAGATTTTTCGTGTTTGTAGATGGCAGCACATGCCTATTATGCGAAGTTATTGCTTTAATGCGCGGTGCATGTTTATTTCTTGCAATTTTGACTGGCCGTGGGAAAAATTACATGTCGCTTGAGTAATTTTCACAAATTGCACGAATAAAATGGTACTTAAAACATTTTTACTTTTAATTGTTAATTATTTTTTTTTAGCTAAAATTAATATACTTTGCAACTCACTAAAATATATTAAAATGCTGCATGTTAAGTTAATAGAACAAAGTAGATGGCAATCAACACAAAGCACTCCCGAATCAGAAACCAAATCCTAATCAGCAAATGAAAGGCTTATATTTCACTACCATGCAACCGAAAAGCTAACCTAAAATAGCATCTAATGCTTGGAAAAGTGCAAATCAAAATATAATTTACGCGCTAATAAATAAAGTCCAAATTCAAACCTTAGTATCATGTTCTGTGTGGCGTCGCCGCCTCACCTGTTAGTAAGGTCGACCGCGTGAGAGCCGCCGAGCCTTACCGGGAACTCGCCTGGAAAGAATATTATACAGGAATGTTAAATAGGTTAGTATACATATGAATATGTACCTATTTTTTTATGGTTGACAGGCTAGTTGTTTTGACCACAGCTCACCTGATGTTAAGTGAAGGTGTGGTCGAAGATGGTAAAGCACACCTAGCCTGGAATGGAACTGGCTCTCAAGTGAGGCTGCCGGAACACACCGTTAGATGCTTGGCGGCAGATTTTCAACTTGAGGGTGGTAGCTAGCCAGCCGAGTACTAGAAAGTACCCTACCACCATGCAAAAGTAGTAGCAAGTATTTTGTAATAAGGAGGCCAGTAGTCATAGCAAGCGATTTCGAAATTATAGGTAAGTTTTTTTTAATTGTCAATGGGCTTACCTACGTATGACCGCCATCTCACTTGATGTTAACTGATGATGCGGTCTAAAATGAAGCACGCTTGCCTAAAAGATACCGATTCTCTATCGACTTGAAGACACCCAAATTACATCCATCAGGAACACCCACTCAGGCAGCGCGGTCCACTACCTAGCGGTCCAAATTATACACACAAGTAACATACGAGCAACTGATTGCATTTGGAAGAATATGTATATACTTATAGTGTTGTTTCTAAAACTCCTTATATAGGAGCACTTACCTACTACTTCACTAGAGCAAAGACTTTTTGTGACTTTGACTGTGACTGAGACTTGTTTTACTTGATGCTATCATAAAACAATGCGATGCCAAAAAAAGTCAATCCAAACGTATTCAATCTTATGTTATGTTACACAGACAATAGATAGAACGAAAAGCGATTTTATGCTCTAGTAAAAATTTGAGAAAAAAGTTACTATCTACAGTCCACGCTTGCCAGGAGAGCTGTTTCATTTTCATCAATTAATTACGAGAGCAAAAAGTTGTTGTAAATATGTATGTCAAATATGTTTACCGAAGCCACCACGTAGGTACACTAAGGCATATGAACAACTACAATACTAAACTTATGACTCTACTTTTTGCAGTAGGTAGGTAAGTCAATTCTTAACCAAGTCTAGGCAGGTTATTTGCTTTAATTCCAATAGGTATATAAAACCTATAAATGAAAGTATATAAAACCAAGAAAATGGAGCACAATCATAAATACACGACAAAACAGTACACCGACAGTCCGACACCCACTCCGATAGGTACAATGTACCATTTTGTTGCACAAACCAGTCCGATTGAAAATGTATTTATTCGATTTTACTGCGTAGTTAAGTATAAAAAAAGTCGTCTCACCGAAGCCTAATAGGACAAGTCAGTATGTTATATTATTTTACTGGTATCATATTAAAGGGAACCGATTGTTGGAATAATATTTTTCTTTGTACTACATTGTACGAAACAAGGATTCTTTGAGAGCGTTTATGTAAAGGTTAAGTGTTATAAATGGGCCGCGTTATATGTATGTAAAGCTATTAAATGCTAAGAACAATGACAATATTGATACCATTCATCTAGTATGTATCTAATATTTAGAGATATTTCATAACGCGGCTATTTTACGTAGGTACGCATATACGGATACAAAGTTGTAGGTACAGATATTTATTTATTTTATTGTATTTATAAGTAAAGTAGATAAGTAGAAAATTACAAAGAGCAAACGGGTACCTACACTGAATTTTGCACTAGAAAAACCAGAGTCGCAATATCCAGTGTCTTGCGTATTACATTTTTTAATTTTAATTATGATGATAACTGTACCGTTTAGTAAGGGAGGTATATTATGTATAGTGTATTAGTACCTACTAACAACATGTGTTTGTTTGCGAGTGTGCGTGTGTGTGTGTGGGAATGTGTGTCATATAACGTTCCATAAAAAATTAACACTCTTTGGTCCTACAGTAGGTATTGCTTAGATTGGAGCTTCACACAGATACCTTGGTGTATTTCTGTAACGTAAAGCCTTGACATATTTGTGGGCGTGTTGGTAACGTTGGACAAGCAAAAGTTGTAGGACTATCTTCATCCATTTTCTACGCAACACACATAGTTATTTGTTACTCATTTTTATCTACGATGCGATATAATCTAAATGACAGGAATAGGTAATAAGATAAAAGAAACAAATAAGATATGAGATAGTTTCTACTACCTAGCCCTGTGAAGAAAATGCGTGATTAAATGTGTAAATGATATGTTATGGATATAACGCATGTATTTCAAAGTTTGTGACGAGAAACTTGGCCTTTCTACCCCACTCATATGAGTGGTCTAGAAAGGCCAAATTCCAAATGTCGCCGTTCATAAAAATATATTCATTAACAATGTTTTCACCTTCCATTAAATGCATGACATTTTTAAACAATAAAGTCGAAATCTTCTTTAACTTGTCATCTTCATTAAGTTTGTAATTTAAAAACTATAAAAAAATAAAAACAACTTTATATAAATTTTCAAAATAATTGTATGATTAAGTAATAATACAAAACATGTTTTTAGAAGCTAATGATAAGAATTCACAATTAATATTCAAATGAAGAGCCACATCAGATCTTTTTATGATATAGATATCAAGCTAATGAAGATTTTGTAAACTAGTTTTATAATTCGGCAGTAAAGTTAAGAAAATATTGTTTCTGCTGACACTTACCTCGATAAATTTTGTAGCGATGATAGCTCAGTGGTTAGCGCGGTAGGTTCGCATGCCGAAGGGCGTGGGTTCACACCCCAACAATGAGCTTGAGCTGCCGGTGAAGGAAAACATCGTGAGGAAACCATAGCATGGTGGTAGGGTACTTTAGTACTCGGCTGGCTAGCTACCACCCTCAAGTTGAAAATCTGCCGCCAAGCATCTAACGGTGTGTTCCGGCAGCCTCACTTGAGAGCCAGTTCCATTCCAGGCTAGGTGTGCTTTACCATCTTCGACCACACCTTCACTTAACATCAGGTGAGCTGTGGTCAAACAAATAGCCTGTCAACCATAAAAAAAAAAAAATAATAACGTTGACAACTTCTACTTAGCTCCAACTGAGCTGTTTCAAAATCTTCTAATGGGAGGTATGTTATGCTAATAGGCATTTGTTGATATTACCATAATATTCATATTCAATCTGTTGAAATATACCTACAAAATGATGTTTCTGACATTGCGCCTAGATATTTTGAAATACGCCTCTTGAGAAATTTGTAAACGTATGCACATGCACTATAATAAATAGTAATTTATTGTTTTACTAGCTGACGGACGCGACTTCGCCCGCGTTGACTTTAGAATTGTGTTCAAAAATAAATGAAACTTGTGTAAAAAATAACAAAAGAGCAATAGTTTTATCCGTCATGGAACTTGCGCTTAGAAGATTAGGTTAAAGAATACCTTTTATCCCGGAATAATGTTCTATAAGACACAACTATAAGTGCCAAATTTCAAGTGGATACGTATTGTAGTTCGTTTTTTCGTGATAAAAAAGTATATATACTATATTATTATGTTTAATCAGGTAATAAACTATCTGTTTGTCAAATTTCATCTGAATCTGTATAGCCGTTTTTGCGTGATTGAGTAATAACTTATATCCAAAATACGTTTACAATACTAAGTAGTAGGTACCTATTAGGTAACATGCAGTTGGAGCTTTTTTTCGAACAAAATCACAACTAGGTAAATGATAATTCTAAAAACGCTTTATTACCCACGACGGAACGGAGACGGTATATCCATGTTGCCGTTTTTCTCCAAAACTACTAGGTACTTAGTCTGATTTTGATGCAGTTTTCAGCTATGGTAAGCGTCAGTTGAGGATTCCAGATTTATGGTAGGTAAGCATTTAAGAGGTATTAGGTCAGTAACTGTTAGTTACTCTGTGTAAGTAACCCCCTCACCGTAACTACAGGGTGTCCATTAGTGAATAGAAGAGAGTAGAAACCAAGCGGGTAGGGAAAGCTCTAGAAATCTCAGCTATAAATGCCCGCAAGAGCTAAATTTATTTTTATCGTCTGTTCCACTTAAGGTATGAGATTGAAAACTGTTCGCGATATTTCCCCTTAATTTGTCCGGGTATTTTTTCTCGGGCAATAAAAATATTTACGGGGTTTGGAATGAATTCGGGAGGCGGCGTCGTTCTTCCACTTGGACAGATTAATTCATTTTCATGAACGGTATAAATATTCAATATTTATTTATCTTTTCAGTGTTTTACGGCGGTTTTCGATTTGTACAGTTTTCGTTGATTTCGTGAATCAGGTTTTAGTGTTTGATACAAAATAGGTACTCAAGGTGGTTTGATTTCCATACAAATAAATATTTGCCATTTATGGACAAATGGAGCATAATTTTACCGCGAAATCACAGCTAACTGACATTTGTTTGGTTCTTTATTTGCGGTAAATCACAATTGCTTGATTAAAACAGTAGATTCTTAGCATAATGTTGTATTTGATGCTGACATCTCAATTTCGTAGTTAGGCGTTAGAAATATACTTTAAAAAATTATTAGGCACGTAAAAGTATTATCATACTATACTTACCTACTTAATCCAAAAAATCTTATTCGATGGAAGATTCATTACCTACTTACCTAAATGTAAGTTTTGAAAATATGATAATTAAATCTATTTTATTTGGATGTCATGGCACTCGATGTTATCAAACTGACCCATAAATTGATATCATGAAGTAGAAAATAAAAACAGAATAATTAAAAATGAATATAATTCAATTATTTTTCAACACTGTCACTGTTGTTTTGACCTTCTTATGAAAACACCGTAGGTCTTATCAAATATTTTTATGTATTGCTGAATTTTATGTGAAGAAGATAATATAATCACATATTTACTAGTTATAACTAGATACGAGTTAATGAAGATTGCAAAAGAAACTTTGTTACTCGTTACAATTTCACAATGATTAAATAAATTAAGTAACTGTTCCATCCGTGTAAGTTAAACACAACTTTATTTATTTTTCCCCTTTAGTCAACACATTATTTATTTTGATTATCGACATTTCTCAAAGAGAAAAAGACAGGAAATATTTTTTATATTTTTACTCGTACCAATCGGTTCTTGTATAAATTAACAATCATCTAATTCAATATGACACAGTATAATGTAGTAAAAAATAATGAGACAAACGTGCCTGTATCCTGCTCTCCTAGCATTCACCGTGGATAAAATTGTCCCTAACATGTGGATACGTGACGAAGCTAGAATTTAGATACCTACACATACCTAGGTACCTACTACAAAGTCGTCTTTTACAGGCAGCTTATAGTAATAGAAATTTGTGATTTTTAATTACAGTGGTACTCACAACTGTACATTTTTATAAAATCGTAAGTTAAGAACATTAAAATCGCGATTACCTTAACATTATTAATCGCGATAAATAGATTTAACATTAGGTAATTACTTAGTTAACGTAAGACAATTGTGATAAAAAAAAAAACAAAGAAAATTTACAACTTCCTAAAAAGAAACAATTAATTATACAAGTGTGCGTGTAAGAATTAAATTAAAAGCTTATTTATAACGTTATGATGAAACAAAATAAGACTTATGTTTTTCCTTCATCCAAGTAGGTATAACGTTAAAAATACAATATGCAGTAGATATTAACGTTTGTACAGAACATAATGTAACGTTGTCCGTCGGTACATAAACCGTATCTGTAAGTGCATCGCTGCATCCGCCGTTACTGTCCGCCGACAAAGATTACAGATAAGGTGCTGCGTTTCTTAGAACTGCAGTGCGCTGGCATTTTTGCAACATACGACATGATGTAGCTACCTACTGCCTTGTACAAGTTACTAAGTCGAGATAAACAAATCTGTGTATGTGATTTTGTTTCGGTCCTTAAACTTTGTATTAAAACGGTACACGGCGTGAATACATTGACAAGTCGAAGATGCATACTTTTTAGGGCAGCCATTTTTAAGTTTACATATTATTGGTCAATGATTTTTTTATCCTTTTACAGTATAATTTTTATACGTATCTAAATAATTTAATCGGAATTTTCAGATAATGTAAGTATAAATTAACGTTTTAATCAACAAAAAAATGACATATCGAGTTGTTCACAGACGACTTGTCAAGTTATGTATAGGAACGTAGTTATAAACTAAGACAAAAGTGGGTTAAACCTGCAACTGATTTTTTTTTTCACGGTTTAAGTGTCGTTCTGTCGTAAAAGATGTTGATAATGATGAGTAGAATGATATAGGTACCTATACACATTTAAAAGAGCCAGACACGGAACAAATATCTATGGTCACATAAGTAAATGTTTGGCCTGGGAGAGAATCCACGCTCTTCAGTTTATAATAATAATGAGCTAATAGGTAAGTATAAAATGTGCTAAGAATAGAATAACAATGAACAGTCAAATCATTAAAAGTGAAGTGAACAAAAAATTTTATGATACCGTTAAATATTTTTGAAATTTAAAGTTTAGTAAATTTTAGTAGGTAGGTAATCAGCCATCGCATTATTTGAAAATAGGTAGATCCGCTTTCCCTTTACTTGCCTACAACCTACAAACGAGCATAATAATATGGATAAAAAATCGTAGTTGATAAACATCGGAAAATTGTTTACATTACCAAAATATTACCTACAACTTACGAGGAAAGTGGGTCTGTAAGAAAATAAATATTTTATAGTTGTCACTTTGGTTTCGTGCCTGATTGTAATATTTTCGAGGCAACACAATAGTTTAGTTAGACAGAGTGACTTTTGTCACGCCAATGGTTGTCACGCAGCTCAGAATTTTTGAAGTCTCTTCAGATTATGCTATAATAGTAAAGAGCTTGACGAATTTCCCCATAATACCTGCCACCTATGCTCCAAACATAGGCTTCATGGGTCATGGCTACATTTTTCTTTTGACGAGTCCTTCCATTCTACACACTTTATTCGCTGTGCAAATGGTAAACATAAATTTATGAAGTGTCAAAAAAATATAGCGTAATCAGAATAGGCCGTTATTTTTCTCAAGGGTTACTTTAATAAGCTTATAAATGGAAATGATAGCATTCAAGTGAAAAAACACTATTTAGAATTATAAGTAGGTAGGTTACTTATAATTACCTACACCTTACAGTACCTACAGTATTGCTTAGTCAAATTTTTGATGCCATAACAGTTTGTTATAGGTATGTCTTTATTATTCAATTTTTCGTCAGAATTTATATTTGCTTACAACATTTTGGCAGAGCCTAAAATATTTTTTAAATTATGACACAATTATCTCTTGCCGCCTCCTGAGAGCGTTTTAGCATAAAAATGTAAATGGAAAGCGACGTAGATACATGCACGAACAAAAGTTTTGTCTGTTTTTATTTCTAATATATTAGGTAACCATACCTACCTATAGTAAAGTTGCAAGTGTTTATTTACTTAAGTAGGTATGTATTTTATTATTATCTTTGTGATAAAAAATAAAATAAAATAAATAATTTTATCGTCAAAAAAGAACAGGAATTAAAGATAAGAAGAATTACTTAGTGGAATGGTTACTGTCTTATCCGTAAGATAAATAAATAAATAAATAAATCCTTACAACGCGACAGACTTGGCACCCGCTCGGTGGCACCATTGAATGCTAAGAAGTTTTCATCCAACGAGTACCGAAAGTGAATTATTAGTTAAACAAAAGCTAATTAAATAAATTCTTGAAACATCCTTTCGTAATCTTCTTAAATTTTACCTCATAAAAATATCACTCGTATCATACCAATAAGATATAAAGCTCAGTACACACGAGGGGAGACTACGCAATGATTCAGTATTATCCGCCCGGACATGTGTCGTCCCCCGACTTATGTGGCGTTTTATTAAACCAACTTATTTAGGAAAACAATAACGTTGCGTATTCTGGTGAGCAATATAGACGTAACATACGAAAGTGTATTCTATGATTTATTACATCTTATCAACCGTGTTTTGTTTTTTTTAAATAGGTACTTGACTTAACTTGTTACACGATATCTATTCTATATAAAATTTAATTAGGTATATAAGAAGATCGAACATCTTTTATTGCGTCTGTTAAAGTAGTAGGTTTGAAGAAACAAACACAAAACAACTAAGCCCGAAGCTAACCAAAAATAAATTCCCTTTAATTAGTAGAGACATAAAGCTGTATTTTCATTTACACCCAGTTTTAACTATACCCCTGTTATATCTGGCCTGAAATTATTTCAGACGAGAGCTCTGGTACATTTGCGATGAGCTTAGCGGGAACACGAGTCCGCTTTTCATCTTTGAAGCGCAACATTTACATTTTCGTCTCATTTATTTGCTATTTCGGGCCAAGTCCCCCTTTTACCACCTCCCGCTAACACCCTCAATGAATAAGTCTCGCTGTGCGTCAGAGAACAAAATTGAGAAGGAACGCTCTATAAAGTCTAATTAAGTTTGAAGTGAATGCACAAATGTAAGGAAATATAAAAATGTCCATAATAAAAGAGAATTTATTTCCAGCCGCCTCACGCATTCATGAGAGAATTGTGAAATGAAATACTTGCGGCTTACAATTGTATGAAACATTCCTTGTTACATTTATATAATTTTGAGAGCTTTATTTTAACTACTGAATAAAATAGTTGAATAATTCAATTCATAAATGTAAGATAAAAATGTGCATATAAATGTTTCAATCTAATTTACGAGCACCAGTTTTTGGCACACGCTTTATTTTCTTTGTTCTTTCGTCGGTCAACGATTTTAATTTTAATTTGTAAACAAACGGATTTTGTGTTTCATTAAATCGTTAAAAATCTTAATGAGTCAATTACATATGAATTAATCACTGATTTAGGATATTAGTGGCCGTATAAAAATGCTTTTAATCAATCATAAATCTTCGTTGCGAACGTAAATCAAAAACATGAAAACAACGCCTTCGTTTAGAAGGAAGCGAGATTGAGCATGATCGGAATATAATTGACTTATTTCGGGAGTTATATTAAGATGTTTTACGTAGAATATGCCGTGTTATTGTTATGCGGCAGTCGTTTCGAATAAAAAATAATGCGTCCCTTACGCGAACCTTTAGTCTCGGAGTAGTGACGGCTTTTTATTATAGAAATAGTTTGAACACCCTCCCTTACTTGGCATTCGTCGCTTGCATTTAGCAGGATGCAACTGTGTTCCGTGATTGAATTATAAAACAATGGATGGAAGGGCCCCTAATTACCTGCCAGATCCTGTATATAAATCAGCTTCTTGTATCCGATGTCCTGAAGGGAACAATATAAGCTAACTGATTAACATGTACACAAATAGATTAGTTAACAAACTCCGTGCTTTGATTAATTTCAAAGCTCTTTTATATTCAAAAATATAAATCAAATAAATATGTTGGAATGCTTTAGGTATTGATTTTATGTTTTACGTAAAAGCAATTCAGAGAATCAGCGATTCTCGATATCCACATCAATCACTAGTGTAAGTACGTCAGTGCTTAGGTAGGTAGAACAAAGCCACTACAAGTATCTATGCCTCTATATATATATGTACAATTGTACATAGTAACAATACGCATTGTACGCACACACGGGCCCAGATTTCCGATAGAAAAACAAGAAAGGGCCGGAACAAACCCGGAATATAAATCGGCTTGTTATATTTTCCGGAACATTGGGATTCATAGAGTTGTGGACCCTGGCAATGCCTTTACGGAAACACGCGCAAAGTTTTTGATTGCTTACGAAAAAAATGGTTAGATATAAACAGTTGTGTAGGTAGGTATGTACCTAACTAATAAAATAGTCAGATAAGAATGATTTCATATTTCATGTTGTTTTAATAATACCTAATAATATATGATATTAGTTACAATAAATATAATTTGTCAGGTATTTCACTCTGTAATTGCTTAATGGATTTGGTTAAAATTTGAAATACAAATAGCTTAAACAGTATAACAGTATTTTGTAATACCTATAGCAACCTAGCTGTGCCCTGCATAGTTAAAAACATTTTCTGGGATAAAAAGTAGGCTATGCTAATCCAGAGTATAACTTATAATCTAGTTTAATACATAGGCTAATTTATTGGTCTAAATTATAACTTTTTAAAATGTAAAAGTAATGAAACGAACGAGTTGCTCTCCTGATGGTAAGAGATAACGCACATCCGTGACCATTGCAGTGGTGCACTAAATTTTGATTAACAAAAATTACTTTGAGACTTTCGATGGTTAGTAATTAGCTTAGCCTTTCGCTAACTGTAGACCCCCTTAAATCGGAGCACACCTACTTCTCTTAAATTAACCCCAGATGCGATTATATCCAAGGGATATAATTAGTTCGCTATATTTCAAAATACTTACAATAACATGGTGTTAATATGGTGATTTTACCAGGGTAGGGTACTAGGCTACTACCCCCCTTAAGTTGAAAATTTGCCACCGCAAGCACCTAACGGTGTATTTCGACAGCCAGTTCCATTCCAGGCTACGTGTATTTACCATCTTCCACTACACCATCACTTAACGTCCGGTGAGTTTAAAACTTAACATCAAGTCAAACACCTAGCCTATCAACCATAAGAAAAAAATTCAGTTGAAAGCATCTCACTGGCACTGACCATAAGCTCTTCTAGTAAGATTGTCGCACTGTAACCAAGTTATTAACATTCGTATGGAAATCAGCCGTTCCGTCGGAGCCTTGTCAGCAGAGCCTTCGTTACGAGATAAGCAAAGTGGAGCCTTTTTACTGTTGGCAATCATCTCGGGATGTTTTTTACTGATTATTTTCACGGCTGACGCTGTGAAGTTTGTAGGTATCTGTGTCTGTAGATAGGTACAGATATATTTTGTGTTAATTGGGAAGACTGAACGAGATTTTATTCTTATCTCAATCTTACTTGAATCTATACCAGATTCATTTTTATCTTAGAACACAGTAAAGCCATAAAGAAGACGCCACGAAATAGATATTTAAACCGAACGTGTCATTAGATACTCGATTACGTCTAACACATTTGTGAAGTATCAAAATTACTCCGGATTAATAAATTAATTAATTAATATTCTATATTTATTTGAGACAAGGTTTATGTTTACAGTAATTAAAAAATCAACACAGACCTATCTTGTGTTGATTTTATGGGCCTACGTGTAAATAATAATAAATAATTAAAATGTCAAAATCAAATAACATTACAAATTTATCATTTATCTTAATTATGTCAAAAAATCCACAGCCTACATATAGGTATGTACAATACACGATGCAAACATATTAGGTATACTTATACATAACTACTTGACAAAAAAAATGCTTACCTATTGGCAACCATTTGGTCTAAAAAACAATTATTTAAATGCCTGCTAAATCTTGTGTCATGTGTAAATCTGGGTATTCAATGTCTGTAGATTATACAGTCATGATTCTGCGTAAGATCGCACAATTGACTTTCAGTTTTATAGACCTAGTTGTTAAGACTACTATCTAAGATAAACTAGTGAACTGTTTTGAAAAGAAAACTAATAAAGGTAAAAGTTTTGATTTATTGACGCTATGAAACTAAAGATAATAATAATGAAACTATTTAGTAAATAACTGCTAAAATGTTAAATAAAATTTATTATATCAAATTTAGCTTAGTAAAAACATCCTACTAATATTATACCTACATGTTATAGTAGGTATGCATGTTTGGATATTTGTACTCAATCACGCAAAGACGGCTGAACGGATTTGTATGAAATTTTATTACCTGGATTAATATAGGTATAGATAAGATACTTTTCACACCGGAAAATATTATAAGGTTATCAAAGATTAAGGATCTTTAAGAGGAATACAGAATTAGGTACCTAAGTATTAAGTTTTCGAAAATTAACAAAAAAAACATTGTCGTACTCCACGTGGGTATCAGGTAGTAAAACTAATAGATACCTACCTACTTAGGTATAAAAATTATTAACATGAATATTTTTAAAGAACACTAAGAGTACTAAGAGTAGACGAATTGACATACCTAGTAGGTTCAAATTATTGAAAAGAATAAGAGTTAATTTGCATCCTCGTTCTAGAGTTAATCTTTCTCAATAGAAGTAGAAAGTTTTGCTACAGAAAATAAGTAACAATAGTCTAAAAAGATATTAAAAGCTCAACTTTCAAAAGATTATTTGCATAAACTTACCAATGGCACCGTTTTATAACTGTCTCAAACTCATTGTGAAAAATTAACAAAGGAAAGAGGTAACAATTTTGTTGCGTAACATAACAAAGGGTAAATATACAGGCAGTAAGGGTTATCTACTCCAATATTTAAAACCGAACTCCAAACAAATATCTGACTACACAGTCATTACGTATAAGGCACTAACGAAAATGTTGACTGACATCAATAAATAATGACGAAGTTGTGGACTATGGTTGTTGTTTTTAACGTGTTTAAGAAATATAAACTGATTTAAATTCGTACTATAAAGAGTTTCACACAGCCGTTTACCTGCATTGTAGTTACACAATTTTTGTATTGCTATAGGTACCTATATCTACTTTAAAAAAATTGAAGACTTTCACAGAAATATTCTGCCTTGGTAAGCTATTAAGAAATTCGTTAGAGATTAAATGGTGAAATGTATACTGTTTGCCAAATTAACTCTATCACGAACATATTAATTTACGGTCCCTACTGGATACTGTAGTGTATTGTGCCAAAGAGTACCTAAATATGAATAAGAATGTGCTGTTTGCCGAAATTGGACCGTTGACAACGGAACCGAAGAAATTACTTTTTTTTGGTTCGTGACTGAGCACAATTCGCCATTCCTTATTTAAATAAAGTAAAATTTGAACTTTATTTACTAAAATTTGAACTTTATTTGAACTTTAAATAATTTGATTTTTTTATTTACTATCTATAGTATCTCTAAAAATTAGTACGAAAAGATACAGACATACGTGTCAACTTTTACAAAGAACCCTTAGCATGCGGTCAGAATATATTGTATCATTTAGGTAGGGTACCATTTAGGTACCTATTAAGTAATGGTAGAGACTCAAGTTTCTTGCCCTGTATATCCTAAATTAGTATTTACTTGTAACAAAGCAGCAGACCGGGTTACATACCTACATATGAACGTAGGTAGGTACCCTAATAACCAAGTACCCAACCCATGTAAAACTTCCAGTTACCCAATGAGTTTCCCCAATTGTTGGCGGGATATTTATTAAATTACCCCGGCAAGGGCGTAACACCGAAAAGGTCCGACGGTGTGATCCTAAGCCCATGCTTTAGGAGTGCGACTGTAAAACAGCGAATGTGGAGTTTAATTAAAATTTTCATTAGGTAGGAATGCTCCAGGTTATTTCTAGAATGTTTTGAAATGCTCGCCAAATTGAGGAAATTTTGAAATGTTTTCATAAATCTGGCTTCCTAAATATGAATTTACGGGTTACATTTGTTAAGTATACCTTTTGCAATTAAATAATGGTATTAAGTATTACCTACCTACTTACATTTGATCTACACAAATTATATAGGTAGGTACCCACCTAGCATAACTGGTAGGTAGATATTTAATATAGAGATATAGGTAGGTAATTAGATGTCTACTAAAAATTTTGCACATAATTCATTTATTTTTTAATTTATCGGAAAGTAGTAATTAGGTACTTATAACTATTTTCTTCACACGTATATCTACGATGGACATGCAATTTTAATAAAATCTTTACCTGAGCGAGTGAGTTTTAAATACCTAAAATATAAAGCTCAGCATGGCTAAAATATAAAACTACATTCTCCATATTGAACGCGCAGTTTCAAAACATCACAGCCACAGCTTCCAACTCGTCCGGAAACGTTATCTCTGTAGAACTAAACAACTCACTCCGAGCGAATGATATTACTCCCTAAAATCATCATAAATCCCTTTTATATTCACACAAAACGCAACCCTACGCGTCACACGAAAAGGTTGAAGGTCGCTTAGATATAATTTAAAGATGAGACACTGTTGTTTGCTTCGTAAGAAACGCTGGCTCAGTAAGCCTCGCTAACCAGACACCGCAGAGCTGAGACTATTCAATTAGGTATGAGTATCCAACTCTGTCCTTAGCTGCGACCTCAATTTTAATCGCTGAATGTTGCCAACACCGAAGTGGAAAAATAAACGTTATTCAGTTAATTTACGAGACATGCGATTGTCAGTTATTCCTGAATGTGCTGAATCGACGGGAGGCGAGGACCGTAAATCTTGGGCCTTCAACGTGTCTGGTGAAAATACAGTCGTGATTCTGCGTAAGACTCCGATGGACTTTCAGTTTGGTAGATCTAGTTGGTAACTATCTAAGGTAGGTAAGGACTTGGTAACTAATACTACCTACCTAGGCTAGCAATGATACCTATTAGAAAAATTGCATTAGTAAGTAGGTAGGTAGGTCTAATATTTTGTAAGTAAGTAGGTAGTAGGTAGTAGATATATCTTATAATTGTTTATTATAGTAAGCTACAGACACTTGTATTGGTACCAATATTTCTAATAGATATAAATAATTATATATAGTGGGTAGGTATATCTATTTATTTATTGGGGCTGTTATCTTGTCATTTAACAAGTTAATAAGTCACGATTTTTAAATGTTGTTATTTGTTTTGTGGTAGGTACAATCGGGCAGTTTTGCTTGAGAAGATAAAAAAAGTATGATCAAATCACCAGTCATCCTTAGTATAATAATCAATAGAGATAATGTTTGCCCGTTCGAAATTCAAAGAAACAGGTTCGGACGAATAACCAATCATTACAAGGATGCATGGCCGCCATGTTAAAACTTCACCCAATGAGAGCGTTTCGTGCCAAACGAAACTAAGATGGCGGCCGATATCTACCTATTCTATTGGATTGTATCATTCTCCATTATTAAGCTAAAGAGGACGGTCGTGAGGCAGGTATAAACACAAATAATAGTTCTTGGAATTGTGTTCAGTTTTATAATTTGCTCTTTAATTTGGCGTTTAGAAATAAACTGAGTGTGCTGTCACAATTAAAACCGTTGTTAGTAATAAAAAATGAAAATATGCATTTTTATTTATTTTATGCGTAGGTACCTAGTAAGTAGATAATTTTCAATTTATTCTGAACCTTAGTACTATGTTTGTATATTTTTAAGGGTTTCAAATAAATTAAAAATAAAATTGTGTTTAGCCCCTTGATTCGATAGAGTTCTTCTTGCTGATAATAATGCGTACCTTAAGCGTTTATAACATGATAGGTAAATACGTTGATAGTTTATTTCAATATTTCACCGTCTAACACACTTCCTCACGTTTTTTAATTAGATAGGTATACATTTTTTTATAATACCATTCCACCCGAATTAAATCCTACTTCCACCGGGCAAACGTAAACGCGGCACGGTTAACAGCTGTTCATGTGATTAGGTACCTACCTATACCTAGCGAAAAAGGGCCTGGTTAAATTATAGTAAACTACTACTTTGTAACTTAAAAAACCCCATAGGGCTTGTTAAGTTAAGACACTATCATGACAATAACTATCCTGGTAACAAGCTATTCAAAGATGGAATTTCGTACTATGATATTTTACATGTGCTTGTTCTAGCTAAAAAGCAATCAATTCTGAAGATAACGAGACTTGAATTAGAATTCAAGTGCCGAAGCATTGATAAAGTCTGTGACTTAAATGTGAGAACAGATGTTGGAGTGCAATGACCTACGACGTGCGCATGCGCTCCCGAAGATGACGTTACTATTCATAGCATAACATCAAAGTTAAAAATATAAAAGAGAGTATTGAAAAATTCGGTAATGAGAGTTTCTCATAATCGAACTTTCATTAAAAAAAATTATATGTTCCGCTGGTTTGAGCACGATCGCTACAGCCAGTCTATCATCACTCTAATGTTATGGCAGCTAGGGGCACATTTACCGAGGCAAATATTGTATGTAGGTATAAATTTCAGTGCGGGCCAGGGCCAGTTTCATTCCAGGCTAGGTGTACCTTACTATCAGCAACCACACCGTGTGCTCAAATACCTAGGTTGTCAATCATAAATCAATTAATTAGGTACAATGAAATTTCTTAGCAGATCTCCACTATTTTTTAGTGTCATTTGATTCAGATAAATTTCTAACTTAGTCAATTATTCTAAATTAATGTAAAATAAATTATATGAATGAAAATTTGTTAATGATTTTTTTTTTAAGTTATAAATATTTTAGTAGATTGTATATAGTGACCCGATTTTGTAAGATGACACAAGTAGGTACCTATCTATAAGTTATTTTGGAGATTTGATTACAAAACATTGAGTTTATGTAGTTACCTACATACCTACTTATGCAAAAGTTTAGTTGTGTATTTTACATACCTACCTATACCTATGTAAGGTAGGTACTATACAAATAGGGACTTAGGGAATAGGGAGTCATATAATAAAAGAAGACCGCGAATGATGACATGACAACTCTTTTTTGTCTATCAGTATAATCATTTTTGTATCTCAGTTAAATAAAGTTTTAAAAATCATAATTTATTAACAACTTTATTAATGACGTTTTCATAGCAATTAAATGCACATTAAAAATTTTAATGGAGCTGAATATGTTTTATGTTCTATCAAGTGTTGAATAGGCACGAATAATTTAGTGAAGTATCAAATTGACTTATTGTTTTTTATTGCTTTTAAATTAATTGAGTTACATTTTTCTTGGAACAATCGGCCCCTATTTTTCCCATTAATTGATTAATACATACGTCGTCATAAACGTACCTACATACCTACCTACCTGCAAAAATGTTTTGTTTAGTAATTTAATCCTACACCTTAATTGTTCACCGTAGCTTCATGCAATGTTACCTACTAACACTAGTTTTAGCAACGGCAATCTAGTTTAGAGACCGTCGGACTACTAATCTGGAGGCAAAAATCCAATTGCACGCACATCGGTTTTTTTTAGTTTTTTGCGTATTGCTGCTAGTTTCAAACTGTGGAGGAAAACCTTGTAAAACACCTACCTACATGTCTGATAATTATTTTTGTTTTTCAAGATGTGTAAAGTATGCGAACCTGCAAATAATCCGTTTGGTGGATTGCCCTTCACCCTCACTATACGTTTTTTTTAATAGTAAATAGATCTACGTTTGGCCACCAACTCGCCTGATGGAAAGCGACGGTAGACGGCGAAAGTAGAGCCCCACGCCCAGCAATAGGACTGCAAAAACAGGGCTGAACCGGTTCTTCTGCCGGCTGAATCATTTTGTTGTTTCTTTAATTGAACACCACATTTTATTCTAGTATTATTATGTAAACATCAGGTATATAAGTACCTATACTTTTTTACTCGTCTTTTTCCCCTACCTAAGCTATAGGTGCATTTTATGTATTTTTTGAAAGAAAATCTGCAAAGGATGCCGGTTTTTTACCAGGTCAAAACATTCAAAAACTTATCTACTCTCGGAGATAAAATTAAGCTTTCTTTGTTTCTTCAGTCTATAATTTTCCCGTAGATAATGATAGAGTAGGCACCCACCGTTAGCAAAAAAAGAATATCTTGCGATTAAATAAATGCTTCTAGTAAGTATAAAAATACAATATTTTTTAAAGAAGAACAAGATATTTTTTAATTAAAATCATTATACAACTTGTTTTACATTTTATCCATCTTGCTAATTTTTTATTCAAAATTAACGTTGAAAAAAATTGTTTGAAGTAGGTAGGTAGGTGCTAATTTTAACGTTTTTGAACTTTCCAAAGTATATTTATCAGATTTTGGTGCAACTTTTAGTGGCTGTATTTGTCTGACCGTATCTCGGTGCCATCAGAAGGGCAGACACGGTAGGTGATTTGGGAAAATTACATTATAAAAAGAGCGAATGAAAACCCCTGGGGCTGAGAGGGTGGTTTAAATCATACTCTACGAAGCTATTATAGAACTAATTTGATAGAAGTTTAAAGTTTTTTGAACAACGTTTTCAGGACTTTATACCTAATATAAATATTTAATACGTTACATCACATTTTTAAAAAAAACGTGTAGGTTGCGTGTTACACTAATATTTGAGGAGATAAAATCCGTAACTTAGTATCGATGGAGAAGATAAAATCTTAGAAGCTATTTAATCCATTACAAAAAACAATTTCCAATGTTTAAAATAGACATTCAGGGTGAACATAACTTATAAATTAGGTACCTATATTCTGTTAAAAAGAAAGTTAATTTTTACCGATAGGTACTCTAGTCACAAACTGAACGCTACGCATAGACGAGCACAGCTAGTGTTGATATACATAGCAAAATGATACAGGTATAGACAATAAAAAAGTACAGAAAACAAAAAAACCTTATAATATTAAGGATGCCATTTTCTAGACAGCTTTTTCTTAACGCCATTTAAACGTTACAAAAGCACGAAAAAAGAAAAATTGTACGTAGATATCACCTTATTATGAAGCATTAAAGTTATCTACATTTTATTTGATGACTGCAGAAGAGGTACTCACCTAAGCAAGGGTTTTCAAGCTCCAAAACAATCTATTAAAAAATGAAGACTGCTCTGTCAGCTTATTTGGCAGTCGTATTTTGTAGCTTAGGGTTATTTAGGTAGATCTGTTTCATGAGTTGCTCGGTGTGGGTTCGATTCTCAATCAAAAAAAATATTTATAAAACGAATATATACCTACATTAGTTCCTATGTGAGTATTCTATACTTCTGAGTTATAAGTTTTACATTTTGTATGATACTTAACACTGAACAAAAAAAGTATTATTATATGTATTTATTTACATTTTTTTAGTTATATGGTTCCCATAGTAGGTACAAGTTTTGCTTGGATTTGTGATGAATGGGTACGTCACAAATCCAAGCAAAACTGTGAAGTAAATAAACAATATCGTAGAACATTACACACAGCGCCATCTGACTCCAAACTAAGCAAAGCTTGTACGATGGTAGTCAGATAACTGATAGAATACTTAAATCCTTTTTTTTTGTAAATAGTTAGGTACATACTTATAATAAATACGGAACATGTCTTCAGACATTTATTGAAATTAATTAAACAACCTATTTTAATTTCAAATCGTCAAACTAAATCAAGTACCTAGGTACCTACGTCAATACTTAACAACATTCTCAAACTCTATTACTTTTACTGCCGACGTTTTTCTCAAATTGGAAACGCAGACTGATCGAATCCAGTGTTAGAACTTGAACAATAAAAACTTTCTTTGTTACGCGATAGTATCGGGTAAACTCCTTCATTCAAGTCCCTCCAACGAAATTGGACTAAAACCTTCTCGTCTTTTGGCTGAGTATAAAGACTGAAGAAGTCCTTATCTTGAGGGTTAAAGTTTTTAAATTAAAGATAAGGGTACCAACAATGTTTCGAATCTAAACGTTCACAACTTGGATGAATTTTGATTATTATCATTTAACTGTAAAAGTTTACAGTGTTTGCACAAAAATGTTCTACATTGCCCTCATATTGGTATCTTATTTTAGGTATTAATCTTTGTTTTGATAAATAAATAAATAAATATCGTAGGGCATTACACACAGCGCCATCTGACCCCAAACTAAGCAGAGCTGATGGAAGTCAGATAACCGATAGAATACCTACATACCAATATATTTTTTTTGTAAATGCATACCTACTTATAGGTAAAACATACAGAACACCCAGACACAGAACAAACATTTGTTGATACATAAAATGTTTGTCCTGAGCGGGAATAGAACCCACGCTCTTTAGCTCTTAAGGCACCAATGCTACCAATGAGCCAACAGAGCTGTCGATAATAATACTTCAACTTCAACTTAATAGGTATATATAAGTAAGGTAGGCCAAAATAGGTAGTAGGTATTGCAGTTGGTTATATTATTAATTTGCCTTCCTATTTTCCTGTACCAACTTACTTTAATTTGTTTTCTAAATATGTACCTACATAGTTTCATTTACACTCGCAAAAAAACTGACAAATGGATGCATAAAGCGATAGGTTCATAGCTTTGCAGCGATACCCTAATGGAATTTTATTTGTAAATTAGCTTTAAATCTACAAAAATAGGTTTTGTAAGACATGCGCTTCGCAATTTATTCGCGCACAACAGTCACTCAAAACCACATGTGTCAGCAATTCCTTAAATTATTCATAATGGCTCCATAATGGACGTAACCGCTCGCGTATGAATAACGTATTCTAAGCCAGAGCAGAGCGAAGCGGTGCGGCAGTAACAAAATATTCCTGGGGGAGTCCAATTAAAACGTTCCATCCGCAAAATTCCACGGGGTCGAGAAGTTTCTGAATACCTCACAGAATCAACCGTGGTACTGTTAGCATAAAAATTAAAAAAGCAAAGCCTTTAGACTTAAAAATAAAATAATGGTACCATTTATAAAACAAATTACGTAAACGTTTACACGCAAATTACGTATTAATTAAAACTTGCCATAAAATTACTGGTAACTTGCCTGATGTTTGGTTATTTGTCATTAACATCATTAACATCTTAACACTACTATATCAATTGAAATAATCTGATAGCACTAGATTACATGAAATACTCAAATAAATACTTAGATATTTTAGTTCCAGTAGGTATGTGAAATGAAATAGCATGTTTATTTTCAAAATTAAACACGCTCATTGATAATTTGAAGTAGGTAGATACCTATTGATAAAAAAGTAAATGAATGTTATTTAATACCTATACTTTAAACTAATATGAAACGTAATTTTTCCCTGGGAGGCAATACAATTTATACCCCCTAGCACGTGGCCAGGGATAATAGTCTTTCTCCCGCACGAAAACATAGCAAAACTAGAATAGAAACAAATCATTCAGTTTCATTTTGCACGTGGAATTTTTTTTTATCATCTTGCATGCTAGACGGGCTAAAGCTAAGCGCTTATTAGAATATATAACCGGGACTTAAGAAAGTAATCGTCGCGAACAAAATGATGTCTTACGATATTTATTTCTTTTCATAAAATATAACCAAAGTATATGCTCGGATAGCACTAAATCCGAAAGCGCCGCAGTCTCAAATAAAATTAAAGACAAATTTAAACAGGTCATCTAGCTCAGACGCTTGTCATAGGTATGTATAAAGGCCAGACTAATGTCAAACATCGAACTAAAGACGGAACCAGCCGAGCTATAAAATATACAAATTTACCGACGCACATGCTGTCGGTACCTCGAATTAATCGCTCTACGCGCATACTTAGAATATTTCTCTTGGTATAATTTCTCGCTGGCAAGCGTCTTGCTTCAAGGAATGCAAACTCAACTTTCGTGTCTACGTACCAATTATTTATTTAATCTATGCCTTTAGAAGTTTGAAATATAACTGCCAGTAATTATGTACTTAAAATAAAAACGTGGGTATTCACAAAAATGACGTGAATTATAATGAACTTCATAAAAACTAGAATTAATCAATTTTAAAGTTGATTAACAAACAAAGTGTACCTAAGTGAGGTATTCTTAAAATGTTGGGTAATATTTTAACCCTTAATGTGATTCAAGATAATTATTAGGTAGGTATTAAACTGTCTGAATAAAATTTAGGTACCTACATGTAAACAATATAGAACGATCTCTCATTTGAATTGTTTTTATTTATGTCTTATGCACATAATTACTCAAGATTCAAAACGTCACTTTAATCAAGTTAGATTGTGTCCAAACGCATACCTAGTTGTACAACAAAAAATTAAGATTGTTACCTATAAATGTCTAATTAAATAGCTAAGACTATACATAACCGCAACCCCCAAGTTGCGCAACTTAATGAGGAAAAATAAAAGAAACGCATCTGCGTTATGAATCTCTTAATACTCGTAGCGGAACCAGAGACACGCGGCTCCAATATTTATAAATAATAACTTGAAACAATATAAGCAGTAGCTCTTAAGAGGTCGCCATATAAACCTCGCCCCGAGAACAAATGGATTACTTGTGTACGCCGCGCGCCATCTAGCGGGGGGTGCGCAAAGTAAGCGAGGCCTACTGCGTGACAAAAGAGAGGCGACCAATTTGCGAGACTTTGCACAACGTAAACGAAAAAAAATGTATGAAAAGTAAATTAAAAAAAAACTTCTTGGACATTTCACACAGCGCTATCCCACTATCCTAGCCCCCACACTGAGCAAAGCTTGGACTATGGAAACCAGATAACTGGTAATTATAATACTTAGGTACATGTTTTTCTTGTAGCATTAGGTGTTTTTTCCCTCGTATTTAGTTGGATGAATTAGTTAGAACTAGATCATTTAGTTTAAGGTTATGGTTTAGATTAAGCAACCGCACTTACAATTTTAAATTTAACAACAAAAAAATTGAAATTTAACAAAACTGAATTTTAATAAAAGTTTATTTTTACCAATAACTTATTATTGTAAACTATTAATAGTGTCCAAACAAACCGTAACCAACCGTTCTATATTTATTTATTTAAAAAACCTACTTAGAAACAGCTAAACGTTTTGTTTGTAAAAAGTTTTGTGATAAAGTATTTTAAAATCACAGTAAAAAAATCAGGATGTTATTAAAATGTTTTTTTCAGTCCTATCAATAGTAGCCCCCTTGTATGAGTTACTGTTATTACCCGGATTTTCCCGCTTCCGTACACGCATTTACTTACACCCTACTTATTGTGGGTAGTCGTAAAATACGATAGAATTATTTTATTAAATTGATTGCGTTTTCAAAACATATCCTCTGCTTGAGAATTGTATTTATTTCGATGATTTAATTTTGCTACTCTTAGCGTCGTAACTGTTTAAATTGTTTTTTTTTAAACCTTTTGATATTTATTTTTGAAAACACGACATTTGCGCCAAATTATTACAGTTAGTAATAGTAATGTTGGTATACCTAATACCGTATTTTATCGTAGGTATTTTATATATCTATTATCGCATTTTTAGTTTTGTATTGTATAAACTTGTACCTAGGTACGGACAGCTGTCAAGATGACAAGGCCAAACGATGTTCAGTTGTTAGGTAATACAAAACGGCTAGCCGTTATATAATAAGTCGGATTCTACAATTTGACTGCAACGTACACTACACACACATTAATGGCTACGCGGGTGTTCCATAAAGTAAGTAAGTAAGTTATGTGTCCGTCTGTCTGTAAGGACTAACGAACGTGGTTTACAGCGTCGTTACTGTTAATTAGAATTGCTGTCTTTGCTTTAAATTTAAAGAAGCACTAACTTTTTTTGATTGTTACTTGATTTGTTGGAAGCTAAAAACTAAATTCGTTTTAGCTAAAAAAAAATGAAAACTTTGAAAGATTTTATGTTTGTAACATGTACCTATCGTCAAGGTTCTACTTATACCTGACTAGCAGATGCCTCGCGGTTTCACCCCCGTAGTTCTCGTTCCCGTGGGAATACAGGGTCACAGATACATGTCACCCGAAGATAGTGTAGCTTCCCGACAGTGAAAGAATTTTTGAAATCGGTCCAGTAGCTTCGGAGCCTATTCATTACAAACAATCAAATCTTTCCTCTTTATAATAGTATAGATAGATAAATAGATAATGAATATTGGAAAACATTTTACAGATCGCCATCTAACCCTCAACTTGGTAAAGCTTGTACTTAATATACCAGACAAGCTGATAGAATTGTACGGGTATTTAACATATCAGCTTGTTTTTATGTAACTTTTTTAAACTGAGAAAAAACCGGACAATTTTAACTTTATTAACAATATTTTTATGAACTTTATCTACTAGAAATAAACACGTAAGTAGGTACTTAGTGCCTACCTGGCCTTTAATCGATTAGCAAGTCGTTAAAAAAACTAAAGTTCATACAAACGTTAATTCTGTAAAATTAACTAATCCAAAACCTGTTATGAATTTAAAAAAATAATGTAAGTTTAAATTGTAAGAGGCCACACAAGTTGTGGAATTCTCAGGCGATCGTTTTGATTTACAATTTATTAATCGTTGGGATGGGTTAATTGAGATTACAACTGGTATGATGCAAGAACATAAAACTGTAAGAATGACTACAGCTTTTTTTAAATTTAAAATATACCTACGCTTTACAGACACCAGGATCCGTGACCTTTGTCAACTTTGAATTTCATTTTTTTTTATTGGTAAAACTAAATTTAAAATTAGGTAGGTTTATGTAGGTAGGTTCTAGTATCAAAAACTTTTGCCATATGTGGGCTTAGAGTTAATTACTCGAATTTTTTATGGGCATTTGAAAATGTAAATTATTTTACAATAGGAGAATGCAAAAAGTACAAAGCCAAAAACAAATAAAAGTTCATGAAACCATATAAGGGCAGTTTTGGCGGTTTACTTGAGTCACCGCGTTGCATTAAAACTTGTGTTTTAACGATTGCTTTTGTATAGATATAGTAGTATTGTATTCATAAAGTGCTGAATTATGCGTTTGAGTGTAGGAAAATTATAGTTTTCGTGTTGCATCTAAAACTCCGTCAAGGTTTGTAACAAAGTTACCAATACCTAGGTACTTACTAGGGCTTGACAGAGCTCTACTATCACTTACTTTGTGAAACTTCACTTATTTAACTTCATTCTTCATAAAATACCTGAAAATATCGAATGGCAAATGCACAAAGTGCAATGCCATAACAAAAAACAAGAACCCTACTAAACTAAGTGGGTTTAAAATAGCTAAAAAGCTGACGCCAAGGCTTTTTCCAAATTCCCTCTGTCTTATTATATACCTCTAGGTGCTTAGTCCTAAGTATACTGAATAATGATTTAGTAGCAGTATAATGATTACTGGGCTGTTGAGACTATCTATCGAAAGTCTCAAAGTAATGAGCGCCAAAGTAGTGAAGCCCCAGGGCTACAAATTTTTTTTTATTTTACTTAAAAAAAAAGCGAATAGGATTATTTTTTCCAACAATATTCAGTAGGTAGGTACCTACTGAATAGCGTATAGCAAATAAAATTATTTTGCCAAAAGTACCTAAATAGCTCACCCTTACAACGCCATCTGTGTTTGACCGTCGCATATATTTTGGCAGCCATCCAACCGCTATCGAAATACTCACACCATAACCTATGATTTATGTCCAAAACAAATATTAAAATCATTTTTCACGACACTACTTTCACGCGTAAAATCTCGACACAAACTGGTCGTTTAACTGACTTACTAGCTTTCTCTTTGCACGCAAAAAAACTGATTTGAATTTTTATAGAAAATTGGGTCATGCAGCCTTTCTTGGAAGCGCGCGCGCAGCTTTTGCTCTGCGCATTGTTTAGATGAAGGATTTACTGACAACAATGTTTTGTTCGATATTCAAATTAGATGCACGCAATTTGCTGTTTTCTATTTTGAAATGCAACCCTTTGTTTATTGAAATCAATAGATTTACGATTTTGAACAGGTCAGTTTAGCTTTTGTGAAATCTTGTGTGAAATTCAAAACCGAACTAAGTTCATACCTATACTATAAAATATACCTATATACCTTCCTATTTTAAATCAGTCAAACTAATCGTTGTAGAATACAGAAACAAATAATAATTAGGCACATAAGTAGATACCTACTTATACATATTACTATGGTATGACTGTAAAGCATGCAGTTAATCATTTTCAGATTGAAATTAGAACAGGTAGCGCCGTAAATATTTTTTTTTTAAAACTCAAAGTGTGATAGCGCCCTCAACGGGAGAAAATGGCAACTTTTTTTCTGACATATGTTTATCGTTGACGTATCTATCTACCTATTTTTTTTTAATTGTTGACTGGCTAGTTGTTTGACCACAGCTCTCTTGATGTTTAGTGACGGTGTGGTCGAAGATGGTTAACGCACCTAGCCTGGAATGGAACTGGTTTAGATGAAGCTGTTGGAACACACTGTTAGGTAAATGATTGGCGGCAGATTTTAAATTTAAGGGTAGTAGCTAGCCAGACGAGTACCTACCTACTTGTAACCTACTCCACCACCATAGTTTTCCTAACAGTGTTTTTCATCAGCTACTGCCTAAATGTCACATATATATGGTAGAACCACAACAGTGGATTCCTTCTCTAATAATTAAAATAACTGATGTCTGAATTTTCATGTTAAAGATTTTTCTTATTAAATATATTGTGACTGATATAAGTACAATTACAATTGAAATGTAAATGTAAATATAAACATTGTATAATATTTTATGGCTTTGACACATAGCTCTACAATATTTCTCTCTTTGCTCTACATTATTAAATAGCGCCATCTAGCGAAACTTTGTCGAACGTTTACGAAGTTAAAAGCTCTAAACTCTTGTGGTGTTTCTACAAATAGGTACAATTGTGAACGAAAAGAGAGAACAGAAAATCTGTAGGCCTGAAACTTAGCATGTAGTTATAAACATGTATTTACTATAAAAAAAGAAAGTATTTAAATATATTATACTTAGTACAAATAAGTATGAAAAGACAATTCTCAGACACTTACAGGTAACAAATCACCTTACGGAAGTATTTATTGATAAAACTACATTTGTTAATTATAAATTAAAATAAAATTATTTGTTATAGCGAGAGACGTTTTCATATTAGGTTCTGGCGAACTATACTGATAATGGCGATAGAGAGAAAATATATGGATTTTATGCCAAAAAAAGCTTGGCGCGAAAAAATTTAGGAAGGTTTTCGAAGTTCGTACATTATGGCTTTAGGTAAAATTTATAAATAGCGCCATCTATCCTGTAAGTAAGTAACTACAAAGACTTTTTTGGGAAGCAGCTGTTCTCAACATTTTGGATTAAATGTGAATTTAATGTTTTTTATGGTTTGATTTTATATTTAAATAAGTATGTATATATACTATATTTAAAAAGGATGACATCGTCCAAATAATTCTAGGATGAATAATAAATAAAAACAGCTATTACAACATTTTGGCGGGAAAAGTCAAAGGTTATTTTTGTTTTACTTATGCGGGATTACTCACATTTAATTATATCGGATAGGTACTCCGACTATAGTTTTAGTCACATCCGGTGGCTTTCTTCATGGAGACAAAGTACTTGATAAAGGTTAGTTAACCGAACATTGTCTCAGATATGAGTACCTACGTTAATATTATAATTTTAAATATTTTTTATACCTAAGACAAAATATTTATAGGCGGATTTAAGTATCAATTTCATACCGTTTATTATCGTATACCGTTCTGCATAGCCCTATATAATGTGAATGTGATATGATTTTTAATTAGACTACTACCTACTATAAAAAAATATTATAATTTTTTACATCCCACTGCTGGCTTACCTTCGAAGAATATACATTTTAATATTTTTTTTAAATGTTTTCACTATCATATTAGTCTTGACCTAAAAAGGTTGAGCATACCATAAGCAAAATACCCTCCCAAACTTTTATACTACACGTACACACACAGAGATATTCCAACCATGTGTGCTCCAAGAATTTCAGCTGGCAGGCCATTGCCACGCCGACCTTCCGACGCCATTTTTATTTTATTCCCCATCTCTTTCTAACATTCATCCAGCCATGAGACGGGAGAGCGCGTTGTCTCTTTCTGAAGAGATGGGTCTAATCACAGCGTGACTTCTTTCCATTTGAGGGGAATGGAAAAATAAAATAAAAAATGTACAAAAGTATGGTGGCTTGCGTAATCGAGCGGACATTATTGAAATGCTCTGATAATGGCAGAGAAGGAATGTCGTTTATTTTGAGGTTAGGAGGAGCTTAATACTGGTTTAGTATCGACTCTACCCCGACGCTACATTTATTTGATCCGATTGGTACTTATTTTTGTTCGGCTGTAGGTAGGAAATGCGGTGTGACGAATCAAATATTAGTTATGTTTGGAATACTTTTGTATTAAGCATTTATTAGCTCTATTTAAAACGACCTACACGTAACTACTTACACCGTATTAACAGCAGAATTAACCGCGTTACATTGTAAAAGCTTGTGATACAATATTCTCTAGTTATAGTCTTTAATGTCGACTCTACTAATTCGCTTAGTAGCGGACTGAGTCTCTTTTCCGTTTCTCAAAACTTATAGTTAGGCACCAAAACGTTTTAGAGTCAAAAATATAATAAGTGGGTACAAAAATACAGAACAATAATTATACAAGAAACTTACTTAAATATTATACCTACAAGAAACCTAAACCTACCTTGGGAGAGGCAGTAGACATCGATAGGCGGATGATGATGATGTTACTCTATCTATTCTTTATATTTGAAATTTGAATCAAGAGTTTAATAGATTAAAAGATTTTTTTTTCAACAATTGTAGGTATTTTTTATGTGACAGTAATGCAACAAACGAGACACTTTTCTGGTAGTAGTAAAAGATAACGCAGATCCATAATCATTGCAGCGATATAGAGAACTTTGGGTAAGAAAGCAAAGTCCAGGCCATCGCTGCTTTGACTATCTCGCAAGCCGTATCAGAATAGCCCGCACAAAAAAGTAAGTAAGTATTGTAGCATCATAGTCTATATGTTTAGGTAAGTACCTAAGTATTTATTAAATAAATATAGCTAACACTGACTATAATACAACTTATTGGTACCGTGAAGTTATTATTTAACTCGCAGCATGCTTACCGTTTAGGCAACGTCGTGATAACGTTCTAACGTACTCCTTTTATTCACACCATTTTGATGAGATCTGAAAAATAAAACAGATAATTAATAATTTAATTTTTTAAACGCACCTGCACAGTTTTTTTCTTGATCTTGACTTCAAAAGACTTTGTTTATTATCATTGACGATTATTTAAAAATAAAAGATTATTGAATTACAAGTGTGTAATTATAATTATTACCTATATTGACATTTACGTAATTATATTGGCATATTTTGTGCTATAATGACATTGGCATACAAACTGACAAACACATTATGACAGATCTTATGATTTTAATGTTAATTTTAATATGAATGGAAGAATGACCAGTAACTTTGGTGTTAGGAATAAAATATTTGTATTTGATCACGGCTCATCTGATGTTAAGTGACGGTGTGGTCGAAGATAGTAAGCACCCCTAGCCTGAACTACCTACTAAGTAAAGATACCTTCTTGTACTAGAACTAATTGGGGCTATATACAATTTAACGTTGTCATTGAACATGCCAATGCTTTGCGAACATTCTATAGTCGTGACTGGAAATGTATTACCTATAGTAGGGTCTTGAGGTTGTTTACTGGGTGTTTCAGTGGCAATACGAGTAGGTACTTAGTTTTAAAAGTTCTTTACGATGTATTTTTCAAAAGTTGTGTGTTCGAGTATTTATGTTTCAAAAAATTGTGTTTTTAACCTTACGTAAAGTGCTGAACTATATCCATATATACTGTAGGCATTTGATACAATATGGACCGTAACTTGTTTTCTGACATTGACTGTGACTAAGATCGAATCCTTTCTACATAAATAAATAAATAAATAGATTCCTTCTAGGTAATCATGCTCCATATTAGAGCACACTACTGTTTCAGGCAGGATGTGGTAAAATGCGAAACTTTTTAAAAAAAACTTAGGGTAGGTAGTAGGTAGGTACCTACAATACGTTGTATCAATTTGAAGTTATTTGTTAGTAAGAAGCTGTTACCCGCGACTTCATCCGCGTGGAATTTCACAAAAAGTTTGTTCAATATAAAAAAGTATCTTATATGTTATCATTTAGAATTTTAGTACTTACATGGAATTACAGTGCAACAGTACACTAGTAGTACACTATCTGCTGTAATTACCTGCTACTTATTTTTAACTTCCTATAGTGAATATATTATTTGTTATACTGACTTGTCTGTAATGATCGTTGTTATTTATGGCTATTAAATGATCCTGATTCTAATCCAGGCCATAAACTATACGGGTGCCAAAATTCATCCTAATCCATTTAGTAGTTTTTGCATGAAAGAATAACAAACATTTACATTTACACATTTACATATAAGTGGATGAATATTCACCAATTCATCCTCAAAAATTTTCACATTTATAATATTAGTAGAATAGATTTGCGATCATTTGTAGATGTACCTACCATAAAAACAAAATCAAGAGATGTTCTTCATGTCATTCTCCTCATGGTCAATACACGTGGTACGTGCCTAGTCTAGCGAGTTTGTGAACCACAAAAAAATCTTTAAAACATTAACCTCGTTTTTTTTTTTTTTTTAATGGTTGACAGACTAGGTGTTTGACCACAGCTCACCTGATGTTAAGTGAAGGTGTGGTCGAAGATGGTAAAGCACACCTAGTCTGGAATGGAACTGCCTCTCAAGTGAGGCTGAACACACCGTTAGATGCTTGGCGGCAGATTTTCAACTTGAGGGTGGTAGCTAGCCAGCCGAGTACTAGAAAGTACCCTACCACCATGCTATGGTTTCCTCACGATGTTTTCCTTCACCGGCAGCTCAAGCTCATTGCTGGGGTTTGAACCCACGCCCTTCGGCATGCGAACCGACCGCGCTAACCACTGGGATAGCTACAAAGGTAGCGATGATACCTCGTACTTAGTAAAGATTATTATTCTCACGATTCCAGGTCTAAGTTGTAAATAATGCTGTTATACCGCTGTAGATATAGCGGCTAGAAAATTTACGAGACGTCAACTTGAGACAGCTGCGCGGATACCGTGTTACTTAAATGTAGGTAGATAGAATATAGCTTCGATATCACCTGCCGTAAGTCGTAGTAGCTAAAAACATGTTTAAATACTAACTAACTATCAGCGTATAGGATACTGTCAATTTAACTCTGACGACTGTTAGATATTAAATAAATTTTCATACATACATGCCTACAAGATACACGCGAAAAACATAACCCTTCCTTTGCAGCCGGGTTAAAAAAATAAAAAACTTACGTCTCTTGATACATGATTTCCCATAAAGTAAAGCAAAAACTATCTACCATCCTATCACAGATAACATATACTCGACACATCTACGAACACATTATTGCGCACCTATCGGGTCTATATTTCTAATAACGACTTACATTCTTCATAGGTACCTACATAGCCAGTTTTTATCACTAGCCACGAGCAAGCTTACTTTTCTTTGTACTTAAGCACCAACATAAATGTCAACAAGCTGACTTACGACCTAACCCGGGCAAGTGAAAATTGCAGCACATTAAAAAATATTTACGCACATATTCCAGGGTTCAAGTACAACCAACTCGAACTCACCGGGATTCTCACGAATGATACGCTATAAACCGAATTTATTACATGACCGCTATAAACGTATGGGGGAATGGCTAATCATCTATTAATCGCAATTTACGCATCAACACTGTCAAATAATACTCGAAAAAACAAGCGGTAATAGATATTTTTTTTTATTAAAAATTAAAAAGTAATGATAGATAACGCCTGTCCATGACAATTGCAGCGATACACAGAACTTTGAGTAACAAAACAAAGTCCAGGGCATCGCTGCTTTGACACTCATTACTTTGAGACATGCGATGGTTAGTCTCAACAGCCCAGTAATTTCGCTATCCCTTCAAACCGGAAAACAGTAAATTTAATGTTTACACACTACTGCTTAGCGGCAGAATAACTGGTACTGTGGTGGTACCGACCTAGACAACGTCCTGCTAGGGAGATCTACCAAGTGAAGTTTATTGCGTTGTGACGAAAAATTGCTGCACTTAGCGGCTGTTGAGACTAACCATCGAAAGTTTTAAAGTAATGAGCGCCAAAGCAGCGATGCTCCAGACTTTGTTTTGGTATTCAAAGTTCTGTATTTCACTGCAATGGTTATGGACAGGCGTCATCTTATCATTAGAAGTTTCATAAAGAGCACCAGAAGCAACATCAGCTGCAAAGTTACACAGCATGTCTGAAATGAGCTCACAGAAGTTGTACCTATTGGATGCTCTAGGCAAGAAATAATATTTTTTGTGAAAAAAATGTGAATGGTTTGAGATGCTATTTTGATAGCTTCCAAGTTCACGTTACTATAAAATGGCTATCTGGTTTTACCCATAGGTATGGGGTGAATATGTCTGTTGTCTGTTTTTAAAATAATGTTTGTTCACAGACAATCTTTTCCTGAATTGATACAAAATATATGCTGATTAAGTAATGTTTGATATGGGGGGGATGAGATTTATTTTGTCGATGAATACATTTATTAAACATAATAAAAAAGACCCTAAATTATACTATTTACAAACTGTATACAAAAAACTTAGTCTAATAATCAGTCACAGGAGGAATTAAGTAATGTTGACTTTTGAAATATATAAAAGAGTGACTGAGTTTTAGTGGTTTTTCCTTTACTATCCGGAGTCACACTCCCCTACAATCTTTGTTTACTTTGGAATGAAATGGTTCTGTGTGAAATGTACACCGTCACTATTAAAACTAAAACTGAATTATCAGTACAAATCTAGGATTGCGCATTAACTTCGCGCGTGACCAAACAAAAAATACTTTGACTATGCGGAAGAAGTCACAAAACAGTCTGAACCTACCACAAAACTGATTTCATTCTTTGTTTATAATAGGTTCAACTTTATGTTTCAACGTTTATGGGCGTTGAACTCTGAATCGGTTGATTACGGGTTTTTAATGGTTCACTGCGAATATTAGTCAATTCATTGTTAGCCTGCCATTGTTTCCAGTCCATGCTTTAATGCAAGCTGGCTACGGTAAATCGTTAATGTGCTCCTATAGGGATACGGAATATGTGAGTATACATTTGTGAGCGAGTTATTCGCAACTGCTCCCTTTGTTTTAATATTGGAATACAAAACAATCGGTTCAGATTGTGTTGCAACCTTTAGGTACAATTGGTTTGAATGCTATTTCCTACCTATAACAATATAAAACTTGTAACTTTCTTCCGAACTTCCATTCGATATCCGAAATAAAATATTGTTTTATATTAAACTCACTACATAAAGCAGCATACATGGAGATTTTTTCTTTTATTGTAATGAGACTAAATGTGTTAACATCGCTTTCCTGATATTAAAAGATAACGTCTGTGCCCTTTGCAATAGTATTCAGAGATTTTTAACAAAATTGAGTAACAATACAAAGTTCAGGGCATCGCTGCTTTGGCATTTTTTAATTTATTTATTTATATTTTACTATAAGTTATCCATGAAAAATAAAAAAAAACCTAAGTAACCAATTATTTTATGCTCATAGACAGTCTCATAATTTTTTTCCAAATTTAAACATGACTATCTATATCTATAGATATATAATTGTAGTTACAAAAACATGAATACTAAAAAAAGTAAATACAATACATTATTAATCACTTCACACATATCACTTCTAATATAAGCATGTTTTGTTTAAAAGTAGGTATTTCAAATGAGAGTGAAAAAGTTGAGGAATGAAAGAGACAAAAATAAATGGATTTTCACAATGAAAAAAATAGGTACCTACCTATATACCTAAATCTGGATTTGGAAAGATTTGGATCTATTTATACAAGGGTTGCTTTAGTAAATCAAACCTTTGTTCGATCTTTCGGAATCATAAGGAAGCATCATTGCCGTTGATCTATAGCCGCATTGTAAACCATCCCAAATCCTGCATAGCCAATAACTCATTCGAGTTGGTACACATTCCCAGTCATAAATACCTTACAGTGTAAGATAGATAGCCGTAAGATGCTATAATGTTCCATTCAAAGGCTATACGCACGAGATCGCCCAAACACCGGTTGTTTGGTGATGTTGTAAATCAAATCATCAATTATCGACAATCGTTTACACTCGCCAGGCCGCCGTGTAAACAATTCGAACATTAAAACTTGCTACCTACATTTTACGACTATTCAATTTGGGGGAAAATCGATTTTATTCGCTCGCTTTTCAATCGAGTCGCGGGTAAAGTCGCTCGAGATTACGTCGAGTGTTTACGTTTTAGATTTTTTCTTTACGCGCGTGCGGAAGTGGTTGGCGGATGCGACTGGGACGAAACCATTTGACGTAAACAATAGTCATATGTGAGGTCAAGTTAAAGCTGTATAGGGGAGATATCATCACACTTCCTAGAAAAAGCTCATTTTTTGCTTTTTCTTATGGTTGACAGGCTAGGTGTTTGACTACAGCTCACCTGATATTAAGTGAAGGTGTGGCCGAAGATGGTATACTACACCTGGCCTGGAATGGACCTGGCTCTCAAGCGAGGCAGTTGGAGCACACCGTTAGATGCTCGGCGACAGATTTCCAGTAGCAGTCCAGTGGTAGCTAGCCAGCCGAGTACTAGAAAATATCCTACCACCATGCTATGGTTTCCTCACGATGTTTTCCTTCACCGACAGCTCGAGCTCATTGTTGGGGTTTGAACCCACGCCCTTCGGCATGCGAACCGACCGCGCTAACCACTGAGCTATCATCGCTATAAATAAGACTGTAATAACTTCTAATAGTATTGGAATAAAATAACATGGTTGAGTGAAACCGCGCGTACTCAAGTGACTGAACTGTTTCCTACCCCTGACCAATGTCATCGAACTAAAATAGGACTGATAGAATTCATTTGCATTTCAACCAATTTATTACTTACCTCCAATCAAAACAGAATTCACGCAGATTTAAACACGACACTAATAAACGATACTTCAGAACTAGACCAAGAACATAAAGTCACTCTTCATTTGAAGCGAACTGAGAGCGACGGAGTCATCAACCGAACTGACGACGGTCGACCTACGACAATTGTATCCTACATTCACTAACAAAACACTAACAAATTGATATGTTTATCTACAAAGAACTATAAACTCATTCAGTGCCCACCCTTTATCGAGGGGATCCACCCTTCTGATTTAAAAAATTGCAAAATATTACATAAAAAGTCCCTTCCCCTCTGATATCGCCGCTATCTTTAAGATAGATATAATTTTGGCTAACTCATAGTTCCGGGTAAATGTTCCGTGAATCCGCTCTAAGTTAAAAATTCCTTTCATAACTCATACATTATTCAGTTAAGATTTGCTTTTACGTAATAAAACTTGGAACGGCATTAAATATTTTTAGTCAAAAAATGAATTGTTTCCTAGCTATTTAGATAATACGAACATAATTTAAAATTAGAATAAGGGATATAGTTAGTTACCACTATATATTTTTTTAATTATCTTTTTTGTAGGATCTAAGTAGGTATATATACCTACATAATTTTTTCCGTTAAAACTTTTTGAGAAAATTACCATTACTTTTGTTAGTTATGTAATCGTTTTTTTGACAATATTACTAACTACCCGCAGAACCTATTTTTATACTCCCACAATGTTCACCCTTTGTACAATAATTTTGAGAGCAACCCTACCGAATGACATGGATATTAAAAAGTAAAAAGCTAATGGAGAAATAGGGGCGCGCCTTGTGTTTTAATTTGAGATGAGAAGAGATATTATGGGAAATGTTTTTCTGTAAATTTTTGATAGTTTAATAAATCACACACACCACATCACATCACACATCATCATCGACCATCGACCTACTAAAATCTTACCACAGGTCATAAAACGTAAATTTATTTTGCTTTTTAAAATTTTTGGTTGCGACTTATCACTTATCTATCTAACACACCAAAGTAAGTACTTACGGTTTTATTTAGAACTTTATGAGTAATAATTGCCATCCACTATAAAATTATTTTCTTGATGAGAATGAACTTCACTTATCGAATTCCACGTACTCACTAAATTCTAAACTAAGTTTAACTTAATTAAATTATAGAGTGACTATATAGGTACCTATTTGAATAATTATCAAAGTTACACGCAAACTACAGAAACCGAACCTTGAGCATGTCACGTTAATTTATTTGTTGTAATAAATTAAAAAGCTACAAAAATAATGTTAAATTATTCTTGGCGTTAAACATAGGTAGGTACGTTAAACCGGTTTTGATACTTGCTTCAAAACGGAAATTTAAAAGAAATTATTTCTGTTACATAATGAACTAACAATTAGTCTGTTATTTAAGAACCATTTTCACTTTTCGATTAACTTTTTATACCTACCAATAAATGCGACTTTACAAAGTCATTCGATATAATTATGTACCTATGTATGGGATGAAATAAGCTGTATATTTGAAATTGTTATTCATATTGAAATAGCTGCGCAGTACTGTTCCCCCTTTTTTTTACTTTTTCCGAGATAAAAATAGGAGTTGTTGGTAAATTCAAGGTAAGTAAAATACCTATCTATAAGTTATCTTCTTTTCTAAAGTTTTAGCAGCCCACTTGGAAGATCATCTGGCTTGCAACTTTGAGGTCCTGAGTTAGAATCCCACGGCACGCACCTCTGTCTGACTTTTTTAAGTTATAGGCGAACCCATTGCCAATGATTTGAAACGGTTAAGGAAAACATCGCGAAGAAACCTACATGTCTTAGAGGTCTTAAATTTTTTTACGTAAATATGTAAAGTCTAATAACCCCACACTTGGCCAGTGTGGTGGACTACGGCCATACCCTTCTCACATTCAGAGGCCCGCACCCACGAATGGAACAGTTTACAAAAACAAGGGTTGATTCGAAAGATCTCGTCATGATAAACACCCGAAACCGAATTAAATATATTGAGAAAAACTAATATTTTAGCAGGACAAAACAAAAAAAGAATACTTTTTTCTAGTAGGTATATATTTATATTTATTGTGCCCCTGGTATTGTAGATATCCAAAGGCGACAGTAAAGCCTGTTTTCCACTTATGCTATAAAAAGGCATGTTCACGTGATCCCTCGTATCTTCCAAAGCACTAATTATGTCGACTTAGCATTGCGTGTCGCGTCACAGTTCGAGTAACTTTAGTAAAAACGTTTTTGAGTAAAATGTTCGTGTTCGTTAATATATATTTTTTTTTAAAGATTTTATTTAAGACACTTCAAACACATGTACCTAATTTTACACCACTCGATTGGTATAGAATCAAAGAATTCGTTAGTGTTTAAATACGTACACGAATTCACGTATCACGGCGTTGTCCACAACATAGCAAGATCCCAATTGTTGTTCAACTCAAATCTATTCGAGTCACATTTCTATTCATTGTAAAGTCTAATAATACAAGTAAACCCTATAATTTTCTTTTTAGCTCTACAAAGCATAGCCACATAGTTCAACTTCTTCATTGCTTGCCTTTGTCCCGCCCGTATCACCAACTCGTGGTACAAGTATAGCTAAGGTTGTTAAGAGCCAGAGTGGATGCCGTGTCTATATTTAAATCGTGTTTTTGTTTCCCCGGTTAGTTGTTGGAGCACTAATTCTGTAGTTTACGACCCTGCTCGCCAGATCAGGTCCAGATGCCGCTCCCACGATGGCCAAGATGCGTTTACATTGGACGCGAGTCGCACGATTTTATGTCGGTCTAATAGCACGGAGAAAATTTTAAACAGATTTTTTTTTAATTCGTGTAGGTACCTACCTTCATTGTAAAATTTGCAAGTCACTAAAAATTCAAATACATTTGAGAAATTTGAGGTTTAACTAAGAATACCGTTAAATAAGTTTTTTTTTCTCCTCAAAACAAAATTTTCATAATTACCTCTACAATGATGTTGTTACTAAATAAAAGGTTTTATGTTAAGATTTTAGAAATTAGTAAATAGAGTAAGTAGTAGTAACTTTGAGATATATTTTAAAGTTGTTATTAGTAGATATTATTTATAGGACTTGTATTAGAAAATCTTTCAAAATCTTGCCTTTTTGAAAACCGCCTTTATAAAAAAACTCTGGTAGAAATACTACGCGTACTTGTCACTTGTTACGGTTTTTGCACTCAAACACTCATACAAATAAAAAAACTTACGTAAAAGTAGATTTTGATTAGGACTGCGATAAATTAGGTATCTATCTAAATAATTTTGTCCCGACGCGTAATTGTAATGAAATCATCAAATCGTATTCTCTCTGTTACTAACCTAAAAGTACCTTTAGACCATGCGCCTACCCCAGCCAACGATGTTTGGAATATCAAGAGTTGAACTGAATAATTTATCGATGATATTATATCCAAGAGAAAATGTTTTAACGCGCCTGGAAAGGGCCGTATTACGGGCCTTTGATGGTAGGTAGGTATGTACTTCACTGTATGTTTTGATTACATTACCCATTAAAAATTTCGAGATGTTTTGAACAAAATAAAAGTTACATAAATTTGATATGACACTTCTAACTTACAAATAAGTAAATCCCACTTAAGTTTAGCTCAATCCAGCGCACAATAAGCAATTGCAATTCAGGAAATCAAAAATCTTTCACAGGCTGTTTTGATGTAATGGTTTGGTTGAAGATGCTAAGCTCATTTAGCTTGGAGTGGTATTAATATAATGTCAATGAATATGTCGGAAAACTAATTTTTGTGTAATATGGAAACAGTGAATTGCCTGCTACTTATTTTTTTTATGTGACTAATAATGAGACGAACGAGACGCTCTCCTGATGGTAAGAGATAACGCCTGTCCATGACCATTACAGCGATACTCAGAACAACAAAACAAAGTCCAGGGCATCGCTGCTTTGGTGCTCATTACTTTGAGACATACAAAGGTAGCACATTGTTACAAAAAACGGTTTTGAATATTTTTTTTGCTTGTTGCAAGTATCAAACTAATAGATACGTACGAGCTATTACGAGTAAGTATCTACTATTTCCCTAATAGTAACAAATAGTAAAAAAAGTTGTAAGATTCTAATCACAATAGTCTCATATTAAATAACAATAGAAATAATTAAGAACAGCGGAAGGTTATGAAACTTGAGCGCCTGATTTAGTACCTACATCGTGAAGTAAACCCGAGTTGACCAATCATAACGAATAAGCAGCACCTATCTGCTGTAAATCTCTACTTTTTATGTACCCATTAAAGCAGTTTTATTAGTTATTAACACGTGTTAAAGCGGTTATATGCTACCAACATTTGTAGAAAACTTTGGTTGTAAATGTTAGTGATACTTCCGAAGGAAAAATATCGTAAACGTTAATCGTAAAGGTAAGTATATTAGATTATGGTAAGTGCACACATCATGTTTGTCCCTTGTGCAACTGGCTTAAGTGACTTGATAATGAAATAAGGCTTTTATAACATTTGTGGTAAGTAGCCCGCACACATTTGGATTTCGGGGCCCTGACCACTCATCTCAAGTTAAAAAATCTGCCACCAAGTAGGTAGGTACTTATCTAACGGTGTGTTCTTACATCACTTGAAAGACAGCTCCCATTCCTAGGTATATTTACCCACTATCTTAGACCACGCTGTCAGTTAACCTTAGATGGACTATGATTAAACATCTTGCCTGTCACCAATAAATAGTGAAAGATGTTTTTAAAAAACAGGGGCATAATTGTAAACATTACAATTTCAGAATCATTTCCAGCTAAAACAACGCTATTCCTAAAACTACAACTTATTGCTTATACTGACACCAAGTGTAGTAACGGTCAAACGCAAACTTCAAAACACATAAAAAATATTTTTAAGCCAGCAGAGTACTGTAAAGGCCCAACACCAGGCTACGGTTTCCTTCACCGGCAGGTCAAGCTCATTCTTAGGATTTGAAGCCAACCCTTCGGCATTCGGTCCGAACGCCTTTACCATGAGCTATCATCGCTACAAAAGTCCCATCTGCGGTCTTTCCGCAGAGTTACTAACGCAGATCGTTTTGAAATAAGCGTCTTCAAATATCTCTCTAGGTTGGCAACACATCGATAACATCCCTAATGTTTTATAATGATTTTTCCAATACCTATTTTTTCAACACATAATCTCACGCACTAGAGCTACTAATGCCAGCAGCCCAAAACCTCGCTCCGGTAATTCGTGAAACTCATTTGGCTCGGGTAGATACCGAAAGGGGTAAATGCACAATACACCCCAACTCGTATACCTATATACCTATCCCTCCTACGCCGACTAAGAATACCTAATTATTTTATCCATAGACGACGGCGAGTTTACGTTCAGGCGAACTAGCTACCTGTTTGCTTCTCTTCCTCTATAAACAAAAATGTTGAACTATTGAAAATAATGTCTGTGAAATGGGCATCAGTATCAAATTAACATTAATAACCGACGTAAATCAATTATACATTTCAAACACTCATCGACTTTTAAATCGTAATAAAATGTACAAACGGCAGTGAATTTATTTATCGCTTTCAAGTTGTAAAACTACATTACACGCCATAATGACGTGTGTTATTGGCATTTATTTCACCCATTCTACCAATGACCACTTATTCAAACTTTATGTTTATTGTTTAATTGTAACAAATTAGCTAATAAACAAATTGTTACATTCATCGTGGATCAGATCTCTCGAAAGAAGACATGCTTATAGGTATATCAATCACACTAATAAAATATTATAAAGTATATATGTAGGTATTCTATCAGTTATCTGACTTCCATCACACAAGCTCCGCTTAGTTTGGGGTCAGATGGCGCTTTTTTTTTATGGTTGACAGGCTAGATGTTTGACCACAGCTGACCTGATGTTAAGTGAAGGTGTGATCGAAGATGGTAAAGCACACCTAGCCTGGAATGGAACTGGCTCTCAAGTGAGGCTGCCGGAACACACCGTTAGATGCTTGGCGGCAGATTTTTTTCAACTTGAGGGTGGTTGCTAGCCAGCCGAGTAATAGAAAGTACCCTGCCACCATGATGGTTTCCTCACGATGTTTTCCTTCACCGGCAGCTCAAGCTCATTGTTGGGGTTTGAACCCACGCCCTTCGGCATGCGAACCTACCGCGCTAACCACTAAGCTATCATCGCTACAAAGCGATGATAGCTGTGTGTATAGTCCTATGATATTTTTTATTTTATTATAAAGGCGAAAGTTTGTGAGCGTGTAAGTGTGTTACTTCTTCACGCTCAAACGGCTGGAACAATGTTGATGAAAGTTGGTATGGAGGTAGTTAACACCCTGGATTAACTTATAAGCTACTTTTTATTTAGAAAAAATTTAGTGTTAACGTGGAAACAGCGGGTAGCCGCGAGCTCAGCTAGTTTTTAAAAAACGTTCGAATAAATAATTTAAACAACATTTTTGTTTTTCTTAAACAGTATTAGGTACTCACGTTTAATTAGGTGTTTGGACTTTTAAGACTGAGCATTAGAGCATTAGAGTACTTGGTGGTAGATCTCCTTTGTAGGAGGTCGTCTAGGTAGATACTTACCACCGCAGTACCAGATATTCTGCCGCCAAGCTGTAGTGTGTTTAAGTCACTGTATTACGGTTTGAAGGGTACTGCAGCGAGCGAAATTACACGGCGGTTAAGACTAACCATATAATGTCTCAAATTTAATGTAAAGTCAGCATAAACCACCAAATCAGCGATGCCCTAGACTTTGTTCTGTGTATCGCTGCAATGGTAATGGCCAGACCTTAGAATATCTCTTACCATCAGGAGATCCTCTCGTTCGTCTCATTACTTTTACATTAAAAAATGAACTCATAAAACTAGAAAGCGTTAATAAGTTATCTAAACATTATTGTGATTACTTTTATATTAAAATCTAACACGAAACAATGATTTTTGGATAAATATTTTAGTCAAAGTCATGGTTCTGGCATAACTTAGTTTTATACGAAATGAACATTTTCCCAGCGTAAAGTGTATCCAATCCAGACAGTGGTCAAACATAACCTGATTCAAACTCAAACTTCCCACGGTTTTAAAACGACGACCAGTAAGAAGCAGAACATTTAACACATTATATACTGGCCATTACCTATCTACATAAAACAGGCGAGGTTCGCAACAAAACTGCTGGCAACATTGTTGCTCAAGGCGCATGCGGCAGACCGTATAAATTTGCGCTTGATTTATTTATTACTCACACAAAATGTCAACAATGAAACATTTTTAAAAGTGAAACGAAAAGGACTCCCAAGAAAGGGTGTCCGATCATTGTAAACTCACCCTCTTATGCAAAACAGTACGCTGAAAGTGAGAGCGTTATACAAAAGATCATTGCGTAACCTTTACATAAATTATCGATACGCGTTAAGCAATTAGGACCGCCTTATAGAAAAAAAGGTTTTCAAAAACCAAACAAAACCAGTTTAATATTGGAAAAAATATTGAAATCATAGCCCGCATTGTCTTCGTGCTGTCGTTATAGTTATAGGGCAAAAGAATTCGTCCATGAAAAGGTACGATTTGCATAATACTGCAGTCACTCTTATTCGGTTAAATATTTTGTGTTTTGTGGTAAAACGCACTTTCATTTTCTGAGTCGTTCGTTTTTACGTTCTTAGTGTATTTGGCATCCGTACAAAGCGGGTCAATGCGTGATTTTCGACAATTCCATTCCACCAGTTATTCTCCAAAAGCGAACGAGCGAGCGTGAAAAAGTTTCATAAAGAGCGATCGTGTCGTACATATCTCGATAAGTACGTTACCAGTTGTTGTGATTTATATTCAGGTGTGTGCGTGTTACCGGATAGTTAAGTTTTTACTGTCACGATAGAGGTTCAGTGGAGTGTAGCCGGATTTATCGGTAAAACCGAAGCGACGACAAGCGGCGTCGCGGTATCAACATATATCTACCACGACCTATCTCATATATGTAAGTGACACGTTTAGTGTCCTATTTATGGTTTTTTGGTTACGTTGATGTATCGAAACTACTTGAACGCATAGAGGGCTTTCAACACTCGTGAGATAGTTTGAATATTTCTAGTACTATTTATCTGCATAAAGCACTCTTAGTAGACTATAAAGTTGGGTTGTGTTTCATTTGAAATCTGTCAACTTATAAAGCTTATGTAGATATCTATTAAATATTCAAATTGGTAGATAATAAGTTCAAAAGTTTTATAAAAATATTGATAAGATATTGTAGATTTATGCATTATTAAAAGTTGTGCTGAGAGAAAAAGTTATTCATAATGATAAGTTAAATGACCGTTTCGGCTTAGCATACACTAACATAAACTTTCTTAGTTTTTTTAATGGTTGACAAGCTAGGTGTTTGACTAGACTTCACATGATGTTAAGTGACGGTGTGGTCGAATATGGTAAACACACCTATTCTGGAAAGGAACATGAAAAGAAAATGAAACATTAAAATGAAAAGTATATCTATGGGACTTTTCTTAATTTTCACACAAACAAATAAATTTAAAAACAATTTACACAACTAGATACCAACTGAAGATTTAATTAGCATCTCTATTTTTTAACTAACAACATTTACTCAATCCAAAATAGTAGCTCAGTGGTATACCACGCACTTGTCTTATTTTTTAACCACACTCCCACTTCCAGGGGACATTCATCAGGGAAATGTCATAAAATAGAATTACTGGATGGATCACAGGCCTTCCTACGAGCACTACGAATCAACATAAATCAATTCCACAGAGACCCGCACAGTCTAATTGCAATATTATTGTATCTGTGGCGGGATATACAGAGTGTCTGAACTATTTTACTATTGAAACTGGTATGTGGGTTTACTCGCGTTTACTAAGTATACGTTTGTAGCTGGTACTGTAGTTAGAGTATCAGATATAATTAAGCGTGAATAACTCCACATAAATAAAACAAAAAAGATGTCTGGACTATTATTATGCTTAATTATTTATTTTCATGCTTATTTTTTTCCAAAACCAAAAAGATTATAAGAAAAATATTAGGCGCAGCCGGCAACAGGACATGGTCAAAGATGGTTAGGGCTGCAGAGTAAGAAACTTCCTGACAATGCGTACCGTATCTAAGATCACTGCGTTTTGGATATGAGGGGCTAGCGATAACTCTAATCGAATGTTACTTTGACTAGGCCCTCTGAAACTTGATAGCAACCGTCTAGCGAGAGTTTCTTAAGTTGTCGGTCCAGCTTCTTCAGACTACTCACTGTAAAAACTATCGGGACAAGGATCGTCGAGTCAAAAATATCTTATAACCGGAACATAATCATATATCTATGTAAAAGAAATCTCAGAAGTATACATTACTAATTGTGTTTTAAAACGAAATAAGATCATCAAGATATTTTTATTTTATTTTAGTTGTAACCATATTAAAAGTTTGTTTGTGACCATAGTGAACATTGATAAATACAATAATCCGTTCTACGCTTAATAAATTCCCAAGTATACATATAACCCAGTATTATAAAAAAAAAAGAAAAATTGCACATATCGCGAATTACCTATCACCCTGTATAATCCAAAGTATACCTACAGTTTAACATATAGAGAAGGCAATAAATCAAAAATTTCGTTTGTGCGGGTACACGCATTTTTATAGGTCGGTTCTTAAGGTCGTAAATCGAGAGTGAAACTTTCGGGGTTAATGACGCGGTTTTAATTTATAAGATGGAATTTTCGAGGTTTTGCCGTTTTGTGGAAATTAATGGTTTTCATTAGGTCGAATGATACAATAACTGTACCATATACCTACTTATTTACCTCTTTGTTGTTTCTCTACTTTGTTCTTTTGTTCCCTGTACTTTTTTTTCTGTTTATGGTGTGCACAATAAAGAGTTATATATCTATATATCTATCTATTTATCTGTATCCTCAATACATGGGCACTAACTTATACACGGTGCTTAGAGTCAGTAAATGCTAAACGCTCTTAACTCTTTGATGGCATGAAATGTTACGTGTTAAAACAAGACGGACTATTTAAGCATAGATTAACTTTAAGCAACGTCCTGAGTGTTATAAAATTATACGTCTAAGTGATCGGTTGAAAAAATTTGTTTATAAAACACAACAACTCAAAAATTCTCATGCCAGATCAAAATTATAAACCGCAATTTCAAGAACACACATAAAAAACAAATGCGAAGGATCGTAGCAAATGGAAATACATATATAATTTCTGCATTCCCCTACGGAGAAAAAGCGTGATTGTGTGTATGTATAAACTAGTAGATATATTGTCCTTTTACATGCAAGAATAGTCCATATCTACAGTAAGAAATCATTTAAACACCATGTTTCAAAACAACGACATTATTTCTGGTCATGTTTCTACAGAAATGCATTTCCAAAGTGCTTTGATAACGGCAGAGATTTAATTTAACGGTTGATTACATTTCGTTAATGGACATTATTGTGTTGTAACACGTATTTCTATTGCTATCAAGCCAATTACTCAGTTTAATTACTGTAACCATTCCGGCACAGCACACGTGGTCATGTACCGCTGTAAGATTGCTTGTGCAGCTCTTATACATAGGTTGGGTTTTAGAAAATGAATCATAAGATCTGATGGTATAATAATAAATACAGGTTTCGTTGAAAACACGTGCCCATGAATAAGTTTGCTCCAAAATGTGCAGAGTGTGAGATGCTAGAGAATGGCATACACATTCTGGCGGAGTGTTTACGGAACGGAGCTAAGATAGTTTTCAATAAAAAATTTAATTAAACAGTACTTTATATCCCAGATTAATATTACAATTACAAAATCACATTATCAAAATTACGTAAATGAGAAATATAATTTAAATAAGACTTATTTTTATGGAATGATTTACAATAAATATTAAAGTTTGATTAAAAATACACTACTATAAAATAAGTATAATAATAACTACTTATAACTACTATTACATAATCAAGCATAACACTGATTGACATCCATTTTTAATTACCTATTATTTTAATTTAATTTCAGTGATATTTCATTTAATTTAACCATTTATTATACAGTCAGTCAATTTAAGAGTTGCTCCATGCAAACAACGAGATGAGATCCTTGATGAGATTTTTGAGTCATGCGCCTAAGTTGCTATATACGAAGATGGCTGACATTACAAAGAAATCAAAAATTTGTGAAATAATAAAATATAATTGCATGTCGAAAGATAACGAGTTTAAAATTTACGATATCATGCCGAAAGTATACACCGATTTGTTTGACATTGGTGATTCTTTAACACACTTTGGGAACGGAATTTTAGAAAATTATTCAAACTAAAAAAATATATAGGTATAACTCCTAGCTTTACGATATAACCGGAAACAAGTAACTATAGAAACGTAAGTTAGGTATAGTTAAACGTTTACCTACAGCTAAATGCAGCATCTCACACCAACAAACCCTTCGAAGAGCTAATCCCGTTTAATTGGCTCAAGCCGAGAGAGCAATAAATGCTTATTGACTGTTCCAATAAACGTACAATTGATCAACTTATCTATACGTCGCTGAGTCCTCAGCTACGATACCGAGTATAACATCATTAGAGAACTAGTTTCAGAAACTGCAAAAACGTAACATTACTTACTCCCATTTTTTTTATAAAGACTGTTTGTAAGACAAATTTTGATCATACCATTTCAGAAACTATTTCTCTCAACTGTTATTTTCATGTAGACTGACATAAAATCGATGATGCTAAAAATAACCTTCAAGAAAAATGTATGGATATTTTTTCGTACGAAATGTTCACACAGTGTGTGCACATTTCGTAATTGTACATGCACCGGTTTATGAGCAAAATATTCAAAAAATGTCTTACCTACACATAAACTGTATTGTAGATGATTTTTTAACCGAAATAAGTAAAGATGACGTCATTCAAGTAAACGAAATTCTGTATTTTGTTTATCTGTGACTTTTTAATGTGTTTATCGTCACTAGAATAATCCTAATTAACTATTTACCTATCAGCTAAATGCTTTTCTAATCAAACCATTTATTCGACAAAAAACGCCCTGCCGAAACAAAAGACTATCAGCCAAGCGCACGACATAAAAGTAACAGGCCACTTATAAAAAGTATAAAAACTCCTTGGTGTACATACACCACAAGGATTTGAAAGGCATAGTTTTGTTGGGATCTATCTGTCTTTACAATTTCCTACTCAGTGCTTTGAGCGATGCCAACTGTCTTGTGTTTATAGACGAACGATTTTCTACGGTAAGATCTAAACTGGTACTTCTCATCAGCATAAACTTTTTTGGAAAAATATCACATATTCGCAGTAAGCATATCTTGTGCACCGTGTTCCAATAATTACGCGGGAAAATTACCTACACGTTGTAATAACTATGAGCAACTCTATTACACCAAATTAGGTCTTCATAATAACTCGTGGTTATAGGTTTTATTATGCTATGGCTGCAAGATACGTCGAACAAAATTATAATGATTTGTATTTGGAATGAAAATTTTATTCCAAATGCTTTCATTCTGCTCCTTCATATTAAAATTTTAAACCAATTTAAAAAGGAATTCTGTAAGTTGTTACTATAATCACATTTACCGATGTATAATTGTGGGTATATATTTCATATTCCACTTTTTTTTTTATGGTTGACAGGCTATTTGTTTGACCACAGCTCACCTGATGTCAAGTGAAGGTGTGGCCGAAGATGGTAAAGCACACCTAGCCTGGAATGGAACTGGCTCTCAAGTGAGGCTGCCGGAACACACCGTTAGATGCTTGGCGTAGGTAGGGTACTTTCTAGTACTCGGCCGGCTAGCTACCACCCTCAAGTTTGAAAATCTGCCGCCAAGCATCTAATGGTGTGTTCCGGCTAAACCATTAAAAAAAAAAAAAAAAAACACCATGCTGTGGTTTCCTCACGATGTTTTCCTTCACCGGTAGCTCAAGCTCATTGTTGGGGTTTGAACCCGCGCCCTTCGGCATGCGAACCTACCGCGCTAACCACTGAGCTATCATCGCTACAACTTTAAATTTAAATGTAAAGAAATTCACATATTGCGTAACTATAGCCAATCTTATGTCACATCCAGGGTTAATATGCCGTACGAAGAAAATTCGACAAAATTTGATACGAATATCAAATTTTTAGAGCAATTTTTGAATCTTATTCCTAAACCATTTACTTAAAATTAAAAAATATATGTAAACCAAAAAAGTTATACAAATTCAAAAAAGTAAACAAGGGAACATAAGTTGCATCTCTAAAAGTTTCCCAGTTTTTTATTGTGTGACAATGCTTTCAGAAAGTAATTCACGGATCGCCATTACCTCGTAGGAACCGCAAATGCTAGACCGTAAATAAATCTGGCGTTTTGAGAACCTTCTCGGCATTTTACGTGCATTGGCAAATACTTAGGTACAATGCGACATTGAGCCGTTTGAAATTCCAAATAGACCAATGATCAAGTAAATTCCCCAAGGAAAATAAACCTTATTTCTGCAGTGTAGAGATTAGGTTTCCATTGAAAGCATCTAAAATGCAGTCTTGCTGCAATGCCGACTCACGATTTGAAAACAGATTTATGATCGGCTGCGATAACGGGTGCGCGATAAAAAAAATGCCGTAGTACCGAAGATTACGCACTCGTAGATAGGTATAAAAACTGATGACAGTAAAAAATGATTTATAAAAGCATTATAAAGCATAAAATTGATACAGCCTATCCTTCGAATTATTTTCAAATAAATCCTTAGACCGCCTTAAGATAGTATTTAAACATTAAATAAACGATAAAAGATCTTCAACAAAAGTTAAGACTAAAATCAATCATTCACGTAACAAAACAGTTTATTTAAAAAATAATAAAGTCTTATAAATTTATCGTTTTCCTTTCCCTGTAGGTTTGCGTGTTTTGAGTCTACAAAAAGAATAAACCAATTTCAATTTGATAAAATCATGATTCTTATTAATTGAAAATCTATATAGGTAGGTATTACCATGTTTAAAAAGCGGTAAACAAACATATTGGTTGACAAAGTTTTGTTTAAAAAAAAACTTATCAGAGAAGCGTGGAACACGAAGGGTCGAGATCACGAGTTTCAGTCGTGATGATAATCGCGAATACTCAATCACGATGTTTTTTATGTCTCTATATTGGTAGGACCTCTTAGGCTTTTATATCATCATTTTGTATAATCTAGCCTATCTGCAATGATCAGGACTTTGTTTTGTTACTCAAAGTTATGAGTACCGTTAACCCTAATTACAAGGAAAGCGTGTCGTTTGTCTCATTACTTTTACATAGAAAAAAACAATATGTTCATTGAATCATCATCACCATCATCATTTCAGCCGTAGGACGTCCACTGCTGGAGTTAGGCCTCCCCCATCGACTTCCACAAAGACCGGTTGGAAGAGGCTCGCATCCAGCGCGTTCCTGCGGTACATTGAATACCTATAACTTTGTAAATCATACAACAATTAAAAAAAACTCATTTTTAATATTTTTTGCCAATCAATTTAGTGCATATATTGGAATACTTAATGGTACGTCATCACAAATTCCAGATTATTTACGAAACACGTAATGGAATATTCGAAAGTTATTCATGAAATCACATGACGTGGCAGTTAAGCATGATAAACTTGCCCGACTGTTAAAAAATATTCTGAGCAGCAACGTTTGAATTTTCTCATTGGATTTCATTCCGAAGCTCTGGAATTTCACATGTTGTTTAGCCATTGCTATAAATAATCGTAGATGAAAGGCCGTCAACGAGGTCGCTCTGAGGGTGAACTAAAGCAATATTGTTTAGAGATTAGTCACTCTTCGGACAAAGAAACAACGTACGCCTACGTTGGGCCCACCTACCTATATCCTGTACCTACATACCTACATACCTACATATTAAGTGCACACCTTGAAAGCAATCTAGCGCACTTCACACTAATAACGCTACATTATAAATGCTTATGTTTGTGAACGAACTTGTAGGTGCATATATTTGACGGATCCATTCAAGTATGAACTAGACAAATTTCAATGAATAAGGAATGAAGATAGCGTATTAGATTAACAGATATTTATCTCTCTATCGCAGAAAAAATAATAATAGTTAATAGTTTCAAGAGGTCTTTGTGATCAGTATCTGACAAAAAACGACGTGGTACCTACCTAATTGAATAAGTAGGTATTTTTGATTATGTTTTTTTGTATTTTTTATTCCATAGATACTGCTAGGCGGCTGAATATCTGGTACTGCCTAGACGATCCCTGGTAAGGTAAACTACAACAAAATGAAACAGAAGTCTTTATTTATATTGGTCATTACATTTTTTTTTTAATTAAATACCTATAGGTACGCGTCTAACCAGACTCTGCGTGATGTTAAGCACTAATGTGGTCTTAGACGGAGCACACTTACCTAGAAAAAATCACTCTAGATTTAAAGACACCCATTTATTGTACCTAACAGGGAACACATATTTCGGCGGAGAGTTACCTTTCTGTATATCTCGAATATTATCTAGTATGAAGCATGCCACAGATGGGCAGCTGCTGAAACCGTAGTTATCTATCTATACTAATGAAGAGGAAATATTTGATTTTTTGTTTGTTTGTTTATATTGAATAGACTCGGAAACTACTGACCCGGTCTGAATAATTCTATCATCATTAGAATGCTACATTATCACTGTGTGACATAGGCTATATTTATACCTATTGTTATTCGAGTTGTGTTTTCCCGTGCGAAGCCGGGGCGAGCTGCTTGTACTCGATGAAGCTGTCGCGTTTGTCGGTGGTCGTGATAGAAAACATGTACCATACAAATGCAATCTGTAATAGTGGCAAAATTCTTAGTGCTAGCATCTTAGCCAACATTGTAATGAGGGCCAGGTTTACCAGCGGACATGAGATCGCTGCCTACGCGGTGTTATTAAATATACCTAGCCATAGAGTCCGTAGAGCACAATATGTAGTTAGGTATAGATATGTCCTTTGTAATACAATAGAGTCCATTTACTTCAATGATATCTCTATTATATTCGCTTACGAACTCATAACTTTACGTAAAGCGTAGGCGCAATTGCATAGATATAAGTTATTGTATTTGTAAAACATACATACCTACATGTATATTTATTATCTTGTATGTTGTGTCTATTTACTAATATACATTTATATTGATATAACTACGTTTACATGAAACTAATGTTATTTTTTTTCTATATGTAATATAATCTCGTTGGTCTTTATAGAGTAACTTTTGAAAGGAGATCCTTATTTACTTAAACATAGGTATATTATTATTACTACAATCGTATGTAGGTAGGTATATGAACCCTACATTAAAGAAAATTGATGATAAAATTAAGTGAAAAAAAAAACACGATTCGATTATTATCATAAAAATAAATCCGCAAGTTGATAAATAACTTAAAAAGTTGTAAAAATTACTCACAAGCAATCCATAAATCTCTTAATTCTTCGGGCACAATAAATAAGTCATAATTTTATATGAAGTTATAAACATAACATGAGGCACTTAAATCAATGTCCGAAACCGATAACTAGGCGACCGGCGCGCGTATCTGACTGATTTCCCATGGAAAATGTGTTTTACGCTTAACGTTGTATTACAATAATTCGAAATTTGAAATGAGAATCGAATCGGCGGCCATGTTGGCGTGCGCATACGCCTGCGCGGCGAGAACGCTGCGAAATTACAAGCGGCGAACGGGCGACCGCGCCACGCCGGTTAAAAATAAAATAAACTTAAAACAACGTCATATTGTGCACGTGTGTGCGAGAGCCGGTATTTATTTATAGGCTAGTAGCTATGTAAATACGAACAGAGTCCGGTTCACTGTTTCTTGTGGTTTGCGAAACGTCTTAATTCGAACGCGCCCAACGGCACGTCCTAGGTGCTGGAATTTGACGGATTATTTTTTTAATTAGGTACACTTACAGTTTGCATATAGGTACAGCAACGTTATATACACCTAATAATATCACAAAGTAGCATTGCAATTTGCGTGAAAATTTTCAGAAATAATCCCAAATTATGTGACAAGTGAATCAGCGATCCTAGTGGACGAAAACAGAAACTAACGAAAAGTGCTGTATTCTTTTTTTTAATTTGTATCTTAAACATGGCGACAGTCTTTTTGCAAATTATTATCATTTATGGACCTTTGCGAGCGAGCGATTTGTGAGCGCTCTTGTCTAGTAATCGATTTATTCGGTTGAAATACACCAACCATTTAAGAATATGCCTATTATTATTGGAATGTAGGTTTTTCCATATTCCACTACATTTTTTTTATTTTTTTATTTCTTTGTTATCAAACTCCGTGTTTTTCTTCCTTAAATCCTTTCTTAAGTGGCCTGGAAGAGATTGCTTACCTACTTACTACTTACTTAAATTTCGTTTTTTGTGTTAACAATAAATCAATCAATCAAATTGTCTCTATCGGGAGACGCCCAATGCCAAGAAACATTTCAGTAAAATATTAAACTAGCTCCGCTCCGCAGTATTACTCGCTTCATTTTTCGAGACGAAAAGTAACACATGTATTAATTTAGGGTGCCAGCTACATCCATACCAAATTTCATCCAAATCCGTTCAGTAGTTTTCGCGTGAAAGAGTAACAATCATCCATCCATAGTCACAAACTTTCGCATTTATAATATTAGTAGGATATTAGTGAGATTAGTGGAATTGCATTACAACGATACTTAATTCATTACTTATAGGTACCTACCCTGTCATATTATGTACAAGATTGCATGAAGTTTCTTGTTGGTGTATCGCACACTTTCTCTACAAGAGAGAGTAAAATACAACCATCATGTTATAGCTAAGCGCAGTTTACACCATTATTGATTTATTAATTTTATTTTACGCAAATAATCGAATGTATTTGTCTTACTCAATTATATTGCTTTTATGCATAGCTGTCGGCAACATTTACCTAATATCTACTAATTAAAATATACTGTTGAGAATTAACGAGAATAGATAGAAGAATTAATTATGCATATAACTACACAATGGATAACATTGCAATTTTAGTACAATTCCTGCAGATATATTCTAACAATATGAAGTTTTCTGTAACTTAATCCCTACAAAATTTAATGCACTTACTACTTAGTTCTTTTTTATTTATTTTTACTGTGGCAAGCTTGTAAATGCAATTACTTACATCAATAAAATAGGTATATATGTGTTTTTTTTTTATTTTAAGAACAAAAACTGGCAGTGACCTTCTTTTTTTTTCTTTGGTTTTGGCGTCGCATTTTAGCATTTGCCAGTGTCAAGTATTTATCTATTTTCAAGTTAAATAAGTGTCCTCGTAGCTAGTTATAGTCAAAGTCCAGTCATGCTTGAGTAAAGTAGTGGCGACTTTACTATAAAGCTTCGATGAAGTTTTGGAAGCAACACGAAAACTCATGTTTCACCACATTATACCATTTTCCACACTCGCGCTTGTAATTCGGCACTTTATGAATAAAACACCACCATTTTTATGCATAAACACTCGACAAAACACTAGTTTTGGAAAAAAATACAACGGAGCGACACGACTCTTCCTGCGTTCCCGCCAAAACTCCAGCGACCTTCTTTCTTTGTTGGAATTTTTATACAACCAGTGACAGTAAAATATTTTACTTGACTTTTATAATATAAAAGAAAGTACTAAGTATTTTTTTAAAGAATCGAGGATAACTCAGTAGTAAAGGCGTTCAAATTACACGCCAAAGAGAATGAGTTCAAATCTTAACTATGAGTTTGGAGTTGCCGAAAAAATGGTAAGGAAACTAAAATAACATGTACCTACTTAAGTGTTCTTTCTATGTTAATCGGTTAGCTAGAGTACCTACCACACTCAAGTTACAATATTTATGTTGCAAGCTGTATATGAGAGCGAGATCTCATTCCAGGCTAGGTTTATTTGCCATCGACAACCACACCGTAATATAACATCAAGTGAGCTGTAGTTAGACACTTAGCCTGCGAATTATTTTAAAAAATGTCGAAGTAATAAATAGTATTATTATTATGAGACTATAAGTACTATTACTTAGTACATTTACTTAGGTACAATAGAATTCGAGTTAATAAAAGTTAAGTTTCGACTTTGCTAACTCGAAAGTGATATGTATGTAAATTCGATAGTTAGAAATGCATGACTAAAGCTGGTATTTCGATTAGCACCACGTATTTAGCATAATTATCTATTACTATGTATCATTCCATACTTAATTTTCCGTAAACTTACGTTTCATTGGTGGAATTTAAATACAATTTATATGGTAATTTTAGTACAGTGCACCTGAACTTTTGATTAAGCGTCATCGTTGTATACAATATAAGACTAAAATTAACCTTTTCATTTCTAGTCTACAAAAATATCTCTGATGGTAATGGTAATGCTAATGGTTATATACCTATAATGAACGTATCTTACGTTTATTATAGGTATATAACACACCTTCACTTAACATCAGGTGAGCAATGGTCAAACACTTAGCCTGTCAACCATAAAAAAAAGTTGTATATATATGTAAATATACATTGATTTATTACCTACTACAGAAGTAGTATGTATGGATGTGGTTTTTGTGATTGTGGATTGAAATCTATAAATGAATGAATGAATGAATGAACTAATGATGAATGAATGAACTAATGATGAATGAATGAACTAAAGATGAATGAATGAATGATGAATGGTTGTGAATCATGATGTGGTCGAAATAAAATAAAAATGTTTAGTTATCACTATCACTTAATATACAGTTTGTATTGTGATAGTATTTTCCTAGACATCATCCTCGAAATCCACGGCCTAGTTAGCGGTAAACATAAGCATTCCCATAGAACAAAACCTTTCTTAATAAAAGATAATTTTCCTTCACAAAAGCTTGGGATTTAGTGTAATATACATTTTATAAAGGCGTAGCGAGGTTGGTTTAATCCAAGCAAGATATTGCAAGACGGTATTTCAAGAAAGCGCGGGCGGCGGTCGATGACCTCGCCTCCCCACGGTTCCCAGTCAGGGTTGCCAGATGTTGCCTACTCAAAAAAAAATTGTTTATATAACGCAGTTTTGAATTTTTTCAAAGTTTGCCTAGCAATAAAGTACGAAAATCTTTACACAATTTTTATTCTTCTTTGTTGGTATCTTGTCCGATGTTAAATATGATAATGTTAATCGCTTACGTAAAATTATTGACCGTAACTATATTGACTTAAATTTTGGGATACGTTTCAAAAGTTTTGTATTGAGCAAATCATAACAAAATTAGTTATGTTCTCATTGACACGAAATATGCTCGTAGCCAATTTCGTAGAGGGTCTACGATTTGTATTCTACTCAATTTTTAGACTTTATGAAAGTCTTCTACATGTACATGTCTTTTACAAATTAAAAAATACTTTGAACTTAAAGTACACTTTATTGAAAAATAAATGACGGGACGTGGTGATGACCCTACAGAAGATTCTTCGCGTACGCTTTTTAATTTAACTTCTCATCTGACGACGTCCTGTGTACACGTACCCTTAAAGTACCGTTACAAACCACACCTACACCATACTTACTACATCCTTACTTACATGTACCTACATGCAAGTGCATAAATAACACTTTATTACTTTAAGTAAAAAACTTTACCGTTATGAAAATGTCAGAAAATACTTGCCATAATAATTCGAACGTGTTGAAAGATTTATGAAGTTGATTGCACTTACTTTTGAATACATTTAAGTAGTTTATAACATTAAGTTATTTTTTTAATATGCTTAATTTTCAAATTAAGCAATTACCAAAACATCGAGATTCCAAGCTAAAAAAACTAATGAGAAAAATTACACTCGGTTCTACTACTTTTATTTCTTGCATCAATTATACCAACCTTCAATTTTATTTTTATTCAAACTAGGTTTGCGTTTGACCACACCCTGCTTCATGTTAAGCAGGATGCGGTCTAAAATGAAGCACGCTTATCTACCTAGAAGAAACTTGTTTACTCTGGATTTGAAGACACAAAATCACACGGTTGAAAAAAATAATTCCTTTCAAAATAACTCTACGTACCTACTAAATACGATTTTTTTTGATTTCGATTCTCTTCCACTCAGCATTGGAGCTACCGCTCGCTGAAAGGATATATTACTATGTTTATGTACTCGGAAAAATTGACAATTTTTATGTAGTTAGTATAGTTTTATAGTTTATTTATGATTTTTTTTTTATTTGTAAATTTAACTTAAATAAACAATTTACTTGAAAATGAGAAATTAGTTGCTCAACACAATATTATTTTAAATCATGCGAGACTACTTGCATCGTCAGTAATATTTTGAAACAATATATTACTCCATTTTTATGTTGAAATGTATCTACTTTTCAAACTGAAAACAATGTTAAAAAAATAATTAAAGCAAGGTAGGTACATAGTCAAGGTACGTAGACAGGTAAAGTGGTAGGCTGATGATGATTAGGAAAAGTGGGAAAAATTAAAGCCATACGTTGTTTTGTGATTGAAAATAACTTAATCACCCAAAAAAAATTAAAACATAGTTAAAACTCGGCTACAAGTAATAAACTCCATATTGTTGACGTGCGTAATTTGTTGTAGATGTTTTCAATACTACTTCAAGAAATCGAATAAATCATATTTCTTTCAAGTCATAAATACAGCCAATCAGATGTCTGTGAGTATTCTTATCTTACAGTAATATTGGTCGGAACCGCTCGTAAACCGGCCTACATGGTGATTTCCGTAACTTTGATCATTATTCGATATGTGAGCCAATAAATTGGGTCATACTCGTTAAATTACTCTTCAATGATTATGTATTTTATGTCAGTAAGTAAAATATAGATTTTCCGTCGACTAAATGAACTAAGTATAATTTTTTTGAATTTAACTCAATGTTAAATTCAATGAAAATCTGCCGCCAAGCATCTAACGGTGTGTTCCGGCAGCCTCACTTGAGAGCCAGTTCCATTCCAGGCTAGGTGTGCTTTGCCATCGACCACATCTTTACTTAACATCAGGTGACCTGTGGTCAAACACCTAGACTGTCAATCATTAAAAAAAAAAAAAAAATGTTTATTTTATATTGTATACCTACTAGAATAATTATAAAAACAAAAGTGTAACTTGCTAACACTTGTTCACTTGTGTTTCCTGAGTTGTCCTAGTCGCTGTCTATTTTAACGAATATCCACATCCCATAAAAATACTATACCTACTTCAAATTACAATTTTTTTAGACAAAAGATCTTAAAAATACCCATCATATAATTTGGATTGGACATGTAGAGAAGATGAATTAAAGATTAATGAAACATATTTGAGGCAAGTGTGATCGTTCAAGTTGGCAACGATCGACATAGGAAAACGTATCATTAACAAATACAACCTACTCATAAAAATATGGTAGGCAAGTAGGTTAACCTGTGGTTGATCAAAATCTTTTCTCGAAATTAAAAAAAAACGCTTTTTTACTGTTAGGTAATAAAAACAAAAAACAAACGAGTCAATACTAAAACAAGTTTCAAAACTTCACTGTATCAATATTTCAGATGCAATTTATCGTCTCATCCCATCCCTTACAAAACGTTTTGTAAAAATAAACTTTGAAATCTTTTTTTTTTGTTGGAAGATTTTTATCTTTTGTTCATCCGAACATCCCCTACCTTATTTTGGGTACATAGAGACAGCGTAGCTGACGAGGGGTGGACTCCAACCCCCGTCTCTCAGAACAATAAATATGTCAATGGAATTATTACAAGATTCTGGTCTGGCGCAAAACACAACCGACGTAGAACGATATTTTTAATTTTTTGCTACATTCAACAAGGATATATTATTCATAAAAATACTTGCTATTATTTTTGAAAGCCTTAAAACCTTAAAAGAAACTTAACCTAAAAAGAAACCTTATTAGGTAGTTTTTATTTATTTATACCTACCTATTCAATCTGCGTTCGCGATCGATTTTCTTTGATAACAAAATCTAAACTGCCAATATTAAAATTTTAAAAATAAATTTGATTTTACCTTTGTAGGTACCTACCTATATTACCGATTGTTTAAAGTACTGTGTACTTATATATTCTGTTTGTACAATCATAATTTTCTGGTGGCGTTTCACATCTGCGTCAGACGAAGAGCCGTAGGTTCCTCAGCTTCCTAAGTAAATTATTACGGAGCAAGTTTCTGATGAGTCTGCCAGAGACTAATAACCTTTTACTTTTTATTGCTCTGTTGAATTAAGCCAAAAGATTTTGTTTGTGTATTTTGTGTTGTTTTTGTTATGGTATTGAGACGATGATAAAGATATATTTTATAGTCATAAAAGCGTTTCGTATCTGGAGAAAAAATATTAAACATTACAAAATTTTATATATCGGTTCTAGTCTCGGACAAAATTCTAAGGCCCGGTGACATCAATACGATACGATACAATATAAGTACCTACTGAATTTAAATGTCTATTTTTAACCGTATTCGAAAAGGAAGAAGGTTTTTAATTCAACTGGTAGTCCCGTACCTAAGTACTTGAAAACTTATCTCAAAATTAGAAAGAAATATTAAAATCGTGGAAAATTTACTCCGAATTTTCCAACAGACACTTTTCCTACACTCAACAACTTCCAATACTCAGTATTCCCACCAAGATTTAAAAGACCCGGGAAAACACTTAGCACACATTGTATCTTACAAAGCAAACAGACCATTTTCAGCGAAAAAAAGAAAAAGTTGGAAAAAGCGCGCCAGTGAAAAACAACGTCGCCATAAAAAGAAAAAGCAGCGTTGGCGAGTGTTGGTGCTCGCTCAGCGATTGGGCGACGGGTGTATTCCCCACTCCCCTCCCTCCCCCCGGGCCGGCTGTAACTCACCGTTCACTTGTTTTACGGCCATTTTGTGACGTTAGCTCGCTCGGCAGGCCGCGCTAATCCATACTGGGCACGCGTGTGTGCGTGACCCGACTCGTCTGTAGTAGTGTAGTGGCGCAAGGTTGGCAGCACTGCAGATAGTACGCTACGATGGCTTCGCTGGGTAGGACTTTGGGAATGCGTTTTCATTTTTTTTCCTTTTTTTTTTTTTAATCTTCGGACTGAGATGGTATAGGCTATTTGCTTTGTACGCCACAAGATATCACTTTATGCAAAGAACACATGCCAAAATTAGATATCGTAAACTATTTTTATGCCATATATTTTATGTACCTACCTATCTATTGAATATCTTTCAAATTGCCTAATTGAGTTACATAGGATTAAATGCGGAAAAACATAGTCGCCTATCTTTTAAAAATGCACGTTAGTTAATTCGATTAAACATTTACTTTCCCACACACAACACTCTTGGATACAAAATAAAGGACGACAAGAACAACAAATAAATTTAATAATGTTATGCTGTAGTCCCTAACATATACTATTTCAGATATATACTTATATTACATCCGCTTCCTTACATGTACCTAAGCAACTTGGTATAATGCGTGCTCGGATCCAAAATAATTATGCATAATCGCCTTCTCCACTATCCGCCCGCCCAGGGTCCCGTCATTAAACCCAGCGGGGGACAACCCTAATGAGCATCCATAGATGCATGAGGGCGTAACTCACTTCTTGCTTGTATTGCACTATTTTAAGACTACATGCCTATATTCTATACCTGCTTTAACAAATAGATATATTTTACTATAGAAACTGTCGTGTTTTTGACGTTTGATTAGGCCGGATATTACGACCGAAACGAAACAGTACGTATCTATGCTCGATTTCATCTGAGTTTATCCGGAATATGTATATAATTCTGAATATAAGCTAGCTCCTTTCAAAAATTATTGCTTTTGTGACTAATCATCAAATACCTCTACGAATAATGAGCGTCAAAGCTGCGGTCACTGTTTTGTTACCTATTCAAAAAGGTAGGTAGGTACCTACCGCTGATATAATCATGGACGTTATTTATTACTTACCATCAGGAGAATGTTTTTCGACTCATTTCTTTTGTAATAAAAAATCATCTAAATCCGTCCAGCCGTTACAGCCTAAAGAAGGAACAAAACATAAAACAAACAATCGCTCGCCTTTATATTAATATAAGTGGGATGATGTCTAGTGAATTACATATTCTCTACACGAAGAATATAAAAGACAAACTGCACTTATAAATATTTTAACAGCAACATTAGCACTAATAGGTAATTCACACCGAACTGGGACCTCGCGCCTTTAACAGTTATACAAAATTTCTAAATAGGTAGAGTAGGTAGGTACACTATTTACGCCAAAAACAATATAAAGGTTAGTTCGTATATAAATAATATTTATATACGAACTAACCTTTATATTGTTGATGTTCATGGTTGATTAATAAAGAATTATGGATTCATATTATGAATCCATAATTCTTCATTAAACATAATATGTTGCCATATCTACCATTTTTTTATTTCGTTTGTTTTTTTTATTTAGCTAACCATATATTTTGTGTTTAAGCCGATACTATTTTCACAAGTGCGTTTTTATTGCAAGGTGTTACCTAAGTTCTACTTAATTTCCTAAACCTCATTTATGTAATATCCTCTGCATGAAGTTTCGGTAGCCTAGTTAGGAGACCATCTGGCTTCCAATCTGGAGGTCCTGGGTTCGAATCTCACGCACCTCTGTCTTTTCTAAGTTATATACGTATTGCCGCTGACTTCAAACGGTGAAGGAAAATATTATAAGGAAACCTTCATGTCTGAGAGATCTTAAAAAAAATCTCGAACATGTGAATTCTGCCAACTCGCACTTGGCTAACGTGGTGTGGTGGTGGTGATGGCCTTACACTTAAAAGGCCCGCGCCCAGCAGTGGGACAATTTATAAAAACAGGGCTAACCCAGATTACCTGCATTAAATGAATAATCTCAAGCCGTTTAAGAAAAGTTCTGACTAACAAAAATTTTAATACAAATTATTACATTTCTTTTCTTAAAATTACGTTATTGACAAAATAATCACGAAAGCACCTAGGTAGGTACTTATAGAACAAATAACTGTGCATGTAATAAAAAAATTGTCGGTATCTTTTTTCTAACGTTCCTTTGACATTATGCTAACTACGAAACCATTTCAATGCTTATTGTATCGTATGTTAAACAAAATAATAATTGTAGAATACTAAAAGAATTTACGATCACTTTCTTTTATTTACTATTCTTGTCATAGTTGCTAAAGTATCCATTACAACACTCCTTACCGTTGTCACTTTTGTTAACCATTGTAATATGCTAATAAGTAATTACAAAACTTTATAATTTGTTTACAAAAGCGTTAACATGTTTAGACGTAAACAAAACATTAAACAAATAATTGTTCAATACTAGAGCAATAAACGAACAATACTTAATTACCATTTATTTATGAGTAATAATTATGGCGGTCAGTACAAACATGAGTCACAACGTTGCTTAAGGTGGTTCGATTTTCATACAAACAATTTTTTTCCATTTATGGACAAATGGAGCATAATTTTATAGTGAAATCACAGCTACTAGCATTTATTTTGGTCTTTATTTGCGGTAAATCACAATTGCTTGAATGAAACAGTAGATTATTAGCAAAAAATCAAATTTATTAATGATTTATGAATTTATGATTTTTTAATATAACAGTAGATTATGCTAATAATATACTGTTTTATTCAAGCAATTGTGATTTACCGCAAATAAATGCCAGTAGTTGTGATTTCATTGTAAAATTATGCTCCATTCGTCCATAAATGGAAAAAAAAATATTTGTATGGAAATCGAACCACCTTAAGTTAAGATGTTACTTGTTATTAGACAAATTGACAAATGGGTGTTTGTTCTGTGTCTGAGTGATAATGTATTAAAAATATAAAACTTTTTTTTTTCTTTATTGTTGACAGGCTAGGTGTTTTGACCACAGCTCACCTGATGTTAAGTGACGGTGTGGTCGAAGATGGTAAAGACCTGGCCTGGAATGAAACTGGCTCTCAAGTGAGGCTGCCGGAACACACCGTTAGGTGCTTGGCGACAGATTTTCAACTTGGGGGTGGTAGCTAGCCAGCCTACTACTAGGAAGTACCCTACCACCATGCTATGGTTTCCTCACGATGTTTTCCTTCATCGGTACCTCAAGCTGATTGTTGGGGTTTGAACCCACGCCTTTCGGCACGCGAATCGACCGCGATAACCACTCAGTTATCATCGCTAAAAATATAATATTGCATCCTCATTCGCATACCTCCGACCTTTGAGTTAGATAATTATTATCTAAATAGAAAAGAAACGTTTAACAGTCAAGTAGCCCGTCGTTATCCCTTGGTTTGAAATGAACTTTACGCTAAAGGGTAAAGTTGCCGAGACAAACGCTTTACAGCTATCGTTTTCGTTTTACTGCTATAAGCGGTCACTATAAAACTCGGCCATTCCACTGATGCATCATCAGTGACTTTTTAAGGAGCTACACAAGAGCTGTTAGGTGCATGTTCTTTTGGTGTCCATTATCTAGAGTTTGGATTTTACAGCGGGAGAAGTGAGTCAATGCAGCCCACACAAACTTTTTTATAAATATATGTACTTTATTTTTGCTAGGGATGTGCCTTTATTAACTAAAACAAAATAGGTACATATAATAATCTAACTATCAAATTCACTACAAAAAGTTTACATTTTTAATAGGTTCGCGTTTGACCATATTCTTACTGCAGTCTAGGCCGGACAATCCAAATATTTAAACACCTTTATTTATAAGCTAAATGTTTGACCACTGCTCATCTGATCTTGAATTACGATGTCATCGAAGATGATGAGAACACCTAAGAACTGGTCTAAAGCGAGACTGCCGGAATACGCCGTTTGTTGCTTAACGGCAGATTTTTAACTTGCTGGTACTGGGACCATACTACCAACCTATGGTTTTCTTACGATGTTTTCCTTCACGGGCACCTCAAACTCATTATTGGGATTGGAACCCAAACCCTTCCGCTTGTGATCCGATAACGCTTACTACTGAGCTATCGTTTTCAGGAGTATAAATGCGCCTATAATCTATACCTATTTTATAATCTTGTTAGATCAAACAATAAAATCTATGAAGTACACACTGTAGTATCAAAATCTTAGGTAGGTAGGTAACTACTGCAAATACTACCAAAGAAAACAAAAGTCAAAAGTCAAAAGTGTGTAAGAATTGTATACCTTATACGCCAAACATTGCTGTAAAGAAATGGACAAGTCGAAATGAATAACAAACTTAGCATTGTTGTTGAATCTTCGCATGCATTGAAAATGTAATTTGATGGTCGCTAAAATGTTATAGAATGAAAATAAATGTTTACGTGATATAATTTTGTAATTAGGCAAAGACCAAATTTCCGAATTTTTCCGAATTAACTATGTGCCGTACATTCTAAATTCCATTGGATTGTAAATTAAAATGATCATTAACAATTATTTTTTTCAAATAATTTCTTTATTTCTTAAGATTCCCAAACAACTAAATAAGTGTCTAGTAACAACAATTGTGAGACTCAAACGAAAAGTAGGTTTTCTTGAAAATATGTATGATTGTATTCCCGACGTAATATTCCCCAAAGTTTAATTAAAGCCCACAATCCCCAACGTTAACGAGATGAGGCTGGAAGCATAATGATGGGATTAAGACGTAAAGATAAGGAGATACGGCATTACAACCCTCATGTATCTATGGATGTTTCATTAGGAGATACGCTATTACGAACACGGCGGGGTAATGGTGTGCCTTAATGATTCACGTCTCTAGAGTAGGTAATAGATGTAAATTACAGTCAACAGTAAATAGGTAGAACAATCGATTCAATAGAAAGTATGAAAACAGTTTTATATTTCTGTTCTATTTTTATTTAGTTAGATTGAACATTCCGACTATATTTTCGATCAAATCCGGCGGTCTGCTTAAAGGAGTCAAAGCAGTTACAAAGCGCACGCGGCCTTGTGTTTCTTTGTAATTGGTGATTTTTCTTGGTAGTTAACGCTGCAGTTAAATCTTCTGCAGCCAATTGTACAAACATTACTGTGTTCTAGTAATGGTCGTGGACAGGTGTTATATCTTATCATGAGGAGAGAATTTCATATAAAAAATCTTCCTGTTTTATCAGGAATATTTGCAGAATTTGCAGATTAGAGACAAGAGCATAGCTGCTTTGGTTATATTGAGATTATTTTAAAGTTTGTTAGTTGAGATCGGAATAGTTGAGTCAGGCACTATTTTTGTCGTCTACACAATAAACGAAAAAATTTGAGAGCCCCTAAAATGTAATCGGCTATAATTTAAAGTTTAACTGTAAAGCCACCTGAAAGATTGATGACTTTATGAGCACCTTTCCCGAAATATCGGAGCGACTTCGATGACTCTAAGGGGAAGATGGTACCATATGTTCCTCATGGATTTCACTGACTCTTGCTTAAGTTTCAAGCGGAATTGAGCCTTAACGCGTATGAAACAGCACAATTTTTAGATTTTCCGAGCTGTTTTCCATCTCTGGTGCGGTGGTCCACCTCTAAGGTGTCACCGAAGTGTCGATACATTTCACAATTGTCGTAAAGCTTGGAGACGGAAGGGGAGCGCAGTAAAATTATCATTTTATGCCGTTCGACGACTGAAATGACACAGGAATGCTGTAAAACTGATTTATTGGATACATCCCGAGAGTCACATGCTGAATTTTTGATGAGATCTTTGTTCTAAGATAACGGTGACTACGAAGTAGGTGTGTCACATATTTTATGACGATAACTTTGGTTTGTACACCCACAACCACAAATGTAACTTTCAGTAACAAATGCGAAATATGAGCATATCATTAAAAAAATACTTGGTTGAATTTTATTCTATAAGTAATGTTATTTACGAAGTGATTAGTTATGAATTTACTATGTTCTTCGAAGTAGGTAGTAGGCATCGAATATAAAAAGACACAAACGGACCACTTTGAAACTTAATTTCTTTAAAACAATCACGTTGGTTACGACTTCTTTGTGTTGTTTGTGATATAATTATGTAGCTTAACTTAGGCGCCAGAAAATTTACTGTATTTTAGTCTTAACTATCGTCTTTCATTTTAGTCAACTAGAAATTATAAACAAGAATGAATCAGTCTAGTAACAAAATATGTAGATACTATTATATAATACCTATATTATGAATGCTTTATTTTTTAACAAACATTTTTCAATGGAAAATAGAAAGTGGATTTTTAAATTGCGAACACTAATTTGTCGTTGGCAAGTGATGGTCCGTTATACATGTAACAATTGATTTTTATAATATACTTTATTTTTGGCGTTGCACTTTGTGTATTGCCCGTTTCTAGTACCTAATTCGATAGGTGCATAGACATTCGACAGCAACGTTTGTCTATTAATAATGTCATATGATCTTTTGGTGTCCCGTTTGAGTGGCAGAGATGTGAAACATTTTCACAAAAGCCATACGCCAACAATTAAATTGAACTATTGGTGTCACACGCAGAGCGGTTCAATGTTCATAGGGCAATGCGATCGACAGTGATGTTAGACGTACCAGCTTCTTGGTATTCATACTAGGTTTCAGCATCATGTACCTAATATGTAACAAGGTTACTCGGTTCTGGTACGCAAAAATACCAAAATTTGCCGTGGACCGAAAAATGTCAAGATTAGCCGTTAACTGACAAAAATACACTAAAAATACGTATAATATAACCGACAAATTTTTGAGATGGATGGATAAAAAAACATTCCAATCCACAGTACTTTTAAAAAACTAGCTCCAACCTCAAGGAATGACAATACAAACCTATACTTATTTTAATATAAGTGTGAAACACAGTTTTTAAGCGATTTTTAACCTTTTTCTTTAATTTCGACATCTGGTAGCCCTGGTACCAGTTTTCCGTCTTTAATACCAGCTTTTTAGCCAGCTGGTACAAGGATTTCAGAGTAGCCATCTAACATCCCTGGCGATCGATCGCGTTATACGTAGGTAAATAACACTTCATTAATATTAGATTGACAGCCCTGTTGGTTCATTGGTAGTGTGTCTGCTTGGAGAGCTGAAGGGCGTGGGTTCGATTCCCACTCAAGACTAACATTTGTGTGACTAACAATCAACAATGACTAACTAACATCGATGTTTGTTCTGTGTCTGGGTGTACTGTATGTATTATAAGTATGTATTTATAAGATTCTCAAAGTATAGGGAATCAAAAATAACTAATTACCTGCAAACATGTCCGTCCCATCAAAAAGCCCGCCTCTATCGGTAATTTCGACAATTTGATTAAGTCGGGCCACCGCCGGGCCATTTTATGGCCCTATATTTCCTGATTAGGACCACTGGGCGGACCTACGTCCTCTCACGGTCCTCTAATAAACGGATCATTGGGATCCTTTGAGATATGTGGGTACGATTACATGGATACGATTAGGTAGAGGTTAATTAAGTTTGTGCATGGATAGGAATTCAAGCAAAGGTAGCATACCTGCTTCCATATTTTTAATGTTTAAGCTTCTAGAAAATCCGTAAGCAATACCATGAACGACAACCTCTACTGATAGTAGGGATAACGCTTTCCATAACCGAAAACTTAAAACAACAAAATAAAATCGTGGACTTTGTTGTTGAAGCGCTGATTCAATAGGTACCTACCTACTTTGAGACGTTCGATGGTTAGCCGCAATACAATTTATTATATTTTTATAATTGTTTTTTTTTTTTTTTTTATATTGTTGACAGGCTAGTTGTTTGACCACAGCTCACCTGATGTTAAGTGAAGGTGTGGTCGAAGATGGTAAAGCACACCTAGCCTGGAATGGAACTGGCTCTCAAGTGAGGCTGCCGGAACACACCGTTAGATGCTTGGCGGCAGATTTTCAACTTGAGGGTGGTAGCTAGCCAGCCGAGTACTAGAAAGTACCCTACCACCATGCTATGGTTTCCTCACGATGTTTTCCTTCACCGGCAGCTCAAGCTCATTGTTGGGGTTTAAACCCACGCCCTTCGGCATGCGAACCTACCGCGCTAACCACTGAGCTATCATCGCTTAATTCAAATTGACATATTTTATATTTGACATATCATTGCCATTTAATTTTATTGGCATATGTTAACATTTTGCGATTGTAAAGGTAATTTTTAAATATGAATGTAAAAATAGTCTATAACTTTGGTGTTGTAAATAAAGTAGGTAATTGTGCCTATTTGAATTGTAGATTAAACAAAAAAAATTAAAAATAATTTGTAACTCATACCAACCACCTGTAATCTCCATGGCCTACAAACATCGTAAATCTGATGAAAGTATGTATTAACAACTCCATACGTACTAAACATAATCTGTACGAACTAAACTTCTATTTTACAAGCCATAAAACTAACTGTGAATAAACGCTCATTCAAAACATTATATTGAACTATAAAAATCGCATAATCAATTTGTCGGTACATAATCGTGTGTAAAATTAACACAAGAGAAGCAATCGCTCCGACCTCTTGACGCTAAAAACGCATTAAAACAAACACCAGTATGTGTGCTAAAATATAAATCTAACTGCCTATAAAAAGTGCTATAACTATCACTTATATGCCATTGTTCCAGCAGCACTGCGCACCGTATTTTTGTGTTGGTACCTACCTACAGTGGCAACATTGTCTGATCTCAGCGAATAATTTTTCTAAGCGTTGAATTTTATATGCAACGCCATCAATGAGCCATTAAAACTTTAGTTTATAGATAAGGCAATATTGCGTTGTACCTACATTAGTGCGGTTGCTGATGCATGGATAATAAATTAGGTCTACAACACTGCAGTTGAAAATTTGTTTTATAATTTACGATTTTATTTTGTAGTTAATACGATGAATATTGTCAACTAATGCTTAGGTACCTACATCTGGTTTGAAGTTTGAGATAACAAAAATAATTATTATATTATCCATAATACAAATATTTCGTAGAACCTACCTACGTCAAAATTTAAAATATGAAATATGAATTTTCGTTTTGCATTTCAAACTAAACTAGCAAACCATTTTCCGAGCAGCAATAAAAATTTTATATCGTTGAAAATGCAAGCTTGCGTCTGAATTTTAATATATTCCAATGTCTGCCTGCACTATAACTGTACCGATAAGAATAAAACTTTATGTGCCAGTGATATTCTACAAAAACACGGCAAACGAGAATGCCTACTTAAGTATGCATATACTCAGGCCCCAACAAGGCAAGCATCCTAATAAGAGCTTACGAGGCGGTCGTATAGATATGTGAGGTTTATCTCGCTCGCCGACCTAACACAATAATAATAAAGACAGTTTATTAGACATCTCGCCATGAGGTGTTATCGACTTCAATTAAATATCATTTTTATTGAGAATCGCTGGAAACACCCCGCAGACACTTTATTTTCTTTTAGCATATTATACCACGTCCAGATTTTACGACCGGCCGGACAAAGTATGTATAAAAAAACATAAAATATTTACCAATTTTTTAATCCATTATCACTCCGACTGCCGGTCCATTAATCTGAAAAAAAAAACAAACTCGTCAACAATAAAGAAGTAAAATAGATACTAATCGCTACGGAACATTTACGACGTAAATAAATATAATTAAGCATCTCGTATCAAAACATAAAGGCCTTTCCCAAATAAATCACGCGAGGAAAAAACTGTTGATACCATTATTTATTTAAACGGTAAGAAAGCATCTAGACCCATAAAATGTGAGCCAGCGGCCTTCGCAACAATGAATACGAAAAAATACACGCGGGGCAAAACGGAGATCGCTTTTCTTGAATGGTTACTTTATATGCAAATTCCTCGCTATAAAACGGGGAACCCTTCTCTCCTAGCTTTACATAAAGAGCGCAAGTCTCGAATCCGACGGTTTTATGTATTCGCGAATCGACGCAGTTTTATTGGTATCGACTATCGATTCGATTCCTCCGCATTCGAGAATTCGGAAGTAATGCGGGCTATTTCCAGTTTTCTGCTAGAATCGTGCCTATTCGATCGCAATCAAAATTTGATTGCTTTGGATAAAGCTTTCATTTATATGCAACGGAGTTAGCTACTTTTAGCAATTGACTTACCTACTTGACATCTCATTAAATCTAGTAGGTAGTGCTTATACGTACCTAGGTAGGTATATACCTACAAAACAATAAGAGATAAACATAAACTACAGCATTAAATTTTTTTATTTCAAGGAACCGCGAATGCTTTCAGATATTCAAAACAAAAGCATCAGCGTTTTTCCTCCAGTTCAAGTTCCCTTATACCAAAACTAATTTATTTTATAAAAACTTGTACATTTTCAAAGTCATGGTCAAATCTAGTCCATGTCCTAATAAAGTACTAGAAACTTACTAGAAGCTTCTATGAAATTTTGGAAACTACACTAATATTCGTATAGGGTATTCGTATTAATGTATTACCATGTTTAATTACTTGGGCACACCATAATGTTTTCAAACGAAAACGCTCTTAAACACGAGTTTTGGAAAATAATACAATACAGTGACATGATTTTTTCGGTATTCCCGCCGAAACTTCTCAGAGGTCGTTACCATATAGCTGTGTAGGTATATATACTAAATATAGGTAGGCACAGCTATGTAGAAACCCGTAGCTAAGAGATTACATTCTCCCGAGACTGAGGGCAAGAGGCACGAACGTACCTCCGACAAGGATCTTATATTTCCATAAAGCGTACATTTTACGACTGTCTACCTACGCAGGGCCCTTCTCGGCCATGCACGGTCTTCGCGCACTTTCTAAATTTACTAAAAAGAGAAACTATAAACGTGCTTCCCGGAGACATTTAATTAAAGCCATATACCTACGTACCGCAATCGTAGTATGTTTTTTTTTAAGGTAACACAAGCTTGATTGAAAATGTTAGTTTAAATTTTTATTCAAGGTGAGACAATGAAATTCATGCTTTCATAGTTTTACCTATGTTAATTGACGGTATGGTCGAAGATGGTTATCACACTTAGCCTGGAAAGAAACTGTCAAGTGAGGCTGCCGGAACACACTGTTAGGTGCTTGGTGGCAGGTTTTCAGTTGGTAGTTAGCAAACTAAGAACCCTTATCTACCTAGTAGAACCACCATGTTATGTAGATGTAACCACTGGGATGAAAAGTAACTTATGTATTAACTTACACCCTTGAAATAGCCAGCCTGTGTTAATCTGTTTTCTCTTGTGGTATATCTCCTAACAGGAGGTCGTCTAGTTACTTACCACCGTAGTACCAGATCTTCTTCCGCTAAAAAATATGTAAACATTACAGTGTTCCGGTTTAAAGGGCAGTTAGCGAAATTACAGGGCTGTCACGACTAACCAGCGAAAGTCTCAAAGTAATAAGCGCCAAAGTAGCGATGCCCTAGAATTTGTTTTACTACTTCAAGTTCTGTGTATCGCTGCAATGGTCACAGACATGCATTATCTCTTAATTATTATCTTTTAATGATTATTTATTATTTCAATTTCAATCATTTTATCTTCATTTATAAATGTTTAATTTAGCTAACGTTTAATTTCAATTTAATTATGTTTCAAAAATTTTAAGCATACTATACATATTGAATGAAGTTTATAGGTACCTATACCTAATTGAATTTCAGTACTTATTTTTTGCAAACTTTGTCTTTAATGTGTATCAACTGTACCTAATAGCACCTTTGTTGGTATGACTATAAATCAAGAGAGCGTCTCGTTCGTCTCATTACTTTTACATTTTAAAAAAATATACATAAATATTTATAACTAAGTACCTACCTACATAATGTTTTGTTGCGTAGTAATACTAAAGTATCTACTTATAATTACTGTTAATAACTTTTACCAAGAGCCAACCCGGAAATCATTTGCAATAAATTACAAAACACTCTTTTCATGACTACATCCAATGAAAGTCGCATGTGCCACATTCATTATTTATTTTCAAAATTGCTTCGTATAAAAAATTGTATCTGCTAAGTAAGACGTTGTTAAATTACATTTAGTGCCACTAAAACCTGACGTGTCGAATCGGACAATTAAAACTGAGCTATAAACGTTAATTTCAAAATATGAATAAACACGCGGAAAGCGCATTAACTCTTTCACCACGTAACAAATTAAAAATATGTCACAGAAAACGTAAACGCCAAGCGGTTAACATATGATCTATTTTATGACTCTAGCTTTAATAAAAATATGTGATAACATTCCTAAGCCATGTTCTTAGTTACCTATATCGGGTGTAACGTTTCATAATATCTATAGGTATGTAGGGACCTACCTAGCTGGATCTCGTAAAATTGAAATATGTAACTATCCAATTACTCCCCATAACGTACTTTCATAATTTCTTTCATTTCATCTGTTGTGGCGATTCAATCTTTTAAATTATTACACATAATATTCAACGCATCTTTTTTTCTTATCCCAATGAGTGTGTAACTAGAACCGTGTTGGCTGCACTATAAACTTCATAACAAACTGCCACGCGAGGCAATATCTTGTGTATATTATGAGCTTTTTCGTTTAAGCCAGATCTTTTAGAAGCAGTCCTCAAAAGGACTTATTAACCAACTTAAGCCAATCGAAAACACATTCTTTATGTACAAGCACAAAGTCTATGTTGCAATGTCGACCATTTTTTGTTATAGAGTGTCGAATACACAAGGAGGAACGCCCTTTAGATGTTTTACTTAACTGTTAATAACACGAAGGTGTAGATATAAAATGCCGACTTACTTGACTTTAAAATTATTATTTTAGGCCCATCCTCGGATGTTTAATGCAGTATTTTACCTCTCTTAGGTAGGAAGGCCACTGTTTAAATCTATGTTATGAAAGTGTTCAAAGGAGTTTGACAATTAAAGCGGGTTGGTAAATATTACGAGTATGGACGATATTAAATTTAAAAGAATAGATATCTTTTTACATTACTATGGAAACTGGTGGGGTTTTGACACATTTTTGTTTAACTTATGCGGAATTACTCACGTTTAATTATATCGGAAACTTCGACTATTGTCGGCCACAGTCGGTGGCCTTCATCATGGAGACAAAGCTGAGTACCTACAACGCGCACACGGCCTCGTCTTGTTTCGCACTAACGTGCAAGTTTCCGACATAATTAAACGTGAGTAATTCCGCATAAGTAAAACAAAAATGTATCTCTTTATTGTTACTAATTGAAATAAATATATTTAACATTGAAATTGTGCAACAATTAGCGTCCTTATCGCTTAGTGCGATCTTTTCCAGGCATCCTTGGTATGGATTAGGTAGGTACTAAACAACTTACATGTTAACATGTTACTAACATGTTAAAAATATAATTTGAAATTATTAATTTTATTATTTACATCACATTACATAGGTAGGTAGGTACCAATAATTTTCTGTCTTAATTTTTCTCAAAATTTAAGTTCCGAATCAGATGCTGTTTAGGTGCATACATATACTTTTGAGTGCTTTACCGTAATTTTCAAAGCACTTCCACGATACAAAACCACAAACTGCTGTATTATCTACATTCTACACCGACCTCATTTACTACCCACTTAGAAGCCGTCATTACGCTCTTGGTAAAGCGCTCTAGAAAGGGGGCAACTATAAAAACTCATGAACATACCGCTACCCACCCTGAGTGCATCACTCAGCACGCTTGTAAACCCCGGGTCAGTGTTGCTAGATTCCCAGAAATAATAGTTTTTGGGAGGATTTCGAAAAATGATACTACAAACGTTATGTTAAGTTAAAAATTTTACATTTTAATTTTTAGATATGTACCTAGTTTGTGTGCTTCTGTCAAGACAACGTTCCATAACATGACCATTTAAAAAACCTTTTTTTATTCAATTCACTTATCTTCTCATTAAATTTCAAAATTTAATGCATGGCAATAACTAAAATAGACTACGGTTTATGGATTAAAAATCGTAAATCGTTTTCAGGAGTTTAAATTTTAAACTTTTTTACTTTTGAGTTTTAAAAAATCCTATTTTGAATTGTTTACATTAAATCATTTAAAATCATTTTAATTTATTACAACAACCAAAACAGTTTCAACGATTTCATGCAGGCATTGAAAGTTTTAGAGAAAAAAATCACGGAATATTTCAGGGAAGTGCATCTGGCAACCCTGCCCCAAGTTCTCATTACGACAATGTTGCTGGAACATCTAAATTACCTATTGATGCCGCTGTCCACTTGAGTTATAGTAGCATAAATTACGGGTTCCGCCCTTATGAACGTTGCCAGGTTACTTCGAGTTAATTTAGTTCGTATCAATATAGCCTGTCTGTTAATTTTGGCGAACGCCAAACTTTGAAATTTAAATACTTTTCCTTAAAAAATTGTGCTATGCACAAAACATATACTTAATTCTAATTAACCTTTCTGCTATCTTTTTTAAAGTAAAATTAATAACATGAATGAGTCTTTCTCTTGATGGTAAGAGATAACGCTTGTCTAAGACCGTTGCAACGGTAACCAAAACTAAAACAAAGTCCAGCGCATCGGTTCTTTGGCGTTTATTACTTTAAGGCATTTGAGGGTAAGGCTCATTATCTCTGTACTAGGTTTCGCTAGGCTCGATACCCTTCAAACCGTAACATAATATCGTTTACTTAATAATATAATTTTGTTAACACCATATGAGCAATATCTGATGCGTAATTGCTATGGCTTCCTGCTAAAGATTTTTGCCACGTAGTAGGTAAATACTTCACACGTTTTTAGGATAATACATCTTGCAGTAAGTTCTTTAGAGCGTTTTATAAAATCAAAAAAAATTAAAATGTAAATAAAAATGAACATTTACTGCAATGGTATGCCTTGAGGCCTTGTACGGATATCGAAGGCGTTTTGGAATAAAAAGTATCAGATTATGTTAATGGAAGGCCGTTTCATTACCGGTTTCGTTGCGATTGCGCTGTGACAGGCAATTTTGTCTTGGATTTTATTGGAAAGCTTTATATTCCATGTTTATACGAAAGTGCTTATGTACAGATACATTATGTATTTATGTCGCAGAGCACGAAAGCTCTCTGCCAACGTTATGGATGTCAGACATGAATTTGCCGGTTTATATTTTTGGATGATCATGAGTCAGGGTGACAAATATTGTGCTCATTCCGAGAGCAAACACGCGGTCACATTTCACATATAGGTTATACGCTTGGGGTACACTATACGGAAATGTGGCAAACATTTAACAACTTTGACTATGGATATTAATCTGAAATCGTGAAACAATCGCTGTTCCATAATCTTGACAAAATATGTAGAGCATATGAATTTTTGTCACGATTTCATAGTTTTGCTTAAAATTTGTTTTGGATTAATGGAGAGTACAATGATCCCCTTTCGATTTAGTATAACCCAAGCTTATGGCCTTTTAGAAATGTAGGTATGGATGTAAGAATAGCAAGACGCTTGGCTCGGTAGGGTCGGTCGGTCGGGGCGTCACGTCCGCTGCGACGTTAGCATTTCTTTTGTGAACGGCCCGAATTGCCGACATAAAACTCCGAGACCTGTTTTTCTACGTGATATTTTTACTGCTTATATTGCTCGATATATTCTTATCAGAGCGCTAGGACTGTCCCTTTTCAGGAAGAAAAATCGTAAAAGTGTACCGCGGCAGTTTCGTGCAGAATAAAGGAAGTTTCCCGAGTTTCGTAATTAATGTTGCAAGAAGATATCGCCGGGAAAAGTTTTTTCATCACGTTCGGCGGAGGCGGTGCGGTAATGAGGGCTCCCGTGGCGTTACATCGTAAAAACATACAACTTAATAAATAAAACTTGGAATTCGTGAAGATTTATCACGAGGCCTATTGCGATTCGTGACTTTGGCCTCGGGGCGTGTTTTTGCTACGGCCGGGATGAGAGTTGTGGCCGTAAAAATAGAGATATACATCATAGGAGCGGTTTGCGGTCCGCCTCTGATATTTACAAAAGTCCTTATTTGATATATTTTGACGTTTCTTGGTATTGGTGAAGGAGGAATGGAGCTCGCGTGTGTTCCTTCGCGGAAACTGTTATTTATCGCATAGCTAGGTACGTGTTCAACTTGACAGCAAACATCTTGATTAAAAAAAAAATAGGCGGTCATGGGGACTGCCGATAGAAGTAAAAACTTAAAACACGTCACATTAGCATGTCGGTGACGCGAACCTATAAGTTTTGTCCATACCAAAGATCGCTAACGCGGCTATAAAAAAAATCAGTTCAGAAATATACTTAACTAATTATTTCAAACATGCATGCTACTTAGTCAATCAACATAAAAAACTAACTAAAAGAAATAAGCATTTTAATAGACCAAATGAATTAAAGTTAAGATAAAGAAATGTTCCACTGAATTGTTCTAGTGTCTATGGAAACAAAAAACTATATTATGGATTGAAAATAAATATTGCATTAACAAAATATTTATTTTCTGTATAGCAGACAGAGATGAGATGAGATTTAAGAGCCAGTCAAGTAGGTACTATAAAGTACCCTACCACCATGCCATGCTATGGTTTCCTCACGATGTTTTCCTTCACTAGTAGCTCAAGCTCATAGCTCAACGTCATGAAATACTAACAAACACGCGGACACACAAAAAGACCGTCTCTTTCTAATACAAAAGTGGATACATATATATATATATATAAGTACATATTGTGCTATGTTGTTTAAAACTCCACACAAAGCTCTTGCATTCGAGCCACGTATAAGGCTCAGGTGTATCAGGAGATAGACGACGGTGCAAGTTTTATTGTTACTCCCACTCTGTGAATTGAATTTGAAACATCGTAGAGCCCCAATCGATATTCTATACGAAGTTTTTTGATCTTCGTTGGCTTCCTAACAGGAACGTTTGTTATCTGAAATAACCCTTGAGAATCTGTTACCAAGTATCTAACTAAATGTTCCGACAGCCTCACTTGAGAGCCAATTCCTTTCCTGATGTATTTATTATCTTCGACCACACCTTCACTGAACAATGAACATCATGTGAGCTGTGTCAAACACCTAACCATAAAAAAATTAAATCAAGCGGTAATTTCAAAGTACCTACCTATAGGTAGTAAAAAATATCATATATCTACCTACACGTATTTTGTATCTAAGTAGGTTTCAATATTTAAGATAAGGTTAACAGTTCATTCATGCATTTATGAAACCTTTTCTTTTACCTACCAAGAACCAAATTTTTTTTTGATATAAAGGTAATGATCGTTCGAGGTGGTTTGATGGTAAGAGATAACGCCTGTCCATGACTATTGCAGCGATACACAGAACTTTGAGTAACAAAACAAAGTCCAGGGCATCGCTACTTTGGCACTCATTATTTTGAGACTAGATGGTTAGTCTCAACAGCCCTGTAATTTTGCTAGCTGCAGTACCCTTCAAACCGGAACACAGTAATGTTTGCACACTACTAACTAAAATACGAAGCCGCGAGCGAAAGGCTGGTTCAAAAATAAAACAATAAGCCTAGTACTTTGGTGCGCGACTGTACCTATGCGCAAACACTTTCCTCTAGCGTTCTTTTTACATGACATGAACTATATATCTTAAAATCTACCTTCAATTAAAATAGGTGTAAACAAACTAATTTCTCTTAAGATATCCCATGTAATACGGGGCTTATAAAGGGAGCTCCAAAACCAAGGATTTCAGCGTTATTGCTTCCATCCAGCGGGTGTTCGGGGGTGCAAGGGGGCACGAGGGGGAGCGGGGTGCTCTTAACAAGATTACATTGGAGATAAAACTGTGTAGATAACAGCGGAGTAAGCCGCCAGCCGTGCTTGGCTAACGAAATTAAAACGGCCCGGAATGAAGACTCTTTAGGGCTTTCTACAAATCTTGTTAGCATTGACTCGGTATGAAATAGTCCCTACAACATTATATAGCAGAGTCAAAGAATGTTTGTTTAGAAAAAAAATGTTCGGAAACTTGTTGAGATATTTTTTTTTATGGTTGATTGACTATGCGTTTGACAACGGCTCATCTGTTGTTAAGTGTCGGTGTGGTCATATCATTTAATGCCGAATGTTTATTTTAATTTATATCTAAGTGTGAAAATATTTTCGGTATCCAGTTACCTTAATTACATTAGATATCACTAGCGGACGCCTCGTGGTTTCACCCGCGTAGTTCCAGTTCCCGTGGGAATACAGGGATAAAAAGTAGCGTTACCCGGGGATAGTATAGCGTTCCAACGGTGAAAATTTTTTTGAAATCGGTCCAGTAGCTTCGTATCCTATTCAATATAAACAAACAATCAAATCTTTCTAATCTTTATAATAGTATAGATAGATGCCGTGTAAATAAATCAGTCTTAGGACTTGGACTAATGGGACCTCAAACTAATAAAACCTCTTTAAAAAACCTTTTTCTGTTACTGTCATCTATCAACATGATCATTACGTCATTTCATTTATTTGTCTTCTTGAAATCATGCTCTGGTTTTTTTAAGTTAACTTTTATTAATATTTGTATTTTATGATCATTTTATCAATAATTGGCAATGCCCTGGCGAATACCTGATATTAAGAAGTGTTGTGGGTGTGTGACTGACTTAAGAACAGCAGCCGCAATTATAGCTGTATTGGGCATCGTTAGTAAAATTTCCAACAGAATTCACTCTCTACAACAAACAATATGAGTATTAACGCAAAATAACGTAATTTATCTATAAAAGTTTACACTATACGATGTACACAAACCTCTTTGTTTTCTACTTGCAAATGTAAAATTAATTAATTTCTCCAGTTTTTCCGAAAAGTTAAGTTCTTCAACAACCTTCAGAGTTATAACAAGGTTTCCAACGTATTTGTGACGTCATTGGTATAGTAAATATTTACAGCAGTAATAGCTTACTAAGTAGCTAGTTTAACCAATTTAATTAAATAATTTATCAATCTATGCTTGATTCTACACAAAATGTTATGTATGCACATTATTGCACATAAAGCTTTTACTACGCTCTTATCAGCACCAACAAACTAGGGAATTTCTTTGGCCAAAATAAAATTATTGGACAAGTCCTAGCCGTTGAACTTGCTGTGTAAAAAGTAGTCGGATAAAACCATTATGTTTTTAATTCAAAATAAGTTCGCGTTTGACCACACCCTGCCTCGAAAAACCCTAGTTGAACACACCCATATAGTCCCTAACAGGGAACATAGACTCCGGCAGAGATATCCACAACCTCGCTGTGCGAAAAAAAATGTCAAAATGCTTTGTGTAGTGTAGGTTCATGGGGAATATCTACCACGATGTAATATACTTTGACATTTAATTATAAATGTATTATATACAGGCTAATGATAGTAACAATAACATTAAGGATATGTTTCGACTCTACGTTTCTCATCCGTACGGCCAAGGAATGGAACAAGCTACCGGCTTCCTTGTTTCCTGATAGATATAATCTAGATCTTTTCAAGGTCAGAGTGAATAGGTATCTTCTAGGTCTGCGTGCTTCATCTTCGACTACATCGTCGCTTACCATCAGGCGAGTTGGTGGTCAAACGCGGACTTATCCGTATTAAAAAAAAAAAAAAAAAATGTATATTGTATAATGAATAATACCTATATAGGTACGTGACGCGCTTCCAATGGCTAGAGAATGACTGAGACGTATTGAGCGCTGACGCTCATTGTACAATCTTCAGAAATGTGCTCCCTCTGGGCTCATCCATTTATTGTATCTTAGTGTAAAATCTTATCCAAACTGGTATGTCTCAAAGTAATGAACGCAAAAGCAGTGATGATCTGTACTTTCTTTTGTTACTCATAATTTGGTTGAATAGTTATGGCCAGGGGACTCTTTTCATCAGGAAAGCACCGTTAAAAAAATAACGAACTAATTTCCGTATTTCAGGTAACGAGTCCAGCCGTGTCTTGGGCAGCTGTCAGGCATTCTTACGTAATAAGAGTGTCGTGTTACGTGACCACAAGTGAAAATAGACCAGATGTTGTAGATATAAACCTCAATAACATTGTGAGTAAAGTTTAAAAACTAAACAAGTTTAATGCAATTGAAAATCTGCCGTCAAGCACCTAACGGTGTGTACCGGTAGCTTACCTTTAGAGCCACTTCCTTTCCAAGATAGATAAAATAAAAATTAAGGTCAAACTTTTCATTATCATAAAGTAAGGCAAAACATAAATAATACCCCGAAAAAAAATCTAAGGGATAGGTTTGTCTCGAAAAGATCAATTTTAGTGATAAATCTACCAGTGACACTTATTTCTTTAAAGTTATCAGGCAGCTCATCAGACGAGTTGGCGGTCAAACACAAGCCTATAGGTAATAAAAAAAAGTTATTTTTCTAATAATCCCAGATGTGTACGGACAATAAAGATTTTCAACAAATTTTGATATAATGTACCAAAACTTGTTTAGATTAAAAATTATATTGTTGCTGACTCTTAACAGTTTCTTTATAAGATATCCTTCAGTGATTGTATATTTTTAAACAGATCTAGTGGCGCGTGGTCTTCTAGAATTTCATTTTTTTCAGTTAAGCTTTGGATTTGGTGCCAACGCTGGGCTGGGACCATCATGCTTGGGCCAAGCAGCGAAAAATCAGACCAAACCACGAGAGCTACCTTCCTCGCCGTTCGTTGATGCAGTGAAATACATAGGCTGGATAGTCCTTCTTGGAGACATATTGTTTCTTTTCTCTAGTATATACTTCCTATTTAAAATTTTCAACGTGAGTATTGTTTGGTCAACTTATACGGTGTAAATATAATACAATTAGATTTACTTTTTTTCAAGTCGCTTTAAGTGACTGACTGGTAAAGCATTTTACGTACAGTCATGGCTGTCTAAACCAGAAGCGATCCCGGCCCGATACAAGTTACTGAATGGGTCGTTGGGCCGCAGAAACAAATAGGTACCTACCATTTTTGAAAAAAAAATTAAATACGGGGATAACATTTTTGTATTTAATTTTATTAGTTTTATGATATAAGTTATAATTAAGCCTATTAAAGTTCAAAACTGGATATTGGCTTCTACCCGAACACGTCACCTAGCACAATCTTCGACTTATAATTTGTCAGTTTATATATTGTTGTTGTTTGTTTGTTTTTTTTGTTTAATTTTTTTTTAGTTTTTTTTTTGTCAGTTTGTAAATATATTTTGGTTAATGTAATTCATTTACTTAATTGAGATTTCATGAAACCCCAAATTTTGCAAAAAGATCAATGTTAGTATTTGTGGTAGCTCAACACGTCGCGAGCCACATGCCGCCCGCGGGTCGTGCTTTGGGCAGCTCTGCTATAGGGTATGATAACGTATGCGGTTACGTGTAATTAACAAAAAATCAATAAAACTTGTAGACAAAATTTAAGATATTTATTATAGGGATAAAGCTAGCTTACTTTGTAACTATATTTTAATGAGTAAGTTAAATAATAAACAAGAAAAAAGCTGATAAGTAATCTCTTTGTCGCCGTCGTAAATATGTACAATTTTTTTTAAATAGTTGACATTATAACGTGAGAAGCCGAAAGTGTACATGTTTATTATTTTCGTTTCAGGGGCCAGACTCTATAGCATCACAATACTTTATGTGGGCAGCCTGCATTTCAATTATATTATCATTTGTATACGGTATGTTATACGTCACGGCATGCATATCGATTGGTGGGGCGTTCCCTATTTTCGAGTTTGCATTCTGTATTATTGACCTTTTAGGTAAGTTTTTATTTAACAAAATTATTTTACCTATAAGGTATCTATTAGATAGTACTAAGAGATGTGTATAGACTCACGCGCAGACGTTTGTCTTATTACCGGTTGATTCGGAGTTACTTTGCGGAAGTTTATTTTATAGTATTTCGGAGTTACATTTCTAGTGTCTTCCTGCTATTTTTTTTATGATTGACAGACTAGGTATTTGACCACAGCTCAGCTGATTTTACGTGAAGGTGTGGTCGAAGATGGTAAAGCACACCTAGCCTGGAATGGAACTGACTCTCAAGTGAGGCTGCCGGAACAAACCGTTAGATGCTTTTTTTTTTCTTTTTTTTTTTATGGTTTACAGGCTAGTTGTTTGACCACAGCTCACCTGATGTTACGTGAAAGTGTGGTCGAAGATGGTAAAGCACACCTAGCCTGGAATGGAACTGGCTCTCAAGTGAGGCTGCCGGAACACACCGTTAGATGCTTGGCGGCAGATTTTCAACTTGAGGGTGGTAGCTAGCCAGCCGAGTACTAGAAAGTACCCTACCACCATGCTATGGTTTCCTCACGATGTTTTCCTTCACCGGCAGCTCAAGCTCATGCTTGACGATGATTTATAATATTTGTGGGTAGTGGAATAAGTAGGATCGTATGTTTGTATAATACCTTAGTGTTATGATTTTCAGTTTGGTACATGTGGCTGTATTTTGCCCTTGTAATTCGTTCATACCGGCGTGAACATTCTATCAGAACTGTTACCAACAACGCCAATCCTTCATACACATTTGTGAATTCGTTTTACTCCTGGTGGGACTATTTCTGCCAATTGCTCGCATACTTCAGGTATTTTTGTTAAATTATAACTATTTAATTTTAATTTCAGTATGGGCCTACTTTTTAATAGTGGTTCTATCCTACAGACGCAAACTTCCGCCCCAGAGTTATGGAACCTAATATGGATATCGAAAGAACGAAACAAAGTGTTGTATTAGAGACAATGAAAATCTACATTTCGCTACACTATAAGTATATTGAAGTATTTTGTGAAGGTAATGATTATAATTTGAAAAACATTTGTTTTATTTATCTCTATCTACTTTTATGCCTATATTGATAACTGTCATAGTAACTATCAAGGTTATGAATTTCATATTAATTTGCGAGAATTACCTAAATAAATAAATATCACAGGACATTACACACAGCGCCATCTGACCCCAAACTAAGCAAAGCTTGTGCTATGGAAGACAGATAACTGATAGAATACTTAAATACTTTTTTTTTTTGTAAATACTAAAAGCGACATCTGTCATGGTCAACTGTATATACCTTCATCGCTAGATGCAAGACCCTGTTTATATAGGCAGACACACATTTGGACAAAATATTACACCTATATATAATTCACACTTAATAACACCAGACAGCCAAGCTCAGGCAAGTGTGTTCTCGAAGACGACTAGGAGCCAAGTGACTGCAAGCAGTCGGACAATCACGAACGAAGAGAAGAGAAAGCGCCTCGGTTCCCGTTACGGTGATAGCTATCAACAGCTGGAACGTAGTTTCCGGTATAGACTTTGATTGTTTTGCATTCGGAAAGGCGGCAAATACAAGTGGCGATAACATCCGGCCGTCCTGCTGACGCATTCGTCCTCGAATAGCGTAGTGGTCTGATGCTGAGCTGAAAACATGAGTACAGAGTAGGCACAGCACTTAGAATTCGTCATTTATTTATCAATTCAACATTGAACCGTACATAAGTCATTGGTTTGTATCCTCAGTGGTTTGAGCTAGATGATGTTCATACAGGATCAATCTAACCGTGTATCACTACTTAATTTAACATTGGACTGTACATTAGGCTATGGTTCGCATCCTCAGTGGTTTGAGCTAGATGATGTTCATACAGGATCAATCTAACCGTGTATCACCACTTAATTTAACATTGGACTGTACATTAGGCATTGGTTCGTATCCTTAGTGGTTTGAGCTAGATGATGTTCATACAGGATCAACCTAACCGTGTATCACCACTTACTACAACAGCGTTCACAGCACGGATGCCTGTTGTAGCTTAGACAACCAACCAACCCCCAAAATACTATCCACGATGTTGAAGCGATTGCATTAGACCATTAATATATTTTTTTAAACAGCACATTATTAATGTTATTGAACTTTTTAAAGATTATGTTTGTAGCTTTTCTGTAACTACGTTAAACATGAAAACTAAATCGTTACAATTTTGACATACACACTTGATAACATCCGGACTTAATCTGCCACGTGGATTCATGGTTTCAAATTTTCTACGCAAATAGTGGCATCATAACGTTCTGTTGATCTTTAAACTCATATCATGTCCGCTACTTGATATATTATATAGTGACCTAGAATTTTCGTCATTTGAAATAGGCCTTTGTAGAGAGATAGCAGTTTACGGGATTTGACCATCGTTCGAATGCCTTGTCTTTCCTTTTAGCGTCGAATAAATCTTTTACTTTTTCAGCAATTAATTGTTTATTGCAATTCAAAATTATTATTTTTTTTCAATATTAAAGTTTTAGTGACACAAAAATTTATTTTATAATGTGTGTGGAGGCATGTACATTTTTTTTCATTACTCATACTCGGAAAGTAGGTCTGAAGTAATACTTTGCCGCCTTAGGAAGAATCGCTTTCAACTGACAAGTGACAACATTCAAACTATAAAAATCTATTTTTTATTTTGTTTCTATTGAACTTTGTTTCAACTTTCTATACAGCCACTCAATTACAGCGCGATGTAACATTGAAATAACGTTAAGTTGACTATACAATAATAATTAAAGAATATACTTTTTTTTAATTACTTTATAATCATCAACTTACAATCATTTCTTTACTAACATAGATTTGTAAAAAATCTTTGCCATTGTTTTTTTTTTTAACGGTGAACATGAAAAATAGTTGCTGAAGAGAGTTTTTTTTTTAGCGGGGTCGTGGAAAGATTCGTGTCGCCCCGTTGTATTTTTTTTTCAAAACTACTTAGTGTTTTTCGAGTGTTTATGCATATAAATATAAAACACTTGACACTGGCAAATGCTCAAAATGCGACGCCAAAATCAAAGAAGAAGAATGGGTGAAGAGTTGACCGGGCACAGAACAAAAAAGATGTCGGAAAAGCCGCAATCCGATCTTCATTTTGCTCTGTTGATTTATGTCAAATAACATTCACTCATTATTCTTTTTTTTTTTAATTCGTTTTTATATTTATTTTCCTTGTATTCGTAATGAACAGCACAGTGTTTACCCCGGGTTCCCGGTACCCTCGAGCTCTTGGCGTCTGAGCGCAGCGAGGGCGCCAACCCTGACTCGGGACTAAACAAGTTACTTACACCCCTTGGGTAACAATGTACTATTCATTTTTGATCAACAAACAATCGTTGAATATTACAGTAGAAGCCTACAATTAGTTATTTTCAACAGACAAACAGGCAAATGAAATCGACACTATTTTATTATGTTATGTGGGTAGATCTCCATTTTATATAATATAACCACTCTCTGCCATTACTTCATACTTATTGAATATTATTCTATTCATTTGGCTCGGCCTCACCTGACATTATTACTTCTCGAATACTACAATACTGGTAAAAAAAAAACTACGTATCTCCGCCGGTTGGGAATTGTATTTTTTTAAAGCCTAGCGAAGTACAAGTCCTGCGGCCTGGTTCTATAGCCAACCCCTGGGGTCTTGTAGTTAAAACCGAAAACAACCAATGTAAATAATAAAAACTGAGGGTAGTTATTTTTTTTTTTTTATAGGTATATATTTTCAATTATACTGCTTCGAGGGTTTCCGCTTGTCGTTACAAGCTACCTCCATATATCCTAAGTTTTTGCACGAGGAACACATAACATTGTCTACCAGTGGGTCGAATTCGGGGATCACCGACGATAATACAACATTGTAACTCACGGTTTGGGATCCCTTACGACATCTCTTATGTTTGTGCTGCATGGTCACTATCGTTGCTGCTCGAGCTGTAGAACGACTTACTTGAACAATTGAAAGGCCATTGTGCATTTTGTAGACGTAGTACTTATCAACACTTCTGATAAAAAGTGACACGGGCATGGTCAACTGTATATACCTTCATCGCTAGATGCAAGACCCTGTTTATATAGGCAGACACACATTTGGACAAAATATTACACCTATATATAATTCACACTTAATAACACCAGACAGCCAAGCTCAGGCAAGTGTGTTCTCGAAGACGACTAGGAGCCAAGTGACTGCAAGCAGTCGGACAATCACGAACGAAGAGAAGAGAAAGCGCCTCGGTTCCCGTTACGGTGATAGCTATCAACAGCTGGAACGTAGTTTCCGGTATAGACTTTGATTGTTTTGCATTCGGAAAGGCGGCAAATACAAGTGGCGATAACAATACATACTTATAATACATACAGTACACCCAGACACAGAACAAACATCGATGTTAGTCACACAAATGTTAGTCCTGAGTGGGAATCGAACCCACGCCCTTCAGCTCTCGAAGCAGACATGCTACCAATGAACCAACAGGGCTGTCAAAACGTAAATGTACGTAAACTGTAGTCAAATCTGTGAAAAATGCCGCTTCCACATACCTACTCCCGCTAGGAGCATTACACCACTTTACATATCTACATTTTACATATTTTTAGTATCTACCTACATCAATTTCACAAGTTAATATGCTAGACCCTCTAGTATTTTGATTTCTTTAATGGTTGACGCGGTTGACCACAGCTCATCTGATGTTAATTGACGGACGGCATTTTCCTGTATTTTATTTTGAGACACTTCGGATATTAAGTAGTAATTGACACTGGCAAAATACACATAGTGTGAAGCCATAAAAAGAAATAAAACCCCATTGGCGTCTATTCATGCGCACTAGGTATAGACGTCGATGTGTTCTAAATAAAGACTGATAAATATTCTTTGGTCCTAAACCTTATTGACTTCCAAACTTAAAAATAAATTGTGTCAAATTGATATCGTAGGTATATGATTTAGGGTTTCATATCTCGAAGATTATCCAACGGAACCTTATTACTAAGCATATCGTGTCTGTTAGTCTGATCTAATATGACCTATGTATATCTTCTCAACCATAAACTGTAATTTAACAACATACACCTACGTTACGGCAGATTACCTGAAAAGTAAAAAAAATATTACAAATGCAAATTATTACATCACTTTCATTTCGGGATTTCCCCAGCATTTTCTAAATTAAAATGTATCCCTTCTCACAATGTAAGGACTTTCTACTCGGTATACGTAGTTGGAAGAAGATTTACAGCTCGCACATAGTCAAGTACATGCGTAAAGCAATCCAGCAATCGGTAATATTTATTGGTCCTAAATAACATAACATGTTACTGGCAAACACTTATAAAGAAAACAATAATTTGAAACGAAATAATTCTTCAGAGAAGTAAAGGCGTAGTTTATCGTACTAGCAAGCTGAAGTGATGATAATCGGGCCATATCTGTCGTAGAATCGATAACCACTGAGATAGACAAGATCTAAAGTAGATATCGCGAATTAGCGAACGTAGGCCGGCCTAAGACTCGATGAAGTGATGATATATGCGTATGACAGCTGAAATTATCTATTCCATCTTAAATATTTACTTTCTTTGAGCACACCGTTATTTAACATCAGGCAAGCTTTTGTCAAACAGTCATATGTTCAGCGGTAAATAAAAAAGTGGCCAGCTTGGTGGAATATGATCATACCCTTCTTATAATGAAGCCCATGCCCATCAATGGGACAGTTTATAAAAACATGACTGATCCGGAGTTTATAATATTCAGTAGTTTAGTTTTAGGTATTTTTAATAACAAGAGTCTATGGATATTTCAGAAGTAGTTATTAATTATAACTTATGGACGAGTCTAAACGTCTCAACCTACCCCACGTCTTTGACAGACGTCATTACACCCACCAAACATAATTTAAGTTTACATTTAATGGTACGGAACTTCAAGTGCTCGAGTCCGATTAACGCTTGACGAGATTATTTCTGGATCTATGTTTAATATAAATCATCGTTGATGCAAAGTTGACATAAAACTAATATTATTGTAATTATTATTACACATTAATGTTATACCTACTCAAGGTAGTGATCTCTCACTGAACAAAGTTGGTGGAAAAAATAGGTGTACCCAATTTACAAATAAATCACAGATATGGATCGTTTTGCGAAAGTTTTGCCGAAAGTGGAAACATTTTTGGTTATCTTATACCTAAGGCCTGGCACTTTATTAATTGGCCTTATAGGCGTGGTAAGTAGTTATACATACCTACCTAGGCTGCTGACAGAAAACACATCATTATTATGGCCCGAAATCGCCCTCAGTTGGGCGATTACTATCACTGCAATAGCATATAAAGATAGCAAATACTTCTGCACATCAAACACCAATTCGTAAATGATCTAGTCCATTTGCCAATACGTGCTACCCAACTTCATTTGGGTACCGATATCTGAGCCCAAAACGTTGTAATCCATGTTAAGGGACGCCTCGAGTATTTGAAACAGAAATTAAACCGTATTCGAATACGATTTAACCACTAGGGAAGGGACGGAGGGAACCGGCCAGCATGTGATAACAACCCCAAAAATCTTAAGAGTTTACTGAACCGCGGCAAAAACTTGATAATTGTCTATTACTTTAAGGAAACTGATGTTGTTCAAGCCTTCACGTTTGTTTTTTTTATAGAAAGACCATCAAATAATATAATTAGACGCCTGATGATAAGTTCACTGCCACCTATAGATACCTGCATTATTAGGGATGTTGTAGATGCGTTGCCAACCCAGAGTGATGTTCTATTCCTATGGGCCGCCTTACACGTTCAATCATGATCACGATCCGCGATCCGCGATCCGCGATCATGATTTCAAAATTTCTAGATATTATGCGATCCGGAGCATCAGTCCGTCAATCCGCTTCGTACACGATCAGTCTGGATCGCGATCATTGATCGCGGATCGCGGATCGCGGATCGCGCGCTACGTGTACGGGCGGTATCACTATTTCATAACTTTATAATTTCAGATCTTTTGCGCACTACATGTAACTTTTCTTATGCTATCGGAACAATCCAATGCAATGGATGTTTTCAAGTATATAATGATATTATCAGACGTCATATATTTTATTTTCAGCATTGATTTAATCATTAAAGTACTAAAGGTGAGTCATTATTCCAATACCGACTTAGCCCAGCGCATAACTGATGGCTGATGGAGCTGCAAAGTTCTGGAGTGAATTGTTCCCACGTGAACATTACGTATTTTCGGGATAACGGGATTAAAAAATATGTTAATCCGCGGTAGAGTGCGGAAGCGTGCTCACAGCCTCGACACAAAGCGCCGAGGTGGAACATTTCAGGGTTTTTAATGGGTAGGCCGTCATTAGGACGGAGAGTCCCACATAACCACCGTGCCCGCCCCAGGGCCGGTGGTATACACAAAGTATTTTCCCTGGACAAAAAAAAAGAAAAAAAAGTGTGTCCCCAATTTCATCAAACAAACAAACACGCTTACACACTCACAAATTTTCGCCTTTATTGTACCTACTAGTGATTGCTACATGCATCTCGATGAAATAAGTAACATCTACCAACCTAGACCTAGGTTTTTTTTTAAATGTAAAAAGTAATGATACGAACTAGACGCTCTCCTGATGGTAAGAGATAACGCCTGTCCGTGACCATTGCAGCGATACACAGAACTTTAAATGACGAAACAAAAGTCCAGAGCACAACTGCTTTGGTGCTCATTACTTTGAGACTTTCGATGGTTAGTCTCAACAGCCCAGTAATTTCTCTAGCTGCAGTACCCTTCAAACCGGAACACAGTAATGTTTACACACTACTGCTTAGCGGCAGAATAACTGGTACTGCGGTGGTACCTACCTAGACGACCTCCTGCTAAGGAGATCTACCACCAAGTAACTACTGAGGTACTTTAAGTACTTTACTCACCACTACTACATTTACTACTTACTGGTACTGTACTTTTGGTGTAGTAAGGTACTTTTGAAAAATGTATATTTTTTCATTTTTATAGGAACGTTATGGAAAATTTAAGTTTTGGATGTATGCTATCTGTCAGAATGCTATTATAATGCTAATTCATCAATTCTTGACAAGTCCTATCTTACTAATATCGAGCAATAGTTTTTACTCCAATCCAAAGACCATTGATAGCCAGATACTACTGAGATGGAAAAATACAATTTTTTTCAGCGTCATTCCTTTGGGTAAGTATGTAATTATTTTAATAATAATAAAGTTTTTATTGCCAGATATATAGCTATTAGGTAGGTATGTGGTATAGGTATACAAGCGTTACCAACATGATTATAACATCCTAATTCTAAGGAAGACGATAATGTGCCCCTAACTAAGCTATACCTGTATCTTGGTCACACTGTAACCAAGTCATTAACTGTTATAGTTGTGCAATAAATATTTGACAAATCTTCATAATACATATCTATATGTATAATAAATATATAATATAAAAAACACATCCATAGTCTTAATCTAGGTACCTAGGTGCCTACTTATAATTTTTGCTTTTGACAAATTATGCTTCTAAATTACTTGCGTGATATAATTGAAACAAAATTAGACCGACCGACTAACCATTAAGCTATTATCGCCACAAACAAAATAGGTAACTGTAGGACATTACACACAACGCCATCTCGCCCAAAACTAAGCAAAGCTTGTACCTACTATGGAAGTCAGATAACTGATAGGTATATATAATACCTACTAATATTTTTAAAATAGTTTTTTTGTAAATAAGTTTCTTTTCTTTTTAACTGCAGTGTTAGCATATGAAATGTTAAAATTTAAACTCTACTATATAGCTACCTACTTTGTGTAGATAACTATATGTGTTTTATTTTCCAGTTTGGTTTTACTTCATGGTTGTGGTAACCAGCTACTACGTGGAATGTATTTTTGAATCACCCTTTCCAACTGTAAGTTAATGCAAAGGATGGCATTTTTTTGGTTTAATATGCATATTTATGGGCAGATAGGATAGATACACCAGAAATTTAACAAGAGAAAGAGAAGGGGTTTATTAATTTATTGAAAAAAAAGAGCGAGGCCTAAATGAAATGGACGAAAAAGGTGCTTAAATAATTTGGTCATGTAGAATGGATGGAAAGTTGACAAAACAGATTTATAAATCGAAATACCCGCAATAGACGAGCATACCGGCATGATTCAATAAAAGTAGAAGCGAAAAATAACGTTTTTCTAATGAAAAGATTAGTTAACTATGCTACTGTAATATTTATACATTTTGATTTCAGCGCCGAAGGAGTGACATTCGTTACTGATAAAAGTGTAACACATTCATATCATGCGTAAGTTTGGTTTGAGAAGATGTTCTTGAGTTGAAGACTACTTATGTTACGTTAATTTATTAGATATTAATGTAAGTTATTATCGTTATTTTTAGGTACCGTAAGAATATTATAGACATTTAACTTGACTGTTGATGTTTAATTCTGGAGCAAAATGAGGGTAGTTTAGAGTTTTTTTATGCATTGTATATAAGCTTAGCTTGCTTCCCATACATACATAATCTAATGGTGAAACTTTCACATGTCTACTTGCGCCTTTTTTATACTAAGTAGTGAAAAAAAAGCACGGAAGAATAAGAAAAATTGTGACATGAAAATAATTCCTTTTTATTTTTCCTTATGCTTAAATTTTATTCCAGTTCGTTATATCTTTGTATATGGTATTGATGATGATTGTAAATTAAAAGTAATTTTATGTCACAATTAAAGTTTTATCTATGTTGTGTACAAATGAGATGTTCTCGTGATGGTAAGCGATGAAGCCCATGACCCTTGTAACGATAGGTACCCAACTTTGAGTAGGAAAACAAAATCCAGGAGATCGTCGCACCAACGCTAATGACTTCGATACATTCGATAGTGAGTCTCATTATCTCATTGCCCACTAGATCAAAATATCCTTACATGGAATTTAAATGGCATAAGGTCAATTCATGCCGTACGACGCCTCAATCTGAATGATCTGTCAGCTCAACAATTAAATTAACGTAACGCAAAAAACCTGACTCACAACTCACAGGTGAGTCAGGTCTTTATACTGTAGTATAATACTAATATAGGTACCTACCTATAGACATTGATCACCATAAAAAGCCTAACGAATGCATGTTAAGTAGTGGTCGAAGTTAAAGCAGCCTAGACGGCTCAAAAACAGCCTTAGAAAGAATGAGTCACGTCACGTCACCTACACGACAGGTCTCCTATTTTTGCTAAGGTCTTTGGTTCTGTTCCAGTTTTGTATACCTAGCAGCATGAAATCATACTGCGGATTGAATTCCGGTGAAGGCGACTTTCCACTGCTTTATCTCTCAACTTGAGATCCTTACTAATGCCCGTGCCTGTTAGTGGAATCTACTCATCAGCGTAAATGTCACTCAGTCGGAGGTTTTAATTAAAGAGACCCACCGCCGCGTTCCGATGTAAAGGGGTTACGGTGGGACGCCATTTTGGGACCCTAATCTTTAATACCTACCTACCTACTATGAAAGTCGTTGAAACGAAATCAGCTTTTGAGGCTCGGTAATTAAAAGCAGAGTTTTGTTTATGTAAAGTTAACCAACGTGTTTTTTTCTAGAGCAAAGAAGGCCAAATTTTACCCCATTTTAGCATACCTACTACTATGTACCTAAGTAGGTATAGCATAGGTAGGTAGGTACTACCGGTTCAGTTACTTATTTATTATTAATTTAAATTGTGTACGATATAAATATAAGATAATCAGTATTATAAAAAATCTATACGCAGGTACCTACTTATGTAGAGTGCCGCCGGCAGCGAGGAAGGGTTCAAGCTGCCGGTGGTTCAGGCTGCAGAGTGAAGAATCTCCTATACCTACCTACACGTACTGTGTTAAGGATCATATCCCTTTGAATCTGACTCTTGAGCCAATCACAAGCAAGAGTCTCTTAAGATGTTGGTCGAGACTCTACGATAAAAGGCCTTCACCGTGACGGTCGTCGAATTATCGTCGAATTGATATGCCACATGGCCGTTGTCTTGTGAGCTAAGTCGAGGTAGGTACCTAAAGGTACTCATATTTATTCATATAGAAAATCTGAGCTAGGTATGACACTTTAATACGATAATATGTTTAGTGGACGCCGCACCGCCGCCGTACTATCTATCTAAAACGAAAAAGTAGGTAGGTTTACTTATAGGTAGAACGAGTAGGTATAGTATCGCTACGTATCGTATTGATAAAAATAGGTAGGTATCTCTAGCGAGTAAGTATTTTCTTTTGCGACACAATACCTTTGTTTGTTGGTAAGTATTGTTTGAAACAAAAAAATCAACGATCCGAAAAATATCAACGTCACGTCTCCACTCCCGACGGGAACGTAAAACCGGCGTATAAAAGCAAAAATACTGTATAAAAGTAAAAAGAAAGTATAAAAGAAAGTCTCCGAGCTGATAGCGTTCGCCGGCCGAAATGACTTTTATTGCTCGGGGCACGTGACACGAACTCCGATCCTTGTCTTTTGAATTCTCTTATGCATTGAAGGTGTGTCTTTTGCTTTTATGCTAGTTTTTAGCGACGGATTTAGATTGTGGAATAAGTAGATTGCTAAATAATGAGAGTACCTAAAGCTCATATTTTGGTATATGTAATGCTAATAAACCTAGATACCTACTTACTCGGCGTAGGTAAGTAGTAAGAACGTTAAAGAATAGAACAAAATAATCTTAATTATTATTGTTAAGTTACAGTCACCACAATTTTACTAAAATATATTGTGAATGCTTCTACAGATTATTATCAAAAGAAATAGAAAGGTAGAAACCACAATTATTATTATAACTTTCACTATGAACAAAACACTGAAACGACAAACAAAAAAGCCTGTAAAACATCTATTAAGAGTCAATGAGCTTTTTGTATCAATTTTTAATATTTTTTTCGCAGTTTCAGACTTTTGAATAGGTACATAATATTTTTTTTTTATAGTAGATAGGCTTGCGTTTGACCGCCATCCCGCCTGATGTTAAGCGAAGATGCGGTCTACGGTGGAGCACGCTCGCCTAGAAGAAACCGATTCCCTCGCGACTTGAAGGTACCCAGACTATATTCATTGGTAGGTATTGGTATTGGTATACTAGGTATAAAAAAAAATTGTTTACAAAAACAAGTAAAATAACCTCCTTTCGGGTTACTACACCCCAAGATTATACATATAGTCCTGTATAAGTATGTTTGGTACAGGCTACGATAATTAATGCTATAGTAGGTAGGTAGGTACCTATTCTGCTCCCAAACAGTACCTAAGTACTTAGTATGTAAACATTACTGTTATCCAGATTGAAGTAGGTAAGTACACTACTACACTTACTACCGATACACACCATCGAATGGCTTAAAATAATGAGCACCTATGCAACGAGCCCTGTACTCTGTAGGTAGGTACCTACTTTGTTTTGTTATTCAGAGTTTTGGATACCGCTACAATAGACACGAGTAAAAGATACCGCTCTTAGCAGGATATCGTTTCGTTTGTCTTTAAAAAAATAGGTAGGTACGAATTTTTCATAAAAACCCTTAGGTATAAGTAACACCAGGATGATATAGGTATCTACCTAGTAAAAGCGATAGAAGATATATTTGTGAAGGCCGCTAAAGGTCCCGGCCGACCCTCTGGCTTTATTCATAACCGACATAAAACTCCCTCCCGCTGATATAAGAAAATATTTTACTTGCAAAGGAAATTTAAGGCCACTACATCTTCACATTTAAATAGTATCACTTTTATATTTTTACTTATGGCATGGAAGTTTTTGTGTGTACAGATAAATCATATCATAAGAATGTAGGAAATATTAACTAGGTACTACCTATTGTAAATTTGTACCTAATCTTAATGTCCACTGCAAACATGGTTGATAAATTCTTAATTCTTCACACCGACAGTTACAATCAAAAAACAAACAACATTCATTGTAACAAGTGGCGGCCTTATTGCCAAAAGTAATCTCCTCGAGACAACTTTAGGATGGAGAGGATTGGGTAAAGGACGGCGTGTACACACGAAGGTAGGTAGCTAAGTTTACTACAATTATAATAGAAAGGTAAGTAGGTAGGTACCTACAGGTTTTTTTCAGCTACAGAGTCAATGCCGTCGGCAAAGTGCCGTCGGCTGCGGACGGAACGCATCACTTGAATACTAATCTTAAGTGGAAATTATTTTAAGTAATGCCCCAAACCTTATCGACAGAAATTAGGGACCCATATGAGTAAAAAACTTCGTTTACCATCAACCGACTCTGCTGACCAAGGAATACTCGATTACAAGTAATTAAATTGAAAAAAATCTGATCTACAAATGCTATTTTTGCTAAGGGTTTATTTCAACTCGTTAATTTGTTTGTTCAACTAGAACAGTTTGAACAATTTCAAAAACATAATTAAACAATTTGAAAAAAAAAAGTGAGTAGAGCTTTAAGTAAAAACTAATAGTAGGTACCTACCTACCTAAATACCGTTAGGTACAGGATGTAACTTTTTCACGACAAAGTAAATTAAAAAAAATATCTTCAAACACTGAAAAATAAGTAGGTAATAAGTAGGTACAAACCTACATTTTACAAAAACATTTTTTTCAGAGAAATATAGGTAGACTATTGGTGATTTGCGTATCTACCTGTTTTTTTGTGTTTACTATGGGTAAAAATACGTGAGCAAACGTTAAAAATGCGGATGTAAATAGGTACCACCCGATTTCAATCACATCTAAAATTCGGAAAAGGAAAAGTTTTCTTTTTGTAGCACAAAAGTAAACATAAAGACATACGTAAGATTTACGTATGTGCCTATGTCTAAAAACCTCAGAAGTTTGCACAGTTACCTAAACGCAGACTTAGGTAGGTAGGTACACAAGTTGACCACCAAATTACTTGTTGTCAAACAATAATATGGAAAGCGAAGCACACAAACTTAACACTTGCCTATATACCTATATTCATTCTGAGCTTGGATCTAGATGAAATAGGTACTTTGGGGAGCGCTGAAGACGCTTGTTACTCTACTTGACCGTAGATAATTATGTATCTACTTACCAACGAATTATAAACGTAGAGTCAAAGCATTTAGCAGTAACCAAGGAAAATATGTATAGGTAGGTATAGATAGGTATGGGTGACGTAGTAGTCCATTTTTCTAATAACTAAAATAAATGTAAATGTACTCATGGCGCCATCTATTCCGAATCATTTAAAGAGTAACTGACTGCAGAGACACTACGCATGCGTCAAAACAATGGCCGCTCGATCAATACAAGAAAACCACCCTACCTCACCCCAAGAGCATTCATTTATTCTATTATTGCTACAGACCAAAGTAAAATATGCTTTGTGCTTTATAAAATAAGGTTAAAGGAGAGCAACAGATAAATCTTGTCAGTAGGTATCTTTTTGTTACAATACCCAACCCTGATTATATCTACTTATTATAGTAGGTACCTTTAGGAAGAAAACGGTATAGTTACGTAAAAAGGTACACTGTAGGTACTTATATGTTCTATATCTTTTTAGAAGTTTTATGGATAAGTAAGGAAGATATCTAACATTCTTATATACCTACGTAGAATTCGGGATACAAGCTATGTGAAACTTGACTATTTAGGCCAAGAACTAACTTGTACTTATATAGGTACTCAGAGCGTTAAGTTTTAAATAGTTTTGATAGAAATTGAAACGCAATTTAGAGACCATTCTATTCTATTCTATTCAATTCATAAAAGCAGGGCTGATTTGGATCGGATAGGTTCGTAGCTACCTATTAGACCATCACCAACTAAATAAAAGGTAAGTAGTCTACTTATCTATTGCATTGCCTTTAAAAAGACAATGCAGTACCTACTTACTTAGGTACTTACCTACTTAGATACCTACAGTTTGACTTAGATATCAGCATGCTTAGATACACATTACCTACCTACCTTCTAATAGGTATACCTAGATAGGATTAATAACGTAATCTAAGTAGGTAGGTACTTACTTAAGTACTTATTAAGAGCACAAAAATCTGGTAAGTAGATTTATTAAACGATAGGTAGGTACTTATAGGTAATATAGGTATCTTCCTATTGTTGGAAATGTAAAGTGGTACCTAACCTAAGTGATAGGTTCCTAAGTAGGTAGGTACTTACTAGGTACCTACCAACTTCACATAACCACGAAGTAGTAAGGTAGGTACTTACCTACCTACCTATAGGTAGGTAAGCATAAGTAGGTTACCTAATAGTGACTCTACCATATTTTAGCAATGGCATCATAATTTTTTCCACGTTTAGGTAGGTAGGTACCTACCTACAATTTATAAGATAAGGTAGAGCAGAGTGAATGTAGGTAGGTATCTAAGTAGAGTTCAGGTAGGTAGGTCGGTACCTACCTACGTTTTTTTTAGTTGGCAAGCTAGTTTGACCACATCTCGCCTGATATTAAGTGTCGCTGTGGTCGAAGATGGTAGGTAGGTATAATCACACCTAGCCCGGAACTGGAACTTAAATAGGTACCTAACTACTTGCGATGGGCGTTTCCATCCATACGCTTTCAATTAGGTATAGTTAGGTAAGTACCTACCTGCTTAAATAAATAGGTAGGAGTAATTCGCGAAATGAAATAAGTAAACAGTAGGTAAGGTTTCTGATGAATATTAAAAATAGCTACCTACATAAAAATATCTACGTAATTTAACTCTAGTCGATTTTTATTATTATTTTTTCTAAAGAAAAATAAATAGAACGACATACATAGATACCTACATATTATCTACAATTAACAAACCTAATTTTACGATTGTGCATAGCGCCATCTATGGGAATTTAACGATACTTTTTTATATTCTAGCTACAGTTTTGGGTTCAAAATTGTCGTTCTTACAACTCTAGAAATTAAATCAAACACACTAGCGACATCTCTTCGAAACCGCGTGAACTGTCAAGTGAAATGGTTGGGTATTCGTTTATTCTTTCTTCAATAGTTTGTTGACTGTTTGTAGTTAAGTGAAATTTAGGTAGTTGAATACGGAAAATAATAGATGTCGGGGCAATATACTTCACATTTATACCTCCATTAGTTTGCTAAATTATTATCAATATTTTATATTAGTTTGCTAAATTAGTATTTGATTTTTTATGGATAGATTAAGGCTTGGATTTGATCATAATATCGCCAATGTTCAACAAAGATGCGATGGACCATTTTTGGTAGGTGTATGTATTTTTTTTTCTTTTGATTGGGGTTGAAATTTAAATAACGAACAAGCAATTTTTATCCCACAATAAATATTTCTTACTTACAAGTAGGTACTTGCTAGATTAAAATAACTGACACAAAAAGCTAAATGTAACATTATTTCACTCACAAAGCACAGCTGTCAAATATTTTACGCGTTGCTAAGCAACTAGATGATGTTCAAAAATGGAATAAGCCCGTACGGAATGCGATTGGACGAATTCGGCGCCATTCGTGAAGGGCCGTCGAGTTTAGGCCACGCCCCACACCTTTGAATGAAAGTTACCGCCTACGTCGCTCTGCCATGTTAGCTCCTGTCATAATTTGACGTTTGAGGCGGAGTTACAAAATAACACGGACAAGTTAAAAACGATGCGCTCCACGTATATGCGACAAGAGCAAATGGTATTATTTTAATTTAGAAGGATACATTCGATAAGATCGTTTCGGTCTGATGGTATTTTTTTCTGGATTTTTTGGCTTGACACGTTATTATTATAACATGTATTTAACTTTTATGTTGGGTTGACTATCTTCCAATCTCACACTTGTCGACGCCTAAAATGTTGATTTTGCATAATGGCGGGAACGAGAATTTTTTTACAGATACCTACCTACCTAGTAAATTCTGAAACATGTGTATCTAGGTATCCGCGAGTTAGTAGGTACCTACCTACCTGTTGCTGTATAAAATTAGTGGCGTTTTATTCATAGTGCCGAATTACGTGTAGGTACAAATGTGAGAAGGTGGTAGGTAGGTACCTACCTATAGGTACTACCTACCTGCCTACATGTTTTTCGTGTTGCTACTTATATATACGGTAAGTTATTTTATTTACTTTACATGACCACTTTACTTGAATTTTACCCGACTGCCAAGGAAGGGTTCTGTTTTTCGCGCGTAGGTATCTTGTACCTACCTAATACGTACCTAGATATGTAGGTAGGTACTGTAGGTACCTACTTACCTACTTTAGCGACATTGTATTTATGTTTTTTATGATTGACAAACTAGGTGTTTGACCACACCTCATCTGATGTTAAGTGACGGTAAAATCGAAGCTAATTTATCATACATTGCCTGGAATAGAACTGTTTCTCAAGTGAGACTGCCAATCAATCTAGGAACACTCTTATTTTGGTTTGAGATCAAGTAGGTAAGTAAGTAGGTACCTACCTACCTACCTACTAACATTACCTACCAATGAAAATAACAAAAATTGGTTCAACCGTTTGGGAGCTACCATGCCACAGATATAACACACATATAACGTTTTACTTACCTGAACGTTAAACATATTAGGTACCTACTTACCTACCTACAATCCTACATCCCTCTGCGACGAAAGTTAAATATCGCGTACCTACTAGTAGGTAGTAAGAGGGCCCTAAGTAGATATTAGGTAGGTAAGTACATTGAACGAAGCCTTCAAGTATCTCAAGACAAAATAAAAAACACGTAAGAATATCCAATGAAATAAAACCGCGAGACAAACCTAAGCAATGTTTATAGGTAAATGTTTTAGTTAAATACCCAGCAACTTACTACTACTAAGTAAAAATAAAATAAAATAAATAAATATCGCAGGACATTACACACAGCGCCATCTGACCCCAAACTAAGCAAAGCTTGTACTATGGGAGTCAGAACTGATAGAATACTTAAATTTTTTTTTTTTTTTTGTAAATACATACCTACTTATAATACATACGGTACCTACACCCAGACACAGAACAAACATTTGGTTTTATATCACAAAATGCTTGTCCTAGGTGGGAATCGAACCCACGCCCCGCAGCTCTTGAAGCAGACATGCTACCAATGAGCCAACAGGGCTGTCAAAACTAGTAGTACCTACTACTAAGTAGGTATATATACTTACCAACAGCATTACAAACGTAACACTGAACTGCAGTTTACAGGCCATTCGTAACCGTTTATGAGACATAACCCGACTTTAACTGTCTTACTCGATTTATACACTCAAAAGTTCATAACGGTAGGAATTATAGGCCATTTCAGTGTTAATGGTGTCCTACCGCCTAGATGTCTACAGGTGATTTGTTGATCTATTTTTGAGAGCTCCGGTTGTATTTTATACATTTATGTTTTACAGCTGTGTAGTTAGGCAGATATACTTACTTATAAGAAAATGAATGCAAAGAGTAAATAAATAAATAAAATAAATATCGTAGGACTATACCTACACACAGCGCCATCTGGCCCCAAACTAAGCAGAGCTCGTGTGATGGAAGTTTGATAACTGATAGAATAGATACATACTTTTTTATTTTTACTTTTTTTTTGTAAATACATACCTACTTATAATACATACAGAACACCGAGACACAGAACAAACATTTGTTTATTCACAAAATGTTTGCCCTGAGTGGGAATCGAACCCAAAAAAAAAGAGTAGGTAGGTAGATATAGGTAGACGTACCTACAATGAAAGCTATAGGTATAGCTATAGGTTTAAAACGCCTATTTTTCTGTAAGTTCTGTCTACTTGTACCTACATAGGTAGGTTTCGCCAGCCTATTATTATAGTTGGGAGATCGTTTGTCAATCTGAAGGCCCTAGGTTCGAATCCCGCGGCATGCACCTCTGTATTTTTATTTTTTTAATACTAAATAGGTTCGCGTTTGACCACATCATACCTGATGTGGTCTAGAATGGAACACGCTTACCTAGAAGGAACCTTTTTATCTACTCTTGATTTGAAGACACTTTCGTCGTGTATTTATGTTACACTATGTCCTTACATATCTAGTACCTAAGTACCTAAAGTACGTATAAAATACTTACTATTCCTGAAAATTTTACAGTGTTTCTTTAAAAATAAGTAATATCTTAGAACAAAAAAGTGTTCAAATATGTGTAGGTAATTGTTCTTTTTGACTTTGTAATTCGAGAAATTAGTATTTTATAATAGAAAAAACTAATTTATGACTGATTAAATTTCTTAAAATTTGAACCTAAAGTAGGTAGGTAGGTAGGTACCTACCTACTACTAAACAAAGCGTATAGACACTGCTCTGCAGTTCAACTAAACGAAAAGTGTTTCGATTTATTTTTTATGTACCTACCCAGTATCTAGTACCTAGTAATGAGACAAACAAGACGATCTCCTGATCGTAAGAGATAATGCCTGTCCATGACCATGGCAGCGATAGGTACCTATTTATGTATAGGTACACAGAACTTTGAGTAGTTCTTAGTATAACAAAGTCCATGACATCGCTGCTTTGGCAGCGATTTCGTGGACTTTGTTCATAGCTTTTTTGCTCTCTTTTTTTTACATTTAACACAGTCATTAGGTACTTTGAGACATTCGGTGGTTAGACTCAAGAGCCCTGTAAATTCGCTAACTGCAGACCTTCAAATCGGAACACAATTGGTGCCTACCTAATGTATATTTGTATACACACTACTTCTTGGCAGCAGAGTATCTGGAACTATCTTGGTAGTAGGTACCTACCTACCCAGACGACCTCCTGCTGAGATCTACAATCAAGTAAAACTAACATAATAATATATACATCATACCTAACAAGAGATAAAACGAGATGAAATGTCTATGTCTATAGAAAAAGCTGCTTTCTAATAAGTATTGCAAAGCAAAACAACCGGCGAGAGATTGTTAGGTAATTGTCAATAACCCTGGATATTTATATGGAGGTAACTAAGTACCCACGAACGCCTGTTTATAGCTTAGGTATAGTTAGATAGACAGCGGCATACTCAGTCCGCTCACTTAATTTCCCGCTTAGTTAACTTTACTGCTCAATACTGATTGGAAATTGATTAGAATCCGCCGTTTCACTATTTTAAATTTACAATACTTTACGAAACATTGGTTCGTACAAATTTACACTCACTACGTTGTAATTACTGAGCTATGTTTATAGCAGCTATTGATTAAACAAAACATCGATTAAACGGTTAAATCGGACGATAGATAGGTACAACTGAGATGCCATAAAATTACGTTTTTATGTGAATGGTAGGCATGGGTAATATTGGTAGTGTACAGATTTAGAATGGTACTTTCGTCGATAAGATATACCTACCTAGATAGTTTTGACTAGCGTGTTTTTGACACATTATAGTTTTACTTAGGTATATACCTACCTACCGAGACGAGATCCGTAGACGAACTAAAGTATAACCGACAGAGAATCATCATAGAATCAGCAAGTTGAAGTGGCAATGGGCAGGGCACATAGCACGCAGAACTGAAGGCCGATGGGGCTGCAAAGTTCTGGAGTGGAGGCCACGAACCGGCAAGCGCAGCGTAGGACGTCCACCCATAAGGTGGACAGACGACCTAATAAAGACCGCAGGAACGCGCTGGATGCAAGCCGCTTCCAACCGGTCTTTGTGGAAGTCAACGGGGGAGGCCTATGTCCAGCAGTGGACGTCCTACGGCTGAAATGATGATGATGATGATGATGATATACTTACCTACCTAGGTAAGTGTAGAAGAAACTTGATTCCCCACTTTTTTATGACTAAAGCATTGAGAATTTATCCAACAACAAAACATGTAAAGACCATTTGCAATTTATTTTAAAATGAAGAACATGTTTTAAAAGCTTTAGAAATCGACACTGTTTCATGGATGATGTATCAAAAACTCGAACTAAATGGTTTAAGTCCTCTTTCATCATACGGACCGCTACAAGCAGTGTAATATGCGGCCTCAGTGGGTGTTCTCAAAAAATATTTATGAATATAAATATATAATTTTTATAAGTAGTACCTACCTATAGGTAGGTACAATCTAGATGCTTTCAAGTCGCGAGTGAATAGATGTCTTCTAGGCAAGCGTGCTCTATATACCTATATAGATCGCATCTTTCCTTATAAGGCGAGAAAGCGGTCAAACATAAGCTTTATGCTTCGAGAGCTGAAGGGCGTGGGTTCGATTCCCACTCAGGACTAACATTTGTGTGACTAACATCGATGTTTGTTCTGTGTCTGGGTGTACTGTATGTATTATAAGTATGTATTTATAAAAAAAAAAGAAAGTATTTAAGTATTCTATCAGTTATCTGTTTTCCATAGCACAAGCTTTGCGTTTGGGGTCAGATGGCGCTGTGTGTAATGTCCTGTGATATTTATTTATTTATTTATTATTTATTGGTTAATTTTGCTAAATAAATGGTAGGTAACCATAAGTATTACCAACAGCACACATTAGTGAGCTTGCAACATATTCAAGTCTTTTCATCGAATCAACCAGATAGTACCTACCTACCGAGTATCGTTGAGAAAGAAAATTAGTTGAGCAGGTTGGTGAGTTTAGAACATATTCCTATCAAACCAACAAGATAGTAGTAGCAGGCATCGTTGAGAAAGAAAGCTAATAAATTGACCGTGGAAGACTGAGACAATGATTTTCAATCTCTTCCTCGTTGATCAGATGCCATAGCAGTCTATCATAATCTACGCAAACCAAGTTCACATTTTTGTAAGGTGCAGAAAACCTTTAAAAAAGTATTGTTTTTTATGTACCTAAATATAATGAGACGAGCGAGACGCTCTCTTGGTGGTAAGACATAACGACTGTCCAATTGTCCATAACTATTACAGCGATACACAGAACTTTGAGTAGCAAAACAAAGTCCAGGGCATCGCTGCTTTAGCGCTCATAACTTTGAGACTATGATCTGTGCTTTCAAGAAAGCCTCGTAAACTTCTGTCTGGGCTTACGTAGTTCTGAAACTCTCACTTTTCTTGAAAATGTACGTTACAAGGGTGCTATTAAAACACAAAGATTCCATTAACATATCAAATTTAAAACAATAAAAACGTATTTTTTCTTTAACTTCTTCTCATAGTTCCATCTTCTGAGACAATTTGCTTACAACAAACAAAGTATGCGAGAGTACCTACTCCAAAGCTAGTAAATAGTCCGAAGTACATCATAAAAATACAGAAGCCAAAGATACAGAAGCATCACGCAAACGTAAAATACTCACGGTTGAACAACCGACATCAATGTATCCAAGCACCAAATAAAAACCGAATTAAAAAACATATTCATAATCCAAACGATCGAATATAAAACTGTTACAATAACAACAAATCGTAAACGCTACTCAAGTGGACTTTTAAAATTGACCTCCCGCCTTCAAATTGCTTTACGGCCTATTGCACAACTGCTTAGATTTCTAGTTCCTAATCCACTACTTGGGTGTCTCTACTTTTATGTCGAAGTGTAATAAACTACGTGTCTCTGAATCCACTCACATTTTAACCTAAGCCTTTACACTTTTCACAGCCTAAGTCGTGTTTCCTTAACGTTAAAGTTGAGTTTTAAAAGCAAGAGTCAAGAGTTGTGCACGTGGGTGAATCAAGACGCGAGGCTATTATGCCTTTATGGCTAGTGTCATTCATTTAGCGAATCGCGCGTGATAGATGGATGGAATTAAATACAACGGACGTGTATTCTACGGGCTGTGCAATAGACAAGAAACATTTTGTAAATAAATATTGTGTGTAGATATATTTTAAAACAACATTCTGGCTACTTTTCTCTCCGCCGTGCGGGACTTTTAGATTGATTTTTGGACATTAGGTATAGAGATAGGCACGTTTATAGTTTATTTTCTATGTAGGTAGGTACCTATTGTATCCTACTAACATAATATTATTATAAATGTGAAGTTTGTAGTTTGAATGTTTATTACTCAATCGCGCAAGAACGGCTCAACGGATTTGGATGAAATTTGGCACACATATATAGGTACCTATAGTAAAAAACGTGTCACTCATAACCCCTGTACTAACGTAAACATAATATTATAGACTAAATCGCAACGCTGCACGCTGGGCGATTAGGAAGTAGGTACCTACGTACCTATCTACTACTTACTAAGTATAATAATAGCACTAGGTATCAATAGGATCTGCATGTAGGTACCTGCCTACTCTCCCAACATTGGCATAAACTATTCAATAATTAATCTAGGTACACTCCTATTATAAAGAGGAAAGATTTGTATTTTTGGATTTTTGTATGTTTGTAACGAATAATCACAAAAACTACTGGACCGATTTCAAAAATTCTTTCACCGTTAGAATGGTACATTCCTGAGTAACATATAGGCTATATTTATTACCTACTAGAATTAAATTAAAAAATAAATTTTTCCACCCGTGTGAAGCCAGGACAGGCCGCTAGTAGTAAATAAAATTAACTTAAGTAAATTAACGTAAATAAAGTCGATATTAAAATTTAGGAAGTAAGTAAGTAACTAGGTAGGTACCTACCTAACTATACTTAGGTACCTGTGTATTATCTGAAGTACTTAATTACATTTAATTTATAGTACATTTGACAATAGGTACCTAAGTAACTTACAGTTGGTTACGGCGTTGCTTTTGAATGTTGTATTGCAACCTAGTGTTTTTAGCAAACGCGCTCTTTCTAATTCTTTAAAATGTTAGCTAGATTAGGTACCTACCTACTTGTGACACCACAGTCATAAGTATAACCAACCGGTCACTGCTCCCTTGCATCTTTGTTAAAAAGTAATTATTGAATACCTAAGCAATAATAATAACCTAAGTATGTAGGAATATGTATGTAGTTAGGGCTCACTGGAAGACCAGCGCTGGTCATACCACTTAGTACTTCTGAGAAGTAGGTATCATGCTGAGGTGAGCCCCTATTTTGTAACTGTTTTTTGTTTTTGTATGTTTTCTTTGGTGTTACCGAATAAAAATCATTTTCTTTCTTTCTTTTGTATATACGAGTAGGTATACCTATATAGAGTTGTAGATATAGCATCCAAAATATCCCGACGGCCGACGGCGGCGCGCCGATCGGCAATGCTTCGTGAAGCAAAATTCCTAATAGTAGGTACCTCTCTTCGTGGTGTCTTTGATACAATCACTCAAAATGGTCAATTTCGATTGATAAAGTGTTTTCTTTGTACCTACCCGAATGACTCGGTACATAGGTAAATGTTAGGTAACGATAGGTTGTCTGAAAGAAAATGCTTTAGGCGATGAGGCCGCCGTAAGTACGCTATATATATATATATGTCTAAGTATGTTGTTTTGGTGTTGTTATTATCTTTTTTATTTATCTCATCATCAGTTTCGTATGTTATACCTACATAGGTACCTAATGTAGGTACGTAAGTATGTAGGTATGTTTGGTGTAAAATAAAGTTATATTCTATTCTACGATGTGGTGTGGTACACTTTTCAAAGAAAGAAATTCGATAAGTTTTGTAGTGACCTACAAATATTTGAGTAGGTAGGTAGGTACTATTTAGTTGGTAGGTACCTAACCATGTGTAGGTATTCACTATGTACGAAGGCTACAACGTTTACGATAAAATATTTTAGGGTTAAGAAAACTAAAACACCTTAGAAAAAGTATTCTTCAAAGTTCGGTTCCGGTAGGTACCTACATGTCTCTATATGGCATATTTTAATTACTTTCTGAAATTATAAAATAAATAATTTTCAGCATTTTTATCACTATGTTTACTTAAAGAAAGTCCCATTTCTAAACATACTACTTGTTTTTTATTTCCAAAAAAGTTAATTAAGGGCCATTATCAATTCTAAAATTTATCGCGCTCGCATCGCTCGTATACCTATGTTGTACCTACTTGCAGAACGATGTCTTCAAGAAGGAACATTCTTAATTCAACCTGTTTTAATTACTACCTACGTACTTATGATTATTTAAATTTAATTAAACGATTACAATTGAAACGTTTTTGGCAAAAATCCATTTAAATTTCTTCAAATTCATAAAATGTGTGCGAATTTGAATAGGTTCACCTCAGTGACTGAAATCCGTAGTACGCCACTGATCTATGAAACGTTTTAATCATCAGCGTGACTTTAATTGTAAAAACTAATTAGCCTCGATGTCGAAGAAAGTGGCCGGTTAACAATATGAAAGTGGACATGTTTTCGATTAAGTAAAGAATAAGCTTTCAGCAACGGTAATACTTAGCAAAGCTGATCGTTTTCTATTCTACTAAACGCAATAAGGATAGATATAAATAAACATATATTTTGTAACACAAATCATGAAGTAAATTGGCTATTTGAAATGAATGCTTAGGTTTTAGATAAGTAGATTCGTAGGTATAGGTACGTACTAGACGTTCCTGTAGTCGTAAATAGAATAAGTAGATTTCTGATATACAAGTAGGTAGGTATAGGTAAAGGAAACTATTTAATGAATTCTGTGATTAAGAATTTGTTTAGGATTATTTTCTGTCGTGGTTCTATCTCAGTAACTGCATGGCCATAATACTTAGGTAGGTACCTACGTAAAGATTTTATTTAGGTAGGTTACGTGACTATTAACTGTCTTTGTAAAACAAGTTTTTTTTTTTGTGTTGTATTCAATGTGTCTAGTAAGTTATCTTTTAGGCAAGCTTCTATTCAATGTACCTACTAATATAATATTAAAAGAGGTTAAATTAATTATTATTGAATACTCATTTGTAAACAAATAATATTTTTTTTATTTACATTTAATTATATTGACATATTTTATATGTTTTTTTTTTTATTGTTGACAGCCTAGGTGTTTATCACAGATCACCTGATGTTAAGTGACGGCGTGGTCAAAGATCACATCTAGCCTGGAATGGAACTGGATCTCAATTGAGGCTGCTGAAATACAATACCTAGCCAGTCGAGTACCTACCTACTAGAGAGTAAATACCCTACCACCATGCTATGGTTTCCTCATGATGTTTTCCTTCACCGGCAGCTCAAGCTCATTGTTGAGGTTTGAACCCACGCCTTTTGTTATGTGAACCGACCGCGCAAATCACTGAGCCATCATCGGTACACAATTTTTTTTATATCAGCACATTACAGTAGATAATGATTGGAAATAAAAGTGACCACAAGAAAATTAATAGTAGGTAGGTATCTATGAACGAACACAACCAAGTGGCCCTTTTTTTTAAATGGGCCTTGTGTGTACATTTTTTTGATGATATTGCTACCTATAATTAATGTAAGAAAAGATTGCGCCCACATAGTCAGTAAGATGGAAAATAGTTGATCATGATAGATATCATTAGCCCAGAATTGATATTTTTTAATTAGATTTATTGCTTTACCGTCATCACCTTATTAACCTCTGACATCTAATAATTCTTACTAGTATTTAAACCATATTGTTATTATTTAAATTAATACAAATATGCATCATAAAACTATGCAATAAAACATAGTAAAAATCGTAAACATAATAGGCCAATAGCGATAAATTTAATTGATTTTATTCTCGGGTTAAACATATTAAATATGACACAACTTATGCAGTTGTCATCACAACATTTTTATAAGTGTAAGAAAGCGGATAAGAGTTATAAACAACTAATTAAACTTAATTAGTTTATAAGTATCCGACTCCATTGTCATTATAATAAACAAAAAATGAGATTATAATCAAACAGAACCAAAGAAAAAATATAGCCATAAAAAATCCAATTGAAATCTAATTACCCAAATCAACCAGTTTGTTAAATTATAACCGACGGCACTAATTATGATTTCCTAGCAACTGAACAATTAACATTAGTTTCCCAAACAAAGTAACACAATATTAAAACAATGTTAAAATAAAAAAAATACATACATTAACAAGGCTATTAGCGCAATAACGCGAAACCTCGACGAAGTCATGGTTAAGGTTAACTACACTGAATTTTTCTCTTATAATATTCTTCGTATTTAACATGAATGGCTGACTTGTCACAAACTAACACAAAACATTTATTCCGGTTCAAAAGCCCGACGATCTCGACTATTTTAAGTCAAATTCTCACGATGTTGTTTATTCGGCAAACAAGAGTCGTTCAAAAGCAATTACCACTTACCTGCGACACGCGATCACAGATTTATAGGTGATAAACTAGTATCATCACTTTTACAGTGTTGTAAATTAATTATGTGCACTAGTTTATTATACGGTACGGGCCAGAGACGCGGCCTATCGCGACGGAGTCGTGAGACGTAATGTAAAGTTGGGCGGGCGGGGCCGTGCGTGGAGCGCCGAGTGGCGTCCGCCTCAAACGCACCAAGAAGCGCGCGCCGCTCGCTTCTAACCTCCTGGCTCCATCACATCTTGGACCTCGGAAAATGTTATGTACCATCGACCCCTCGATCTTTCCTCGGCATTTTTTGCGCATCGTTCGCAGGTAATGATGCTTTGTGCGGCATATTACGGCCGATTTGATGAGTAATTTTTAGATGCATAAGTGTTTTTCACAGTAAGTGAGTTTTATGTCGTCACATTAGCTGTGGATACATATAGAGGAGTACATTTTAAAGTTAAATTGCTTTCTTATGTTTCTTGCTTTTTAAATCACGTAATGATTTTTTATTATAGTACCTACCTAGTATTTATTTTAAATAATCTTGCTATGATTCGGAAAATAATATTTGCAAACCTTGACAGCTTTTAGACATTCAAGAAGGCGCAATAAATGTGTATCGACATTGCTTTATAATTTTTTCAATTGATGCAAAACGTCCTTGAATCCTCATTAATGTTTTCCTTCTTTTTACTTGGTTTTTGTTCTTGGTTGAAACTTTTTTATTTACTGTTAGAACAATAGGGAACCATACCAATAGGTACATGCTAGCTTCCGCCCATGCACGACTTCGTCCGCGTTAACTTTAGACTTAGGTGCAGTGGAGAAATTAAATATGTAGGTAGGTATAAGTAACAAGTTAGCAATAGTCATGAAACTTGCGCTATTTTATTGTTAAATTACGATGGGATACCTTTTACCTCTAATGTTCCATAAGACGCATCTACCTATAGGTACCATATTTCAAGTGGATAGGAAGTAAATCTCACAGGAACCTTACATTTTTCTGATATAAAAAGTATTCTAAATTTTAATCTGGATAATAAACTATAGGTAGGTACCTATGCATGCTAAATTTCATCAAAATCTGTTCAGCCTTTTTTGTGTGGTCGAGTAACAAACATACAAACTTTTATACCTATTTATAATATTAGTATAGGATCTCAACATATCAATTACCTACTAATAGCGGCATGTGCCCCGCGGTGTTACCCGCTACATGTTTTCGGGATAAAAAGTAGCCTGTGTGTTAACCCAGGGTGTCAGCAATTTTACAAAACTTCATCCAAATCCGTTTCGAAAGAGTAACAAACATCCATCCAAACTTTCACATTTATACCTAATATTAGTGGGATTTGGCAGGCCACAAATAAATAATTGAATACTTTCGGCACAGAATACAACACATGAAATCTCGGTGACACATTCCCTAACATTTATTTATAAATCAACCTGCATTTATTTCTTACCTAATTGGGAGCATAAATATTCTTACAAAACTTGTACGCATGTAATTCAATCAAATTAGTGCAATAAAAATCAGTTCCGCTTATCTTGGCAGCATTAACAGTGCATTTGTGTGCCGTTATAATAAAAATAAAGTATACGCAGCAATAATCATTTAAAACTGTAGTCTGATAACAATTATTAAAAGTAGGTCTTAGCTCTGTCAGTACGCAATGGACACACAGCATTTTATAGCGCGTTACGTCGGCCCTTTTTGATTATAACTTAACTTAAACTTTTGTTTCAATGATATTTGTAGAGTAAGTACCTAAATATGAAAAATTTACAGCAATATCATCCACGTGCACGTTTCTTTTATATTTTTCTGAAGAGATTTTTCCTATATTTTATTAATGTCCCATGCATTCTAGAGTACAAAAATCGTATAGCGGAGATTTACAAGTGATAAACTTTCATGCAAGCATTTGCAATGATTGTAATTAACAACTGTTTTATATTTTGGAGCTATGATAGCTCTGTGGTTAGCGCGGTCGCTTCGCACGCCGATGGGCATGGGTTCAAACCCCAACAATGAGCTTGAGCTGCCAGTGAATGAAAACATGGTGAAGAAACGCGCGATAGTAGGTATTTTTTAGTACCTACTCGGCTGGCCCGCAACTTGAAAATCAGCCGCCAACGGTGTGTTCCGGCAGCCAGGCATTTAAATAAATAAATAAATAAATAAATATCACAGGACATTACACACAGCGCCATCTGACCCCAAACTAAGCAAAGCTTGTGCTATGGAAGACAGATAACTGATAGAATACTTAAATACTTTTTTTTTTGTAAATACATACTTATAATACATACAGTACACCCAGACACAGAACAAACATCGATGTTAGTCACACAAATGTTAGTCCTGAGTGGGAATCGAACCCACGCCCTTCAGCTCTCGAAGCAGACATGCTACCAATGAACCAACAGGGCTGTCAAAAGGCAAAAGAAAGGCCATTTGAAAGGCATTTGAAGGCCAGTTCCACTCCAGATTAGGTGTGCATAGCCATCTTCGACTACATCGTCACTTAACATCAGGTGAGCTATGAGCAAACACCAAGCTTGTTAACCATAAAAAAAAACTTAGCAAAAAAGATGATTTAGATTTTAATCTATAGGAATTTATTTCCATCTTGTATTGTGTATGTGGCTGTTGAAATGGATAGTTTATTTTATTATTTCAAATGGGCAAAACCTTCTCACGCATTGAGAAGCTTTTAAAATGACCTTTTGTTAGTCATAAACACCATTGTCATTTTGTTCAAAGTAAAACTCATCGTGTAATTAAACCTAGAATTTGTATATAATTTCACAATTACTCGAAAAAGAAAATCGTTTTCAATTGTTTTAAGTACATAAATAATTTTTCGGTAAGTGCCGTACACACTTTACAGTATGTAGTAATTGAGACTTCAATTAAAAAGAGATTGTTATCCGAATCGCGGCGAAACCTCTTAGGCGGTGTTTACTTACTTTTAATAGCAAGCTTTTGTTATAATGACTTAATGATAAAGCCCGTGAGCTTAATTATTACATAGATATGTTGCAAGCCCACTAAATTGCTTTACTACACCATTATTTTGCCACTATACAGCCATTGTAGCCAGTCTTCTACTGTTTGTTTAATAAAATACAAGTTATAAAGCTCTTGGCTGCTCTTATGTAACTAATTAAATTTAAAATGAATTTTATGATAATAAAAATTAATCCGATTATGTTATTCAAAATTTATGTCAGGTTATTTTGGTATTAATAAAATTGGAATGCAGTTATCCATAGATTTATTCCATCTAAAGATAGGTGGTTGTAAATATCGCGTGTTCACGATTTGTTACACGGACTGTAATAGATTAATTTTAAATATTTGACACCTATAAAGTATAAACACCTAATAATATCGTAATGATTGGTAACCTAACTGGTTTTATACACTTGCCTCAATAAAGCGCTCATTACGCCAAAAATTTCTGTGAAACTATTATAGGTAAGTATATTTTTTCAAACTTACCCAACGATTTTATTGCCAAATTAATCACGGCCCACGTTCAAGCACAAAACATACATGACATACTTTAGGTAGGTGTAAATTCCAGTATTTACACCTACTTAATGATTTTTTTTGGTAAGAAGAAATAAGACAAACTAAATGCTCTAGTGATAGTAAAAGACAACACCTACCTTTTTGCATTGTGTATATTTTCTAGTAAACTGTCGGCTGGCTAGTTATATACCAATTTGAAGATATAATGGTGCGTTCCGGCAGTCTTACTTGAGAGCCATTCTAAGTTAGGTGCGCTTTACCATCTTCGACCATACCTACCACACTTAACAGCAGGTGAGCTGTAGTCAAGCACTTAGCATGTCAACCATAAAAATAATACCTTTGCTTTATTTATTCAATTTTATTTGTAATGATATGATAGTAAGTTTCATTAGCTCTGTAACATTTTTTACCGGAAAAAAGTAATGGCTACTTACTATTGCTTGGTGATAGACATCTGATGGCACCAACCTACCAACCTAAATGATCAACCTAAATCTATACCCTTTAAGTAGTTACTGAATGTAATAAGCAAAATAAGAACTATTAAGTCTAAACATTGAATGCCACAAAGTAATTTACGCAAAGACTTTGTTTTGTTAATGTTTTATATCTATAGGTACCAGTAGCTAGTAAGGTATGGATATGAGTTACGTCGTACCGGCAGCGGTACGATATAATCATATAACGCATATCCATGACCATTCATGCCATCATCGTGCCGTCAGGAGAACGTATCGATAACCGTGTCATTAAAATTTTAACATAAAACAAATATTGTCTTTCGATACTCACTACCGACCTACTTACCGACACAAATTCGTTTTGCTGTGAAAACAAAAACGAAACGGCAACATACCTTGGTCCTTTGCCATTTATAATATTGAGATTTCCTAGGCCGAAGTGTATATTCCTGGCGGTTTATTTTAAACCTGTTTGGTTGAGTGCAAGGAATCACAATAGTTGTTCTTCGGTTGTGTTGTGTGGAGCCAGCAGCGAGGCGAGTGCACGTGCCGCATTCCAGTCGTGTTGACTCGCCCGCGCCGAGACAAAGTAACTTGCAGACCTACGCGACCTACGGATAGCACGTAAAATACCTACTCAAGATATACGAGTAAATTGGAAAACTGAAACCTGACTACTTCTTTATGCTGCGCCAATATTTTGTTACAAACAGTAGGTATGCATTGAGTTTAAATTACATTATATTATGTAAATTTATATGAAAATTGCACATTTATTCGCATAACTAGCGGACGCCTCGTGGTTTCACCTGCGTAGTAAAAACCATGAAATTCGTGTGACGTAGGTAATTTACGGATGGCCCCTAACATGGAACACAGACGCCGGTAGAGAGTTCCACAACCTCGCTGTGCGAATGAAAAATGTGGAATCAAATCATATATCTAATTTTATTTGTTGGAATTTGCTGACCGTGCCTTCAACATAGTGAGGATAAAGCGGCTGTTTGCAAAGTGCACTGCTAATTGGCGACCAGACGTCGCACATCCATCTGGTCTCACCTGTACCTACCTACCACATCACAGTAAGTGTGTACGGATATATATAACACTAGGTAAGTCAGTAGAAACAGTTATTAGCAGAAACATTCTGTAGGTATGACTTAAGTCTACAGGACGATTTAAGGGAAGTGTATAGGTATAGGTACCTACTTAAGAGAGTTGGTTTACCAATCGATGTAAACAACTTTTACTATTTAATTATCTATGAATTTATTTTATTTTATGTTTAACAAGCTAGGTGTTTGACCACAGCTCACCTTATGTTTAAGTGACGATGTGGTCGAAGATTGTAAACACACACCTATTCTGGAATGGAACTGGCTCTCAAGTGAGTCTGTCGTAACACACCGTTAGGTTCGTAGCCAAGCTAGCCAGTCGAGTACCTACTAGAAAGTACTCTACCACCACGCTATGGTTTCCGCACGATGTTTTTCTTCACTGGTGGTAGCTCAAGTGATCCTATAGGTACCTACCTATGTTGATATATTTATATAGATTCTATATAAAGGCGAATATTAATTAAAGCCATCGAATATCGAATATCTAAATATTTTGAACTCTAAAACAGCGATGTCCTATATAGGTATATCTACTTTGTTTTATTTTCCAAAGATTTGTGTAGGCACTGCTGCAATCGTCATTGACAGACTTTGGTTATCTCTTACAAACAAGAGAGCGTTTCGTTCGTCTCATTACTTTCACATTAAAACAAAAAAACATTTTAAATTGCAAGTCAGGTAAAGCCTTCAATTTCGTGAGTGAATACCTATATAGGATACTCAGGCTAAAGTTTCGGCCATATTCGATAGCTTTCTTCATGCAGACAAAGTTGAGTAGGCTCTACCTACAACGCGCGCACAGACAAAATTATAAGAACAACTATAGTCAGAGTGTTTGATATAATTAATCGTGAGTAATCCCGCAATAAGTAAAACAAAAATTAATTTGTATTGTCTCTATATTAGCCTACTGTAATTTCTACATCAGAAAATCACAAATCACAAATACAAATATTTTATTGGTAACGCCAATGTTACAAGTCACTTCAAAATTTTAAAGATGTCACTGATTACATGTCAAAATAAGGTATGTCAATATCCAAACATGTCAATGCAAAAAAATATTGTCAATATAAAATACATATGTCAATACCAAAAAAATATTGTCAATATATTCAAATATTATAATTACTTACTAGTAATTCAATAATCTTTAAGTTTGAAGTAGGTAGGGGAGAAGTGGCATGAAGGAGCCAGGTTTTGAAAGAGCCACTTACATTATTTCAGTAGTTTATGATTGGATTTGATTGGTTATTTTATTTATAAGTGGCAACACTGATTTCTCGTCACCCACAAACATTTGACAGTTCGCCGAAATCAGCGGACGCCGTCACATTAAGTCAAAGTTTTTGGCACTAAAAAGTAAGTAAGTTTGCTTTATTTAACTAGTTTTTTGGTATTTTATCGGAAACAAATATAGGTAAATTGATTGTAAATTGAGTTTGTGCATATATTTGGCCTTGCAGCTGTGTAAATACTGAGACGTAAAAGTTTTGATAATGTTGTTATTTTGAAGGTAATATTTTTTTAAAGAATAAGTTATGAAAGAGCTGGGTGAATGAGTCTTGAAAGAGCCAGCATTTGAAGTTTGAGAATAAAATAAAATAATAATAAATATGCATTTTTTATTTATATTGTTAAATTATTTGCTTCAGGTATTGCATTATGAAAAAGCCTGGTCCAAAAAAACGAAAAAGACCAAAAAAAATCGGCAATTGAAGAAGCACTCAGTGAAGTTTTGTAGTGATCAAGATTGGTTTCAATGCAAAATTCAGTGGTAGGTATTACTAAAAAATAATACGCCTCTAATATGTTGAGATTATTTATATTAATAGATGTGACTGCATAATATTTTGTTAAGATTAAAGTGTTTGTTCGAATTACTTAAAATGACTGACAGAATTAAAAATTTCTTAAAAATGTAATTTGTTTTAAAGATTTTTTTTTGTTAGAATTGTCTGAAATGTTTTTTTTTTAATGGTGCAATTATTAATATTTTTCATAATTTTCAAAATAACACTTTATAATACAGACGGCTCTTTCATAACTTTTAGCAGCTCTTTCAATACCGAAATGTTATGAAAGAGCCAAAATACACAATTTTAAAAAATTAATATTTCGTTGATTTTTTTATAGCGTTTAAGGTTTTTTTGTATGAAATTACCTACTTTAATAAATAAATAATGGTTGAAGAAAAAAAAATCATCATTTTTTTCATTAAAATTATATTTTTTTGCTCCGTTTAGTAAACTGGCTCTTTCATGCCACTTCTCCCCTACCTACTAGTCAATGTCATAAAACAAGGTCTCTAGCAGCCAAGATTTTAACTTGGTTCTGAAGCACGCGGGGGAAGCTGCATATCAAACAATTCTCATTTCACCGTCTAACTTTTTAATACTTACAACACGTAATTCAGAGATTCGTCTCAGCCGTTCTCTATCTCGAGTAATTTCGGTACGAAGTGGATTGTTTTTCTTCGTTCCCCGATTGGATTTATCTCGAGTTTTATAGCGTCTCGCATCCCTATCGTAAACTTTAATACCGGCCTGCTACCGCTCCACCGACTATAGATATAAAGTTATGATGATGTATTCGGTGACATTCCACGAATTTATGGAATAATTTCACGTTGACATTCTCAGGAGTTGGGTTTCGGCGCTGCCCTAATTTGGATGAAGATAAACTAAAAAGGAAATTCTTAGTTCAGAATTTATGATGTAAGGTTTTTAGACAGCCATAGTTAAGATACATCGCAATAAATAAAACATGAATCTGTTTCTCTATAACATAGGTGGTACATCTAAACAAAAGTACCTAGCCCGCAATTTACGTAGGTACCTATTGTTATATACATACCTACTACGGCTTCAATGATAAACATTATTTAAATTTAATCTATGTTTAAAGTATGTCTTATTTTTACGCATGAAATCAGTAAAAGAAAATTTACTTGTAGTCATCGTTATGGACAGCTTTTACTATAGAGCACTCTGTACAAAAAAATAATAATTTTGGCATGGTTAAAATGCTTGTAGAATAGAATAGAATGTAACTTTATTATACACCAAAACAAAACACAACAACATACAAATATGTAACATAAAAAAAGAAGAGGAAATTAACATAACAAGACAATATAATACATAATTGGTGTATAAGGGTAGTCTTATCGCCGAGAGCGATTTCTCCCAGACAACCTTTGGATGGAAAGAAAAAGATATTAGGTTGGTGTATAAAAAAAGAACAATACAATAAACGTATATCCATACAAATATATACATATAATAAACTAAATGTAAATTAGCATGCTGATAAATAATGTTTAAATACTAAATTATTAAAAATATTAATTGACTTAGCCTGTCCAATATTGGAAGGAAGTGCATTCCAAAGTAAGTCAGCTTCCACAGTAAAATAAGTGTTGTTGGAAACGTTGGAACGAGCAGAAGGAGGAATTTTTAGTTGTAAGGTTTGGTAGCGATTACGGAATTCAGAGATCACGTGAACATAGCATTTTGGGTCGCTGTGCAAGCAAAGTTGCTAGCCTAAAAACTTATATATTTACAAGTACCTACACTTTTAAACAATTTCTTTAAAAAACAAGAGACATTTATTTTGATAAGAATAGTTGTCAAAATAACTTTCTCGACAGCCAACACCAACTATCCTTTCTATCAAACATTCACACTTACTTTCGATTTCTCGCATGGATTGTAACAATATTTGTCCAACACCCGGGCCGGCCGTTCTTTATCAATGCGTCAACAAACTCAAAAGGCACCGCGAACCGCCAAAAGGGTTGCTTTCAATAACAAAGACAATTCGGTAGCTGCTTGTAAAAACATCTTTTGCATACTGTAACGTAAATATTTATTCTCGCAATAGTTCGAAAGAAGCGTGAAGATTTGTACAATATGCCCCCAGTTGGCTTTCACTTTTAAAGTTTTTACAATATTTTAGGAAACCCTTCTCTGAACGTGCTACTACACATTTGCATAAGACTGGAAACAATAACTTAACTATTTGTTATACGCTAAAAGTGAAAACGGGTAAGGTTCGAAGTAATTGCTGAGTTAGAAATGAGTCGGAATAGTCAGTTGAAGTGTCGGTTTCTATTACTTAACACGTTACTATACCGTGCATGTATTAACTACTGTATCTTTTCTTTATCGTATAAAGTTTTAAAGCAATTCACTGTTATCAAAGACGTAGGTCTGTACGTGTAACTAAGTTCAAATAACTTTAAAATTTTTGACCCATCGGCTCCGTACTAGTGACAACTGTATTTCGGAAACCAATGGCTTCTCCCAATATTTTATTGAAACAAACTTCAAAAATATACTTTTTAATAATATTATCCAATATGTGTATATAAATAATACGTGTGTACCTACCTATGTCTGCAAATAATTTGTACCTTGAAGTTCAAACGTAAGTACATTGAAAGCTGATTTCTGGGTAAAAAATCCCTATAACCCAAGTGAGTATGAATTACAATTTTATTACTATTTATGTATAATTTTATTTATTGTTTAAAAAAAGAAAACATTTAATACGAACAAGTACAAAATTTAAAAAATATCTCAAGGTGACAGACACACCGTGAATTTTCTTTTTTTTCTTTGAATACCTATATAGGTTTGGGTTTTACTACACCCTGTCTGATGTTAAGCAGGATGGAGCACGCTTGCCTAGAAGGAACCTTTTTGATCTGGATTTGGAGACACCCATACGTAAGGTTTATGGGTAATGAGAGTTTATACTTACATTAATCATGATCTCATTATCACTACCCACGCGCATATTGTTTTTCAAACAGTTTGTTCACAGCTTTTTAGGCCATAACCTGACTATGTATCTATCAAAAATGCTACAGCACATCCATCATTATAAAAACTGTTTCTATCAAGTTTCTAAGTTATTATAAAATAGGTAAACTTTTATTTTTGCACAATACAAAACTTAAAGATAACTTAAAATTAAATTTTGTTTTAAGTAGGTACCTATCTATAGATAATTTAAAAGATATATATTTCAGGCATAGTGCCCAAAATGGCACATTACCCGTGGGCGACATTGCCCTGTTGCATTGTAACGCTAACTTTTTGTGCGAAATAATTAGCATTTTGGTCACTACTAGACTCTAAGTCACCCCGACAAATACCTATTACGGACTATTCTTGTTTAATAATTATAAAGTATGTAATGAATTCGAATTTTTACGCTGAAATATTATCTACCTATAAAAATGGCTAATACCAACCTATTACATATTTTATATTTAATATGAGGTGAGCGATACCTATATTCATGACTTCAAAAGTAAAGTGCGTTACATTATTACGTGAATGTTATCTACAATCAAAATTATAATCACATTTGATGCAAATCGATCAGCTGATAACCAGCTCGCGATATCGATCGAGTTTTACGACCCCTCTATAATACTTCACAAATTAGTCGAACGTTAACTCCGGAGGAACTGCCTTTGAGTGCAATAAACGATGACCGGATGATCTGAATGCAATTTAAAATTCTATAAACATTAAACTAATCCCTATCACGTAGGTATAGAGATTAAAATTCTGTAAGCATACTATGAAAAAATAAGACGTTTCGAATTTATATTTTAAACTTGCTGAGGATCTGTTAATAAGTCAAATACACACAGTTTGTTTGCGTGTCTCGTTACATCATTTTGAGTCGGCTTAGCGTCCCCATGCTCTAATATTTAGTGTATGCCTGGTTTTAGTATTTGTACTACTTAAATCAAATATTAGGTTATTGTTCACATTTCGAAGCGGCCTGTCGGCGACGATTGAGCCACTTCGCAGTTACGTGTAAGTGTGAAATGTTAATCAGACAGTAATTGTTTGATTTTTATACAAAATATTATGGAGTTACGCTATTTTTAAATATGTACACTCGATTTTGCGAAGTTTTGAAAACTTTTACTTTATTCAGGTTTTACAGTTAATAGATATCAAAGTAAAAAACTGGGCGTCTAATTAGCTATGATCAACTCAAACCTGTCTATACAGAGAACCAGCTGTAATAGTAACTTAGCTGCCGAGCTGACATGTTGGCTTTAGTGTGAGGCAGTTCCTTATTATGTTTAGAGAAATATCTTATTTAAAATTTCTATGCTTTCACCGCCCTTTCTTGCTCACCTTCCGTATCGCAAACAATGACTTTAATGATCTTAGTAATTAAAAATTTACGTTGAAATAAAACTGTGGAATCAGGTCAGGGGTTCGAACGATGCCATAAACTCTATAAAGCCTGTTTTAAATTCCTCGTCAGCTGTTGGAGGCATGGTAATAGATGCGGTTTCGTTTATTGGCCACCATATAACTCGGCCAGCTCTCTGCCATGGTCAGTTAGTCTCACTTGAAACACGACCGGGCCTAGTCTATGCTAACGTTTATGTATTGAAGAAATGTTTCTTTGAGTGTATAATTTGTGTTGTCTGAAACGCTGATGAATATCAGGTTATATCAGGTTAGTGTTTTCTACTAGTAATTAAAATAAATAAGCTCTGTATACATAAATTTAACAGATTACTTTACTTCAGTAGTTTTGCATGGTGGTAGCGTACTCTCTAGTACTCGGCTGGCTAGCTACCACCCTCAAGTTGAAAATCTGCCGCCAAGCATCTAACGGTGTGTTCCGGCAGCCTCACTTGAGAGCCAGTTGCATTCCAGGCTAGGTGTGCTTTACCATCTTCGACCACGCCTTCACTTTTAACATCAGGTGAGCTGTGGTCAAACACCTAGCCTGTCAACCATAAAAAAAAAAAATATAGATCCCATCAAAAACATAAATTTGAAATGAGAGCCAAATCTAATGGGATATTCAATTTTGACGTGAATATGTACGTGTTCAAATTTGCTTCCAAAGTGGCAGGCAATTCAGAAGCCAGTTGATAACAAAATCGGGGAATACAGTTTGGTGTTATAGCTACATATTAGTTATCTGTCTCTACATCCAAAATGTAATACCACCACTCGACAGCTAAAGGATCAAAGAAGTCGTGACAATCTAAAAACTTCTTAAGATTCTAAAATGTACACGTATTAACGTACACGACCGTCTCCACAAAACAGCATCCTGATATTATTGTCCATAGCTAAGTATGCAGGCTGTCATTCATGACCTGTTTTGCATTATATCCTATATATACCTACTTGTCTACATCTACATCTATACTAATATTATTACTAGGGCTCACCGGATCTTTCTTTCTTTCTTATACAGGGGAAATATTTGAATTTTTGGATGATTGTAACGAATTAAATCAAAAACTACTGGACCGATTTTAAAAATTCTTTCACAATTAGAAAGCTAGATTCTCCCTGAGTAACATTGGCTATATTTATCACTATAGAGTTTAATTAAAAAATAAATGTCCACCCGTGCGATGCCGGGACGGACCGCTAGTTTAAGATAAATTGTTATACAAACGCTTGGTAAACTATGTAGATTATAGGTATATCCATAACACAGCTCAAAGTAATCTAGTCTCAAAGTAATGAGTGCCAAAGCAGCGATGCTCTGGACGTTGTTTTGTTACTCAAAGTTCTATGTATCGCTGCAATGGTCATGGACAGGCGTTATCTCTTAACATCAGGAGAGCGCCTCGATCGTCTCATTACTTTGGCATAAAAAAAAAACACAGCCAATTATTTTAATGCATGTTTTATATAACTACTTACCCAATATTTTATTCTTACCACAAAAGTATCAGTGCTTATTAAATAATGTATCTATATAGGTACGTTTAGAGATTTTATTGATAGTACTATCGTGTTATTAGAAATAGGTAAACTACAGGTAGGTACCTATTCAGAATTTTAACTGTTGTTCTTCGTTTGACTTTATCTTAAGAGTTCTACATTATTGTTCTGTATTTTGTCCAAGAGTATTAACGTAGGTAATAGAGGAAGCTGGAAGCGTGTTTGATTCACTGTTTCACACGGTTAATTGCTGAGTCTCGCTTACCTGCTTGGATGTAGTTTGCCTTGACTGGTTACCGGTGCGGTGCGTTCTAATGTTTCTTCTTAAGACGCTGTAGGTAATCAACATTGTTTCACACTACTTTTTTTTAGCAATATGTCCATACTAGCTGCGCTCCGCGGTGTTACCCGCTACACGTTTTCGGGTTAAAAAGTATCCTACGTGTTAATCCAGGGGCTCAGCTACTTCCATACAAAATTTCATCCAAATCCGTTCCGTAGTTTTTGCGTGAAAGAGTAACAAACATCCATCCATCTAAACTTTCGCATTTATAATATTAGTGGGATTTATGCCGTTTGAGGTTGAAACTTTAGGTCCTTGAGGGCGCCTATATTTTACATGTTGTAGGCGTCAGGTGACTGAAACGCTGGCGTTTATTTCGGTCAAAAACTTAGAATTGTTATTTAACGTTGCAATGCCGCCAGCATTTTAATAACTTTTCCCTTCACATGAGGCTTTTAGTTATTGTTTTTTAAACATTTATATTTTGTATCCATAATGTAATGTAATTATAGGTATATTGTTCCTGGGCAATCAAGCTTTGCAAGTAGGTATGCAAAATTGAGCGGAAATGGCGATATATGCGAAAATACTGAAATATCAGAAAAACGTGTTTTGATGAGCGAAAACCTCCCCCGTAGGTACCTTCCTATAGCAAATTTTATCGAACGCGTTAGAACCTAACTATTTATTTGAGATTAGATTTATTTATGGTTGATGATCTAGGTTTTTGATCACAGCTCACCTGAAGTTAAGTGATGGAGTGATCGAAGATGGTAAAGCACGACTAGCCCGGAATGGTGTAAGGTTGCCGGTTAGCTGCGGCCGTGGTAACCACAGAGCTATCATCGCTATAAATTACAGATATACTTACTATTCCATCATTACATTCAGTTCACTGTGAATAAACTTTTTCACCAATCATCCTTTTCGCGCTTAACTTGTCCGGATGTCTTTATGTACAAGATCCCATCTCCAAAGATTTCTATGTCAAGTGGTGAACGGCGCATGTTGTAAATAGATTGATGACACTACTGCCTGACGTAAGTGCATTTTCTTGTACCTACTAAAGACAAGAATATTTCTCGCACACTCTTTCATAGTATGTTGGTACAAGTAGATACAACCATATAAGATGATCTGCAAATCATATTATGATCAACGTAAATCTTGTTAAAATACGTGACAAATTGCGGTTTATAATGTTATGCCATGACTAACTCTTTTAAAAAAAGCATTTTCAAAAATCGTTTCTTAGGCAATTATGTATCTTAACTAAATCATTAGGCTGTTATTACAGCCCACCGCTGGGCATGACCTCTTTCAAAACATAGGTACCATCCGATCCAATCTTCAGCTTTTCAGATTGGCTTAGGCATTACTTTGCAGAAGTTCATTTTGAGTATTCAAGTGTTATATTTTTAGTAGGTATATTTCCGCTTAAAAATTGGTTTAGTTACAACAGTCACGAGGATAAATAGATGAATAAATATTGTAGGACACGCAGCGTCATCTGACCTCAAACTAAGAAAAGCTTGTACTATGGAATCAGATATCTGATAGAATATGTTATATACCTACTTAACTATATTTTTGTAAGTACATAGGTACTTAAAATACATACAGAACATCTATATGTTCTGTATGTATTTTAAGTACCTACACAGAACAAACATTTGTTTACACAACAACACATTTGTCCTGGGCGGGAAACAAACCACACACACACACACACACACAGCTCACAGCTCACAGCTCACAGCTCACAGCTTTTGAATCAGACATACTACCACTGAGCCAACAGGGCTGTCATATTAAATAAAACGACACGTGTTGGCTACAGCGAGAAGAGGATATACCTACACACTTGTGGTTATTTTAATTAAATATTTTTAATTTATTTAGATTTTAAGTTGATGTCTGATTTCAGTTTATATAATTCGTAGAAAATTATATTCAGATTAAATTAAATTCTCGTCACTGTTATAAACCAAAACGACTTTTAAACAGAAGGTATTTTTAGGTACACTAAAAATAACTCTTGAATACTTTAGCTTTCGTTTCCAGCCACCGCCAGCAATGCAGTGTATTAACGCACTCCATCGAGTCTCAAGCCATACCATGCTACGTTTGCTGATGCATGGTCTCCACTCTAGAATAGGTACGTCTACCGCAGTGGTTATTGGTTCTGTGATAGGATAGATCCACTACCATTTCCGCTTCTTAATAGATTGAGCTATGTCTGTGACTTTAGTTCTGTGGGGAATTACCTCAATCCGGATACGATCACAAACTTCAAGCTTTGCTCTATCTTTTTTATAGGATTAATTGTACTACTGAGTCGTACAAATCCCCATCCCCTTTTTACTACAGGATAAGTAGAAAGGCCCACTACCACCCATACATACTGGAATTTCCTTGGGTACATACAAAACGTATTGAATCTACGTTAATCATACGTACCTACTGTGATGTATGGTAAATAATTAAGGTAGTTAAGAATCTGTATTTACCTACATTCCATCTACCTATGAATAAATCAGTCGTGTATCCAATGCAATGGTGGTTTCACTTATATTCTACACCTACGACCAAGAAATGAAACAAGCGGCCAGTTTCCTGAGAGATATAATCTAGATATTTTCAAGGTCAGAGTCAATATGTTATCTTCGAAGTCTATATACGTGCTTCATCTTCACATCATCGCTTACCATCAGGCGAGTTGGTGGTCTTATACCTACGTGTTAAAAAGTATCATATTTAGCATTTTGAGGTTGTGCACCATTTTTGCTCTCAGCTAGTATATCGTAAAATTGTGCATAAAACATGCCTACAGGAGCGATAACCAGATTGTATATCCATAAAATCTTTAAGAGTAAGTATTATAGCCCACAGCAACTAAGTCGTAGTTAACTGCTTTGTTCACAGTAGTCACAGTTACGAAAGCGGACTCTGTTGTTTCCGACATTCGTAGTTTACTCGACAAGTCGTGTTCTGCTACGAGCTACGAGTGCTAGTTTTCACAGTATTTTGTAGAATACCCACATAACTATAAACAAAATTAGTGTCCGCTAAATCAAGCGACGTAGCGACAAAGTAAAGTTGCCGCTACATTGCTGTCATGTGTTGATTTTCGTAATAACAAAAGACTATGGCAATTATTTAGCCTACGTTTCATTTTTTATATTGTGTCTGTTAATTTTTCGGACAAATGGATGCTTGAACAATTTTAATGCGTGTATTTTTCTGTAATTGCTCATACAAGGAGCTCGTCCACTGCATATTAATTTGTATTTATTTTTGTTCTTATGCAATTTATTTGCTGAGCTAGATCACCTAGGTCTTGCTTTGATTAGACATTGGTGACATAATGAGGTTACATTGATTCTGACTTTTTTAACCTAATACCTAGCTTAATAAATAACTTCTCTTATTACCGGAAATTCCCGCAAGGTATCACAGATTTTTCTTCTTTCTATTTAAACGAAAAGTTTTTTTTTTGCTATCCCACTTTGTACTTTCTACTCATTTCAGATCTTTTAATGTCTCAAGATAAAATTATTCATATTTTTTTATTTAAACAATCAAATTCAGACTACGCAAGTCACGGTCAGTCCAGTCCATGTTCTCGTAAAGAACATGGCTTTACTAGAAGATTCTACGAAAGTTTTGAAAACGATGAAAAGACATGTTTCAAGACATCACTATATAACTTGGCCACCTCACTTGCCATATTCGTGCGGACAATTCAGCACTTCGTGATTAAAACACCATCTATTGTCATAAAAAACACAAGTTTGAAAAAATAGATAATACAGCCACATAATGCTTTCGTGTTCCCGCCAAATTCATAATAAATAACTGTCTTAAACAAAATGTGAAACGCAGAAAAAACATCTCTATACCTACACACAGTTACAAAATAAAATAAAAACCACAAGTTTACTATATAAGTTACTTTTTTTTTAATGAGTAAAAAATAGTCAGGGATCATGCAGGCAGCATTTGGTTTCCTGACTATTTTTTACTCATTAAAAAAAAAGTAACTCATATAGTAAACCTATCTCAAAACCATCGACACATAATTTACACGAAGCTTTTTTTTCTTTCTAAAAATAATATTTTATCAGAGCGACGGCGCATGACGCAGCCAAGCGCGTCTGGTGGGGTATTCCGGTATCTCATTTAATCTGGGTGGATATTTTTAAGTCGATAAATTTGGCTGTCAAGGCACATGTGTGTAGGTATCGAAGATAAGGCTCCCCGCCTCTCGACTCAGGGTTTAAGCCATCGTAAAATATTATCCTGGTCGAGACATTTATGACTCGAGTGAGATAGGCACCGTGGAATATTTTTACTCAACTTTTTACATAAGTTATCGGTATAACTTCGAGTAGGTTATGTATGTTTTATCAACTAACTACATACCTACTAAAAAATACCTAATCAGATATGTACTACTAAGCAAAAACGAATGAATTAAATACCTATAGGTATATATATAGGGATAGTAGGTACCTACGTACAGGATTTTAAAAGTCTAGACAATGTAAAACAAAAGCTTAGGTCCCACTAAATATAGGACTAATAATTAGGACTCGCTAAATATATCAGCATACATATGTGTAACAATATCTAACCGGAAAAATCACTAAAGTAATAGAGCCGTTACCTTCCCCGCGCGAGTAAAAATAAATAAATAAATAAATATCTTAGGACTATACACACAACGCCATCTGGCCCCAAACTAAGCAAAGCTTGTGTGATGGATGTCAGATAACTGATAGAATACATAAATACTTTTTTTTTTGTAAATACATACAGACACAGAACAAACATTTGTTTATTCACAAAATGTTTGCCCTGAGTGGGAATCGAACCCACGCCCTACAGCTCTCAAGGCAGATATACTACCAATGAGCCAACGGGGCTGTCAAGAGAGTAGATAGGTACCTACTACCAAACCTGCTATCCTTAGATAATAATAAATAATTTTATTACCAAACAAGAAACAAAACTAGTTTTTACAAGTTTTCGTTTTAACATCAGGCAGGGCGTGGTCAAACGCAAACCTATTTAGATTTTTTTTTAAACTATTGGCTGATCTTTACAATCACGAAAAAATAGGCTTCATCATACATTCGGTTAAATAAGGGTTACCAAACATTTTTTTATGGAACAGCTGATTTTTTAGGAAACGTCAGAGTTTTATACGTACCCATACTCATTGTTTTTATATATGATGAGCACAATGACTGCTTCACAGCTTAGTATACCTATTCTACGATAATAAAACTATAAAATAATAATTAATACAAACTAATGCAGCTAAAAAAATGTAATAAACTACGTTTGATTATTTATCTATAGATCGTGATAGATACATTTATTGGCTGTGATACGTTCTCACTGTCACATTATCGTGATAGATTACAAAATAACGTGATCATCCCTGTATATCTGCGGGTGCATTCAACACGCTGACCATAAGCCATAAACTGTCTAATGTCTCTTAATACAGCCCTATATCTTTATTAATTCTCTCGCGATAGATTCCTTTCAAAAAGCTTTATGTCCCAAGTTACGACGCCCTTACAAACTCTCCTTTCATCCCAAACTATTTTTCTGAAAAGTGTTTTCTTTATGCGATTTAATACGCCATATTTTTATTGACTCCTTAGGTATAGCTACAAAGTTGCGAATAAAGGAAATAAAAATCACATAACTTAGACTGAAGGCGGCGGATATAAATCAAACTGTAATGTTTCTGCTTTTTGCGCGGCTTAAAAGTTTTTTCCCCAGCTTATTGTACAGACGTATTTTTAAAATATAAACTAAAGTTAATACGGTGGATGACGCGCAAATATTTAGTTACATTGTATGCAAAATGGAAGCCATTTTGTGAATCCATTTCATGCGTATGGTAACTATTAAACAGGAATAAACTAATAACTCAGTGTGCTTGCCTCAACTTAGTGAATTTACTTAAATTATTTTGTGTTATATAATAAATCTTTAGCAGCGCTGATTTATTGTAATAGCAGAAGTTAGAGCTAATTTATTTTATTGCTTTATAAGTTGTATAACTTGCGCATTTACAATCGCAAGAAAGTATTTTCTTTTGAAAGACGAAAAAGAAAACATTAGCGCGGTATAATATTTATTATGTAACATACTTATAATTAACACAAATGTACGTAAGTATATTTGTAAAAAAAAACATCGATTACCTCGAAGTAATGAGCGCCAAAACAGTGATGCCATGGACTTTGAATTGCTATAATTATGTGTATCGGTCATGGACATTCGTTATCGCTTACTATCAGGACAGCGTCCCGTTCGTCTCATTGTTTTTCCATAAAAAAGCAACGATGTATAGACGTGATTTTGCGACGCAAATAGAACTTACTATCTTAAAACATTCAATAGTTTGTTGGTCGATGTGCAAAATGGTGCTGCTGAAAAAAACAAACAAAAAGAAATGAACATAAGATGAATGTTCAATGTTTATATTTAGTTTATTTCCGCTTAACAGTCGTTCCAGTTCCAACAGTGACGAGAAGACTTAAATTAAACTAATTTTACACTGCTTATTAATTAAACCCCCTAAACAAATGAACATAAGATATTTTTGCAGTCAAAAAGAACAAACGAGATGTTTTAAAAAATCGAATGTGTATAAAGAATATATAGTAATCGTTTTTCCAATTAGCCACATCTGCCCACATAGGTACAAAAAGCATCAGCCTAATGGAGAGCCGCGCGAGGCGGGGAAAGGGAAGATTTATACGTTTCAATATCGTGTGAGAACGAAGGGTCTGCTTCAAGTGGGTTTATTTATGAAGACACGCTTTAATTTAGGTTATTTTCGGTTGATGAACAGACGTGAAAAGTTTTTTTTTGTGCTAAAAAGGCACATGCACTTAAGTCTATTTTAGTACAAAATATAGTCTATGTATATAAGCATAAATAGTTAATATTACAAAAGACCTCCGCCCAGCTATGAAACAGTTTATAAAGTTTATAAAAACAGGACTGATACAGATCAGAGTAATTCTTAATATGAAAACGTAATCACAATAACTATTACCAAAATCTATGTACAGGTTTAATGCTTGGGTTAAGTCATCGTACTTTATGAACGACTAAAAGAAAATCGAAATCTTGAAAGTTGAAATAGAATTTTTCTTAACAAGGACGTAAACTTTAATTTTTATTATTCGTATTTACTTGGATCCAACCAATAACCCTGAAATTGGTTTAGTTCCATTTTAGGTTGAGTAAAACACAACTGATTAAATAGATAGTGCATTTTCTTATGGCTTGAATAAAGTAAAATGTAGCATTTTTTAAAATACCTAATAGGTTTACAAAGTTACTTTTTATCCGAGAAAAAATACAGTTTTTATAAAATATGTTTAGTGAAACTGTGACGTCCTTAAGTGCGCATTCCGCTATGATCAAACAAGTTTTAAATTAATTTTCAATGTTGATACCTGCATGCGGAGGTAAAAAATCATGAACGTATTCCTATAATTTACGACACACGAAAACGCTTTCAAAAACCGCAAGCGGCGCAAAAACTTAGAATTTGCTGACAAGTATTTTTTCATAGAAAATGTTTTCACGTGCGATTCTGTTATCTTAAATCGGTCGTAAGAATTAAATAAAATTAAGCTTGGGTAGATACATTATTTAAACAAACATCAGCAAAAATCTAAGCATAAAGCAATATGAAATTTGTTAAATGGCTTATATTAATATTTTTGCGAATATCTTTGTTAAAAATAAACAGCCTTATATTTCGCCAAGAATTAGCTTTGATTTAGGTATTATTTATTATAGCGGTTGCTATACATGTTTGAAACTAACATTCTTTCTCGTAGCTGAAAAGAAGTTTGATGGACTGACGTTCAAAATGTTAAAAGAGTCGACGCCGAAGCATACACAGACCAGATAATTGCCAGAATATCTTCATGTTTATTTTATTTTCTTGTCAAAATACGACCAAAAACAAAGTTTCACGGCTGTCTATCTGGTGCACTTCCTTCTCCATTTTCGGGGGAGGTAGGGAGTCGGCCTCGAGGCGAACCTCTTTGCCGAGGCTGGGCTCCGGGGGCTCACTGTCCCCTGGGGGTGGTGTTGTGGTAGGGTGCGATCTCGACGCCTAGGTGTAAGGGACCCAGCAGAGCTCGAGCACCCTCAGGCCACGGTGGCCTCATCTTGGCATTGTGGTACATCGCTGCTATGACGATCATTACATAGGTACTTTGAGACTCAATAGATAGTTATTCTCAATAGTCCTGTAATTTCACTGGCTCCAGTATCCTTCAAACCTTCTAGATGTCCCATTACTTACCTAGTAGAATTAATTTTTTTTTATTCTAACTTGATTAAAATATTCACTGAAAGTCAATAGATACCTAAAAACTAAATATCTGATCGCGATCTGATTAAAGTACATGTAATAAACAAAATGTCTAAACACGTGTGCGACATAAACATATGTATTTTTAAAGTTTTAAAAACATTTTTCACTGTATGCTCATAGAAACACTGCCTAAGCCAGAAAGCCCGATTCATTTTTCCTTAATGAATGTATTGATCGCAGCGAGCTATAAGCGAATAATTTACGACTACATTCGCGGCTCCGTCGTGCGTGCAGCGAAGGTGTGTTATTTATACCCCCTTTTTTATACCCCCCTTTTTTATGCCCCCTTTTTTCGCAGCTCGTAACGGCCGTCGTAAAGGGGACGTAATTTTAATTTCATGATTGGAAAGCTCGATTGGTCGGTTATGTGGTTTAATTAGTTTATGGGTTGTGGACGATAACGGGGCAGCGAAGGTTTAAGGTCACTGTGATATGGAGACTTTAGTGAGCTTTTAGATTCCGAGTTCGTTTTTGGTGTTTTGAAGAAATTTTGATGTGGTACAATTGTTTTACTTTTAATTTTAGAGAGACTGTGAATGGACTGAATGTTTGTATGTATGTTTGTTAGTTTTTTTAGGCTGTACCTAATGGCAAAATGGATTTAGAAAAATTTGGACAGAAGGAAGCTGTTATCCGATATTATGACAGCCCTGTAGATTCATTGGTAGTATGTCTGCTCCAAGAGCCGAAGGGCGTGGGTTCGATTCCCACCCAGGACAAGCATTTTGTGATATAAACAAATGTTTGTTCTGTGTCTGGCTGTTCTGTACAAAAAAGTATTCTATCAGTTATCTGACTTCCATAGTAGGTACAAGCTTTGCTTAGTTTGGGGTCAGATGGCGCTGTGTGTAATGTCCAACGATATTTATTTATTTGTTTTATTATATTCTAGAAAAACACATAGGCTACTTTATATCTAAGCTGGGTAGCAAATAATGCTTTAGAAAAGATCTGAACCGATAGGTAGCATTAGTTCCTTTCCTGATTATCATAGTTATTTTCCTGATTTTGAAACGTCTTCTTCTATATTTGCAATTGGAAGCTTTGTTCTACCGTTCACGAATATTTCAGTAGAGCCAGTAAAGTTGGAGCTGAATCGATCCGCCCGGGACGCCCCTCGAACGGACCATCTCTTATTTATTCTGCGCCAAGAGCTTGAACCACAGATTAATTTGCAGTTAATATGCGCTATGTCGATGCTGAAATTACGGACACTGATACGTCTACCCATCAGAATTTAAATACGTTTGTAGACATGGAATACCAAACTTTGGTCATTGAGATTTTACTTATATATTTACGCGAATTAAGTGTACATCAGATAGAACAGAAACTATAACCTTAGAATACAAGAGTTTACGAACAAAACAAAAATGAAAATTACGTGTTAAGGATTGACGTTAAAATTATGAGTACATTTATTAAACATATCTATAGACAATTTTTCTGTAAATATGGACGTAACTTTTAACATAGTCACGCGTATTCTTTTAGCGTATACCTATTCTTTTTCCTTATTAGTTAACGATCTGGTTTAATGATTTTGATTATTTATACATGTTAAAGTCTTAGGCCTTATTATCCTATCACAGTATAATAAGGCCTTCTGACAAGGTTTTTCTAAATGTTTAATTTCGCTTTTGTTTACGGCAGAATTTGCCATGTTTCGTTTATATTTGATATTAAGTTTTTTATTGTTTTTAGGTTTTATTTCAAATCTCTCTTAGCTAGGCCTTATTACCCGCACCTACCTTAGTTAACTTCGATACAATAAGAAATTATGTTTAAAGTTTCCACACTGATCTTGACGGATGATGATGAATAGTAGGTAGGTATACGTTCCATATCTGCGAGATACAAACAATTTAAAAATCTGTAACGTAATTTGCATATTTACCACGAAACTTATGAAAGAAACAAGAACGAGACAAAAGGTCGATGGCACCCGCAATGCAATGGTACCAATAAACTTGAGTTGAAAGTGAAACTCGTCTCAAATCAGGGCTCACAATCGTTTTTTTTTCTCCTCTAGATTTACATATTTATTGGGGCACATTTTATGGAGGCAACGGGAAAAAACGTCGCTCGTTTAAAAAGGGTGGCTTGTATATTTATTCTGTCGCATCCTTTTTTACGTGCGAAAGGACGTGAGCTTTTTCGGCACCAACCGTGAAACATTTGGCGACGTACTTTGCATAAAAATATTATGTCGTAAAGTCTATTCCGACGGCGGGACGCATGTGGCGTAAGAAAATATCGGAATTGCTGAAAATAAGATTTTATTGAGATTTATATGATGGGATTGAGATATGATTCATGGCGGTAAGGTGTTAGATATAAATAACTTGCTTTCCAAACACCTGGTATTGTAGAGCTCAGAATACGATAAATACTATAGCCGTTGTATTGTAATCTATCTCATAAACTGACGTCATGTAAATAATATTATTATGAAATACCTGCATATATTTTTTAACGTTTAATCATGTTACGAGATAAAAACAAAATACATACCTATATAAGTACTTAACTCTACATACTAGAGAGGGGTCACCTCTAGGGAGATGGGAGAGAGGGGGAGAGGGAGGGGAGAGAAGGGTAGGGGCTGACCTTTTGACCGGTATCAAAATGCTGGACCCAGCAAAATAGACGCCAGGATTGTTGTCACGTGTGGCGTGATGACAAGTAATTGGATGACAATATTTCTAATTCATGTCAAGATAAAACGGGCACTTTGCCTGAATCACGCTTTAGATGAATTAGTCAGGTAATATACTGCATATTACCTGACTAAGTATACATCGAAAAAGAAGTATTTAATTTGATCTGCCCAGTTCGGTATGTAAAGTTTTTTATTTATTTAATATTTTTTACTGATAGTAAACTTTATTTTAAGAAAATAATTTGAATATTTTGGCTTTCTATGCGGTAGTTTAATTCTAATACGTTTTCAAACTTTTTATAGTTATGACGTTATGAGGTTGGCTGAATATGTAGAATATGCCTTTGCCATACGAAACAAAAAAGTATACAAAACATTTGACACATTTCATTAACTTTGACAACAGAACTGACAAGTTTTTTTTTTAATTTGCCTTATCGGCAGGCTAAAGCTGTGAAGCCATTCTGTCACGTCTTCGGTTTTTATAATTCATGACATAAAGTAAACAAACCTTATGTCATAAAAGCGATATCAGAGTCCAAATAACGTTTCAAGTAAAATAATCCCGATATTTGTATCAATAAAGCGAAAACAACTCGACGTATGTGTATTGAAAATATTATTATGATCGCCGTTGACTTGACATTGATAAGTTTTGTTTTGGTTTGGCAGTCTATGAAAGTTACCCGACGAGATGACGTCATAAGACATCAATTGAAAGTCAAGTTTGATTTATGTTTTTTATTAAAATAACCCCCACCTCATAGTTTACAGAGTTTTAAACGTAAAAACATTGTACAGAAATGTACTATTTTGAAATGGTTTTGGAATCAGTAAAGTTTTTTTTTCTTTACATACCGAAATTCGGTAGGTACAGCTTTGAAAGTCACTCAGTTATCATGAAAGCCTGATTTGTCGTATCCTAATTAATCATTAGTTAAATGATATCCCAATTTGATCAGCTATTATGAAGTTTATTAAAAATAAACATAATAACCCTTCCACATTTACACACATAAGTAGAACAACAAACAACAACAACATATGTTTACCAACATACATTTTCAACAAAAAAATTAATAACAAATGTTTGCCTAAGTACTTCGCATATCAAATAATAATTGCGGTGTTTCTTTGTTTCCTAATTAAAGATAACATATGTTTACATTGTAAAACATCTTAATCTTTAGACTAATACATAAGTTATTACCACAAAGGTGACTTTAAGGTTTATTACGTTTTTAATGGAAGGCATTGTTGCATCAAGAAACCGTAATTTTCTTATCGACAGATAAGCTTTAAAAAAACATGACCCTCTTCAAAAATTCTAATTACACTGAAGCATTAGCAATTTAAATCTGTGATATAATTATTTATTTAAATTATAAGCCGGAGAATTGTTGAAACGGGTTTGAAAGGAAGTAAGTATACTTAAGGGTTTAAACACACAAGGCAAGTTGAGACTTATTAGGTACGTACTGTGTAAGGAATAAGTTATTTTTTTTCGTTATGTTATAATTATTATTTATTATTTATAATTACTAAAAAAAATATACTTATTATTTTTTTACTAAAGAGAAAGGAAAAGTTGTTTGTTCCACTCGGTTGCAATCCATCGCTATGCTCGGAATTCAATATCTAGGATACGCGAAAAACAAAATATACTTACTTAAAAATAAGTAATTAGGAAGGTTAAAGTGAAAAAAAATCGGGTCATGACAAAGAACCAATTGCGTCCCAGTGCATTAGAGTCCTTAAGGTATACATAGGTACATACGGAACCTGCATAAATGTACCTACATGCCGTGTCTTCATAAATTAATGTCTGGTAGGTACATGGAACTACTTTAATCCATTGCAGGCTCAAGCTGTTAACGATTTTGTTTTAGTTTTGTTATTAAAATTATTTAGTCGTATTTATGGCGTCATATATAAGATTTAAAGTTAATTTATGCTTTACACTCATCGTATTGTGAATCGATTTTTAATGTTTTTCGGTTTGGGTGGGCTAAAGATGGGTATTTTTTTTTCTAATTTGTCAGCCAATGAATGCTACACCTACCTAGTGTTTATTAAAATCAATTTGTAATTTAAATGTTTTTTTTTTATTGTATGGAAAAGTACGCTTTCCAATTGTCCATGACCATTGCATCAATACTTTGAGTTGCAAAACAAAGTCCGTGGCATCGCTGCTTTGGTGCTCATTACTTTGAGATTTTCGATAGTTTGTCTCAACAGCCCAGTAATTTCGCTAGCTGCAATAGGTACCTACCATTCAGACCGGAACATAGTAATGTTTACACACTACTACTTGGCGGCAGAATATTTTGGTACTGCGGTGGTAGGTAGGTACTATTTATACACATATTTACTAATAATATCTACTAGAATGTTTCTGCTCCAATCTCTATAGGCAAAGACTTGTCTCTAGGCAAAAACTTGCCTCTATGCAAAGTCTTATCTCTAGGCAAAAACTTGCCTCTATGTAAAGTCTTATCTCTAGGCAAAAACTTGTCTTTGCCGTATAGATACTGTATCTCAATCCAAACACTGTAGAGTGTTCTAAGTAGCAGCGCGTCCTTTACCGTTAATCTCAAACATTTACACCAGTCATATACCGTGGCACTCCAAGAATGCATCCAGTAAATCATCTGGCTAGTAGTAAACTGGTTCTTTATTCTCGTGGTAGGGCCGGTAAAGAATCAGAGAGGTTAGAAGATATCGAAAATTACGTATTATGAATTTAATGTAGAAAATCGAATGTACCTAAACTTAACCAACGCTTTGTCATTTTTCTCTTGCAAGCGCTACGTAAAAATACGCAGTTATATCTAATTCTTGATTATGTCTTTACTAGCTCATCTATATCATTATAAAGAGGAAAGATTAGATTGTTTGTATTGAATAGGCTCCGAAACTATTACACCAATTTCAAAAATTATTTCACCTTTGGGAAGCTATACTATCTCCGGGTGACATAGGCTACTTTTTATTTCTGTATTCCCACGGGAACGGGAGCTACGCGGGTGAAACCGCGAGGCGTCCGCTAGTCTGATATATGTTAAATACAATACACTTTTAAATAAAAAACAGCTGATTCGGGTAAAAAAGTTTAGTTTTTCAATTTGTAGGTTTTGGCTGGATTCTTGTTTTTTCTGATCTACTACTGTGTTCCACTATGAAGGGTGCTGGATCTAATGGAATTATAGGTAAATACTCGTGAAACTAACCATCGAATGTTTAAAAGTTATGAGCGCCAAAGCAGCGATGCCTTTGACTTTTTGCTATCTACTCGAAGCTTTGCGGATACCTAAGTACAGCTGCAATTATTATGAACAATCCTTATCTCTGATCATCAGGAAACCGCTTGTTCGTCTTATTTTTTATAAACTTCGCACTATGTAATTTAAGTCTAAATATATTTAATAATATATATATATGTATATATATAATTGCTTTAAGTTTTTATATGTAATCTAATTCTCCCTTGTCCCTGATTTGTTTACAAAACACTTTACAAACGATATTGCGGTGCGCTAACCTCAGAGACAACCCTAGTACGTATAGAACCATATGGGTATCATAATCCTTGTTCGTACAGCGATATCGTACAGTGATATTGTTACCATAAACTTGTTATACATTTTGTTGTAACGAAATCCTCGACGTTATCTGACACTCCGTTCTATCTAAAACGCTCTAAAAGCACTCGAATAACTCGTATCTACGACATTCGGGCACTTATATAGTCTCATATCGACGTATAAAAAGCAAGGATCACACCAAAAAAATATCGTAAGGACTTGACAGTGTCTAGCATCATTTCAAAGTCTGACATGATGCTAAAAATATTGTATAATATTATTTATTACTATTATGAGACACTGTCAAGGCTAAAAATAATTTCGAAGCTCTCTTTTATTACTCCGTCACCTATATATACCTACTTGCCATAGAATTACGTTAAAACCCAATTTAACTATTTTTTGGTGACGTTTCGAAATTTTCTAATGATACTTTGATGTACCTATTAGGTTAGGATACATCTATAGGTACCTTTCGGAGAACATAGGCTACGACAGAGAGTTCCAAAAGTATATATAAGTAGGTAAATTGAGTTTGATTAATAAATGTGGAATCGAAACGCTTTGTGCGTTTGTCGAATAACCACGACGGTCAAAAATTGCACTATTCCTACGACGCAGTGTGTAAATGTGGCTTTAGGAAAAGTGTTTTCAACCTTTGACTTTAAGATGCAAGTAGCCAGATATCTTTGACATGCGTGTCTTAGATAGTATAGGGTTATTCGAACAGATCCATCTAATTGCCTTATAGATGTGATTTGTAACCATCGCGTATAGGGGATCGTAAAAGTGTCTGGCGTAAGTCTATTGGATTTATTGGTGTTATGAACTTTGTTATCTAACGTCTTTTACTCATGGAAGAATGTTTATCTAAGAAACATGTATCTAAGCACTTAAATCATTAATATATGAAAATGTTAGGTCAGTAGATACTGTATATAATTCTTTTAGCTAAACAGTAACGTAGGTAGGTGTAGACTGATTTTTGAGTAGTCCTGTAGACGTTTTTTTTAAATATGTATCTGGTGTAATATATTTTATCACAGATTTAAAAAAAGAAGCAGGTAGGTATAGGTATACGATGAATCTCCAAATTCGCTTGTAGTAGTACCTACAACATACTAAAGCCAAACAAATACCTAATTCGCTTTTGACAAGCAAATATTGCAGCAACAGAAGTCTTCACGCATTTCTGCGTAGATATTTTTTTTTATCTGTAGCTACTTTTTTGTAAGGTATTGCGTATGTCATGTGGTAAAATTGTATACCTACCTACTGAATGCATTATCACCACAATGGTTACCTAACCACTTCACAAGATTAAAGTCAAGTAAGATTCCTCGAGCTTCATTAATCAGCGGATTAGATCGGAATATTTACGAGCAAATCTAAAACGTACGGAATTTAATTTCATTAGGGGGATTTTAGTGGATTCATGCTGTCACCCGCTGCGCGAAGGCAGGCGAGCCGGCATATTTCAAGCAGCTGTCATCCGCCCACCAATCAGGGAGCGGCGTCGGACACACGATCCAACTTTAAAAATGGTGGAGATATTTTCTTTGTATATTATTTTGTGACAGTGACAGGTCGTTATTTTGACTTTTTATCGATTGAACCTTTGAATATTTTTTTGGAAGAGGTGAATACTTTTAGATCCTCTCCCGCTGGAATTAACTTAGGCTTGAACGAGGTATTTTTATTAATAATTAATTATATATAATATATAATTTTTAAACAACTGTAGTAATCAGTGCGGAGCAAAACAAGGCCACGCGTGCGTTGTAGGTATAGTAGGTACCTACTACCTACTCAGCTTTGTCTCCATGATGAAGGCCACCGGATGTAGCCGAAACTATAGTTGGAGTATCCGGGGACTATCTAGGTTTTAATATTATATTTCCAGGATTTTATTATGTACGTACATACCTACATACATAGGTACATAGATTTATATTCTGTAGCTATTTACATATCTATAAAATCATACTTATCAAATTCCGAGAGTAATAACTCTAACTTAGGTACTGTTTAATATTACAATTTTAAAAAATCGATCGAATCGATAATAAAGGTATGAAATAGCTGATATTTTTACTTTAAAAATCTTTTGCAAAAGTAAATATATTCTAGGTATGTACCTACAATAGGTACACCAAGCTTCATCTATATAAACACGAAAAGATTGCCTTTCTATATAAATTTCCTCGGGCGAAGTCAAACTCCTAAAAACTTCCATAAAACAACAATTTCAAACGGGCCATTTCGCGCGGGAAAAACAGCATCCAGCAGCGAAAGGGGAGAAGGGGATCTTTAGGGGGCAAAGGGGGAATTTCGGCTGGGGTAAGGGGGTATTTTGGGGGGTGAATGAAAGCCTGCCTGGTTTATGTCGGGAATTACGACTTAGACGTTTCAAACAATAACTTTGCCCGTAAATAAATACGGACCGATTTCTTCACGCGTCATAGCACATATTTTCTTCTGCCGTGTCCTAATTTCGGAAATTCCGGAAAATGAATAAATAATTTAAACAAAATGATTCGGTAAATATGAATCTATATGAAATTACGTGTAGGGCGGCGGCGGTTTCCTGGCGTTGCCCAGGGATATCAAGGAGACTTAATCCAGGATCTATTAGGTAATAGATAAGCTATTTAGCCGTTACGACGCCGACGTGAAACAGTAACAAACATACACACATATACAAACGGTAAAAAAATTAGGATCAGTAGATAGGTAGAGGTACCTATATTCAAAACTAAAAAATACAGACGAATGTCTACGGCATCAGCTGAGGGAGGAGGATTTTAAGACTTGTGGTTATTTTAATGCGATTTTTGTCAAATTAAATTTTTAAGTTTATATTACATTAGTTCTAGATATTTTATTAAGTAAGATTAGGTTTAATTAATAAGTTGTTGTCAAATTAGATAAATTTAAGTCCTCATCATTGTTGTAACTGGAACGACAGTTAAGCGGAAATAAACCAAATATATACCTTGAATATTTAAGCATATAGATAGTGTTATCTACACTAATTATAAAGAAGAAAGATTTGACTTTTTGTTTGTTTGTATTGAATAGGCTCCGAAACTACTGGACTGATCTGAATAATTCTTTCATCATTAGAATGCTACATTATAACTGAGTGACATAGGCTATATTTATATTGTTAATCGAGTTTTGTTTTCCCTTGCGAAGCCGGGACGGCCCGCTACTTACACAATAAGGTATGAATTTGAGCTACCTACATAAGCAATTTCTGGAATTTCCAATTTTCCCTGACCTCCAGTCACACGTCCATACCTAATCTAGGAAACATAATAAAACCCAAAACAATAAAAAGCCACTTTTTCACGTTGCCCGTAAAATATGATAACGCTCACGTACCTCACGTCGCTGCGGCAAGATTAGATTTGAACAAATTTTTTATATTAAAAGAGAATGTTACCAGACTTCGCGTTCATACTCATATTTTATAATTACTAATTTTATCTCGCGATTTTGTTGTTATAAACTTTCAGAACTATTTTTCACTAGCTGCGCCCCGCTACATGTTTTCGGGATAAAAAGTAGCCTATGTGTTGATCCAGGGTCTCAGCTACCTCCACACCTAATTTCATTCAAACCCGTTCAGTAGTTTTAGCGTGAAAGAGTAACAAACATCCATCCATTCATTCATCCATCCATCCATCCAAAATTTCACATCTATAATATTAGTGGGATTAGTTGATGGCTATGGAATAAGCATAATAAATTAGTGGATTTAAACTATATAATATCAATAAAAAATATAAAGTAATCAATAATAAATAATTTAATGTTTTTTTTTAATATTTTTAAAAATAATTAAATTTACCTTGTATTAAATTTCCCAAATAAGTACGTAGTAGTAGGTATTAGTATGTGATAACTTAAATTTACTAGATCATCCTCAACATTTTTAAACGACTATCCAAAAAAAGAAGTTTATAATGTGTTTAGGGTATTACATATAAGATACCTACCTATGCATGTACTTACGGATTTTATGTAATTATGTACTCATCATCATCATCAACCTATATTAGTCCACTGCTGGACATAGACCTCTCCCAAGATACGCCACACAGCCTGATCTTCGGCTTTTCGCTTCCATCCACCGCCAGCTGCCCTACGTCCTAATTAGTTATGTATGTTTAGAAAGAAAGAAAGAAAGAAAGAAAATAATTTTATTTTGTAACCAAAAAAAAGAAAACAAAAATAACAACAAATAGAGACAAACAGTTACAAAATAGGGGCTCACCTCAGCATAATACTGTATTTATGTATTTTTTTCCACTATACCTTTAAATGCTTGAATAGACTGGAATGTATGGAATATCATTAGAATCCTTACATCAACCTTTCAGGCATTCGTTTATTCTTTTTAATTTTCTTAATAATTGAGCTTGTTAAAAAATCACATTTCCGAACAACCGAGCGCAAAATCCGGGAAAGCGCTCTTAACAGTACTTTTTAAATTAATTTTATGAAATTCCGAGATAACATTGGCTAATTAGCTGCGGCTTGGAACAAAGAATTTTAATGCGTGGCTAATAAAATATTACAATAACGGACCACCCACTCATTTGGAAATGTAAATAATGGAGCAGGTATACCTAACTGTACGGATACGAACTAACTTACTTGCATAGGTATTGTGTTTAGACATAAATTAAATAATAAATATCTGTTACAAATATTTAATTTTATGGTTGATTCTACATGACGTGTCTAGAGATTGTTAAATTACACCAATTTTATCATAGATATTTTTACGCTAGATAAATTTAAACGAAGGCAGAATTTTATCTAGCCTACTGTTATTTTTTAGAAAAACTAGGACATAATCCTACTAATATTACTTATGTGAAAGTTTGGATAGCTGGATAGATGGATTAAATAAATAAATATCTACGATATTTATGGCGCTGTGTGTATACTATACAGTACACACACAGCGCCATCTTGCCCCAAACTAAGCAGAGCTTGTGTCATGGAAGTCAGATAACTGATAGATTACATAAATACTTTTTGTGTAAATACATACTTTTAATACATACAGAATACCCAGACACAGAACAAACATTTGTTTATTCAAAAAATGTTTGCCCTGAGTGGGAATCTAACCCACGCCCTACAGCTCTCAAGGCAGATATATTACCAATGAGCCAACGGGGCTGGGCGGATGGATGTTTGTTACTCTTTCACACAAAGACTACTAAACAGATTTGGATGAAATTTGGTATGGAAGTAGCTGAGACCTTGGATTAACACGTAGGCTACTTTTTATCCCGAAAACGTGTAGCGGGTAACACCGCGGGGCGCAGCTAGTATTGTAATATTTAGGTACTTCTATTACTTATACGCGGGATAGATACTCTGGTGTGTTCCAGCAGCCACACTTGAGAACCAGTTCCATTCCAGCTAGATGTGCTTGATCGTTTTTCGACCACAACGTCACATAACATCAAGTGAGCTGTGGTCAAAAACCTAGCTTGTCAAACATCAAAAATAAGTTCATGGTCGGGAATCGTGAGTACCTACCTAATCCCGTTAAGGTAAAGCAAAAATCTGTTTTCATACGCCAAACGTCAGTTTCGTCACTGCTCAATTCTTGTCTTGTGCTGTAAGTAGATATAAGTAGGTACCTATTCTTTTATAACGATATTCAGAAATCTATCATCATTAGATATCATTTACCTAATGTCAGTGTAATGCAAAGTGAAAATTATCTCACATCCGTTTTTATATTCCATATCCATCAGGCGCCTAGAGCCCCTATAAAGGTGGATTAATACAGCCAAAAGCACAACTTACTTAATAAATATAAAAGCCTTCTCCGTCCGCGCTCGTAAAACGCCCAATGTGCTCCAAGATTACTTATATCGTGACCAGCGAAATAAGACCTCCCGGTTTCATTATGTACTCCACAATGTTGATGAGAACAAGGAAAGTTTGCGTATCTTGCTGGGATGGTTTTGCCATTATCAGCTCTATGTAGATTGCGGAACTTGGCTGTGCTGCTTTCTCAAAGATAAGATTTTATGGACGCCCCGAAGAAAGGATAATGTTCTGTTTTTGATGGAAGGATGCTCCGTCGTTGCTGTAAAGATAGATAAGGATTCTGAATTTATTTGGTATTTGTACCTATGTATAGTATAAATACATCCTATATTTATTTTTTTGAATTTTTGACAGGCTAGTTGTTTGACCACAGCTCACCTGATGTTAAGTGAAGGTGTGGTCGAAGATGGTAAAGCACACCTAGCCTGGAATGGAACTGGCTCTCAAGTGAGGCTGCCGGAACACACCGTTAGATGCTTGGCGGCAGATTTTCAACTTTAGGGTGGTAGCTAGCCAGCCGAGTACTAGAAAGTTCCCTACCACCATGCTATGGTTTTCTCACGATGTTTTCCTTCACCGGCAGCTCAAGCTCATTGTTAGGGTTTGAACCCACGCCCTTCGGCATGCGAACCTACCGCGCTAACTACTGAGCTATCATCGATACGCTATATTCTTAGTATGGTTCGTGATATTAGATTTATTGTGTGTACCTTAGCATACCTAATCGCTTGCATCCGTCATGAAACTTGCTCTACTTTATTATCTAGATTACCTAATATAGGATACTATTTATTTCGGAATAATGTTTCAAATAGGTATAGGACACATCTATACCAAATTTAAATGTATGCATCCTGTAGTTAGTTTTTATAATCCCACAGGAATCTAACATTATTCCTGGATAAAAAGTATTCCATATGTTAGTCGAAGTAGTAAATTATAGATATGCCAAATTTCACCCAAATCCATTCACACGTTTTTGTGTGATTGAACACATCCAAACAGACAATCATTCACATCTCTACATACCTAGTATAAAACAAAGTCGCTTCCCGTCATCTGTACGCTTAGATCTTTTAAACTACGCAACGGATTTTAATGCGTCTTCCATCAATAGATAGAGTGATTCATGAGAAAGATGTAGGTATGTAAATGTACCCATGATACATGCATATGCAATTGTGCACCACATTAGTATCGTCTACATTACAGACGTACGAATCCGGGTCGCTAGTTTAGCAGGATAAGTAGGTAATAACACTCTCATGTGAGCGAGTGAAATAGAGATGGTAAGAATTACACGGGTTTCACGTAATTTAAGTTTGATATTTCTACTCATTTAGTCTTCCAATCAAATGTTAAATTACATTGAGCCTATTAACAAAGATACTTACTTAATTATCTCCGTAAAATTTAACCTCTCTTGACACGTGCCTTTCAATGCTTTGACCAACTTTAATAACGTGCTGTAAAATTAGTCAAATTAACGAGGCACCGCGACCGGTTAGCGCTGCCCAGTTAATTGGATGTCTTGTTATATTGGACAAATCACTGTCAATGCACGTGGGTAGAAGAATGGAAATGTATTTAATAGAAATATTCTCTTCTATTTTGAGATTTAATTGATTAAGAAGAGTTTTAGTAAATGCATCTGCTAATCATTTATTTGTTATACTAAACTTTGACACAGTAACGTAACAAACCAAATATAATTTCATCATCATCAGCCTTTTGTAGTCCACAGCTGGACATAGGCCTCTCCCAAGACACGCCACTCTGCCCAATCTTCGGCTTTTCGATTCCAATCACCGCCAGCTGTAAATAAAATTTAATAAAGATTAAAATTTCGATGAAAAATTAAATTATGAAATGACTATTAGTATCGATGATGGCCCAGTAGTTAGCGCGGTTGGTTCGCTCACCGAAGGGCGTGGGTTCAACCCCCAATAAAACATCGTGAGGAGGAACCGTAGTGCCGTAACCGTACTAGCAGTGTAGTCTAATTACTACAGGGGTTACATTGCTTTGTTATCATTATTGATTAGTAAGAACCGAGTACCTATATAAATAAATAAATAAATAAATATCACAGGACATTACACACAGCGCCCTCTGACCCCAAACTAAGCAAAGCTTGTGCTATGGAAGACAGATAACTGATAGAATACTTAAATACTTTTTTTTTTTGTAAATACATACTTATAATACATACAGTACACCCAGACACAGAACAAACATCGATGTAAGTCACACAAATGTTAGTCCTGAGTGGGAATCGAACCCACGCCCTTCAGCTCTCGAAGCAGACATGCTACCAATGAACCAACAGGGAAAGTGTTTCACTTTTAACAATGCTATATAATCAGAGTACCTATATATAGCAAGTGGCAACCACGCGTCTTGTACCTACCTCACGGTGCGGGAAAAGCAGTCTATCCCACCTAAACTGTAGAATGACAGCCCCCTGCCTGAAGCTGCTGAGAGGTTGGCTTATAAAATATTATTATTATTTTTCAGCACACCGACTATCACAGTGGTAAGACTCGACGCACACTATGCTACAAAGTTGCTCTTAATTTATGGCCTCTCGGTTTATGGCCGATGGACCGAGTTCGCACATGCGCTGTGCTGCGCCGACGCAACTTGTATGGATGCCATAAATATTCGCTAAACCTCCCAAAGGGTCAGGTATGTTCCATAAATTAAGGATTGTTGTTTTGTTTTCTACTTAAATTGGATTTTTAAATGCAAGATGAGCGAAAATACTAAACTACCCACATTACCCTACCAATGTACTTACTAGTAAATAGGTGTCTGTACGAACTTGTTCTCATGGTGTATATACCTAAGTACACTACGAGCTATGGAGAGGTCTATGCTCGGAGTTTCCCTACGAGATCGAATCAGAAATGAAGAGATCCGTATACGAACTTAAGTAACCGACATAGCCCAGAGAATCAGCAAGTTGAAGTGGCAATGGGCAGGGCACATAGCACGCAGAACTGATGACCGATGGGGCCGCAAAGTTCTGGAGTGGAGTCTACGAACCGGCAAGCGCAGCGTAGGACGTCCACCCACAAGGTGGACAAACGACCTAATAAAGACCGCAGGAACGCGCTGCATGCGGGCCGCTTCCAACCGGTTTTTGTGGAAGTCAATGGTCCAGGCCTATGTCCAGCAGTGGACGTCCTACAGCTGAAATGATTATGATATACCTAGGTTGTATAATAAACACAATACATGTACCTACTAATTAACTAATACACTGCTAATTGCGACATTTTCGCACTGGTTGCTAAATGAAGATAATAAAAAAAAAAACAATCAGTCCACTTGGTACACCTAAACCACATGTCTCATATACGCATAAAAAGCAGGCATCAATGGCGGCAATAATTTCAATTAATAAAACGTTTTACGCCTACTTAAAGCAACTTAGTAGTAGTAGAGAAATCACCATAAAAATAACACTTAATTTCAGCGCACAATTACGAGGTCATTAAAGGGCGGCTGCCTAGCCGACATCGACGTAACATTACCTCGACACTTACCATACGAGCGGACTAACTAGCAGTGCTCGCCCTACACAGAGATGCGGTAAGAGCATTAAAACTTTTCATAACTTTCACTGTCTTCAAGGCACTTTAATATTTACCGCCGACCGTATGTTCCCGCCGTTCGCTTACTACCGCCATTTGTTTTTTTCAAAAAAAATTTTTTGAACTCTTTTTAAAATATGTAATAATAACTAGGCACTTGTGTATGTTTATTTATGCTCTTTTATCAAATTGCATTTCAATGTGTCACTATTTTTTAAATAGGTACAGATCTCTCGCCTGATTTGTGATGTGTGGTCGGAGATGAAGTACGCAGACTTAGAAGATACCTATTCACTTTGACATTGAAAAGATCTAGATTATATCCATCAGGAAACAAGGAAGTTCCATTCCTTGGCCGTACGGATGAGAAATGTAGAGTCAAAACGTTTGGTCCTACCTATACCTACCTACCCAAGGAAATTCCACTATGTAAGTATAATGACATATCTATCTAATGCCTTGAACACCGCCGGAAGGTAGCAAGTCTGTCACTTTTCTAAAGGATTCATTTCGGTGAATGTGCTACTGAGCTGTAAGACAACCTACTTTCATTCCCTTTTGACTACAGGACAAATAGAAAGACGGCCCACTACCTACCACCCATAGGTACCTAATTACTTAGGTAAGCTTTCACTTATTTAGTTTTGGATGAGTAGGTATCATGCTTGCAAAACAGTAGATAATATTATTTTTATACATCTCAATTTTTAAATTTAAAATTTCTCATATTTAAAATAAGATACATCTCACTTACAATTATCATCTATCTATATCTATATCTATTTATCTATACTTACTATTATAAAGAGGAAAGGTTTGATTGTTTGTATTTTTTTTATTTTTTAAATCTTTATTTATTATTTAGTCACGCAGTGACTATGTCCCCTCCCCCCCCGTAATACACTAAACTACTTTCTTTTTTTTAACTTATAACTTATACACTACTTTTATATACTTTTAACAGCATTTTGGCTTCCTCTGAAGCGGGTGAAGCCAAAAGGCTGTTACAACACCCTACATCATAAGCAATACTATGGACACCACTAAACAAATCTTGCCTTTGCGCCTCGTTCCGGACACATTCCATCAGCACATGATGCACGTCTTCCACGATCTCACATGCAGTGCAGTTCGGTGAATCTGTCACTCCCATCAGGTATTTAAACTTGTTTGATAGAATGAGTCCGGACCTAAGTCTCATCAACAGTACGATATTGTTTGTATTGAATAGGCTCCGAAACAACTGGACCGATTTCGAAAATTCTTTCATCGCTGGGAAGCTACACTATCTGCGGGTGACATAGGCTACTTTTTATCCATGTATTCCCACGGGAACAGGAACTACGCAGGTGAAACCTCGAGGCGTCCGCTAGTTTTATTATTAGACATTTCACACTACTTTTGTCAGTACCATCGTTTCGAAATCGCAGTAGCATCCTAATACGTTCCATACTGACACTACCGAGTCGATACACACTACGCTTAGAAGCCGACGGGCTCATAAAATGAAGAATAAGTTTGTGCGCGTAAAAAGGCGAAATAAAGCGTTCTTTGCGGCGCGACGGAGCGGCCGGCGCGTCTATTTGAAGTCTATTTTTCTTTTTGTAAAACTAGAACTGAGAGCTGCGGTTGCTCACAAGAATAGGTTTCTGTAGTTAAATATTCACTTCCATTGTGTAGGAGGCTATTAGGTAGATATGTAGTGCAGACTGAAGGTACGGCTTAAGAGTAGGTATATAGGTAACCTATATAGATAAATAACGATTGTATGAGTTTATAGCGATGATAGCTCAGTGGTTCACTGTTTTCAAGTTTAAAATTTAACGCTTCAAGTTCTCTTTTAACTCCCCGTTTCCGCTATACCTACTTGGAACAAAAAATAAAAGAGCATGTTTTTTTAGTAGTAATGATGAAGGTTTTACAGGCAAATAATCAGAATCATAATCAATTTATTGGTAACTAGTGGACGCCTCGCGGTTTCACCGCCGTAGTTCCCGTTCGCGTGGGAATACAGAGATAAAAAGTATCCTATGTCACCAGGGGCTAGTGTACCTTCCAATGGTGAAAGAATTTTTGAAATCGGTATAGTAGTTTTTGAGTTTATTCGTTACAAACATACAAAAATCCAAAAGTACAAATCTTCCTTCTTTATAATATTAGTGTAGATCGTGTAGATAGGAAATTACAAGTCAGTCGGATCTATAATAATTAATAGATAATAACAATTACCTACAATAACAGTGAAATCAATGTTAAAGTTAAAATATAATTACAAAATTATTAAGTATACTTAATAAATGTTACATCTCAATCATACTTACAAATGTAATGTCATTAATAAAAAAAAGAAAATTAAAATGACTTACAATAAGCAATGTCAAGTAATAGTCAAAATAAATTATATAAAAAAATGTAAATCAAAAATAAACGTTAAAAATAATAATAATAAAAAAATATTATAATCGTTATTAAAATTTAAAATCAATGAATTAAGTATCTACCTATACCTAGCTGTAGAACGTTTGCTTAATAAGCCAGCGTTTAAGCTGTGATTTAAAACTACTTAGAGTAGGCGCTTCAGAGATGTGTTCCGGACCCATGACGTCAAATAGGTAAATATCAAATAGGTAAGTATCTACCTATACAGATTTATTGTAGTAAATACCTACTCTTAGAAATTTAAGTCCCGTGAGATCCCATAGGAAAAAAACTAATTTGATTTACTAACCCGCATACTTTATCAAGCATAGGCTCAAATAGGTAATGTTCATTGCCATAATTACCCGCGTATAAAGGGTGATTAAACACACGTGTCATTTTAACGTGCCTATCTACTCGTTAAGGCATTAATTTTATGTCACCACGCTTATGTAAGTAATTAATATACATACATACAATATACCGTAATTGACGTGTATAGGGTTGAAAATGTATAGTTTCTAACTAATCAAAAACCTACCTACTTAGGTATATTAACAATATGTTTTTCAGGAAAAATTGACATTTAAAAACAAGTTGGAGGAGAAAGTATGGGATCCCCATTCTAGCTGGTTCCTAGACCAAATCGGACCGGAGCGGTTCAGCCGGGGGATCGCGGCCATGTAGACGCGGGGATTTTAAATAGTTCTAATTGACTTTTTGTTTATACAAACGATTAATTGATGACTTTGTGGTAATTATATGTAGTAGGTATGTAGGTAGGTATATTAAATTATAACTTATAAGTTGTTCACATCATAAACTAAACTACTTGAGAACCAGTTCTATTCCAGGCTAGGTGTAAATTTCCTATTTGTGTATTTGCATGATTCCACTTTGTTCATACCTACCGCTAGACATTGGAATCTGCTGCCCGAGTGGGTCGTCCCCGATGAATACAGTCTGGGTACCTTCAAGTCGCGAGTGAATCGGTTTCTTCTACGCAAGCGTGCTACATCGTAGACCGCTTGCGTAACATCAGGCAGGATAGCGGTCAAACGCAATCCTATAGGAATATATTATTTAAAAATATATATCATCTTCGACCACGCCGTAACACCGTCACTTAACATGAGGTGAGCTGTGGTCATACACTTAGCCTGTCAATAAAAAAAACATAATATCTATTAGATTAAATATGGGACCACATTACGTCTGCAAATGCCCTTACATGCATAAGATTTTAATTAAAACACACTCGTAGGCATCTCAATCTAGATTCTAGAACATAAAGATTCTCAGAATGTTCATTTACTACAACGATATCTTCTAAATTAATTTGATTAAAAACGTGCCTAAGCATTTCAATAAAATCAAATGCATCTGGCTGGGGTGCGCGCCCCTAACGGTTTTATATTGCATTCGGTAAAATAAACAGGCCAGAATCACTTGCTTTCTTAATATGGTGGAGGGAGACACTCCCCTCTTCTTCATTTACGGAATGGCTTTGTAAATGCAAATAGAAGCATTCGCTTAGGTAACACGTATCTTCTTTATTATTTTACTTACATGAATCAACAATGAGCTTGAGCTACCGGGGAAGGAAAACGTCGTGAGAAACCATAGCATCGTAGTAGGGTATACTCGGCTGGCTAGCTACCACCCTCTAGTTAAAAAACTGCTGCCAAGCATCTAACAATGTGTTTCAGTAGGCTTAGCGGAAAGCCAGTTTAATTCCGAGCCAGGTGTGTTCACCATCTTCGACCATCACTTAAGATCAGGTGATGAGCTGTGGCAAAATACCTAGCCTATACCTATCAACATTTTAAAAAATCATCAAGTTTCGACCAAAAGGTTGGCATTGAAGTGGGATTCATCTGCTGCATGTCCGCAGATCTGCGGGCCAGAACCACTACAAACGAAAATTGACTGCCTTAAAGTTTAGTCGGTAGTACCTACCTACCCCTAACTCTTGTGGTGTAGGGCGTCAATTTCGATTCGACGATTTCGATTCCCACTCGAAACAAAAAAAACTATGACACAGATATGTTTATTTTGAGTGTGGGTGTTCAAAATATATGTGTTACGGGCACAGATTAGAAAACAGTAGATAGTCACATATTATATTGTAGGTAGTAAGGTAACGAAGTTTCGGTAACTTAGCCTAACGCATTTTACCCTCTAATGCGATCAAATAACGGAAAGTAACGATCTCGATAACGAGTGCAATAACTTTTGTGTCTACTTGACTTGCATGAAAATTCACTGGAGAGCTTTCCAAGGGGTGGCTATGATAACTTAAATATATGTATAAGATTTTTATGCAGTCTTATACATATCTACTTTACTTAGATAAGTATATCTATTACTAGCTTGCGCTTGCGACTTTGTCCACCTTGAGTTAAGAATTGAGTTCAGAGAGAAATGACAACAATACATAGGTACACTGTACATAAGTACCTAATAAAAGAGCAATAGTTTCAACTCTCATGAAACTTAATTACCTAGACTAATATGAAGGATAGGTACTTTTTATTCTGGAATAGGTAATAACACATCTAGGTATAGATACTTACCAAATTTCAAGTGGATACGTTCTGGAGTTAGTATTTTGATAATACCACAGGAACCTAAAGAAAACTTACCTAAGTATGATTTGTAGGTATCTAGGTGCGTATGTAAAAAAAACAAACAAGCATCGAGCTACATCAGGTGAGCTGTCGTCAAACTAGATGTTTGATGACAGCTTGTCGAACATAAAAAAACAACAATAAACATGATTATATTTACAGTGCACGCTTTCTCCTTTTATATGTTACACAAAAATTAGAAATCCGAGAAACGCATTGATGTAAACATTTTTTTACCTGCTTGTTATAAAATAGATTAAGTAGGTACTTTCAAAAAAATGTAGGTACCTACCTATAGGTATATAACTAAACAAAATCTAAAAAAAAGACATGTTTTAACAACACATTTCAACGGGATCATTTTACGCTGCACTTAACCTACTTACATAGCAATTTAAATACAATTTTCTCAAACTACAATAACCAAAAGACACCCATCACGCTTCAGCAAAATACTCACCCTTCGTCGTTGTTATACATTCAGACCAACTCATGCCTAATTCCTTTCTTTTGCGCCCCTACATCCTTTGTCCTATTCTCGCTTCTTGAAAAAGGATTTTCTATCTCTGTCGTGCTAGGTCGTTAAACATGGCGGATGCTGTATTCAATTCTGGGGTGGCGAGGGTGGCAGGTTTCCGGAGGGTGAGCGGGGGTACAAATTTCGAGTGAAATCACGTGAACTGAATCAGATTTAGGGACGGATCGAATGAAGCCATCAATAATATTTTTGTAGCAAATACGCTGACGTTGACGTTGTTACTTACTATAATAATAAATAGGTACCCATATTAAGTTAAATGGTGTATGCTTAGGTACATAGCAATATTTTTATGGCTTTGTTAATAGAATGAGGCTATTTAGAGAAGGTATATAGTTAGGTATACCTACATATTTTTTTTATTACTAACTAGCGACCCCCTCCGGCTTCGCACGGGTGCAGTGTAATAGGTAGGTACTAATGTAGTGCATATGTAGGTATATATTTTATATATAAACCTTCCTCTTGAATCACTCTATCTATTGATGGAAACCGCATTTAAATCCGTTGCGTAGTTTAAAAGATTTAAGCGTAGGTATAGACGGGGGGAAGCGACTTTGTTTTATACTACGTAGAGAAGTTACAAATAAAAACTTAAATTAGGAACAAGATAATAATAATAATATTTTAATTAATAGATACATACGTTTTTATTGTTTATGTAAAAGTAAAGAAACGAACGAGACGCTCTCCTGATAGTAAGAGATGAGCCTATCCATAAGCATTGCAGTGATACACAGAATTTTGAGAAGCAAAACAATGTCCAGGGCATCGCTGCTCTGGCGATCCAATTAATTTTCAATATTCATTTTCTCATTTCAGGTTGCAAGCGTGCGAGGGTCAATGGCGTCAACGATCATCAAAAATGCATAAAACTTCAAACTACCTGTTAGTAGTAGGTAGGTACTAGTTTCTATGGTATCAAATAAATAAATTATAACATATCTAACATAATTTTTGTGTATTACCTAATTTAATCATATCTAGGCATAGGTGGGTAGTTATAGGTACGACATCTCGTGATTATCTCTAACCCCCATGTTGCTTGAGATTTTGAGATCTTTGAGATTGAGCTTGAGCTATGAGATACCTACCTATAGGTACCCATGTAGAAGAGACAGAAAGGCGGTCATAATAAACAAGTCTTGTTTTTATTTAACTGAAGCTAGAATTACTAGAGATGGCTACTGGGGTTAATTGGCGGAAACGTGTAAAAATCATTTTGTTGCATTGTATTATATTTGTTTTTTAGAGTGCTTATGTTTAAAAATAGTGGTGTTTAAATCATAAAGTGGTTAATTATACGCACGAGTGTGGTCAAGTATTAAGTAAGTAGGTATAATGTAGAGAAACAAGTCATTTCGTATTGTTTCCAAAATTCGATAGAATCTAATTTATAAATATCGCAGGACATTCATACAGCGCCATCTACAAACAAAAAAAAAGTATTTATGTATTCTATCAGTTATCTGGCTTCCATCACACAAGCTCTGCTTAGTTTGGGGCCAGATGGCGCTGTGTGTAGGTATAGTCCTACGATGTTATTTATTTATTTATATATCTGCCCCCAAAATAAGCAAAGCTATGGAAATCTGATAACTGATAGAATACCTACTTAAATACAGACACAGAACAAACATTTTTTTATAGCACACAATATTTGTCCCGGGTGGGAATCGAACCTACGCCATACAGCTCTTAAAGCAGACCTACCTACCTACCTACTACCCAATGAACCAACAGGGCTGCTAGTAAAGAAACCACTACTATAGGTACCTACTAGAGCATGAGTTGTATGTATTTGGCCGTGACTTCCACTCGAGTTACTTGAAAATATGGACCACTTAACACTTGGAGAATGCACAATGTGCAACAACGTACAAAAAGTACATTTACCTACTTCAAGTATTTAATTATATTTTCATGTAGGTAGGCATCTAGGTATATGATGGCATATCAAGTGAAATAAGTCAAAGTCACAACACGGAGTTAAGGAAATAAAACAAAAATAGGTAGGTACCTACCTACATACCTACCACAAATCTATGTTTACCACATTACCTAAAGGTAAATTTAAATTTGTAGCGATGATAGCCCACTGATTATCGCAGTCAGCTCACACGCTGAATGGCGTGGTTCAAATCCCAAAAAATGAACTTGAGCAACCGGTGAAGGAAAAACCATCGTGAGGAATCCATAGCCTAGTGGTAAGGTACTTTCTAGTAGGTACTCGACTGGCTAGCTACCACCCACAAGTTGTCTTGGTAACTTGGAACTTTATGTATAGGACAGCACAATTTTTATGCATAAAAAGTTTTGTAAATATAGGTACCTACTTACCTACTGTGAGGCATACCTACGGGAAACAGCTACACGACAATACGGCAATACAATAATAAAGTCTTGAGCATCGTCGTAGTATTGCCAGCCTGTCAGTTTTCTACCGGATACATTTCGGAGAGTGTGCGCTTGAGCTGCACAATTTGGTTCCCCCTGCACCTTTCTTTTACCGGACGGCCAGACAAACGCGACCAAAACGTCATCCGTACATGGTGGATGTTCCCCATGTACGCACAAAGCGTTTTGATTCCACATTTTTCATTCGCACAGCGAGGATGTGGAACTCTCTGCCGGAGTCTGTGTTCCCTGTTAGGTACAATATTGGCGTCTTCAAATCTAGAGTAAATAGGTTTCTTCTAGGTAAGCGTGCTCCATCTTAGACCACACTACTGTTTAACATCAGGCAGAGTGTGGTCAAACGCGAACCTATTTTGAATAAAAAAAAATACTCTGTAGGTAACTAGGTAGGTAGGTACCTACATTTACTTACCTACTTGCTACCGTAGGTAGGCACCTACTACACTCAAGCAAAAGGCCCGCATCACCTAAGCCGTTAATCCATTGATTAGCGCCAGAGGGGATTTAACGATTACTTTCAGCGTTGTAATTATACGCGGCCACTGGTTAACGGGCTAAGTAATGGGGGCCGGTAATGGAAGCTTTGTTTACTGCTTTAGTTCAAGGGGTAGTTTTCAACATGGAAGACAAGCTATTCCACTCTAGTTTATAAGGAGCCAATTTAACTAGGTGGTCGCCCCGAACTGTGACCTCGTGAAACCGTACATCTTTACCATTTCTAAACCAATGTTATTACGAGTAGGTATACATATAGAGTTCAGTAAGTAGATATAAGTATATACTTAGCTTGGGATCATGGGATGTAAGTATATCTACGGCACACTACCATCCTTTCCTCGTGGACGTTCCCAGTATTCGTACGCAGCGATTCCGCTCTACTTTTTTGATGGGTCATGAATGGAACTCATTGCCGGCTTCCCTGTTTCCCATATAAATTACAATTTGGACGTTTTTAAGGCTAGAGTGAATAGATTTCTTCTAGATCAGCGTGCTCCATCCTCGGCCACACCGTCGCTTTGCATTAGGCGAGTTGGTGGCCAAACGTAGATCTACATTAAGTAAAAAAAAAAAAAATTGCTGAGAGAAGCTCACTATACATATACGTACCTATACCTACCTAGTAGGTACCTACCTACTCAATAGGTACCTACTTATTATGAACAAAAACTTGAATTAATGTTTTTTTAATTTATAGGTATGCCGAGTTACGGGAAAATAGGAGAATTAATACAATAATAACATCAATGTATAAACTCTATTTTTGTAAAGTGAATAAATTTAATTTCATTACTTGAAAAAACAAGCTTTTCAATTTTCTTGATTTTGGACTAAGTACCTACCTATTGAGACAGCTTAGGTAGTAGTTTTTTTGCGATTTCAGAGTTTCAAATTTTCTTTCGAGTTAGTAGGTAGGTAGGTACGCCCGAGCTTATAAATTACGCTTAAAATTTAAAAAACCGTTAGCATAAACTATTTTTTCACATATTATCAAATTTTGTAGACAACTCAGAATAACAATATCTACACAGGTAAGGCAGTGGGCTAGTTTATAAAAACAGGGCTGATTAACCGGATACTATAGATAGGTATCTAAATTCCTATACAATAGGCGACTCAATAGTTTTCTACAATAAAAAGCAAGTCTTACCTATATTTTTATAAATATCATCTATGTTGACAGACTAAGTGCTTGACTACAGCTCACATGAACATAACATAAAGCCAGGCGGACTGGTAGACTTGATGAAACTGTAGTAGGTACCTAAGAACTTACGATTCCTTAGTTTGCTATGGAACCCAACAATGTTAAGTAAAATAAGTTAGACACTTAGGTACTTTTTATAGCTAACCTAAGTAGGTAAGTAGGTACTTCAGTAAACTACCGCTGGTTGGTAACGGTTTCAATGATGATCCAAGTTAATTAAGCTCCTTTTTATTACGAGTAAGTAGAGGTAAGTATTCCAAATAGATAGATATATATCTATAGATAGATAAATAAGTAAAACTTGTAATGTGCTAGCCTAGATGAGGGTAGGTATAAGCAAAAACTTCCGTCAAGTTAATCTATATACCTACCTATAGGTAGCAAATTGTATGAGAAATGAGTCAGCGCCTCTAGCGGGCATACACGAAAACTGATTCTAACGTCAAGTGCTGCAATTTTTCTGCGAATTTTTAATAGATTTTTTTTGGTGTGAAATTTTACCATGCTGCCGTCTGATAGTCCAGGGTTCGAATCCCATGGTCACGACTACCTAGATATAAGTAGGTACAAGGTAGGTAGGTACCTACGTAATGTAAAATGATGCTTAGGAACTTAGGAAGTTTTTGGAAGCTCAAACGGTGAAAAGGTAAGGAAAACTGCTTGTAGGTAAATTACCTACCAAAATTAATTATTTTAATAAATGTCAATATTCCGTAAATTTATAATCAAATAACATAACATTAATTGATATCAATTTTTATTGTCAAAAAGATATCTAATAAGTAGATAGGTAGATACAGTCAAAATCTCACTAGGTAGTAAGTAGGTACCTACCTACCTACCCCTAACTTTGCCAGAGCACTTGTTTTAAGGTGTTCAAATTGCTTATATATTGACATATTAATGTAAAAGCAACAAAATACTACGTACTTAATACTCAAATAAGCGAATTAAATTGTAATTCTTTTGAGAAAATAAATGCCTTTAAACTGAAATTGCAATTGTGTTTGCATTGTGTGCAAATTTGTTCTAATAATAAGTATATTGTTTTTTTATTATATCGAAACAAGAGTTAGTTAGTAAGGTACAGCTTTACAACAAAAAGTGCACTGCCTCAGGACCGTAATGCTTAATTAAATTTCTGACATCTGGCGGACATGTTAGGAACTATTTTATTATTCCGCTAGTAGTGATATCTAGCGTAAGAATTTTGAACTATTTAACAAACCACCTAGCTAGTTACGCCATCTAGTGTAATAATAATGAACTATTTAATGTGCTATCAAGCTAGTAGTGACATCTACCGAAAAAAAATTGAACAATTTAATCAATGAACTAGCTAGCTATGACATCTAGCATAAAAATATTGACTTAATGCTAATCAACTATGTAGTTAGTAGTGACATCTAACGTAATAATGTTAGACTATTCCATTATAAATTACATCTAACGAGTTTACGTGAAACTTTTAAAACATATAGCTGGGCTTTGGTTCAGTATTCACAAAACTTCGAGAGTTCGAGTCGAGCTTATTTCGATAGAAAATGTCAGATGGCTATTTTGCACCAAACGCAAGCACACTGACAATGTGATGCTAAGTCGTAACAAACTGCTCACTATGCCTGGAATCCGGTTTTGTTTTATTTTTGTATTTATTTCTATTATGTGTATGGTAGGTCATCACATTATTTGTGTTTTGTTAGTTTATTTGGGTCATAAACAGAAAAAGCAACAATAGTAGCGGTGATTATCCGTACTGTTGTGAATGAATAACATCATAAAATAAGTAGGTACTATTGAATTGAAGCTCGTTCTATTGATGAATGCAACGTAAAGGGAATAGGTAAGTAGGTAGGTAGGTACCTACTTTGCATAAGGTATGTTCTATAAAAAATATCTACTGGTAGGTACCTATCTATAGGTAGATTAGGTAAACAAGTCATTCATATTCTACAATTTCACTTGACATAATGCATAGGTTTATCCCATATTATGACAACTAAGTAAGTTCGCATATAGGTACCTACCTACCTACCTTGATGCACATAGATACCTACTTATAAAAGTAGGTATTTGTGTAACGTAGTTTTGACGTAGGTACGTAGTTAGGTAAGTAGGTACCTATACCTATGCGTGTACGTGTAGGTAGTTTAGGTAAGTAGGTACCTACCTACTTAGCGAATGACAACCGAAAATTGTAGAATCAAGTCTCCATTGAAGTTTTAATAATAGATATAAGCCACGCCACAAAGCCCGATCTTCAGCTTTTTGCTTCTATCCACCGCCAGCTGTCCCACGTATATTGTCACTCCATCGAGGCTCAGGGCGTCCTACGCTACGTTTGCCAATTCGCAGTATCCACTCTACAATACCTACGTCTTCCCCAGCAACTGCCTACTTAATGTTCTCTAATTAAGTATAATTAGATAGGTACACACTCTTACAAAAACTACACAAAATACTTGATAAATAGAAACATACCTACTTATTTAGTTAAACGCACACTAAGTACTTAGTATTCCTTTGTGGTACAACAGAACTTCAAGAGGTAGCAAATTTTCCGTGGTAGGTATAACCATGAACGGAACGAAACTAACTCAAGTTGCAAACGCCATTTTTATCCCACAAATAATCCACCAATAGAAACAAACCATTTATCAAACCGTCACCGGATATAGATTAAAAATTGGGCAGCCATTGTTGAGAAATGCATTGCGCATGCGGTGTGCTCACATGAGAAAGCGCGGAATTAACGCTGACGAATAGGAAATTCTGTTTGGAGCCGCCATTTTTAAAAAGGCGGGACGAAATGTCACGGGAGAGTCCGTTAGAAATAAATTGAAAAGCAACCGGGAATGCACTGTCATGAAGAGTGAGTCGTTTTGTAAGCTTTTGGGTTCCGTAGTAACAATTGAAAAAATCTAAGACGGGGCTCTAGGGACTAGTGTCTTTTTATGGTATCGTGACAAACATGTGTTTGTGTCTTCAACTTTAAATTTAGGTACGTTAAAAGACGAGTTAACTAAATTAAAAAAAGGTTATTACTGTACCTACTTTTAAAACTAATTTGCCTCAAGACTTTTTTTTTTTGCAAATCCATTTTATATGTATTTTGCGATTAAAATCATTTAAAATTTACCGAGAAATCAACCTGAACCATCATACTGTTTGAATAGCATCATGCCATGTTAAAATACTAATTAGATAGTTATTACCATGTTTTTTTTTTTTTTTGACATTACACACAGCGCCATCTGACCCCAAACTAAGCAAAGCTTGTACTATGGGAATCAGATAACTGATAAAATACTTAAATACTTTTTTTTTTTGTAAATACATAATTAATACATACAGTACACCCAGACACAGAACAAACATTTGTTTTATACCTATCACAAAATGCTGTGATATGGAATGATGTGGCAGATTGTCTACGAAAATGTCAAATTCAGCAACGGCGGCGCGGCGTTTGCATGGTGTGACGTCACGTTCTATGTTTGGTTAAAATTTTAATGGTAGATTTACTTATTTTAGCGGATTTAGTTTCCAAAAACAATTTTTTTATGATGAATAATTTTTATGACATTAGAGAAAGAAAGAAAGACTTTTTTTATAGGACACTAGATACAACAACGAATAACTATAGGCAAAACACATAAATAAAAGAGATTTAAATTAACATACCTACAGACAAACAAATTCAACGAAGCCCTAAGTAAAATGTAACGAGTCCGAAATATTTGAGTAGGTATTTGAGTGTAGGTAGGTACTCCTGGAGGCAGATAGTGGACAATTTTAAAGTTATTCGGAGTTTTGGGGAATAACTACATTTATGTGACAATAAAAAAATATTGTTTATAGTTAGAATCTAAGTACGGAACTCTGATTCTTTTATAGGGCGACAATAATGGCGCGTGATATCCCCCAAATACAGTCGTATACCTAAGGCGCGTGGCAGCTGAGATGCACGCTGGGAGTGTATCCAATCTTCGTATTCTAAAATTTAAGTAGATTGGGTACGCGCCTGCGCCTCGCGTCCAATGAAATCGATTGCTACTCTCTCCGTATGAACGATTATTTGGTTCGAACGAATTCTTTGAACCTCGATCTTCTCGAGATGTGTAGGTATGCAAAACGGCTAACCAATCCACATGATTGTTCTATAGATGACTTTGTTATTCGTGGAGTTTTAAAAAGAAATTCATGGTTGACAAGCCAAGAGTTTGACCACAGCTCACCTGATGTTAAGTGACGGTGTGATTGAAGATGGTAAGAAATCAGAAACATTTATTATAAACCGCGTAACGGCAAGTTCTTAAAATAAATACGTAAATATATGTATCTACGTATGTAAAGTACAAAACGGTTTGGCCTTTTACATCAGGCATCGTACCTACCTATATCTAGATACCTATTATTCAACATTTATAAAACTGCCATCACATTTACTTAAAAACAGCAATCTCAAAGATGATGCAAAAAACGTGAATTATCTAGAGCATAATAGACCGTTCCTGTCTGTCAGTCATAGATATCTATCAAGCTTAAGCAATCTTACATATACCTACCTACTACAACCACAGATAGCAAAAGTGTCTTTCGGAAATTGAATAATGTGTACCTACTTAATAGGTATATACTTACCTGTATTACCTTTACAGCGTCTACAAATATAGATAGGTAGGTATATACCGATACTAGATTATCAAAGAGCAAAATGGACAAAAAGTTGCCAATATTTTCTGTAGAGTGATGGCATGGCATCCTACGTTCAATGATGTACTAAACCTTATTGCGTACGTTCCTTTTCGTAGGATCAATCGTATATAACGTACCTAGATTTTATGTAACTAATACCTATCTTTAGCTTAAGTGACATGTCGAAAACTGAATTGGATTAGGTACTTACCTACCTACCTATTGAGATTCTCTGCCTTTTTTGTCCATTACGGCAATTTTGATTGTCGGTTTTTCGAAATTATGTACAATTAGGTAATAAAATTAATTTACGAAAATTTAATCATAATTAGACATATTAAAAAAAAAAGTATTAAAAGTAGAAACGTAATTTAGTGATTGATTCGATGCAATATAAATCAAAGATGATGCTGGTTAAATGATAATGCCTACTTATATACCTATACCTACTTAATTATAATACATTTTCGAGACCTGCCCAGAAATTTCATACTAAAGAAAACAGGAACGTTATAGGTATAGGTAGGTAGCTACGTAGGTACCAAAAAATTGTGGTATTATTGTGGTATAAAATGATGTTTTTATTTATTAGAACTTTGTAAGATATAGTTTTAGGGTTTAGTTTTTACTTTTCGAGTAGAACCCAATAATGCCAGAAACAAAAAATCAAAATTTGACACGCACGAACCGCCATATTTTTGATGTGCTAAATAAGACTCTAAAATCTACTATATCCAAGACTGCTAATAGACATAGCGTAGCATAGGTAATTGAACGTCGAATTATAGAGGGCATAGACAAACTAATAGTCCATTAGCGATAACGCTAATAGAAAAGTCAAAAATGTTTAGGATTAACTGTCGAAATGTCACGTGGGTGGTCTTGTTATCGAATGTTACGTTGTCTAGATTCTCAGATCATTAAAATTGAACGGAATAGGTACGTAGGTACACTTTTACTCAAAAAATGTAAATACTAGGTACCTACCTACTACTAAAACAAAAAAAAAATTAAACTACTACTAAATAGGTACGTAGATACTATAGGTACGTACTTACCTATACGTTACTGTATTTAAAGCGTTTCTAGAGGCCCAGAACCGGCTTAATAAAGGCTGCTTATAATTTATACAGGGTTATTGATATTAAAATCAAGAAAATAATATTTAATTGACTTTAAAAATAATCATGATAAATAAATAAATCATGCATACAAATACCTAATTTCAACTAAAGACACACACACACACACGTAGGGTAGACCGAGGCGAATCGGATCATTTTTTCTTTGAGAATATGAAAATCATACTAAAGTTTAATATATGTAACTTTTATTGTCACAATGGTAATCAGTAATAATCTAGCTACGCATTAAACATATCCAAGCTTAAATTGTTCATATGTTCACCAACATATTCATAAAAAACTTCAAAGACAGAAATATCCGAATCGCCCCAATTTTGGAGGCGAATGGGATCATACATAACATGTAACTAAATTAAAATTTTCTTAACATTATAAGCTTTGGAATCATTAATAATATTTAAATAATGAATGATAAGACCAATATTAATTAGTAGCTCATAAATAATACATATATACGGGCCTTTCGCCTCCCAGATCAGCACATTTTACGATGCATCATTATTCGCATGCAATGATGATAATGTCAATCCTTACTCTTGACAAACCTTCTGTTTTCCGAATAGTTAACTCCTTATTTCTTTTCATAAAGCAATTAAACCAGTCCTGACTAGCGATTGCTATTTTTCTGTTAAAATTGTGTTTAATTTTTCGATATTTTTCAAATTAAAATGCACATTTACGAACCGCCTTGGGTGTGATTTCGAAGTCATGACTCGCTAAGTGCAGTAAACAGTCAACTAAAATCTCTTCAGCAATTTCATCGAAGGTTGGCTGTCCACCACGATCTTAATGACACCACTTAAAAAAGAGACTCTTTTTTTGTAAATTTGTGTATGGTAATAATCTCTTTGGCCACTATTTTGCAGCTACTATTTTTTTTTTCTTGGGGCCATTCTTCCGCATTTGTCTTTCTTTCGTATGTCCGAACCATCGACAACGAAATAAAAATGCATAGATGACCTCATTTATAAAATAAATCATTTTAAAAAAGTGATCCAATTCGCCCCCGATGACGCAATCCGAATCACCCCATATTAAAGACTTACGAAATAAATATTTTACTCATTACCTATATATATTGTGGTTAAAAACTAAAATGTTTTCTAAAATAGGCCCCTTACCACTCAATATAAGATATATAATTCAAAGTTTTACCACAAATCCTTAAAATGACACAAAGAAATGGTAAGTGCGTAACTTAGATGAGCGCCAAAATTGTAACGCACACAAAAATTCGACTCGCTAGCAAGCAGTGCTGTCACTGATGTACTTGTCGAATCGAAACACTACCAATGGCGGGAGGTGTGGGGTGGGTGAGTGTCATGAGACGCCAACTGCTTGAGTTCTGTGTCAACGCTTTTTTCAAAATATTAATGAATTTCTTATTTTGATCCGATTCGCCCACTGATCCGATTCGCCTCGGTCTACCCTACCTACTACCTACACATAGGTACTTAAGTAAAACGTTGCACTTCGGATTTCTGAACTAAGCTACAAGTGTTTTATAGCTTTTGAGTATTTGGGGTTGTTATAATATTCAATCTCAATTTTAATAAATCTTCAATATTTTTAGATTCATTCTGAGTTAGGTGGTAACTAAGTACAGGTACAACATAAAAACAACTTTTTTAAAGAAAACACTTTTTAAACATTCATTATCATCATCCACAGCCTTCTTTATCCCACTGCGGGGTATACCTAGGCTACTCTCTTTTCATGCCATCTGCCTCGGTCCTGTGCCAATCTGGTCCAGGTTCGACCCGCGACGGTGACAATATCATCGACCCATCGTTTTAAAGATTAGCTGCCATTTATTTCAATCTCGACAAAATAAACCTTAGACTAAATATTTCAATAGATAGTTATATAAATATGAATATCTTAATCTTTGATTTATATCTTTCGAATTTAAAGTCAGTCAGTAAGTCTTAAATGAAAAATTCTTGGCTATAGGTAAAGTTTCATTATGATGCACAAAAACTGATCTTAGGTGCTTAGATCAATTTTGGAACTTTTAGTTGACAATGTCTATTGCAGTTCCTGTTGACTATAAAAATATTTATCACCAGCGCAACATTTTTAGTAAATTTTGATCTGTAACTAAAACCTTAAAAATTTATCTCATTAGCTAATTAGGTATTCTTACTGTATGTTTCTGACTGTATCTGTATTATAGTACGGTTTCTGTACGTCAAGCTTTTTTTATAATTGTGTTACAATAAAATTTGACAACTATTGGTGCAAGCCAACTTGAAAAAAAACCTGACAAGGTTAGACAAGAAAAACATCGTGTGGATATGCCGGTGCAGATATGAGTAGGGCGGATCTTGTAACGGCCATGAGGCTTCGGTCCGGTCACATTCCGCTCAATAGATTCCTTTACCTGATGGGCAAGTCCGATACGCCAAACTGCACGGAGTGCGGGGTGGTCGAAGACACATTTCATGTCATAGCGGAGTGTGTCCGGACCGAGGCTGAGCGATATGATTTTTTGGCAAAAACTAATATTAATCTGAAGGATGTAGGGTGGTGTAGCAGTGTGCTGGCTAATCCCTTATTGGAAGAGGCCAGAATACTGTTCCGCATCACCAGTATTTTTATAATAAGCGTAGGAAATAAGAAAATTTTGTTATAGACCAATGAGGGTGGCATAGTCATGTTTGACTAAACCTTCTATAAAAAAAATAAAGATTTAAAAAAAAAAAAAATCGTGTGGATGCCATAGCATGATGATAGAGTTGGTACTTTCTGCTTAGTACTTAATTTGCTGTCTCGTTATTACTTTCAGGAAATGAATCTACCACCAAGTACATAACGGTGTATTCTAGCCTCCTCATTCGAGAGCCAGTTCGCATTCTAGGCTAAATATGTTTACCATTTTGGATCACACCGTCACCGTTTTGCTAATTTTGAAACGGACAACTTATTCACGTACGAACATTGCAAGTTAAAAAAAACTTGTAAAAAAGGGCGGAATTACAAGATTCTAAAACAACTAGGTACGACGTTGGCAATCCAGAGGCCTCGATGCTTGTGGGTTAGATATTAGATATGTCTTATTCACCAGATGTACATTGTCAAGTAATAGCACCGATGCTAACCCTTGAACCGGAGTTTTAAAATACTCATCACTTCGGTATTTTCTACCTAGGGTAAAAGTGGGATAGACGCCCTTGGAGGATAGACGCCGCACCTTAAAAAAAGAGAATTTAAAACCAAATTCACGCTCTAGTACCAAGTTCCTCGGACAGATCTCGCCCCCACAGCTCAGTCCGCGCACGCGCTTCGACAGCACTGCACGTGTCGCCGCTTGAGTTAAAAAAACGTTGCAAAATTTTATCGCGCTTGCATGATTCTTGTGACAGTGACATTTTGACGTGGTCAGAACTTTCGTTTTCGAAGGTAAGTTTTAAGTGTGTATTGTTATTTAAATAGTATGTATCATTTATATTTATGGTGTGTTTATATAATTACGAAATTATTTAAGTATTTTTATTTATTTGCTGGGGCGTCTATCCCTACTAAAAAGGATAGAGGCCCCACTATTGACTGAGTATAGATGCCTTTAGAGGCATATATCCTCTATGACTTATTCACAGGTACTTAGGCTATAGGTAAGATTTTTTAAATAACGTACCTATCTAGTTAATATGCAACTTAGTAGGAAAATTGACTTTCCAGTTTATTTATGAGCTGTTTATACCTTTACATGTCGTACTTCACTGTACTTGTAAAAAATAATGCAGCGTATCACCTAATTTCATTTTTTATTTTAGACAAAATGCCGCGAAAATATAAAAGGAAAATAGGGGCACCCGTTCGTGCTGCTTGGTCTGAAGAAGCCCTTTGCAAAGCTTTTGGGGAAATGGATAAAGGCCAAGTCGGTATAAATGAAATATCTCGTCGTTATGGTATTCCATCTCGAACTTTGAGGAGGCGATATGCTAAAAAAAACTGTGAAAAACTTACTTTGGGTAAGTAATAGAGGAATTAATTGCCCTAATCAAATTCAATTTAGGCACTGTCTTCTTAGTTTGTTTTTTCATACTTGTCCTTTTTGAATCCTCAGTTTTTTTTCTGTACCTATTAATTTCTTCTTTTTCAGGAAAACATCCCACACTGGACTTTGACAACGAGAAACGTCTCGTAGCGCACATACAAAAATTAGAAAAGGCAGGATTTCCCACAACACGACAGGATGTAAGAAGACTCGCTTTTGAATTTGCCGAGAAACTGGGTTTGGAAAATCCTTTTAACAAAGAGACACGTATGGCTGGTCAGCACTGGCTCAAATCATTCCTTGTTCATGTCATTTGTTCCTATAAAAGTGCCATTTACTTCAGTTTTACGGTATATTTGGATAAGAAAACCTTATAATATATTATTGCAACTAAGAAAGCAAATAAACATTTTATTTAATTTTCTACGAATTTTTTTTTTATTACGGAGGCATCTATCCCATTGTAGGGCATCTATACTCATGTTGAAATTTTGCCAGGGGCAACTACCCCATACAGTAGGCGTCTATCCTCAAACAATAAGTTTTTTTAAGAGCCGAATATCTACAAATCTACGGTATGCATTGAATAATGATATGAGTAGATAGTAAGTATAAGGACTATAGTTGTTACAAATAGTTAACTCACTCGAATAGTGCTTTAAAAAAAAAAGTTATAGTCAGCTTACAAAAAGTGGGGCATCTATCCCACTTTTACCCTATGTATATTGTATGTATGTAAAAACTGATTAAAAGGGGGCCTCTGTCCAAGCCTAGATTTCAGAAAGTCCTTGTCTCCTGAAGTCTCGTTTTGGAATCTGACTTCCCACTCAAGTAAACTTAAAGAGACAATGGTGTGTTATGGGTCGTACCGTTATGCAAGGAGAGAATAATACGGAGAGTATTTTATAAGGAGGATTTAGGAGCCATACTAGATGCAAAGTGGTAAGAGAGCACTGGTACGTTCTAGAGATTCCGGTGCTCCCCGTCATACATGGAAGGAAGTTTTTGGTAAGTGCAGTTTTCCATTATTCAGACTAGAAGTACCTACCTACCCTCCAGCCGTCACGAAAAAGAATTGATAGGTATGCTAGCATAATTATGACTATCCAAAATGTTTTTATGTATCGAATACTTAAATTTTCCAGATTGAAAGAAAGCTCCTGCAACCAAGGAAAATGCTAGATGGGTACCTAATAGTAGGTACCGACCATTTTTATGGTGTGTGCCACTTTTTATTGCGGCGAACGAGATAGCTTTTTTATTTTTACGACAGACGTGTATACAGCTGCTTTCTACTTCAATTATTTATATTAAGTACCTTTACTCTATAAAAGATGCATCTACTAAGATACTTTACTCGTATTTACTATAGTTAGGTACTTATTTCATCTATCTAATCTGTCTAAGAATAATACGCAGAAAAATAACTGAGAAAATAAAGTAAGTACCTATTTCAATTCTTTATGACGTGAAAATTCAAAAAACGTCAATACGTTTTTTGAAAAAGCTAATTCAATAATTAGCTTTCATATTTGAGTGCAATTCCGAAATATCGGTGATGTTGATAACGAAATCGGGTGATACAGTTTGGTATTGCAACTTTATTTATCTATCATCTATAGACATTGATTTATTTGCACCACAAAATGGCTATAATATTAAAGAATTTGTTAATTTGAGTGAAGACTTGAAACAGAAATCGGCAGGAGTTTAGTGCTCAAAAATGTACACGTATTAAATTTCAAGTTCACGTTAGCTATATCGTGGTTATGCCTAGCCACACACCGATTTACGTCTTTTGGTTTATTAGCATTTATTGCCATTAGAGTCTACCTACCTAAGCATAAAAATTGCAGGAGGTAAATTCTTCAAAATCTTTACCTTGGCAGTTTTTAAAACACAGAATAGGTAAAGGATTTTAGATATTGCTAATAAGTATTTTGTTTTCCTTGCCGAGTTTTGTGTTTATTCTGATATTTTTGGTCTGTATTTAGTCTTCTTTTATTTGTGTAAGGATGACACAAACTTTGAAGGCATAGGTTCATAGATCTAATCTGACCAAAAATGTTGAGTCTGTTTTATTATAGTCGATCAAAAATTTTGCAATAATAAACTTTATCTAACATCTAAATAAATGCTTCAAAAATAGTTCCTAAAAACTAAAATTAACTAAGCCTGAAGACCGTTTCTAGTCTAAAAAACTTCAGCACGCACCTCTGACCTCTGTATTTTCTAAGGTCAAACGGTAAAGGGAATGAAAATAGCGTGAAGAAGCTTGCATGAATTGATTTTTAATTTTGACAGTTTAAATTTAATTGAAAAATTTGGTAGCTAAAAATATACGAGTGTTAAGATTTTTTTTATTTAATTACCTACCTACGTTTTATATATTTTTGGCGAAGCTCTCGAATTTCTTTCCATTAATTTTTGTAGTGAGCAAGTTTTTACCCTCCTAGTCATAGCAATTTTCATTAACTTTTACGACTGCCTTCCCATTACATCCCCTTGTTTTACCCATAAAAAATACATAAAATTACTTGCACATAACGTGTAAAATCAAGGAGAGGGCCCGATATTCTGATGGGACATATAACCGATTAGTTCTGCAGTGAGATGTGTCGTAAACTACGCTTGTACGGGATCTAGCAGAGATTTACGATATTGTAAATCAAGTTTGTTTGGCCGTGTTGTGACAATAGGACATGGTGCGTCTAATAGTTTTACTTTGTAGTCATGTGATCTCATCACAGTGAAGCTTCTCACATACTCTAATGATGCATAATTATCTGCTTATAAACTGTTAATCGTTAAAGGAATATTAAAGTACCTCTCTACCTAAGTATATACATATATATTATATACCTCTTTTCCGTAACATCGTTTGTCTCTCCGATAACGAAACGCTTTTGTAGCCTTTCGATTTTAGCGTTTTTGCATGGCCACATCAATTTAATCAATTAGACTGAAGATTATTAATAAATACCAACCAATGTTGAGCTGATTGTAACTTTAGTTCTTTGGCGAACACTGGCTCTTTTCGGAATAGAAACCATTCCACAATGCTAAGTTCTAAAATGTCATACCTAGCTCTTTTCACTGCTCGCTGAGCAATTGGTGCAACTTTGCAAACTTTGCGTAAAACGCCCTGACACTAAGATTCAATAAAGTGACAACATATTTAATAAATAATATTGATAGGTAGGTACCTACGTCAGCGAGCCAAGCTGGTTAAGATTGTACGCAAAAAGCGAAATATTGGGCTGAGTGGCGTGGCTTTAGAGAGGGCTATGTCCAGCAGTGGACTACAATAGACTGATTATGATGATGAATAGATGTGCACATGCAAACCAGGGCAGTAAAGATTTTGCATTGCCAGAACAGCACAAAATTTGCTGTAGAAAGAAGAAGAGAAAGTACTTATGTAATGATATAAGTTGTAAATACTCCGGATTCGCAGCTGATCAAATTGTTCTACCCATCACAAAGGTGAAACATTTTTTTTTAATTCGCTTGTGTTCGACCGCCATACGGTCTTTTGATGGATCATGCTTGCCGAAAGAAACAGATGTAGATCACATTGATAGACATCGACACTCGGTGTTAGATTTCCTTAGCAGGAGGTCATCTAGGTACCTACGTACCACCACAGTTCCAGATATTCTGCCGCAAGCAAATGTGTAAAAATTAACTAAGTACCGCAGCTAGCAAAATTACAGAGCTGAAGTGACTAACTGAAATCGAAAATCTCAAAATATTGAGCGCCAAAGCAACGATGCCCTAGACTTTTTGTTACTCAAAGTTTTGTGTACTACCTATCGCTAAAATAGTCATGGAGTGTTGGCATTATCATAGTTTAATATATTTTACGTAGTTGACATGGACATTATCTTATGTGTTAGATATGTCTTACCATCAAGCGAAAGTCCTGTTGAACACATTAATCAAACAAAAAAACACTGCTTAGCGGTTCGTATAATAAAAGTGGAATTAAACCGTTTTGTTCAAGTTTCTGTTATGTAGGTATATTGAATGGTTTCGACCAGACAGAAAAAAACTATATTGTGATATTTTGTGGTCTTCATAAATAATTCACGACATACAATCTCCAAATCCAATTTTGTTCCTTATAAAATTTACGACACACCGTAGGCACCGGGTATTATGCAAGTCGTGCAATTTTCTTCCTAAACTTTATGGTTCTTTTTATGGGCGTCTACTTGAGTAATGAAAAACTATTAAAGTGCCCGTGTGGGGATAAAGCGAGGGTCGTTGGGACCTTCCACTTTTATTATGGCCCGACGAATGACGCAGCGCTATTTTTATGGCACTGCCAATTTCATGAGCCCCGCTAAAAGATGCCAACCCTCATTTATGCGATGGTCTATAGATACAATACGTACCAATAAGCACAAAATATATGTAATGTGTAGGTGCATCAGCTTTTTCTGAGGCACTGTACCTACTTACCGCTTTCATAAAAATATACCTAAGTGGAATGTTCAAGGTATATATCTAGTTTATTTCCGCTTAACAGTCGTTCCAGTCTTGGTCTCGACCAAACGCTCGAGGAGTCAACACGTCCTGAGATTTTTAGTTATTTTAATTAAATTTTTGTCAAATTAAGTACCTATATTTTAAAGTTTATGTCAAATTAGTTCTAGATTTTAAGTAAGATTAGGTTATTTTAATTAATAAGCTGTATCAAATTAGTTTAATTTAAGTCCTCATCACTGTTGGAACTGGAACGACTGTTATCTAAGCGGAAATAAACTAAACATCTACCTTGAACATTCAAAATGAACTTCCGCAAAGTAACGCCTAAATCAATCAATTATACCTATTAGGTTGGCAGAACGCAAAATCACACTCAGATTTAACGCTAGAACATTAATTTATCAGACAATTACACAAAAAATTACAATTATCCCGTTGCCCCGTCATAACAGATTCGCAATGTTAAGATTCTCTTCCATCTCCCCAGCTGTCAGCTGATGAAAAATATGTATATAGATATATTTTTAATATTTTGACAGGCTGTCAAAATAACTGGTTAACCTACCCGGCTATCACGCTTACCTAGAATAAACTTGTTTACTTAATTTAATGAAACCAGTGTTAAGTGCTTACTTTCCGGGAGACATATACACTCCGGTAAAGAAATTCATAATTTCGCAGTGCGTTTATTTTGTTCGTATCCAGCGATTATCTTACAATCAACAATGCAACTTTACTCGTATTAGATAGGTACTTAGACTTGTATTTGCGTCGCTGTGCGGGCCGCAAGCGGCCCGCGGGGAGTTAACCGGGCGGGGAGGGTCATAGATTAAGGTTCAACTTCCCAACAACAAAGGATCCCGCTTTTTTCACTTAAAAAGTTCCAAAATCCCGAAATGGCAAAAAATATCTGGCTACGCTGCTACCTACTGACGCTTACTATATGTATATATCTACCTAGGTCCTATTCACAAGTATTTTTTGCTCACATATTTTAAAGCATGAGTGAACAATGGACATACCTACCTATACAAAAAAAATTAAGCAGAGATGATTTACTAGGGATTACGCGGAATGTCATACCTATCTACCAGTCACAACGAACAATTTTTATTGAAACCTTGAAATTCGAAAACAAATCAGCTGTTCCAAAGAAAAATGTCATTGACCCGATTGATTTTTAATCTTTTAACCGTCAAAGCTCCAACATTCGAGCAACTATTTACCTACCTACTATTTTTTTTATTTTCAGGTTGATTCCGTAGTAAGTACTCGTAGTAGAGGTAGGTACCTACCTATATTCAAAATCGCGAGTTTGATTTGATGAACTTCTTTCTTCTTTTTCTTTTCAATTTTCTTACTACCGTTTCGAGTACCCTCTGTATATCTTCTCTGTATAGGTACCTAAATAAGATAATAGGTAGGTAGATAAAACATAAGTAGGTACCTATAGGTATGCTTATTAAAAATGTTGGTACCGTACCTCAAAGAATAATAGTAGATACTCAGGATAAAGCAGGATCAGCTGGACCTCCTTTTTTTTAAATAGTCGACAGGCTAGGTGATTGACCACAGCCCACCTGATGTTATGTAACGGTGTGGTCGAAGATGGTAAAACACACCTAGTCTGGAATGGAACTGGCTCTCAAGTAAGGCTGCCGGAACACACCGTTGGATGAAAAAAAAACCTACTTACTTACGGTAATTTACCATTATGTGTATGTACTGAGTCTATGTAGGTGTAAATACCGTTAGTAGTTTTGTTATTGTGGTGTCATGGCTACTGTGGCTACATCTACGTTATATCTCTATTATTAAAATGCCATCAAGCGTTAATCTAGTAGTGCCAAATCTTGACAATAGATGGCGTTGTTTATATATCTTATAAATTTTGGTAAGATGCAAATAATTCAAATGATGACAGATCTTTAGATTTAGAGCCTCCCTTGAGTATCTGCTATTCTTTGATCCAGTGTAAACAGGTTTCTTCTAGGTAGGTACCTAAGCGTGTTTTCTATTTTAGACCGTACTATTACATCAGGCAAGGCGTAGTCTACCTAGAATAAAAAATCTCTAATCGAATTTCGAATTTGGTGGTTAAATTTATTTTACATCTTTTGAAATTATTAACGAGATTTTTACGTTATTTTATTTTTAACACGATTTAGTCTACGAATACTTATAAAGACAGAGCATCAATTTTTTTAAAGGTATTTTGAACGGTGGACAGAATTTAAAAGTATATAAAAATGTAATCATATTACCGATTGGAAATTTATTTTTTACGACATGATTATTTATAATGCCTACTCAATACTCATAGATCTAGTTGCCTACTATTAAAAAGGTCGAAATTACTTAGTGTAGGTAATTTTTTTAAAGTTCAGCTAAAACTATCTAGTCTAAGTATGTCGGCATTGTTAGCTTTTCGCCATCTTCGTCAGGCATTCTAGGAGAGCATGCATTTCGATCTTGTTCGTTCTGATAAATCGACATTTCACTTAATCGGTTATTTATTTTTTATTATTATTTTTAGCAGCCCTATGAGTAGCAGCCCTATTGATTGTTTGGGAGGCATAATACAAGATTAGAATAATCTACAGCTTATTTCAAACGAACAAAATGTATTGCCGATAATACGTGTCCTGAATTTTGGCGTTTGAATACGTTATTAAATTATGTACTCCTTAGCAAGCTAAAACTTTTTTTCCTGAAAATATTTGGCATAAATTTGTTCTGCATTATAGTATCTTAGCAAGGTTTGTTTGTAGTATAATTCTTTGTTCATAATAATAATTGTTATTTGAACTTAAATTACTTTGCATGTTATTAATTTGGCATTGACGTATTAAATTCAATATTGTTAAGTTGAAACTTAGTGTTGTAGTCGAGGTAGGTGAGTAGGTACCTTCTAACGGATACATATTTATTAATCCGTTTTTGATACGACTGGCTAAATAGCCAGGTTGCCTATGTGACACGGCTTAGAATGTGGCGGCCCAATTTTAGCCGCATTATAGGTATAGCCGCATTATTAAGTAGGTCCCGAAGAATATCTATTAAAGTTGCATTGTAGATTAAATTTCTCGATATACGAATAAAACAAACGCACAGCGAAGTAATAAATTTTTCAGGAGTCGTGTCTTGTAATGGAATTAGTAAGCCTATAATTTACTCACTAGTTTGATTGCTAGATATTTATTCTTTTAGTTACATTATAGAAATATTAATATCAAAAGGTATAGGAGCAGGTATAATATGATAACTATAATATTATAATAAACAAAACAGTCAAATTTTAGATAGGTAAAAAAGTTGGCGTGATAAGCAATTTCCCATGTTGTCCAAGTCCATATGAAACTGCAGAGGCGTGCGTGGCGCGTCTGGTGCGGTTGCGGCTGGACCACAGGCTGGTACCAACTCCACACTAAGCTGTGGCACTCGCTGGTCGCTGAAACAATAATTATTGCATCGACAGGAGGTGCTTTTCGAATGATACCGAAACACGCGTATTACGAATATCGTGTTTGTTTATTTAGTTTACTTAAATGTTATCTGAATGAATATGTTTAAATATTCAAAAATATATCGGCAAAATATATTTTCTCCAAATATTTCTTTAACTTACCTACGCATAATTTGTCATTTAATAAAGTATCCAGCATTTCAAAAATTAACATTCGAAGAATTATGTACAAGAATTAAAAAAATACAATGCTGACTGCTATTATTATTGGTCGTGTCGTGTAATATTGTCCGTATTTTTTGGTCGTACATTATAGACTGTATATTATTAGCTACAATAAAAAAAATAAGCCTGAATGTCGACGATTGGATTGTTTAGCCAATCCAATATGGCGTCTTTTGTGTTATGAGATGACAACATCGCAGTTTGTGTCCTATTTGTCATTAATTTATGATAAAATCAACATTTATCTATCTACCTCACAAATTCAAAGAGAGTTGGTAACTATAATGGGAATTTTAATAACTTGACACGTTTCTTGATTGCGGATTACCTAAAAAGTGCGTTTAGGAAAAGTACCTACTTCCCTTGCGTAAAAATGGCGGGTGTGTTATCTTCAATAGCCTGTGTTTTCGTTTCAATGATTGAGTGAAATTGTGATTTTGAGAGTGATATAATTTCTTACTTTCAAAGGTCACAGGTGAATTCTTAGTGCAGAGACGAAATGTGCCTTTTCATCTGACGCTTTACTAGGTCTGATAGTGACTTGGTGCAGGTGTCATCGTTTTTCATGAAATTATCAGTATGTCGCGTTGGGGCAGAGGCCGAAGCGGCAGCGTGGCCGTGCCGTTGGACAGTGCCCTATTTAGGGAAAATAGTAACTGCCCCACAGCCGCGCGTTCAGCGGGAACTGTCGGCAAATGGGGTATCACAAGCTTTACGTCAATCAGGAGTGCTCCTTACGGTAAGAACTCGAAACATTCACCCTTTAGCACAGTTGTCGTTCATAAATAACCTTGAATTTACGTGCATTATCAGGCACTTTTACTGGTACATTGCGAAACAAGAATCCCATTAGATAACTTCTGGTTACAACTAGTGAAAGTTACATCTCTTTACTTGACTGAGTTTTATTCGGCACTCCGAACCGTTGGGTTCGGACGATTAATGATTCAATAGATGGTGTGACCAAATTATAGTGTAGTAGAAATACATACTGCACATTATCATATATTTCGTGTTTGTTTACATTCAATATTTTGTTTAGGTCAATGGAAGATGAACTTAGTTAACATTAAATCCCTTACTTAACTACAAATATAAAATGCATGCTTACTGTTTATTTTTCAGCTTATGCAAATAATATTCTCAAAAAACCTGTTCAAGATCAGAACAGCCCACTGACAGTACCAGCAGTTGAAACTGAGCAACCACCACCAAAACCTAAGAAATTTTTCAAATCTCGGAATGCAGAAACTTATCCACCAGTTCCTCAGATCACATATGCCCCTCCAGTGCCTGCAGCACCACTTTCACCAGAGCACCCTTCAAATAGTAAGGACAAGAAAGCTAGTAAAAGAAGCAGAGCTTACACAAGAGACTCATCATCCCCCGAAATACCATGGCGTGGTTCAGAAAAACCCAAAACGAAGAAAAGTGTGGCCACCAAAGCTTCCAAAAAAGAAGAAGCACCAAATACTAATATTCAGCCGCCTAATAAGAGATATCTGGTTAGGAATCGTGATAAAGTGATCAATTATGCTGAGGATGGTAGTAACAGTCCCATACCTGATTTTAGTAGATATGATCCTCCACCTCCATCTAAAATTCCTCCTCTAAAAATATCATCACCTAAATTGTCTTCTCCTAAAATTCCTTCACCCAAAGCAAGTCCAGTTATTTCAAGTCCTATTCCCTTAAAAACAGATGTGGTCAGTCCGTCAACTAGTAAAGAAGCAAGTGAAGATCGAAAACCTCCTCCTATAGTTCTGAGAATATCAAAGGGCACTTCAAGAATCGTCAGCACAGATTCAAACGAAGGTTTTACTTCACCAGGTTCTGATAGACATTCATCTATGGACACACATTATGATATTGGATCTGATCAGATAAAGAAAAGCCCCGCTGTCGAATCAATATGTTCACCTAAACATGAAGGACTTAAGATTACGATAAAGTGCTCGGGATTAACTGATGGTAAGAAAGAGAAAAAGAAGGAAAAGAAAGAACACAAATCTCATAAAAGACATCATCACAAAAACTCTGATGATGAACCCCTGAAAAAGGCATCTTCTCCATTGCCAGGGTCCGATGCATATGACCTTTATAAAACACTTGCATCCCCTGCTTATGATATTGAGAAAGAAAGTAAAACCAAACCTACTGGAGATGACATTGAGTCACAGCTCGCTAGATTAGACTCTACAGGCCCTTTGAGGTCCCTAAGGTCACCCAGATTAGAGGCACAACCCAATGAGCCACATCCAGAACCAAAACCACCAGAGACCACTGGAAGATCCAGAAGAAATAGGCCAAATATAAATTATAGTGAAACTGATGATTACTTGGATGCGTTAACAACTACTCTTGCTAATAAACAAATAACTAAAACAGTGAGTGACTTAAGAAAAGAGGGTAGGAAAGGCAGAAAGAGGCATGATCCAATAATTGAAACTCCTGATGTAACTTCACCTGTACATGAACCAGACGAAAAAGCTATTAGTCTAGAAAAGAATGACCTAATTGATATCCTTTCTGGTAATGAGAATAATAAAGAAACCTATAAAAAACCTCATAAGAAACAAAAACATAAGCATAAGCATACAAGTCCTGATAAAGATATAGTTCAGGATTTGAGTAATTCACAAAGTATACCACCAGAAGTAGAAGTTCTGCCAGAGGCAGCTCAGGATATAGCTCATGAAGATATTCAAGATGAACCTCAAGCAAGTGAACCTCAGGGTATGACCCCAAATACTCAATCATCTGATTCAGCCTACAATAGCTGTCCCAATGAAAACTTTGAGGAAGATTCTCAAAGACATTCCCAAGAAGATATATTCAAACCTCCAATGATGGAAGCTGAAAACCACATTGATGATAAACCAAGTGTAAAGCTTGTTATAACCAAGAAGAAAGGTTCAATATTCAAGAGCAAATCTTTGGTGAATGACCTTCAGTCTCCGTTACCAGCAAGGAAGAGACGTCATTTGTATAGACATGAATGGGCGAATGATGTAAGTTTTCTTGTCAGTGTATTTAAACACTTAGGAACCCCAAATATTGTGCAATATATTGCGAAAAAACCTTTTGCTTGAGTTGTGCTGTCACTAGATCTGTCTATTGTTATGCTTTCTAGCTTTCTGAAAGTGGCAGCTGTGTTAATTTCATAAAAGACAAAATTACCATGGTGGCAGATGTCCACTAAACCTAGAAAACAACCAAGCTTGAGTTAAGAAACAAAATTCAAAAATGTATTGCACCATGTGTGGATCAACGTTATACTTGAAACTTAATTGTACAACTTGCTTCTCCATTTCTAACCATTCTACATTATTGCACAAGCTATCATTCTAGTCTAAGTGTGTTTACCATCTTAGACCACACTGTCACTTAACATCAGGCAAGCTGTGGTCAAACCTAGCCTGTCAAATATTCAAAAACAAGCTCCATAACAATTTTATATACTTGTCTACTACTGTTTAAAATTATCATAATGAAGCCGACTTATTTTATCATGGTATGTTTTAGGCATCATACTTTGTACTACTTTATATGAATATTGGTAGCATAATAGACAACTATTATTTATCTGTGGTGCTGGTTACCTACACAACCTATCTCACCATGACTGGCACAATGACTTCAATTCACTATACAAACTTACAATAAAACTAAATGAAACCTAAACTTAGCCCACATAGCGAAGTTAAATAGCAATTGACAAACTATATAACTTTCCTCACATTTATATAATAAGAGAAAGATTATATGTATTTATAGAAATGATACATGCAATGTGATTTAATTATTCTTTTCCTAGATGCCAGTTTTTTTTAGGTTTTTGCAAGTGTTCAAATTTAAATGTGTTGATCTAGTGTCGTAGTTTTGTGTGTGACTTTACATCATTATGTTGTTCGAAAAACTGATTGCTAATGGGGGCTTACATCAGGATGTATCTGGGATTAGTGGTGCATTAAGTTTTATTCATGTCTATTTGTTTGATGCGTTAAATTGTACTTTTTACTAAAATGGCATACACCTAACTGCCTTGGTGTATTGTTTACTGCAGATAGCTGATACAAACTGAGCTGATAAGTTTAATGTCATGGACATACAGTTGCTTCTTATCAATTCTGGTATATTTTTTTATTGATGTAAAACAAGATGTGCAGCCAACATAACATCAATAACATAGCTATTAATTTTATTATCTAACTATTTTGTTTTACTAGCTACTACAATGCTACTGCTGTAAAAAAATCTTATTATTCTATACACATAGAAAACATGAACATAAATTTAGTTTTAAGTGGACACTCGCTTATTAGTCATACAGATGTCCTTGGCGGTAAGACCAGTGAATCAAGTAGAGCCCTGAACGCGTCGTCCCCTTTCCTTCGGCAAATGCTTATGAGCCCTAAATTAATGGCTATGAATTGAGATGCAAATCTTCTGATTCTGCGTCAGCGACCTGGATAGCATGGAGGAGAAAGTATGCATATGTAGTTATGACATCCCACATAATATAACAGCCATGATCCCAGCTATTTGCAGTCAGAACATTTCAAATGCAGGTATAGTCCAGTTTAGCTCATGGAGACTGACTGTCTTGTCACCGAAATCAAAATTCAGAAGTGAAACTTATCATCTCATTTCTATTTAGTGTGAAACACAGTATTGGTGCCCCAATATCACTTCCTTAAACAGAAATAATATGATGTTTTTTTTTAACTTTACAGAAAGGAAATGAGACTCCGAGACCTGAGCCACAGGAGAATGCTGAAGTGGTAAATCCAGTAACAAAGGTATCAGAGGAGCTCCAACGGGTCACTCGGTATAGGGCACCAGATCCTATAATTGACGACCCCACTTCAACGGAAACAATCAAACCTTATACGAGTGTTAGGTGTCCTAAGGAGTCAAAAGAGGTATGTTATAATGTGTTTTAATAAAAATATTAATTTATTAAATTATCACAGTAATGTACATATACTAAATCTCATGTTGTCCTCTAGAACCTAAAATATGTCATCCTTCCTTTTTTTTACTGAACCTTTTTTCTTTTTGTTCTTTTTGATTTATCTGTAGTATAAACTCTGACAAATGTAAAAAAAGAAAAAATAATATTTTAAATGTCGAAAGTATCTTTGGTTTACTGTGAAAACTGACAAGTTTTTGCTTGTTGTTATTGTAGATACTGCACAAAACACCCCAGGCGGGATGTCAGTGCAGGATTTATCGCTCCCACTTTGAATAAGAATGTATAGTACAACTAAAATGTCAAAACCATATTGGTTTTTATAGTAAAACAGAGGTTTTTATATGTTTAACACAACTCACTTTTTACAACTCAGGGACAACTTTTGGGAGAGGCCTATATCTAGCAGTGGACTACGATAGGCTGATGATAACTATAGTCAGGGCGTTAAACATAATTAAACATGCATATTGGTACAATAAGTAAAAAAACTCAAAAACCCAAGTTAAACGAAATTTTTCATGACATACCACCACATGGTTGGTGTACCAAACAAATATCATTTGTATAACTTCCATAACACAAGCTCTGCTGAGTTTGGGGCCAGATGGCGCTGTGTGTATAGTCCTACGATATTTATTTATTTATTTAAATATGCATGTAGGTTATTTTTTCTTTCGGAAAATTTCGGTAAAACTTAAAATCGTAGTAAACAACAGAATGTTAAGTGGTATTAATGTGTTATCATGTTTTCTTCTCATTCACAGTTCTACACAGTTGTAAGAAACGTGAAGAAAGCACACCAGATACAGGAGATAGGAGAGTTCCAAGAGTTCAATGACGATGTGGAGTATATCTTAGATAATTTGCAGGTAAATAATTTTTGTTTCAACAAACCATCAAGCTGTAATAAATCCGCTTTTATTTTTAAACCCGCCTTTATTTATCTTAAAGTTTTGCTGATAAAATTCATCAAAAACAAAACAAAAAAAATCTTTAAATTGTTTTTTTCGCAATTAAGTCTCAGTGATAAATGTTAAGTGTTCAAAACACGAAAGTTACAATTGGAGTTTTACCGGAAATACGGAATAATCGTGTGTCCACATGGTATTAATTTCCAATACTTTTGTTTCAAAGTATTTGTATTTTATTTATAAAGTTTCGGATTACATTTGTGTGTCTGTACGAGCAAGTAATATAGATTTTGTGTTGAAGATTCCATCGAAGCTTCTAGTTATGTTGCTACTACTAGGACATGAACGGACTTCATTTTGGCTTACGTGGCTCATTTTTCATTTACTCAAGACTGGCAAAAGCCACAAAGTGCAATGCCAAAAAAGAAGTTACAATTGAATGTAACGTATCGTGATAGAGTTTTGGCGGGAACGCGGAAAGAGTGGTGTCGCCTCGTTGTATTTTTTTCCAAAACTTGTGTTTTGTAGAGTGTTTATGCATAAAAATGGTGGTGTTTTATTCATAAAGTGCCGAATCAAGCGCGAGTGTGGGAAAATGATATAATGTGGTGAAACATGACTTTTCGTGTTGCTTCCAAAACTTCATCGAAGCTTTATAGTATAGTCGCCACTACTTTACTAAGCATGACTGTACTTGACCTACTACCTACCTTACCTACTGGACCTTGACTACAAATACAAATACAAATCATTTATTAATAACACCAAAGTTACAGGTCATTTTTCCATTTATATTTAAAAATATCAAAATCATTACATAATTATGTCAAAATGACTATAACTATAGCTACGCATACAACTTATTTAACTTAAGAAACACTTGACACTGGCAAATGCTCAAAATGCGACGGCAAAAACAAAGAAAAAAAAACATCGTGATAATGGTCGATGTTCGAATTGTTACAGGACAACAACCCGATATCGACGCGTTGTCTGTCCGCGATCACTCTGGCGAGCAAGTGTACGGCGCCTGCGTTCCGTATGCACTTACGCGCGCACGGCACCGTGCAGAAGTTCTTCAGCGCGCTGCATGACGCAACCAACGATCAGGTACTTATCAGCGCCATCTAGGAGCAGATCTAACTAGCAGGAGTTGTGTAGTGTGTGTTTTAATGTGTTATTTACAGATCGCGTTTAACGGAAACTAACGTTTACACGCGCTAAGGACGCTCATCTATTTCTCATACATTTTGGTATCGGAAAGTTGATAAAGGTTTTGTCGAAAATTGCTTTGCTAAATAAAATAAATATCGTAGGACTATACACAGAGCGCCATCTGACCCCAAACCAAGCAGAGCTTGTGTGATGGCAGTCAGATAACTGATAGAATACTTTTTTTTTTGTAAATACATACTTATAATACATACAGAACACACAGACACAGAACAAACTGAGTTACAGTGAACGTAACTCGATAATTTTAAATCAAAGCTGATCTACTGAAAAATGTTTTCAAGACTTGTTAAGAGATTCCATTGTAATAAGATGAAAATGTTAAACCAATAGATAGATATATCATTTCTTAGCAGTTACTTTTTGAGTATTTGAAAATCCTCAAAAATCTAAGTTAATACCACAAATTTGCGTTACCGCTTTACTAAATTACGCCTAACAACATTAGTCTGATTTATCGACTGTAGAAGCAAATGTGCTTAAAACGTTGCTCAGATTATAAGGTCTTAAGTGACGTTTTAACGTTTACGTATTGAGCGATCCTAAATGTTCTAACATGCTTTCTCTACATAGTATAAAACAAAGTCGCTTCCCGCTGTCTGTACGCTTAGATCTTATAAACTACGCAACCGATTTTAGCGCGGTTTTCATATTGACATCGAATTGGACGATGTCTAAGTACATATTTTCTCCAGTGTGAAGCAGTTGATTGAAATAACGGCAAAAGTTTTTTCGACGTATTTCAAAGAGATTTGCTACTATTGGTGCTCGATGTATTGGAGCGTCATATTCAGCGCCCGCTATTACATTTTCCACAGAACATGGCCGAACTGACTGGCTATAAGTACCATACTAGAACTCTGTTCTCATTTATATGCAAAATTCGTAATTCATTTGTAATTCCACGCAAAGTTACATTGGAGAAATCTGTTACATAATTACGTACCATGTGTTTTTGTATACCTACCATCACGCGTCACGTGGTGTAACACGCGCCGGGGCAGTAACCCCTAGACATGTGTCACGAGCATTGTAGGTACTTAGTTACATAGGTTTTAGAATGAAGATATCTATTGCAAAAATATACCTATTTTAAAAATTTGTACCTGATTGATAAATTTGTACAGTAAAACAATACAGACAAAAATCTTTGCAGCAAATTTCCAGTGTTTCAAGTATATACGATTGTTACTACATTCGATTAACACAACCGCAGCAGGCTACTAGATCACTCGCACGACTGTATTAATTACTTTAATATTACATTGGTTTTGTAACTAGAGACAAACGTATTTATTATTTCTCAGTCTTAACGCGTACGAACTTTGTTTCTCCATATATCCGCCAATCCTGCCGGATCCCGCAGGATTACTAAATCATAAGTGTAGCTATTTCATTCATAAAAAATGAGGTCATCGCTGATAATTTTGAGTATTTAAATTAAAATTGATTTTTTCTGCGGCATTTGTTGTTTTATTTTTGTGAAAAACTCCGACCTATTTTCAAAGTTCTATCTGGCTTATGTACTTCTTTAGGATTATACCCATACTCAAATATTTTTTTGTTGTAATATTTATGTTTCCTAATATCAAAGAGTGGCATCGAAAACACCTCTTTTTTGCGTTTTTCTGGCATTAGGCTCTTAATTTTCGATCGGGACTATCCCTGTACTACATTCCCTGTTTGTAAGTACCGGCCAAGGTATGCAGTACATTATTGTTACAGAGCCTGGGACTGTGCACGGCGACGGTAATGTTTGTGCTGTCACAAGACCGTCTCAACATGGATCTCGATCGTGAATCGTTGGAGCTCATGCTGAATCTACTCGAATCGGATGCTTCACACAAGTTAGTACAGATATTTATATGTTTTTCTAGTTAGTGGTATGTAGAGGAGTAGTTAAGCTGTACTTGGACATTATTAATAATTTTATCTTCCCATTGTAGCGATGATAGCGCAATGGTTAGCCCGTTTTGATCACACTGTAGGGAGTAGGTTCTAATCCCAACAACTTAGCTGCCCTTGAAAGAAAACTGAAATCTTAGCAATGTGAGTACTTTCTGGTACTCGGCTGACCACTCCGGCAGAGATCCATGACTTCACTGTGCAAATAAAAAAATGTGGAATCAAAACGGTTTGTGGATAAAATGTGGGACAAATTGTGCACTGACATGACTTTGACACAATTTTTAATAAGGAGAGTATAATCGCACACCTAGATCTAAAGGGAGCTAACTCAAAAATCTCGTTTTTTTAGTTAAGCACACCATCGAATTTCCTATGTCAATATCTACCGACCAATAAAACAGATTTAAAAATATCTTCACTACTCGACGCCAGGTGACGCCAAATGCCCCTTTTGTTGAACGAGCGAGTGAGCTCCACCCCCGAGCAAAACAGGTACATTTCTAGTTGCAACGAGGAGCGCGCGTCTCGGTCGAAAATAAATTGGAGATATTTTGAGTTGCAGCCGTATTGTTAAAATTTTGATTGGAATAATTTTTAGTTGTCGCCATTTTGATGGTTAGTGCTGAGTTAACAACATTTTGATACCACAACATTTTGAGTTGAATCAGTATTGCTGGCAGGGTGAGTACAGTTTTTATTTTTATTTAGAATTGTTACCGTATTGTTGAATTATTTTTGAACTTTGAGTTGAGTCTGTTTTGTTGAATCATTTTTTAAACGTTTATATTTCTTTAAAAAACAAACAAAATTGACCTTTTTTGCTATTGGCAAATGCAACCTTTCCATCTTAATTTTATTTTATTTTCATCCTAGCAACTACAGTGTTTTTTCGTTTTTACTGATACATTTTTGAGTTAGATCTCTTTAGGTTGATTTCACCAAAATTAATGTTAAAACATCTTTTATGAGATCAAAAACGTTAAACTTATGGCTTTTAAAATCGATTTGGTGCATAGGACCTTGTAAGTTTATGAAATAAACATGTTCTATTTCAGGCAAACGATGAAACGTGGACGGTTTTTAGTAAATATGGTAGAAGAAAGGGACAAAGAAAACATCACTCCTCCTATCATACTTATTCAACATGGATCTCTGAAAGATGACATACAGATGTCATAAAAACCTTCCGAACAAGCCGGTTTCCGAAAAGGTTACAGTACCATAGATCACATCCACACGCTAAGACAAATTATACAGAAGACTGAAGAGTATAATTTGCCTCTATGTTTGGCGTTTGTGGACTATGAGAAAGCCTTTGATTCGATCGAGACATGGGCGGTGGTTGAGTTTCTCTAGCGATGCCATATTGATACAATCACCTTCAGTTTGCCGACGATATAGTGGTCATGGTAGAATCGTTGGAAGATCTCAGCACAATGCTCAAAGACCTCAATCAACCTCACCTCTCACCCAACGGGTGGGTCTTAAAATGAACATGGACAAAACGAAGGTAATGTTGAATGCCCATGTTGTGCCCACCCCAGTATCAGTTGGGAACTCGGTTTTTGAAGTTGTTGACATATACATTTACCTAGGACAAGCAGTCCAACTAGGTAGGTCCAACTTTGAGAAAGAGGTCAGTCGTCGAATCTAACTCGGCTGGGCAGCGTTCGGAAAACTGCGTCTTCTCGTCCGAATTACCTCGAGTGCCTCAAGTCGAAAGTCTTCGACCAGTGTGTGTTACCAGTGATGACTTATGACGCTGAAACGTGGTCTCTGACTGTGTGTCTTCTTGGTTAGCTCAAAGTAGCACAATGAGCTATGGAGAGGGCTATGCTCGGAGATTACCTACGAGATCGGATCAGAAATGAGGAGATCCGTAGACGAACCAAAGTTACCGACATAGCCCAATGGATTAGCAAGTTGAAGTGACAGTGGGCAGGGCACATAGCACGCAGAACTGATGGCCGATGGGGCTGCAAAGTCATGAAGTCCTACGCTGCGCTTGCCGGTCCGTGGCAAGTACAGCGTAGGACCCACGGACGTCCACCCACAAGGTGAACAGACGACCTAGTAAAGACCGCAAGAACGCACTGGATGCGAGCCACTTCCAACCGGTCTTTATGGAAGTCAATGGGGGAGGCCTATGTCCAGCAGTGGACGTCCTACGGCTGAAATGACGATGATGATGATGAAGTACCATTTAAGTAATTTCAATAACGATGATCGCAAATTGCCATTATTAGTGTTTAAAGTAAATTCATAAGTATACAATTGATTATTTCTCAGCTCACCTACTCATGTGATCTTTTTGTTTTATTTCTTCTTGTGATAGTTATTGAAAAAGTATTTAATACAGTTAAAAATCAAGACTATCAAATCAAGATTATAATATGTATTAGATTATTTTAATGCCCTTAGGACATAACGATACTAATAAACTTTTACAAAAACAGTTATATTGCTATAATTGTTTTTTTTAAACAGTGTCATAAGTACCGTTATGTAATAATAGCGTTATTAAAATCTAATATGAGAATTAACTCATACTTAAAGTCAAATGTGATTTTTGATGTGCATTTAAAACTATTATTCATAAAACGGAAGATTCCTATATTTATTGTTGTGTTCAATTTATAAGAAAATTTTATTTGTTAGTATTTATTTTAAGAGACTGACTTTAGTTATTTTTTATTTATAATATTATAAAATTAAAACAATGATTTATTTCAGTACTTCTAGTGTTTTTTTGCTAATTCATCGCCCAATATACCCCTACTGTTGGTCACAGACTGCTCCATGAATGGGAACTAATTATAAATAACACAAAATGTTACAACATTTTAAGTGTGTTGCCCCTTCAAAAGAGAGCCAACTAAAAACTAAATTCATCAAAATGGGCTTAACTAAAAATAATTAAACAAATATACATATTTTAATAAGCAATAGAGAAATAACTCAAAAAATCCAATTTTCAGTCCCAAAACATGATTAAAACACAAGACTCCTACTCCTATCTTTGTTCTACCTGTATATAAAATGTATAAATCTACACAAAAAAGCCCTGCAGTGCGCAGGGAAACAGTAATCAGTTTTTCGCCTTTTGCCAAAAAAGTGTTTTTTTGAGTTAATCGCTGTTTAGATCTAGGGGTGCGATATAATAGTTGTGTAGTCTATGTATGTATGTACGTACGTTGGTTTACAGAAATGCCTTGGACGACTGCGGACTGACGTCGGCGCAGTTAGCCAAAACACAAGAGAGGGTCCGCGAGTTGTGTGCCGAAATCAAGAGCCAAGGGAAAGCCAAGCACCTAGACCTGGACAATATTACTGTAAGTAAACAAAAATTCTTATGTACCTACTATACTTGACTACATTTAACTATTAGGATGGTATCTTTATTAGAAATGTAAACATTATGTTGTTTATTTTCATTGTTATTTGGAACTCTTTCTTGTATCATCTCTATCCTAAGGTTGTTTAGAAGACATTAAGGCTGCTAGTTGTTAGCTAGTTTATTTTTCTATCTGTCACTACCTACCTAGACAACCTCTTGCTATGGAAATTATGTACCACCTAGTATAGACGTTCGTTAGTTTTTTTTTATATTCTAACTGGAAAATTTCATCCAGTTTACATAATTAATTAGGTTTTGCAAAATATTTAAAAAATTTGTATAAGGATACGTATCGCCTTTTTGAGGTCGGATTGAGAACCTTTTTTTATGTAGGTTAATAAATAAAGCAGAATTATTTTCTAATGATTAATTATGTTAACAAAAAACGGAAGTTATTTACTACAGATCTTACATAGTCATTTGTAAAAAAATTCGGCAAAATTAGGCATTAGTCATGTGACTGTGTACACCAAACAGAGAGGTAGGTTACGCCATGGGGAACGCCATAGCTGTTATTGACATTTTCTTCCGGTCGCTTAAGATTGTTTCGCACGGCACGTCAGTCAGACGCCGTGACAGTCCTGGCCGTTGCACAATATGAATTGGCGAATTAAAGTATTGTGTTTAAATTTATTTCTCAAATAAATCTTTATAAATTACGTAAAATAAATATAATTTGTATGTCAATAAAAAAAAAAGTTACTAGTATTAACCAATTTTTTAAATTGTAATTGTCAATACAGGTCGGGCATCTTGCAATGGAGACCCTTCTCTCCTTAACATCGAAACGCGCGGGCGAGTGGTTCAAGGAAGAGTTACGGAACCTCGGCGGCGTGGACCACATCGTGCGCACTATACAGTACTGCGCGGGACGACTCGAGTCTCCGGCCGCCAGTTGGTCCGAAACCGACGTGGACGTACTCAGGAAGGCTGATAGGTGTATGCGGGTCTTGGAGAATGTAAGTACACGACATCATCATGCGGTCTTCCCTCTCCATTGTCGGCTTCGAGGATTATTACTGCCATCAGGGGGTGATGGAGGGTGCGGTTTCGACGCCCAGGTCGCCGGGCGGAGCTTCAGTATTGTAAAATAATTTTTGTGTGAACTATAAAGAGATAGGTATTATCTAAACAACCTAATATACGCTTAGATGTATATTTTAAGCTGAGAATTAACTGCTTGAAGTCAGTTTTTTCATAGTGTTTGACGAGTGTTCTGCGTACTTTTAATGTATTTTGCCCCCTTCCCCCTGGACCTCCGAAGTGAGCAGTCGCCTATCGTAATATTGTCCAAATTATATTAAATTAATTTCGAAAAATAAACCGTATAAAATAGTGACAAAATAATAGGAGTGCAGAAGTCGTAAAGAGGTGATTCGATATTAAATGACAGTGTGGGTGTCCAGTCCTGAATATTTGTTGTGCCAATCACCTATAGCAACTTAATCAAGACCCGCCTCTGCGCATACGACTGGTGAGCGCCAAACCAATCATAAAGCACATTAGTGTCTAGGCTCATTAGTGTCTAAGCTCATTAGTGACCTTAGCGCCAATCATTTGTCGATACAACACAGGCACATACCCTCTGTCATTCATAAGCGCCTGGTACTTTGAACAACTGCGCATCGTTTTCGCTGGCTTCCAGAGCAGCGAACTTACACACCGGGTAAACTCTTTATTGTTTCTGAGTTCCTGATACCCAAGAACATGCAGCGCACTCCAGTAAAATCGTCAAATCAAGATATTATAAAAACGCCGTCAGGTAAGCGCCCGCGCACCTATTCCGACCAATCGTTCTCTAAATCGCCATCACTTCTCGAGTCTGATAAGTTCGAAGAACTAATAAATAAAATGAATAGAGTGATAAATGACGTTTCTGATATTAAGACAGAGATATCAGAGTTGCGCAGAAGTAACTTGGAAATGGAAAAATCCTTCGAAAGATCATTGGAGTTTCATAGCAAAAATTACGAGGAACTGAAAGAAAAAGTGATGGCCCTTGAAAGCAGAGCGCTTGAGCGTGAAACACTAATACATACATTGGACAACAAAGTAGAAGAGCTGGATAGACAATTTAGGTCTACTTGTATTGAAATAAGAGGAATCCCTGCTAAAGTAAATGAGACCAAAACGGAATTAACAGCGGTTGTAAATAATCTTCAGTTGAAATTGAAGCTGGAAGCTCCCCACAAGACCATCAAAGACATCTACCGCCTCAAAACGAGACCAAACGGAGACCGTGCTATAGTGGTAGATCTGGCTACTACCTCGTATAAGGCTGACTTTCTGCAGGCAGTAAGGAAGTATAACTCTGGTCACACAACCGAAAGACTGAATACGCAGATGTTGGAGTTGGATGGAAAGAAATCTCCCATCTTTATTTCAGATTTTCTAACGCCAAAAGCCAAAAAGTTGTACTATCTCGCTCGCGAGTTTGCGAGGTCAGTTAAATATAACTTTTGCTGGACTGTAAACGGTAAGGTTCTCCTGAGGAAAAATGAGGGTGCACATCCGATTGTAGTCACTAGCGAACAACAACTGGAGGACATGAAAGCAAAAAACTGTTAAGCTGTCAAATAACATTATGTAATTGTCGTGTTACTCTAAAACTTTCGACTTGTCATACGCTGTATAAACTTAACTTATTTTCTAAATTTTTACTACATTCGATAAATTTATATACAATCTCTCACACACAAAACAAACCACATTACTACACAAACACATACCACATACATCACACTTACATAATTCATTATTACTCACACACATACTACATTACCTACAAATACAATATAATTATACATTCTGTTATCAGTAATTCAATATTAGACCATCTATACGATTATTATATATTTCTACTACATACAGTCTCAAGTGATATTTGTCAAAATTTTCTACATCCTCCCATATCCTCCATTGAGTATGGATAAAGTGCAACAAAATACCATAAGTGACCTCATAGATGACCTAGGTATGTCAAAAGTTATTACCTGCGATCCAGAAGCATGTAAATCTCAAGTAACTTTAAATAATTCATCTCTTAATATACTTTCTCAAAACATTAGAAGCGTTAATTGTAACTTTGATTCTCTTGAAGTACTGATCTGTAGACTTGGTTTTCAATGCGACTTGATAATACTTACAGAATGTTGGATAGAAAATAATAAACCATTCCCCCAAATTAAAAATTACAAATCAGCATTTACAACAAACTGCCTAAATAAAAGCGGAGGCATTATAGTTTACTGGAAGAGTGACCTTGACATTGTTGTAGAAGAACAAATCTTCAAAGAAGCAAACTGTCTTTTGATCAAAATAGGCAGCAATTTTGCAATAGTAGCCGTATATAGATCACCTTCATTTCTCAAAATAGATTCATTTATTACAGACTTAGACATTTTACTTTCATCCCTAAAAAAAATTCCTACTATTGCGGTTTTGGGAGACTTAAACATAGATATTAAAGAAGACAATACGGACGAAAAATCTGATAGTTATCTTGAGTTACTAGCTAGTCATGGTATCCTTCCAAGCCATACCATTATAACTAGAGGCCATAAATGTCTCGATCACATGATGTTAAAAACAAAACTAAATTGTACCACAGTCATTATTAAAGCAGCTGTCAACGACCACTCTCCTATTCTACTAAACGTTCAAAACAAAGTAAACAAAAATTCCTTTGTGGTTACAAAAACCAAGACAGAGGTAAACCTTTCCAAAATATATGAGCAAATTAAAATAACTGATTTTTCAGATATCCTAACAACAACAAACACTAATAATGCTGCTGATTTGCTTGTCAATAAACTCACAGACATCATTGATAACAACACGAGTACAAAGAATGTCTCTAGTAAAGAACGAATAATCAAACCCTGGATCACGGCTGGCTTGCTTCGTTGTATTCGCGCGCGAGATAAAATGCATTTTAATTTAAAACTAAATCCTAACAACACTACGTTGAAAATATCTTATACTAGGTACAGGAATTATTGTAATAATTTGCTCAAAAAACTAAAAACTACATATCACAAAACTGAACTTGACAAACATAAGAATAACACAAAAATGACTTGGCAACTCGTAAAACAGATTACACATACAGAAAAACAAAAATCAACCAGTGATTTATTACTTAAAATTAAACCAAACTTCCTTGATTCAATTAATGCTGTAAACCAATATTTTGCAAACATTGGTTCGACTTTGGCTAATCAAATCATTACTGACTCTAATAACTATGATTTAAATAAAACTATTTCGAAAATGAACACAGATTTACCTTCTCAAGTTAATACTATTGGTATTCTCTCAACTGATAATTTAGAAGTATTAAATATAGTAAATGGGTTAAGAGAAACTTGTGCAGTCGGATGTGATGGGATATCAAGTAAAATACTAAAACAATCAGCACCAACACTTATACCTTTGATCACTCATATTTGTAACTTAGGTTTGTCGTCTGGAGAATTTCCGAGAGTCTTTAAAAAGTCTATAATCACTCCAATCCACAAAGGGGGAAGTAGAGACAGTGTCTGTAATTATAGACCAATTTCAATATTAACAGCCCTCTCAAAAATTTTAGAGAAAATTATTAATGTGCGTTTAGTTTCTTACTTGGATAAATATAATTTACTATCTACATGTCAATTTGGATTCCGTAAAGGACGATCCACTGAGGATGCTGTGACTGGATTAACAAATTTTATAGTGGAACGTTTAGACAAAAAACACAAAGTTATTGGAATATTTTTGGACTTAGCCAAAGCGTTTGACACTGTCTCTATTCCCATCCTTCTTAAAAAATTAGAATGTATGGGTATAAGGGATAAGACCCATAAACTTTTGCATGATTACTTGACGAGAAGAATCCAGACGACAAAGATTGGCTCTTTGGTGAGCAATGATACAGTGGTTAGCTGTGGAGTCCCACAAGGTAGCGTACTAGGCCCTACTTTATTTCTTAGCTACGTGAACGATTTATGTAACATGCCTTTAAATAATGGTAAAATATTTTCTTACGCGGACGACACTGCCCTAATTTTCTATGGAAAGAATTGGAATGATGCTCAAACGTATGCTGAACAGGGGTTAAAAAAAGTTATAAACTGGTTGAAATGTAATCTTCTTACCCTAAATGTCGATAAGACAATGTTTATGACTTTTACCTATCCGCATAGTGTGAAACCTAAAATTGATATAAAAGCACATAATGATGATTGTTCTATAAGCATTGATTGTCTTTGCGCAAAATTAAAACAAACTCAAACAATAAAGTATCTGGGTCTCATAATAGATGACACACTAAGCTGGAAACCACATATAGACCTACTGAGCAAACGTGTGCGTAAACTTATATTCGTGTTTAAAAGCTTGCGAGAGGTAGCTGACTACGACCTGATTTCTAAAATCTACAATGCTCTTTGTAAATCCATAATCACTTACTGCATAACAATCTGGGGCGGGGCATCTACCACTCACATGCTAAAACTGGAAGTAGCACAGAGGGCTGTACTTAAGGTGATAATGAGAAAACATTTCCGATATCCAACACTCCAGTTATATAAAGACTGCCAAGTCCTTTCCGTCAGGCAACTCTATATTTATAACATCACCCTAGAAAAATATAGACACGCAAAAATACTTAATGATACCCCCACCACCTATAAAAGACGAAAGGATAGAGTGTTACGTGAACTTAACTGCAGAGCGCGATCAGCACAAAGACATAAATTATTTTTAGGTGCTTTTATCTACAACAAAACTAATAAATTTATTAATAATTTTGATTCAATGAATCTTTCTGATGCCAAGACTTCATTAATTACATGGCTATCTGAATTGAATTACACCGAAACTGAAGCAATACTGCAAATTATAGAATGAGATTGTATTTGTTGAGTAAAAATCTTGATACAAACACACACACCCACACACACACCCACACACCCACCCACACACACACACACACACACACACAGCCACATACCCTCACAGACACACCCTCACAGACACACATTCACACACACACACACACACACACACACTCCCTCTCTCTCTCTCACACACACACATCACCATATTTATCTTTAATTGTAAATGAATCCCTGAAGGAGTACAGAACCTACAATACAAGTGTTAGCTTAGTGTAGGTTCTGTGTACCATTATTATTATTATCTGTAATGTGAATAAAGATTATTATTATTATTATTATTATTATTTTCTGTGCATCACGTCACACATCAAGTATCTACTGTATTAGTTATTCTGTTATCGATAGAGTATTGTTTGGCTATATGTTGCGACAAGTTAAATTACAGGGCTATGGAAACCAACCGATCAGTGGTTAGCGCGGTCGGTTCACACGCCGAAGAGCGTGTTCAAATCCCAACAATGTGCTTGAGTTGCCGGTGAAGAAAAATATCGCGATGAAACCGTATCATGGTGGAATAGAACTTTCTAGAACGGTTTCTTTTTTTTTTTTTGTGCCACAGGTGGCAATCAAGCTGACGGGTTGCCTGATGTTAAGCAATCACCGTCGCCTATAGATATCTGCAATACCAGGGGTACCACAAATACGTTGCCGACCTTTTAAGATTCTATTAACATGCCTTTTGAAGAACCCAATGTTGAAACTCCGCGGGAATACGGAAGAAGGAAGGTGCTGACAAACCTTAAAAATTTGCCGTTTTGAGAGCCAGTTTCATGCCAGGCAAAGTGTGTTTACCATCTTTGACCACACTGTCATTTAAAATGAGGTCAGCTGTGGTCAACTGTCGACCATAAGCCATCGAATGTCCCAAAGCACTGATGGAATTCTCAAAATTTCTTACTCGAAAGTTCTGGTTATCACTGCAATGTTTATTAACAGGCGTTATCTCTTACCATAGATAATTGAAGTAAAATAAATTGGCTGTCCAACGTCGCATTTGCGCAGAGTTAAGCAGTTACTTCTAATCAGAAGCTCGATAAAACAACATCTTACAGATGCTTTCCAAGAATTGCAACCGCTAAACTGTCGATGGAAGTGTAATTATTGCCCAGTCTTTATAAATTCACTGGGCAATCGTACTTTATAATATGTTAGCGGACGCCTTGCGGTTTCACCCGCGTTGTTCCCGTTCCCGTGGGAATACAGGGATAAAAAGTAAAAAATGTCGCCCGGGGATAGTGTAGCTTCCCAACGGTGAAAGATTTTTTGAAATCGGTCCAGTAGTTTTTTTAGTTTATTTGTTACAAACATACACAAATCCAAAAATGCAAATCTTTCCTCTTTATAATATTAGTATAGAATAGAATCTGATTCGCACAACATCAGACAAGGTGGTGGTCGAACGCTATTGGTTATAAAATTTAAAAAAAAACTATCAATTAGTTCTGTCAATCTTAGAAGTATTTCTATACCTACGTCTAATTAAATAAAGTTACTGTAACATTAAAAACACTGAACAATACTCCAGGTGACAGAACATAATGAAGACAACCAGCTGTACCTCGTGAGCGAATCTCTGGGGTGCGCGCGCACTATATCGAGTTTACTCCGGCGGTGTACGACGGAGGCACGTCTCGACTCTCCAATCAAGAACGTGCTTCTCGACGCGTCGCTGCCGGCCATCAAAGTGCTCGTCAACCTTTCGCATTCATTTAGAGCTAATGAAGGTATCTAATCTCTTTTATAATTATTAAAAAAAACTATTTAAGTATTCTATCAGTTATCTGACTTCCATGGTACAAGCTTTGCTTAGTTTGGGGTCAGATGGCGCTGTGTGTAATGTTTTGCGATCTTTTTCTTTAATAGTTGTGCCACCCGGTTTTACCCGCAGTAGCTTGTGTTAATGCACAGTGGAATCTATCCGTATTCCAAGTTTCATTAAAATTTGTTTAATTAAAATTGTTACTTGTTACTGAACAGAATAATTCAAAATCTTTTATGCTGGTGATTTTTGTGTAAAATATTTCTGAAAATTTCTTTTTTCAGTGTCGGTGGGCGCTCAAATGGTCGGCGATCAACCGTCTGTGATGGAGATCTGTCTCATCGTTCTCAATAACCACAAAAACTTTATACCAGACAATAGGAATTTCGAATTTAGTGTTTGTGTAAGTATAATCAGCTATTTTTGTGATTATAACCTAGTGTTTAGCGCGGACGGTTCACACACCGAAGGGCGTGAGTTCAAACCCCAACAATGACCTTGAGCTGCCGGTGAAGAAAACATAAGAAAGTGAGAAAACCATAGCGTGGTGTTAAGATACTTTCTAGTATTCCACTGAATACGTTCGAAATGAATGCAAACTTACAAGTACGTGCATTGCCAAAATTAAATAGGTTGGTTAGCATTTTAAAGTTTTGAAGCATGGTTGGTTCATTGGTAGTGTGTCTGCTTCGTGAGCTGAAGGGCGTGGGTTCGATTCCCACTCAGGACTAACATTTGTGTGACTAACATCGATGTTTGTTCTGTGTCTGGGTGTACTGTATGTATTATAAGTATGTATTTACAAAAAAAAAGTATTTAAGTATTCTATCAGTTATCTGTCTTCCATAGCACAAGCTCTGCTTAGTTTGGGGTCAGATGGCGCTGTGTGTAATGTCCTATGATATTTATTTATTTATTTATTTATTTATTTTATTTATTTATTTATTTATGTATGCAACTATAAACGATAGATATATAATGGTTCTCATAGTGGTCTATTTTTTATGTTGTAAACTACCTAGAACATATTGGAAAATGTGTTCCATTCCAGGCTAGGTGTGTTTTACCATCTTCGACCACCAGTTGAGCTGTGGTCATACACTTAGCTTGTCAACCATAAAAAAATGTGAACGTTCAGCAAAATGAGTGACAAATTGCGTTTGTGACGAACTCCGTTTATGATAACCGTTTGTGATGAACTCCGTGTGTGACGAACTCCGTTTATGACAAACACGGTTTGTGATGAACTCCGTCTGTGACGAACTCCGTTTATGACAAACACCGATTGTGATTAACTCCCGTTTATGACAAACACGGTTTGTGATGAACTCCGTGTGTGACGAACTCCGTTTATGACAAACGCCGTTTGCGATGAACTCCGTGTGTGACGAACTCCGTTTATGACAAACACGGTTTGTGATGAACTCCGTGTGTGACGAACTCCGTTTATGACAAACGCCGTTTGCGATGAACTCCGTGTGTGACGAGCTCCGTTTATGACAAACACGCTTTGTGATGAACTCCGTGTGTGACGAACGGCGTTTGTGAAACACTACGTTTATGACGACGAGTGTATGTGAAGTTGCACACAAGTGCGTTTGTCACGTTTGTATAGTCTGTTTTAAGTAGGATACGACCGAGGGGATCTTGCGATATCCTTTCTTTAATCAAAGCTTAAACCAATACTGCTTTTTTTTGTATATTACAGGTGCTTCTACTACTTATAAATCTAGTACAAAATAACGAGGTGAACACACAACGGTTACTGAACGTGAGAATCCGAGTGGACAACGACGATGACGTCATATCCCGAAGTATAGAGTCCCTCGGCCTTATTGTGGATCTGTTTTACAAACGGGTCGACCTCGCTAAGTAAGTTTTGCATAAATTTATTTTATTTTAAATGAAATATGTATTGCATTTTTAGCCTATAACAATATTTTGTAAAAAAAAAATTACAGACGTGCAGAAGAAAACACGGATGCGGTTTTGGACGGCAAGAGTGGTGAAAACGACGATAAGAAGAAGCAATCTCAGGACGATCTCGCTGAAACAGTCGCCAAGTGTGAGTACTCTTTTTTAAGCCGTCACAGAATGATAAAAAACCCTTTATGTTGAGATTGGTTTCAGATTTGTGTTTAATTATTTATCACATCCGATTTTATCAGGAATTACTTGCAAGCTTTTGGGACGAATGTGGACAATGCTTCATATCATATACTTCGTAATAAAAGAGGCTTATTCTTAATTGAGCCGCGCGCGAGCAAAGCCGGGGAAATAAAATCAACAATATTTTCTTGTATGTTTTTTTTTTGCTTTAATTTTGGCGTCGCATTTTGAGCATTTGCCAGTGTCAAGTATTTTATGTTTGCAAGTTTCTTAAGTTAAATAAGTTGCCTTGTAGCTATAGTTATAGTCAAAGTCCAGTCTTGGTCAAGTCCAGTCCGTATCAGTCCAGCCTAGTCATACTTAAGTAAAGTAGTGGCAGCTTTACTATAAAGCTTCGATGGAGTTTTGGAAGCAACACGAAAAGTCATGTTTCACCACATTATATCATTTTCCCACACTCGCGCTTGTGATTCGGCACTTTATGAATAAAACACGACCATTTTTATGCATAAACTCGACAAAACACTAGTTTTGGAAAAAACTACGGTGCGACACGACTCTTTCCGCGTTCCCGCAAAAACTTTTCCTTGTATGTTTCTGGCAACTGGCATAACACTTTGACAGTGACTTTTCGTGACATTGCTTTGTTAACATAAAATATCTAACATTCCTGAACAGAGTATAGTTGGAAACACAGACGCTGGCAACGAGTTCCACACATCAGCAGTTCTTATACAAGGAACGTGTTTTAAAAAAAATCATTTATAAGAAATAGACTTACGTTTGACCGCCATCTCACTTGATGTTAAGTGATGATGCGGTCTAAGATGGAGCACGCTTGCCTAGAAGATACCGATTCACTCTCGACTTGAAGACGCCCAGATAATATCCATCGTGGAACACTCACACAGGCAGCGCATTCCACTGTCTAGCTATTCGCACAATGAACGAAGAATCGAATTGTTTCGTTCGAGTTTTTGGAACGTCGACCATGAAACGATATCGCTTTTTTGAGCTTCTGGCTGTCCGATAGAAAAATGGGCATGGGGGAATTAGGCCATGTAGTTCTGAAGCACACTGTCCGAAATGAATCCGATAAAAGACAGATAACCTAGCAACTTTGCGACGATGTTCTAGGCTTTGTAACTTGAACAATGGAGTCGTAACAATGGAGATGAGCCTCTTGGCACACTTTTCAATAGACTCGCCAACTAGCTGGTGTTTGGTCTGAAAACGTTTTGTGCGTTTGAAGAGAACTTTCACTGTGCGTACTCAAAGTTCTGTAATAGTGGTCATAGACAGGCGTTATCTCTTACCATCAGGAGAACGTCCAGTACATCTCATCACATTTACATTAAAAAAAATATTCAATGTTGTAGTGATGGCGTCAGCTGGCACTCACATGGAGCACACGATGGTCGGCGCTTACATGGCGCTGCTGCTGGGGCACGCGGCGGGCGCCGGCGCGGCGGCCGCGGCGGCCGTGCGGCAGCGAGTGCCTTCCTACCAGCCGCTGCTACCGACTCTCAGGAAATATTACACCTTCCTCACGCTCACCGCTAGTGTAAGTACCTCTACAATAAAACTATATAAACTATTACCATTGTTGATGACAGTTATATATGATGTGTTTTTTCTCATTGTAATCACAATGAAATCGTAACAGAATCCCACTAATATTATAAATGTGAAAGTTTGGATAGATGGATGTTTGTTACTCTTTGACGCAAAAACTACTAAATGGATTTTGATGAAATTTGGCATGGAGATAGCTGAAACCCTGGATTAACACAGGCTACTTTTTATCCCGAAACCATGTAGCGGGTAACACCGCGGGGTGCAGCTAGTTTTATCTATAACTTTGTGTGTGAAAACACAAGCGATGATTGCCCAGTGGTAAGCGCGGTCCGTTTACACGGCGAATGGTGTTAGTTCAAAACTTAACAATGAGCTTGAGCTGCCGGTGAAGGAATATGGTATGCCTATGTGTTAACCCAGGGTCTCAGCTACATCTATACCAAATACAATTTTACATATTTATTGATAGTAAACGATATAGCATTATGCATCGGACCCCAAACTAGGCTTAGCCTGTATCTTGGAGACCCATTAATAGGATAAATATTGAAGGGACTGGGACTGGCATATGTTCTAAATCGCTACATGACATTAAGAAGTAGTCCTGATTTAGTTTCAACATAAAACGAACGCACGGTCAACTTCAAAATCAAAATGGCACTCGGATGTTTTTTTTTTATGGTTGACAGGCTAGTTGTTTGACCACAGCTCACCTGATGTTAAGTGAAGGTGTGGTCGAAGATGGTAAAGCACACCTAGCCTGGAATGGAACTGGCTCTCAAGTGATGCTGCCGGAACACACCGTTAGATGCTTGGCGGCAGATTTTCAACTTGAGGGTGGTAGCTAGTCAGCCGAGTACTAGAAAGTACACTACCACCATGCTATGGTTTCCTCACGATGTTTTCCTTCACCGGCAGCTCAAGCTCATTGTTGGGGTTTGAACCCACGCCCTTCGGCATGCGAACCTACCGCGCTAACCACTGAGCTATCATCGCTACAATGATTACGGTTGTGTCACAAACTAGTACGCAATTTCATCGCGACGCCTAATTTAGTAATGTAAGAGCTATCAAGCTCAATCTAGGAAATAGGTTATCGTCTAGCGTCGCACGGTACTCGCAACGTGTTATCATCTTTGTTTTTTGTTGATAAAGAATTTTTCATATGACCTCATTCACATTTCTGTAGGTTATTACTACTCATTAATATAGCGGCTCTTAGTTCTAGACACCGAGACTCCGACATATTAACATTATACAAAAGTTTTATTATAAAACTAGTGGTCCGTCGCACGGGTTGACATTTATTTTTCTATTCAATTCTAGTAATAAATATATGCCTATGTTACTCAGGGAGAATGTAGTTTTGCATGGTGGTAGGGTACTTTAGTACTCGGCTGGCTAGCTACCACCCTCAAGTTGAAAATCTGCCGCCAAGCATCTAACGGTGTGTTCCGGCAGCCTCACTTGAGAGCTAGTTCCATTCCAGGCTAGGTGTGCTTTACCATCTTCGACCATACCTTCACTTAACATCAGGTAAGCTGTGGTCAAACACCTAGCTGGTCAAACATAAAAAAAAAAAAAAGCATTCTATGGTAAAAGATTTTTTGAAATTGGCCTAGTAGTTTTTGGGTTTATTCATTACAAACATACAAAAATACAAATCTTTCCTCTTTATAATATTAGTACCTATAGATATAGATAAAGTATTTTATTTTAACGAGGCATTTGATACTGCTCATAACAGGTTGATGTCGGTGACATTATTTTAAAAATGTTAGTTATGTCACTGATATCTTCCCGCTGGCTTTGGTGTGCAGACTTTAGTAGCGATGATAGCTCAGTAATTAGCGCGGTCGGTTCACACGCATGAGGGCGTGGATTCAAACCCCAACTTTCTAGTACTCAGGTGGCTAGCTACCAACCCAAGTAAAAAACCTGCCGCTAAGCACCTAAAGGTGTGAACCAGTAGTTTCACTTGGGAGCCATATCCATTCCACGTTAGGTGTGCTTACTATCTTCGACCACACCGTCAGTTAACATCAGATGAGCTGAGGTCAGACCCCTAGCCTGTAAATCGTTGAAAAAAGAGTTTGCAGTGCTCTGCGTTTTTACTCGCTATCATGTAGGAGTCTTAAACAGCATGACTGGTGAGACACCTACAATACTGAATGAGAGTACTTGGTACTCGATTCTCTTTATAATTATGTACTTAATTTTTGGCTCCAATTTCCCTATAAATAAATGAAACGTGGATACACTCCCGATAACGATGTTTTGATCACGCGACAAGTACGTGCTTGTCCCCCCGTCGTCGGTGCAAGCGTCCTCACAACGCCCAGCTCATGCGTCCGGACATAACTTTCGGTTAAGTTTACCTCGTAGTCAGTTAATATTTATTTTTTATGTTATTTTTTTCTTCCTATGTGATCGCCAAATATCACGTCCTCGAGTATCGTAGGTGTCTCACCAGTCATAAGTTATAATCTTCTACCAGGATATTTAGAAAGCACGTTTTTCTATTGAGTATAAATAAGTACCTAGGTAACGCGATCCCTATTTATAATTGTGCAGACTAGCGCAACGAGTTTTTATAATAGACAATCTAGGTATATTGGCGAGTAGCCAATCTAGAACAAAGTCGGTGTTCAATGAACTTTATTGAGTGTTTGATGTGATGGCCTACAGTTACGGCTGCTGACAACAATGTGTTCTAGGGACGATATACCGAGATATAATGTAGTCATAGCTAATTCTATGACGCATAAATGTAACCGTTTTATTGTTCACGCTTTCAATGACATTGTGTTGCAAAACTATTATGAAACATTTTTTACGTGAATTCTTAAAAAAAGGTTGAGGCTTAGTTGTAATCCAACTACTTTATCTACTAAGCTTAGTATTTATATAAAGCTTGGAGTATACTAAGCCGAAAGGAGGTCATGTATTATCATTATGAACAGCTTCTACTATTCATTCCTTTTTTTTATTGTTAGGCTAGATTTTCGACCACAGCTCACCTGATATTAAGTGACGGTGTGGTTGAATTTTACCTAGTGATATAAATCATTACAAATTAATTTCTAATTTATATTAACCATAGAAAAAAGTATTATTTTGATTAATTAATACAAGATTTGAATCATATAAAGGTGTTCTAAGTGTTTAAAATATAGTCGAGCGATGTTTAATGTGGGCAGGCACAGCGTGTAGAAACGGTGAGCGGTGTGAAGTCCAAGGTTAAGGCTTGCGACTTCACCAATGAAAAAAAAGGTCAACTAGGTCTAGAAAAGGGCAAATTTTATTGCTATTCTTTGATTTCTCACACTGTTCATGTTTATTCCAGGCTGAAGCTCCAATCGTCGCGCACGTGAAAGCTACCAACCGCATCATCCAGTTTATGGAAGATAGCGACAAAGAACTCCAAGAAGGTCCGTCGCAACCGGCAGCTCCTTACACCGCATCTTCGCATCACTACCAACCACACTATTACCAAACTTCTCCTTCAGACGTACCTCAAGACATGTCACTAAGCAACCTTAACTACAGCCTTAACTATAGCACGTCTAGCTCCGATCGCATGTCGTCATCTATCGAGGCTGATGGTTACCGCTGAACTATATCGGTAAGAACCTATGTTGACGATACTTTTAACTCTGGCTACACACATATACGTACATGATTGTTATCTGAATTGTAGGCAACGCATTCGAAACGATTCTGGGCCCTGATTTTTACTGACTTACAAAACATTATTTGTTGAAAACACGTCTTCGAGTTATCCAATCTAATTAAACGTGAGTTATCCTGTATTAGTAAAACAATGAAGTGTAAAGATTTTGTAACGCGTCGAGTTTATTTTTTTTAATGATTTAAACAAAGGTGAAAATTTTCATTGTCGCTATTTTAAAATTGAAATTTGCATAGAGAATACTAATCCACGCAAATTCAACTTGTGCAAGTTTTGTGTTCATTGGGAACAAAACCGCTGTATTTATAGATGTTCGTCACCGCCTGGTGGTGACTGCTCGCCATCAGGTGTTCCACCTGCTTGATTGTTCTTCTGTGTACGCTAGATCGGGATTTTGTTGTTTGTGCGTTTGTATATTGAAATGTGGCGCCACGTTCGTTGTTTAAATAAATTTGTGTCCGGTATGCGGCCCGCCTTATTTAACCAGCTTAACCCTTGTACATCAATTGATAAGGCCAATCTCGGCTATAAAATGTTATGTCAACTTTATGCTGATAAATGTCTCATGAATGCAACATTGAACTCATTTTAGTCAAATAAATTTTATCATACTGGCAAGGGCCATAATATTATGACAGTTGTAATCAAATGTTTTTATGGTAATCAGGATCAGAGTTGAATAGTAAGCGCGAAATGTATCGTCCCGCGTAGGTTCAGAGTTAGTACTCAACAGAAACTATTTTGTCAATTTTTTTACAAAGTTACTGATACGAAAATAAAGTTGTGACCATTTGAATTGGAATCGTTATTTCTGGGCATTAACAAATAAATCAGTTCTGATATTGAGATTGTAAATATCCCCTAAATCCTTGTATATTACACCGTTAGCAATAGAAGTAATGCCATTCATATATTGTATAATTATAACTCGTAATGGTGGTTGTTTGAATTCACACGGCTGTAGGAAGATTCTCTCTCTCTTGTATCTTTGTAATGTTTCTTCTCTATGTAAATATAAATCACAGAATGTTATATTTGTGTTGACATGGATATGGGTTATGAAGTCTTAATTAAATTGAGATATTCCGAGTTTAAGCCAACGAACTGGCAATATTAAAGTGCAAAAAATAGTCGTGTAAGTGTATAATAGATATTGTATTCTTTTTATGTGAATATTGTCAGCACTATTTGTATGATACCGCTCCGAGAGGTTTACAAATTATATTTAGAGTATTGTTCTGAGGCACAATTCTTTATTGTAAATACATTTTAGCTAGTAATGTTAGTCAGGTATTTGTTGATTGAAATTTAGTGTAGTTATGGTTAATTATTGTGTCGATTTTGAAGGTTTTGGCTTAGAACTAATGTTAAAAGTATAGTCTTTTATTATAGTCTACTAAACGCAGCGGCTTTATTACGGAATACAATCGCGATAAGGATAGCGAGCGGCATACTTACGTAATAAAGTCAGTTTCCATTAGTTTGGTTCTGTCGCCTAAAGCTTTGAAATTGACACATATGTCCGAATATATGAGATTTCGAAAACGCGTAGTGCTGAGCTAGTCTCGCAGCAATAATTATGATCAAACTATATTTGTACTAATAGATGTGAAGCTGTCTCGGGACAGTGTTGAATGTACAAAATGTTAAGCCTTGTTTGATAAGTCCGACATTGCTTGTCATAACTTATAGGGTTACTCGAAACTGCGATGCTAAGCACGAAGGAGGATCATTGACCAAACTCCGGGAAACGGAATTCCTTGACCGGATTCCTATGTTGTATTTTTATGTTCTAACGGCATCATTTGCAATAAATCAATAATTATTTTATTATTAAAACCCTAAAATAGCAAACGAGATCGTTTTATACATTTTGTTCCGTGTAAATGTCACTTGTTTGTATTTTGATCGGCCCAATCATATACATATAAATAAATGAGCTGCCGGTGAAGGAAAACATCGTGAGGAAACCATAGCATGGTGGTAGGGTACTTTCTAGTACTCGGCTGGCTAGCTACCACCCTCAAGTTGAAAATCTGCCGCCAAGCATCTAACGGTGTGTTCCGGCAGCCTCACTTGAGAGCCAGTTCCATTCCAGGCTAGGTGTGCTTTACCATCTTCGACCACACCTTCACTTAACATCAGGTGAGCTGTGGTCAAACAACTAGCCTGTCAACCATAAAAAAAAAAAAAATGAATATTAAAATAAATGAAAAACGTAAACATTATTTGTAATATGATGAGATGTTTATAGTTTATACTATTCCTATTTTGATTTTCACTACCATTTTGTTATTTTACTGATATTTATTGACATTTTAAACGAGCTGATGCCGTTAGTAAGGAAAATCTATCGAACTTACTGTTGTTGTTGGATCTCTCAATAATTTCTTGTGGTAACAGCGATATCAGTCATAATCAGTCGTATAAGTTATATATAGGGTGTTTCTCTAGACGACGGACATATTTCAAGGGGGTGTTCAGAAAGCGATACTGGACTCAAATACGTCATAAAAACAATACCTTACAATTTGACCAAATTGTCCCACAAACTAATGTAATCAGACACATAACAAATCCAAGTAGGCATAAACAAATCCGGGCGTAACCTATCTGTGCCTACACGTCGCGCGGCGCGGGCGCAAAGCTGCGGCGGCGTCTGAGGGGGTGGGGCGGGGGTGCGTGCGATTCTCGGGTCAACCAACAGGTCACGCAGTCAGTTGATCAGCAGGCGTACCATGAGGTTTTACGTTTCCATCCAATTGCGGGGCAGTTCAGTTTAGGTACCTAAACTGTCCCGCTTTATTTCATACCATGAGCATGTTAAAATTGGATCGCAACTACATCGCTAGCTCTTCAAAGAACGAACGATACTTGTCTCTGGCTCCAATACTGTCCCGCTACCGAAGAAAAGGACAACGCTATACAAAAGTATAATTGTATCTCGTGTGAAAAATCTGTTCCGAAATTGTGATTGTCGGGAAGTATCGGTTTTCTTAATGTTTTATAATGATATGATATTTTAAGGTGAAATATTACTTAATACTATATTGCACTACAGCATAATTATTAACATGTTTTATTTTTACGATTACGATTATTATCATTTACTTAAATTCCAAAAAAAAACTTTATTCTAAACAGAGAAACAATTACGACTCTTTGTTTCGGAACACACCTAATAAATACTTTTTTTTTCATTATTCATCTGCGAATGACAGCAAAAAGGTTGTTCAGATTTTTTTTCTTTGGTTTTGGCGTTGCGTTTTAGCATTTGCCAGTGTCAAATATTTATATATTTTCAAGTTTAAATAAGTGTCCTCGTAGCTAAAGTTATAGTCAAAGTCCAGTCTTGGTCAAGTATAGTCCGCGTCAGTCAAGTCCAGTCATGCTTTAGTAAAGTAGTGGTGACTTTACTATAAAGCTTCGATGGAGTTTTGGAAGCAACACGAAAAGTCATGTTTCACCACATTATATCATTTTCCCACACTCGCGCTTGTGATTCAGCACTTTATGAATAAAACACCACCATTTTTATGCATAAACACTCGTCAAAACACAAGTTTTGAAAAAAAAAAAATACAACGGGGCGACACGACTCTTTCCGCGTTCCCGCCAAAACTCAAAAATTTAGATTTCTAATAATATAATATAACTCAAAGGTCGAAATAAACCAAACAAAACTGTTTTGTGGTTACAAATTTATATTATTGGCATTGTCAATAATAATGTCGTTAGTATATTTATAGTTTTATATTACTTATGTACCTATGTATTTCATGAGTTTTTTTTTCGAATAGTTTGTTGTTATTGTAAATCAAAATTGTTCTTACAGACAGCCCTCAGAACGCTTATGAAGGGTAAATTACGCTCAGTTAGAGCAGCTGTGGGAATTACTCCATAGAAATCAAGTAATTGCTTTAGGGTTCAATAAGCGCCTACAGTTGAGGCAGCACACCCGCCGCTTTTGGGAGGAAGCAGCATCACGTTTAAACTCCCATGGGCATGGGGCTATTAAAGATATAATATCAAGAAAATTCACAAATTAAATAAAAGCATACCAAACGGTCGATATTTATTAACTTTTTATTGAATCGTTATTTTGACAACTCGGCGGTACAGTTTAGGTGCAACTAACGTCAAATAACACCTCATGGTACGAATTGAATGAACGAAATGCCGTTTTCTGACAAGTTTGCGATGATGTTTATGTTTCGGCGGACAAAGATGGCGGCGACCTAAACTGTCCTGCTATAAGGACCTCATGGTACGAATTTGCCAAACGGTTCAGTTTAGGGCCTATACTGAACTGCTCTAACACCTCATGGTACGCCTGCAGTTCGCCACCTGCGTTCAGCGCGATTACAACGCCGCACCGTCCCGCCGCGCCGCCGCGCCGCCGCCGTGCCGCATACCGCTTTCGCGTCGAGTGATGATTATAATTATTATTTATCGCTCATCGTGACGATTCCTTATCAATACAACAACGAAGAGTATTGGGATAATTATGGTGTGTGTGTATGTACAAGAGTACTTTGACAAAATTCCATCCCGCGCGAATACCTACCTACTCAGGACGAGATATTATTTTTATTATCGGGTCATATTACGAATACGTGTACTTCGTTTAGTCGAACTATTGGACTGTTTCAAGAAATACCTACAGCTACAGCTGATATTAGATGTTTTTGCCTGTTCTAAGCTAGGTTGGTACTAACTCAACAAGTTCAATGAACTCTACTTGACGTTGAGTTTTCCTTTTTTGACGTTATACTTAGAAGTATTAGGGAAAATGGGAAAATTTAGGAGAAATGTACGTATTACACTTGTACATAACTAACCGATAAGTACATACAAACATCGCGTCTGCTCGAGCGAGCGCGCGGCGCGGGGCGGGCGGGCGACGACCGCTGTACTTGCCTACTCGCACGATAGGCGCGTCGCGCCGCCAGCTGATCAGCTGTTTTTGGTGACCGTGAGTCTTGTAGTCCCGGGACAAAATTTGAACACCAATATCTTTTTAATGCTGGCGTAAATTTTTTTTATTTTATTTTTTTCCGTACTATATAAACCTAAATTATAACGTCATGAAATATGTCCGTCGTCTAGAGAAACATGCTGTATATGTTTCCGTGAGTCTAAGAAACAACTCAGTTGAAAATGCGAGCACGCGTAAAAAACAAATCACTGGATTATTTTCTATTTAAAAAAAGGTTTTTTTTTCGAGGGTTTGTTTTTTAAAACATAAAGTTACACCGCACACACACACACACACAGAAAATAGATGAGTGATGATACAGTATAGGCAGAGCTCTTTTAATACTGGTTCCGCTTAGATACTTAAGGACGTATCTAGAAACTCGCTACGTGCTTACCAATTAGACTGTTAGTTGAAAGTGTAGCTGGCATTCCGAGTGGCAAATCGAACAGCTGCATTTCACATGTTTATGTCGCATATATTTTATGCCTTTAAAACACACTAGAGGAATTATCTGTGACATCTCCTTTCGACTTGGTATTTCAGTTCCGTGTAACCCTCGTATTTAAAATTTTTACCCTTTTGTATTTTATGAAAATAACTAAAAGTATCTTTACACTGATGATTCATTTTAAGGATCTGCGATGCGTACAATTTTTGAAATGTTGATTTTGATGTACTAGTTTCTGAAATATGTTTTCAAAAGTTTAGGACATTTTCCATTAGTATGCGGGTCTAGTAGTGAAACTTATACATACTTTGTACCTGCTAGGCCAAAATGTCCTATGCTCTTTGTTGCTTTACTTTCCTGACATACAACACGAAATTGCAGTACAATATGGCTTATAATAAAAAAAAATATGAAGAACTTGATGAGGCACTGTAACTTGCTATGATAGTCTATTAAAAACACACACATTTAGTTTCAATTTTGACTACGTTCATCTTAAGCTATGTCTGACTCATTTTGTGTTTATCATTTCGTGTCATATTAGTAGAAATGGTGTATCAAAATCGACAAAGCCTTTTGTTGTTACCGATTATAAAGTGTTGTTGAAAGTTCAATTAAAATTTATTAGAGGAACTAATTAATTATTAAGTATCAAATTTTTTTAATGGTTAACAGGACAGGCTAGGTTTCGCCTACAGCTCAACTGATGTTAAGTGATGGTGTGGTCTGCCATTTAGCCTAGAATGGAACTGGCTCTCCAGTGAGGCTGTGGGAACCCTTATGTGCATGGCGACAGATTTAAATTTTAATGTACACTCATTATGTGTCATATATCAAACATAACCTAATTTATGTAGATACATCTGATGCAGTCTAGTGTTGAGCAAGCCTTTATGCCAGCTCCACACCTTGGTCCCAACATAGGACCCAACGTCACTCGTCCAACGTGTGGATCTAGTAAATGGCATTGGGCCCAACGTTGGGGCGAGCGTTGGTAGTTGGCCGGCTCGTGTCGGTTTCATTAAAGGAATCTGCGCCAACGCTCACGAACTGTCTACGCGTTGGCGGTTTGCTCAGTCCTGTTGCTTTTTGTTGTGTTCCGATGTGTGTTTAATCCATCATCTTTGACGTGGCTTTTTCTTTTTTCTCAGTAACAAATATAAATGTGCACTCAGTGATGTGAAAGCGCATAAAGCAATTTCGATTTCTGGCCATTACGGGACAGAACTAGTATAATTGCCAACGTGTGTACGCCTCACCAAATTTACAGGCCAACATTGGTATCAGCGCTGGGACCACCGTGTGGAGCCGGCATTACATAACAGTCCAGTGTCATTCTGAATTTTAAATTTTATTCAAATATTACCCTTCTATTCAATATTCATATTAATGTAACGAATTTAACACTACTTGGTAATTTTTTTACACGCATTTCAGTAACTGACAAAAGGTTAAATTGTATGTAGTCGTACAGAATTAAAAAAAAATCTGTACCTATACATGTTGCTTGTAATTTTATTTGCTAACACTTGTTTTATTTAATGTACATTGGATTCAATTTCCCTGAGATTTTGGCGCATTTCTTTTTAAGTCGGACGTAATCGAGAGAAGTAATGCTTAGTTTAGAATTGTCGTAATTAAGATAAACTATCATTTAAAATTGTACCGATAGACCATAGCAATAGACAGCCTTAATATGTTCATATCTAATTTTATAATTTGACTGATTGTCTTTTTGAAGAAAAAATAATTTTGTCGTATGTTTCTATTGACAAGGCACGAAATATACTTAAATGCAGTTTCTTTTTAGATGATATTTTTGAATTTCAATGACGAGTTTAATTTGAAATGATTTTTTTTGTGTATAGTTTTTGTATTTGTTTGCTAATTTCTTTCGTAGCATTGTGTGAAATGTATTATTGTAAAAGTCACAGATTTTTTCCTAAGGGAACGACGTTATATATATTATTATAGTTATAATAATATTTGTTGGAGAATTTGCACCACAAGGCGACTTGGCAGTTGTAGTTAGCATAATCAGATACTTATATAGATATTTTATTTATATTAACGATTGTTTTATAAAATATTACAAGTGATACATTTTATCTATTGTAATGTGAACAAGGGCATAAATCCTCACGTGAATTAACAGTAGTGCGACACAGCTTACACTGCGAACTCAATGATTATCTCTCCGTAACGATAGGGAGTGAAAAAACATGTTAGCAATTGTACTACGTACATAAACATTTTCAATACAGACAACAATGTTCACATACATCCGCGAATTCTATCGAAAGGATATTCGTGAGTGGCGCTAGGGTTGTAAATGTCGTTAGTGGTCGATATTGTAAACTAATAAGCGGTATCGTATTGTATAAAGCACAAGTTACACTGTTCACTAAGCTAAGCATAACTTAACTTAGTGTACTTCCTATAATGCGAGTTAAGCGAAGCTAAACGTTCACAGTATTTCTTCGCCCCCGTGCAAAGGGCGACAGTTACCTTAGCTGGTATGTTGGGTTAGCTCAACTTACCTGTGTAGTTCGCAGTTGGAACCGAAGTATGAAAAGAAACCGCAGCTATGTAAGCTAAGTTTAGCTTTGGTAGCAGTGTAGCGTACGTTTTATGGTTGTGTCAATCCGCCATTGTTGTTTATCAACATCTAAAAGAACTTCCAATATACTTTGGATTTATCCAGGTCACTAAACAAACCGTTTTGCGTATTGTGTCGTTCCAAGATAGCTAGCAATACAGTTGTTTCGTTACCTTAATCATGTTCAGACAGCTTTACTATTTTATAAGTCTTTATTTCGAAATAGCACTTATTAGGTAAATGAGGAATTAGCAATTTTATGGAGATATGTTAAAACTAGTTCACGGATTTCTGTGAGGGGATTAATTTTATTGTACAGGTTTGATTTTATTGTATCGCCTAAATTATAGTTTACGTAAATTATTGACTTGTGTATGTATAACTAAGTATAGGTATAAATTGCATTTCGTTACTTCCAACTTTATATCACATCTGTGTTTGATTATAATGTTGTTTTTTAGAATTATCACAAGAGTTCGATACCTTTTGAGAAATTATTATTGTATGTAATGTGTTTATTATGTTATAAAGTATTACATGTAATTATTAAAAGAAGACAATTTAAATTATATTTTGTTTTATTTATGCATGTCATTGTACATGTTAGGTAGGACTGATTTTTCATTCTCGTATTTTTTAAAGCTGGAAGTGAAAGTTTTCACTTCTGCTTTTTTAGTTTGTGGATTGAAAAATCAGGCATTAAGTACAGTACGCACAGTGCAGTCCATATGTATATCATATTTAAATAAACAGAACACACATACAACATTGTACAGCAAAACAATACAACAGCACAATAGAATAATTGAATCTTTACAGCATAAATGATAATACTACAAATAGAATAACAATAACCATGATTAAAATAAGGTGACATGAAACAAAACATTTCTAAAATAACGTAGATATGTTTTATATTCAATCCACAGCAGGGACTGCGCGGGCGTTACTACGCGCGACCGCCTGCGCTCGAATGCCGTGCCACTCTCCCGTCTCCGTAAACCTTGTGTTAACAGCCATCAACTGCTCAAAGTTAGCCTTCGCAAGCTTGTGTTTATTTTTAACCTTCAGAACTAACTCTTCGTCGTAAATCTCCTCAGGATCTTCTAGTTTCAAGTGCGCCTTCATCTCTTGCATCGTAACCAGGAAACAATTCCACGGCGACCAGTCTTCGTTCACGTTCCACCGACACAGTCTGAGCTCGGTGATATCGTTGCATTCGCTGATTGCAGAATGCGAGTGCCATAACTTTTCCACGATGAAGAAAATGTCTTTCTCCTGAAGAACGAAAGCAAGCGATCCCCAACATTTTCGACGGCGCTCATCGCGTTGTACCGCTCGAAGAATAAATTTGTACGGTGTCATATCTATCCAGAGACGTTCAGAGACATCCTTCCACGAACAAGACTTGCATATCAAGAACCCACTCATTTTAGCATTGATTGGGAAATCTGTGTAGGGTTTCACTTGATGGCATAATTCGCAGAAGTGTAGATGACTATTTTCCATTCCTCTGTATTCTCTTATGTCATTACATTTGGTGACACCTGAATTTAGCTCAGACGTTTTTATTAGTTGAAATACTGCTGCGGCTGTTCTGCGTCTGAGGAACTCAAGCTGGAAATGATTGCAGCGTCTCACGACTAGATCGCATTCTCTATCGAGTAGGGTGATCACTTCTTCAGCGAGCGGATGGCGGAATTCTTGCAATGCAAATTTCATGTCCACCAATAGCTCCAATCGTTCTTTGACCTCCATATCTTCACGAAGGAAAGAATTGTAAAGCTCTTTCAATTTTCTCGCTTTTTGTATCTCCATTGTTTCCATTGTTATAAGCTTACCGTCTCGACCGTACCACGCAACAGGTTTAGAGATTTCGTCCAAAAATAGTTTTTCCTTGATTTTCTTGCTATCTTCTTTCACTTTCACTCTATAGGCTTCGATGCATCTAAGAAGTTCGACTTCTTTGTCGAGAAGCAATGTGAATTCTGCGATTTTGGGTCCTTTCGAGTGTAACCGTGATATCCTGGCTATTTCAGCATGTTTCCATCGATCAACCTAAAAATAACAGTAATCTTGATTTGTTAACGCATGTCACCTCCATATTGTTTATAGGAGTCTTATGAATAGACAAAGTACCTAGGTACCGTGTCATAAGTTAGGTTTGATGTCTTTAACCTATTATGCTGACAGGAAATCATGACACGTATTAGGTAAGTATTTATAAATTAATTATCATGATTTAGCTCATACCAGGACACTGATTTTTATATTTTTTTCCAAACTCGGAAAATATTTCTTTACGCCTGACAGCGAGGTGCCAACTTAATTCGGGCATCAATCCTAGTCACGCCCATGTGACAGTAATACCAATTTTGAAGGATTATTAAATTTGACAGATCTAAATTTACTAAACATTTTGCGGTCCTAGTCTATTAGACTACAATAAAAAAGACGCCAATATATACCTATGTTTAGATCTGTTACTAAAATATTCAAAATTGGTCATAGTGTGCTGTTGTGTAAATAATAAGGGGTTGTACACTGTACAGTTACCTTATTGTATTCCCTTCCATGGTTAAGGAAAAATAGTTTTGCTTAATGTAGATACACAATCAAAGTGTTTGTCCCTGTACTTATAGCAGTTTAAATATGTGAATTTAATAAATTTTAAATAAGCGTTACCATAAACTAACCATAGCATACAGCTGATCGAAGTCCTCACGCGTCTTAGGAAATGTCTTGGTTATCAGGTCCTTGCGCAGTCTCCTCTCCATAGCTTCTCGTTCCAGTCTGTCCTCTTCTTTCATTCTAGCTATTCGTTCCCTGCCAACCATATTAGGAAAATCACTAGCTAGGCAAGTAGGTACTCACAGTATGTTAGAAAGTGTAAAGCTAACAGGTCATAGCGAAAACGTGACATGAGTGCCATTCACTCGCATAAATGAGGCCGAGCCTAAACTAAAATTATTTTGCCTATTAAAGGTGCCAAAAAAGAAAAAATAAAACTACATAGACTTTTAGAGAAAACCATCTATTATGGATTTTCCGCCACCAGTTTCGGGGGAGGCAACCATACTGTCAACCATAATATAAACCATAATATAATGCAATAATTGTGCCCAGGCAAAAATACAATGGCATATGTGAACCAGAATAAAGGTTTGCACACCAGGTAGTAGTAGGTAGGTTTCTCTATAAAAGGATTATGAAGGGCGATTCCACACTTACATGCAAACTGCAAGCCATCGCCTAACTTTCTGCCGAAACTGGTGATGTCTAAAAGCTCTCTGTATGATCGTAGCGAAGTGATCATGGTTTAGTCTCTTGATCATTTCTAGGTAAGTCTCGTAGGGGCGGGGAATGACTATACGGTCTGTCACGTTCGGGATAAACACGGGAACGTGGCAGCTGGCCATTTGTGTGGCACGACTGTAGCTCATGTCCTGAAACAAACGTCGAACGTGAGAAATTCTTGTTTTATTCCCTGTTTACTAAAACATTCAGTGAACTTACGGTTTTAATGAAACGTGAGTAGTTTCGTATAAATAAAACAAAGCGATGTCAACCTTTCCATTATAAAAAGTCAAGATTGAGGTAAGTGTTAATGATTCCCTAGGCAAAAAAGGTAACTGTAACCTAAACGTCCAGAACAAGATACTGACGGACATATAGTAACAAGTCCACTGAACTGCAGGAAAACAATCAGTGAGTCTAACAACTCTGTAGAGCCAAATATTTGTTAGCTACGTACACCTACTATGTAAAGTACCTACCTATTTCAAACTTAATATAAAATGTACGGCAAAAAATCAGTAGGTATACATCGATCAGGCGATGTACCTATACCTACTCATTTACAGACAAGTGTTCTCAGTAATTTCGTCATTCCGTTGCCGATAAAATGATCTCAATCTATGTATGTATCTATTTATGTTTTCTCATCTCACCCACCAGAGCACAATAAAATATATCTATACATATAATTATATAACAGCCAAAATTAAGTAGCTCACGTATATCTTTTCTCGTTCCTCTGCTGTTTGAGTGTCACGACATGATTTCTTTTCCGGTGGTAATTTTTCAGGCTTCTGCGGAGTTTGTGTGTAGGCGTGATGATAGACAACACCTGGAATTAGTATGAAAAAAGATCTCAATAGGTAGGTACTTCGCGTGCTTTTAGTGAGGCATTGTATGAGTAAATATATATACGTATAAATGGTAAGTGGACGAACTCTGGCCTATTTAAGTACCTACTGCATAGTATTCATTATTAGATTATATTCTGAAGTATTTAACTGAAATAAAATTCAAAAAATGTGACATTAAAAACGACATCCAGGAATTTTACGTAATAGATACGATTGCACTTATTATTTTATTTATCTTTGGATATCAGGAGTTTTTTCGTGTTTTCTAAATGCTTAGTATTTGACTAAAATCAATTAAATGAACGCAACGTATTTTCTCTAGATGCATCACCCTTTCATACAGATTTGACAAGACCTTACTTTGCTTTTATCAAATCTGTTTTCTAACTATGTTAATCTTTATTTATGTATCTAAGTATATATTTATAAGTAGGTAGACGCTGCATTGTTACCTGTGTGAACATTTTTATATCCTCCTAAATAAGGCTTTTTCATCGGGTCACAGAATATTTCCACATTGATCTGTTTGTAAGTTTTCCCAAACGGCACCATTACGCTCAAAACATCGTTGACGGGCATTTCTTTATACAGCTTCTCTAAATTCAACCTAACGTTATTTTTTGTAAGTAATTCCACTTCTACAATACCATATTTGTCGTAATCCAAATCTAAGAGCGCCATTCGATCTTTTAACGGTCGCTCTCCCCTCAATAGTACCAAATTATCATGATCTACTTGAAATAAACCACCCAGGTTTTTCTTTATTTCAGCTATCGTCATAATAGAGTGATAAGAACGTGTAAAAATACTATTTTGATTTCGGATACGAAATTTGATCGCAATAAAAGGTATTGCCTTCTTTTTGGGTAAAACTGCGTGTAAAAGTTCGTGCACGTATGATTCTTTAGGGATCGAAGATAGAGCGAAGTCTTCGGAATCCTTTGTGTAAACATCAATTACCATATTGCCGAGTGCGTCTACCTTCAGGTCCGATAGCACGCTGGTTTCCTTTAAAACCGTTCGGTTCTTTGTAAGCAGGAGATTGGTGTTTGAAACTGAGAGCAGTTTGGCTAATTTACGCTTGACGATTTTAACTGGTGTATTCGCTGGGAAGACTTTGTTGAACACGTCATTAGGGTGCAGTGGGGACTTAAAAGTCACTAAGACGTGGCTAGTGGGGCATTTAAACTGGGCCTCAATTTCTCTGGCACATGGGGCTGTTTGATATCGCGACTTGCTTTCATCTTCATCAACTTCGGTGACTCTTTTATAAGGCGGCGCAGTAAGAAGCTTCTCCCGACCTAAATCGCACTGGCATTCAACCACTCCTCTCAAACAATCTGGGTTTGTGGCAATAGAGGATATACCAGTTGGTTTTTTCTTATTTTGATTATTCTGATCCATAGCTTTTCAATCACCAGAGATATTATATTAAAACGCCTGATATGTAACAGATACAATCCAGAAAACTAAACAAATAAATAAAAAATCAGACGCGATACATTGATTGTTTTCGTCGCTTAGTGACAGTCGCTAGCATAAACTATTATGACAATAGGTAGAGCATAGTGGTTGCTAAGCTACGAATATTAAAAAAAATGTTATTTACTAACTAAAAGTTTACATACTGCATTAAGCAAAAAGGTAAAGGTTTTGTTATGAAATAAGTGCCTACTATCTAATACGTATAAGTAAGTTTGTACATGCTGAGTGGCATAATGCCTAAAGCTTTTTCATTAGGATATTTAGTGAATAATATGGCAATTTGCGAAAAAACTTTCGTAAAATTTCGATACCGTTATATACGAAAAATGAATCAGGGCTGGATAACAAAACAGCGATAGTAAACTGAAACTAAAACTAAAGTGAAATGGCTGCTATTTTTCATACATTTTGTTATGGAAAACTTGACGAGATTTTTCGTAAATTATTACGATAGACCAGGCTTTCTATCCTTGTGTTTTGTCTAGTTTCAACTTGCAGCGATCACAGTTCAGTGGTTGGCAAAACCTCAAAGTGTTAACCTAAGGTGTTTGTGATGACAACATCTTGAGGAAACCATAGGGATCTTTCTAATACTTAATCAGCTGGCTAGCTACCATCGTCAATTTGATAATCTACCGCCAAACACACACAAATAAAGGTGTATTCTGGCAACACCACGTGGGAGCTCGTTCCATTCCAGGCTAGATGTGATTTACCGTCTTCGAGCACATCGTCACTTAACATCAGGTAAGCTGTCGTCAAACATCTAACCTGCCAATAGCAAAAAAGATAACAATTTTACTAAGAAGTCTCAACACATGTATCCGAAATCCTTTATATGAATAGAAATGAAATAAAATTAAGTTAAAGCTGGTACAGCTAAACAGAACTAATAAAGCTGATGAAAGGTTCGTGAAACATTGTTAGTTTCCGCCGCAGAGCAAGACGTTGTTTTGTATAAATTAACCGCTAAGCTTTAAAAACTAAACTCCTTTGAAATTTTCATAAAAGATGCGAGTGGTGTGCATTCAACATTTTTAATAGGTAATTTTCTGTATGAAACTGTTTCCTTTGTAAGTTTATGCTTTATCCGAAGTAATTAATTTGTTTTTAACTTGTTATATTCAAATAACGGAAAAGATGTGATAGTCATGAACAGAGGAAAGTAAACTGTTATCGGTCCCCTTACTGAAACCTAAGTAGGTGGTTGATAGTTAATAAAAATTGAGAAAACAATAAAATTACAGGGCAATAAAAGAGCGAATGTTCCAACCGTAGCTGGCGTGATATTAAATTCCTCCGAAAACATAAAAATGATTTTCGATCGTAAAACTATAATTTACAGACGTAAAAATGCGCTGAGTTATATGTTACGCCGAGATGTGGAGTAAGGATATTGGAGCGCATTTGAGCGCTGCACTTACTGTTTATGCCTCTAACAAAATATTAAGATCAATGTTGTTGTAGTTGACAGATATTATAAACTTACTGAAAAGCCGTCTAAACTGTCTCTTTCGATGCAGTTAGACAAAGACAACAAAATTTTTATTCTTATATATCTTTTATTATCTTATTACGTCCTTACTCCTTTTTGTTGTTTAATTTAGTGAATAATTATATCAATTACGTAAGACGAAGTTTCGGCAGCGTAGTCGAGGGACTAATGATAAGTAATGAGCGCCAAAGCAGTGATGCCCTGGACTTTGTTTCGTCACTGAGAGTTCTGTGTATCGCTGCAATGGTCATGGACAGGCGTTATCTCTTACCATCAGGAGAGCTTCTAGTTCGTATCGTTACTTTTTACATAAAAAATAAAAAAAAAAGACTGCCTGGCTTCCAATCTGGAGATCCTGGGTTCAAATCCCTCTCACGCACCTCTAGTCTTTTCCATGTTATGTCGTGTGTATTGCCGACAACTTGAAGGAAAACATCGTGAGGGAACCTACATGTCTGTGAGTTCCTAAAAATAATTCTTGAAGATATGTAAAGTCTACCAACCCGCACTTGGCCAGCGTGGCGGTCTATCATTTTATCCTTCTCACAGTAAGAAGAAACCCGCGCCCAGTAGTGGGCCAGTTTATAAAAACTGACTCGGACGTGTCGTAAGCCTAGAGAGTATTAGCGAGACACCGATTAGCGAATAACAAAATTTGTTTTTTTCGAGTATTTATGTACAAAAATAGTGGTGTTTTATCCACAAAGTGCTGGATTGCGTGTTTTAGTGTGGGAAAGTGATATCATGTGATGAGTACATTGTTGCCTTCATAATTTGCAATCCTTATCCAGTTTCAACTAACTTAATTTTTTAAGGAACTATGCATCCAATATCTTTTTATAGAAATTTAATATTATTAGGTACAAAACGTCTTTTTGTGTTACTTCTAAAACTCCGTCGAAGATTCTAACCACTACTTCATATACCTACTAAAGTATGGTCAGACACTATCTTGGCTTAATAGGTACCTATTTCATTCAATGCATACAAACATACATACATATCTACGTATATTGTTACATTTGATTTATCATCAAATACTTGAAATTATCAAAGTACTTTACACTGGCAAATGCACAAAGTGCGATTCCATAAAAAGAAAAAAAGGATACCGTAGTTCTAGTCATAGTAAGCCGCTATCACATAACTGACTGAAAAAAATTGGCAAGTTTTCGATACGTTTGGAAAATGTATAATTACGTTAACTTGGTGGCAGATTTCTTTAACAGGAGATTATCTAGGTACCACAGCAATACCAGAATTCTGCTGCAAAGCAGTAGTATACACACATTACTGTGTTCCATCCATTGTATTAGACATCGAATGTCTCAAAGTAATTAGCACCAAAACAGTGATGCCCTGGACTTTGTTTTGCAACTCAAAGGTCTCAAAACTCAAAACTAAAGGTTTTTTTATAGTAAAACGAACGTGAACGTGTTTAAACGAACCTAAAACTCTCCCAATGGTAAGAGACAACGCCTACCTATGAACTTTGCAACGATACCTACATTTTTTTGTGTAAAAGTAATGAGTGGAACGTTACGCTCTCCTGATGGTAAGAGATAACGCCTGTCCATGACCATTGCAGCGATACACAGAACTTTGAGTAACAAAACAAAGTCCAGGACATCACTGCTTTGGCGCTCACTACTTTGAGACTTTCGATGGTTAGTCTCAGTAATTAGCCCAGTAATTTCGCTAGCTGCAGTGCCCTTCGAACCGGAACACAGTGATGTTTACACACTACTGCTTAGCGGCAGAATAACTGGTACTGCGGTGGTACCTACCTAGATGACCTCCTGCTAAGGAGATCTACCACCAAGTAACTAAGTAAGTTACTGGCGTAAGCTTTTAGCAAATTATAATTCTAGGTCCCCTAAGCTCAAGTGTAAAAATCACTAATAAGTTATTCTATTTGCATGAAAAGCCGCAGTCGCAGTCTTGAAACCGTAGCTTAACCGTAAGAGTATAACTAGTCGCAGTCCGCCTAACCCGCTCTTCCTATCGGCGTTTGCGTCCGTGTGCGTTCTGTAAACACGTGTTTTAATCAAGCCTGTTGCTCCGCTTCCGTTTGCTGCGGCTACTCGTTGCTCGGCAAAGAAAAACTTTGCATGCGTTTTATTACGACGGACGCCGGCCGGCCGCAGGGCACAATTTCGATGCCGACCTGTCTCGCTTTAATTGTTTTACTCTACGGTGGTAAACATTCAAACATGAACTACGCCATGACGGGAACTGTAGAAATGCATGTTTTCATTCCTACCTAATTGTGTTTATCTCCATTTACTCAGTTTGTGATGCGTGCAATGGTTGCGTTGCATAACGGATTTTTTTTTTTTTTTAAGATGTGTTGTGTACTCACTTGCTTAGATATACATACGTAGGTATGTATCTGTATGATTCTATTTAGATGGGTTATAAGTTCTGTCACATGTTTATTTAATTTAAATTTCGAATAGGTACCAGTAGATAGACATGGAAAGAAAAGTTTGTATGGATTTCTAATAACGGATTTTTATGCTATCATAAAAATAAAATAAAATTGTCTTTTTTTTTAATTTAACGTATCTAGTAGAATGAACGCAAAAGAAGCACAACGCGTCGGTAATTGTGCTTGTGCTGTTATTGTGCACCGCCACAAACCAATCGAAATTTACACTTCTAAAAAAAATTAAAATATTCCTAAAAATAGTAAATAGTTAATTTACCGTGTTATCGAACAATTTAGTGAAGATTCGAGCTGCGAAGACGTTAAAAGGTCCCAAATGCTTTTGTTGGATTCAAATATTACTATAATATAAAGTTATATTATTATAAAGAGGAAAGATTTGATTGTTTGTTTGTTTGTATTGAATAGGCTCCGAAACTAGTGGACCGATTTCAAAAATTCTTTCACCGTTGGGAAGCTACAATATCCCCAAGTGACATAGATTACTTTTTATCCCTGTATTCCCACGGGAACGGGAACTACGCAGGTGAAACCGCGGGCGTCCGCTAGTAGATAATATATGCATACCTATATTCTCGTTAGGTAATTATCTACATAATTATTTAAAGATTATGTAGATACTTACCTAACATAGGATGTATACCTAGTAGTCGGGCAAAATTATGCTCCATTTGTCCATAAATGGCAAAAATTTATTTGTATGGAAATCGAACCACCTTAAATAACGATTTACATATTACCTATTTAGAAAGCATTTAAACGGTTCTAGCAATTACCGACTAGATCAAACGCTTAATTAGTTTTATTCATAACATAATTAAATTTAATAAAGTGTCCACTCACTTACCGTTTAAAATAAAGGCATCCATCACAAAACTGTTTACAAAATTGTATTGGTTCCGTAACGTTTTATCTTGCCGTAGCGGCGCGATAATCGAGGCGAACCGTTCTATTGCCCTCGCGGGCACGGCCTGCCGGGGGGATTCCGGCCCTGGTAGCGCCAGGGGTGGAGGCAGGACGCACCGGTTCATTCGATTAAAGCTCGCTGTACACGGAAATTATCAAACGAAACGCACCGACAACCCAACGGGCCGTGAGAGCTGAGAGCCCCTACATTAATAGTTTTTGTTCCCAACTCCACGTTTCGTCGCAGAAAGGTAAAGTTTGAGTTCTTTTTTTCTCGTTTCGCTTGTTTTCAGACACCTCTCATTTCGAAACTCTTTGGTCATCTCGAATTCAATATGGAGCTCGTTTCATACAAATAGCTTGTCTACTTTTGTGTCGTTCGTCCTTTGCATACGTGATGGGGAAAATTCTCAAAGTTGCGTCAATGCGGACGCGATACTTCTGGAATCTCATATTTTTCAGCAAATTACCGTTTACGGACCTAATTTCCTCATGAACAACGACATATTGTTCTATTAGAACTGGTACTTAGAATTTAAAGATAGTTTTTTTTCGTGTTTGTAAGCTGAATTACATTAATTTTTTAATTTTTTTGATATTAGATAGGCTTGCGTTTGACCACCATCCCGCCTGATGTTAAGCGAAGATGCGGTCTACGGTGGGGCACGCTTGCCTAGAAGAAACCGATTCACTCGCGACTTGAAGCGCGCTATTTTACACTAGCTGCGTCCCTCGCTGTTACTCGCTACACGTTTGTGCGTATGTATTAAACCAGGGTGTCAGCTACCTATGCCAAATTTAATACAAATCCGTTCAGTAGTTGTTGCGTGAAAGAGTAACAAACACCTATCCATCCATCCATCCAAATTTTCACATTTATAATATTAGTGGGATTAGTAACGATTATAGATCAGTGGTTAGTGTGATGTATGGTAAATAATTAAGGTAGTTAAGAATCTGTATTTACCTACATTCCATCTACCTATGAATAAATCAGTTGTGTATCCAATGCAATGGTGGTTTCACTTATATTCTACATTGGCGCAGTCGAAAGAAATTTACGTCGAAAGTAGTGAAAATGCCGTACGGAAAATTACATGAATTTGACATTCATGGGCGGGCGAGTTGGTGCGCGTACGTACGACTCGTAGAACAGTTTGTTTTACTAAACGAAATCAAGGCTGAGCTGCGAGTCGCCATGTTGGTAACACACGTCGGCGCCGCCACGTACGACCTCATGTGTGACCTCTGCTCACCACATCACCCAGAGGACAAGAAGTTTGAGGAACTGGTGGCCTTGGTGCGTGACCACTTGGAACCGAAGCGTTCAGAGATCGCCGAACGGCATATATTTCGACAACGGCGACAGGCGGAAAGTGACAACGTCGACACATTCCCGAAAATTCTAAAACATCTCGCGACCTACGGTAACTTTGGGATGTCGCTGGAGGAGAACCTGGGGTGGCAGTATGTGTCGAGCCTCCACAGCGAGGAAATGTGATCTGGCCTGTTCGCCGAACCTACGCGAGACTACCGGAAGGCAGTGGAGCTGGCGCTGGCTCTGGAGGCGGCCGAGCGGCACGCGGAAACCGCGGCCGCAGGCGGCGTCGTCCTTGGAGCGCTGGGCTCAGCGGATGCAGGACTCGGGCAGGGCGGAAACGGGATGCATCGGGGGGCGACGGCCAACACGGCGGGCCGCACCCGAGGGCGCAGTAGGTACCGCTTGCTGGCGTTGTGGAGAAGAACCACGCGCCAAATATGGGTTACATCGGGTGGCGACGGCCGACACGGCGGGCCGCACCCGAGGGCGCAGTACAGCTGGCTGGTGTTGTGGAAAGGAACCACGCGCCGAATGATGGGCTGCATCGGGTGGCGACGGTCGACACGGCGGGCCGCACCCGAGGGCGCAGTACAGCTGGCTGGTGTTGTGGAAAGGAACCACGCGCCGAATGATGGGCTGCATCGGGTGGCGACGGTCGACACGGCGGGCTGCACCCGAGGGCGCAGTACAGCTGGCTGGCGTTGTGGGAAGGAACCACGCGCCGAATATGGGCTACATCGGGTGGCGACGGCCGAACCGGCGGACCGCACCCGGGGGCGAAGCACCTCTTGCTGGCGTCGTGAAAACGTTAACCACGCGCCTAATAAGTGTCGCTAAGTATAAGTTTTTAATCAAGTGATAAAAGCAGTGAAAAGGAGCATTTGGTCCTAAAATAAAAGTGAGAAAATGAATAAGTGTTGAGTCAAAATTACCAAATTACATCAATACAGGAAAGTGACGCTAGTGACGGATTATGCATGATTTCTCCGTGTCAGCGGCACCAAATCGTAAGAACGATCCTTATTGTAAATACTTTAGAGTCGAGAATAGAAACGGGTTTGTTCGAATTAATTTCAGGTAGCAAAACAATTACGGATAGCAAAATATCGGCAGTGTCATATGTATTTCAATTTACGATGAAGAATTATGACAATTATCAATAATAATAATCTAAGTACTCGGGTAGATCGTGCCTCTCGGTCGCGTCGAGGCGTCCGTGGCGCGAGGGAGCGAGACCGCCAATTTACCTCTTGTTATTATCGCAAATAGTGCGAAACGTTGAATGCGAAAATTGAACTTATTAAACGTAAAATCTATAAATATTTTTAGAGATAACTGTAAATGGTGATCCCGCAACCACATGATTATGATTTCCAGAGGTGTTTAAAGACGTGTTAAGGAACGTTTAAAACTGAGATTAAGTTATATCAAAGACACTGAGCCGATATTTTACAAAACTAATGAACCGCACGTTCGGTTCAGACGCCGAAGAATAAATAAATATCGTAGGACTATACACACAGCGCCATCTGGCCCCAAACTAAGCAGAGCTTGTGTGACGGAAGTCAGATAACTGATAGAATACATATATACTTTTTTTTTTTGTAAATTCATACTTGTAAAACATACAGAACACCCAGACACAGAACAAACATTTGTTTATTCACAAAATGTTTGCCCTGAGCGGGAATCCAACCCACGCCCTACAGCTCTCAAGGCAGATATACTACCAATGAGCCAACGGGGCTGCCAATTCAAACCCCAATAATGAGCTTGAGCTGCCGCTGAAGGAAAACATCGTGAGGAAACCATATCATTGTGGTAGGGTATTCAGCTGGCTAGCTACCACACTCAAATTGAAAATCCGTCGCCAAGCACCTAACAGTGTATTCCGGTGTATAAACAATGTTTTTTTTAATCAACAAAACGGAACAATATTTGCCTATTCGTTATTGAATGAAGTTACGTATAGGTACATGCCGTGGAAAACTACTACGTCAAAATTCAAATTCAGTTTGTTTTGGTGCGTTTGTTCAGATTTCCCAATCGCACCTCACGTAATTTGTTTGTCCAAATATTACCGTCACCACAAACGATTTGATTATAACTCTTAACTCACTTAGTCTCCCCCAGGCCCGCCGCTAGCTGTTTGTTCGCCCGCGTGCAAAACCGATTATGCCGCCCTACGACTATATATTATGCTGAGTTTTGTCAAAAAAAGGCTTTTTCGTCATGGAAAGTAAAAGAAAAATTCGTAATGATAATAAAATATTTATTTTAAGTAGGTACATTAATTATATTTGTTTACTGAAGTGTAAAACTAAGCCATACAATCATTACAAAAACTTAACTCTTCTTGCCTTTATATTTGCGAAATCTTCAATCAACTTTCTTGTATCCAAGCTGTCTAAAATTTCATGTTCAATTGAAACTATAGCTAAATTACTTAGTCTCTGCTGGAGCATTGTTGACCTTAAATAGTTTTTAATAATTTTTAATTTTGAAAATGATCTTTCACCAGATGCAACTGAAACCGGCAGTGTAAGTAATATTCTTAGCGCTATTGCTATGTTCGGAAATGTTGAAATTAAGTCATTGGTAAAAATATATTGTAATATGGTTCGTGGATCCTTAGACTGGTTTGCTGAAAAATGCAACTTTAATGCAATGATTTCATTAAACAAATCAATACCGTCAATGTCTGAATCATTACTTGAATCATCTTTAAGCTTCAGATTTAAATCTTTACAATGTTTCATTAAGTCATCATTAGAGTAATTAAATAAATTATCGCTAAAAAAGCCAAATACGTCGGTAAATGTTTGTAACTCTTCGAATCTATCCTTTAAAGAAGTTATAGTCTGATCTAAAATTCTAAAATAAAACTCTACTCTATATTTGATTTTGGGGTCTACTAAAACTTCATCATGGTGTTCATATTGAAATTGAGTTGGTTTTTTTCTTGGACGAACGGTATTTATTGGTGGGAAATTTGTTTCAACATTGACTTCGTGAGCCACTTTGGTCGCTTCTGCTATCACAATTTCAAAGTGTTCATCCGTGCGATATTCTGTAAACTTTTCGATCAATTTATTTATTAAATTTATGCAGATTTGAGTATTCATCGTGGGGCTCTGCATCATTTTGCTCAAAGCGTTAATTTCGTTCAAAATATCGAACCAAATTACTACCGAGCAAATAAATCTAAAATTTTGAATATTCAAAGCAAGCGAATGAGCTTTGTGAGATGTAGTACAATCCCATTCCGACGAATTAACAGATATTTCCAGCAAAGCGTCAAATATTTTTTCGAGGTGATATCGTAATGGCTTAACTGCATCGATTCTGCTAGACCATCGCGTGGCACTTAAAGCTTTTAATTTTAAATCTGGCAAATGTTTACAAATTATAGACCACCTTTTTGTGGATGATGAAAAGAAAACGTAAATTTCTTGAATTATATTAAAGAAATTTACAGTTTCGTGCGTAATATTTGCTGCATCGTTCACTACCAAATTAAGACTATGAGCCGAGCACGGAACGTAAAATGCGCGGTTATTGATGTCTAAAATTTTTTTTTGTAGTCCATTGTGTTTTCCACGCATATTAGAACCGTTATCATAGCCTTGACCGCGTAAGTTTTGAATGTTGAGATTTAATTGTGAAAATAAATCTAAAACAAAATTTAATAGACCTTCACCTGTAGAGCTGGTGATCGGACAGAAACCAACAAAATTTTCACATATCTCAACATTTTTGGATTTGTTATTTAAAAGAACATGCCTGAGTACAACTGTAATTTGTTCTGTGTGACTTACATCTGGTGTGCAATCCAATATTATGGAGAAATATTTCGATTCTCTCACTTTGTTCAATATATATTTTTTTATAGTTGTACCGAGCATGTCAATTATTTCATTTTGAATTTGATCTCCTAAATAATGAGTCACACGACTTGAATCTGATTTTGAGGATTGAATTCTGTGAATATGTTCCCGCATGACTGTATCAAAGGATGCTATCATTTCGATTGCTTTTAGAAAATTACCATTATCATGTTCATATAATATTTTTGACGACCCCCGGAATGCCAGACACTGACTAGATAAAAACTTGATAACAGCTATGATTCTTTCTAGTACATCACACCATTGCTTTTTTTCCGATTCTAATAGTCGCAGTTGCATTTGATTTACAGTAGTCTTATTTTTTAACATATTATTCAACTGTACCCACGATTTCACATTTTCACTATGGTAAGCGCTTGTTTCATGTCTTTTCAAGGTTAATGATAAATGCTGCCAATCAGAAAAACCGTTCAAAGCAGACAAATTACTCACAGATTTACCAAATATTTTACAACAAAAACAATAGACTGAATCTTTTGAAGTGGAGTAAACAAGCCATTCTCTTTTAATTTTTTCTCCATTGGGAAGATTTCTATAATAATAATTGTCTGAAAATTTTCTTCCATCGTCATTTATAGGAAAGTTACAGTTTGACACCTGTATGGAACCACGACTAACCAAAATATTAACAAGATCATTAGTCATACTGGCAGGCCACAAACCGGGATCATCACCACAATCTAAATTGCTACATATTACTGATGATGACGATAAACTGCTTACAGGTTCTTCAGTAGGTCTTTTTCTTGTTTTACTGGACTCTCCTTCTGAAGAACATACATCTTTTTGTTCAGATACGTCCATAGCTTCTTGATTTAAATCTGTTCTTGTTAAAGCTACGTTAACATTTTCTTGACATTCCGTTTCCTTATTTTCTGGTTTGCTTAAAAATTTAATTATAGAACCCGCCAATTTTTCTTTCTGTTCCTCTTTTTCTCGTTTTTGCTGTCTAAATTGCGCTCCTGAAAGTTTTTTCCTTTTCTGCGCTTCCTGAAATTTATACATATATTAAGTATATATTTTTAATTTAAGTTTTTTGTTGCAATAATATTAGACAAAAAAACCCAGCCAAATGCGAGTCGGACTCGCGCACGATGGGTTTCGTACTATCATCTATTTAATATTGAGCAAAAAAATGCGAAAAGAACAAGTTAATTGTATGTAATATTTTTTTTTTCATAGTAGGTACTTAAAATAATAATAAATGGGTAGTCACTATAGCATCATCATTATATTTTCATCCATATATTTTTCTCTATTCACTCTATTGTAAAATATAAAATACAGAGTTACGCCCCTTCGTGATTTGACCGACGAATATTATTAAAATAATTATGTACTTTGCGGCAAAGTATTTGCGCACATATCTTGTTAGTAATAGTAATTGTTAAAAAAGTACTCACCATAATGACAATTCCTTTGCACGTCTGTTTTGCGCTGACAGGTGATACTTTTTATTATACTTACACTTAAAAAGTTTAATTAACATGAATTATTCCTAAACACACTTCAGAAGAACTATTAACAACTTAATTGCAATTTAATGTGCGATCGTGACTGTTTATCCAGCATGCGAATTACGTACTAGTACCTTACTAACCTAAACCTACCAACGCCCAACGGAGAAATAAGTTTTCAGGGGATTCCCTTAACTTTACCAGTCTTGTCTTTCATAGAGTTCATAGAGTGACACTATCTCTATGAATGGGTACTTCTATCGATTTTGGGGCGCCACCAAGAGACGACGGTAAGCATTACATCTTAGTCTTAACGGTTGCCAATAGATGGCGATGTTAACGTAAAGATTGCGCCACGCGCCAGTCGGGTTTTTTTTTTTTTTTTTTTAATATTACGTGATAGTCGCTCGATTTGCCGCCCCCTAGGACATGCCGCCCGCGTGCGGTGCACGCCTTGCACGCCCGCTTACAGCGGGCCTGGTCTCCCCTATCTAAATTTTACCTATGATATAAAAATGTAAGTTTAAAAAAAAAAAAATTAATCTAAAGTTTTATGCATTTCTACATAAATGGTTCTATCTACACACGTTTAGCTACACTTTTAATCTCTAATCTAAAAATGTAAGAATGCCTATGATATAAGTGCTTATCGGAGTTTTGGCGGGAACGCGGGAAGAGTCGTGTCGCTCCGTTGTATTTTTTTCCAAAACTTGTGTTTTGTCGAGTGTTTATGCATACATGCTTATCGTTTGTTTTACGATTGTGATGACAAAATGAAACAATTGTCACGTAGAAACTGAAACATCAATATGCTTAATGAGAGTTGATTAGCGTTGGCTACGTTGCAAATAATGCAGGTACCTAGCCGGATCACAACATTACAAATATTTAGACGATGATGTAGCGTATTAGTGTTGCCACGAGTTTGTCTATCAGCTAGATCGGGGCTTTTCAATACATGGCTTGCAGACAGCAGACGGCTCGCGGCTTACATTTGTGCCGACCATGACGTGTTTTTGATTTTGCAACCGCAATTTTCCTTTTACCTAATTTCATTTGTTATTTTCTTTTTAAGTCTTCGAATTTGAACACTGCCCAGGGTCAATTTTTTTCTAGTCTATTTTCAAATTCGCCATATATAAATATTTACAAAAAATGTTAGGTATAAAAATGAACAACTAATATCTAAACTTATTCAACATAGCAATCATCATCCTTCAAGCCATCCAGCCTTCAAGTCGAGAGTGAATCGATTTCTTCTGGGCGAGCGTGCTCCATATAACGGGCAAAATGGTGGTCAAACGCATGCCTATTTACAGTATAAAAAAACATATAATAGTCTGAAATAAAAAGGCGCAGCAAATAATTATCCAGAACTTAGCAACATTGTTTGGTCATCCCATTTGAGTAGGTAAGTATCTATGTATATGTAGGTATAGGTGTGGCGTGTTCCCGCGTAACTATTATTTAATCAACTCTTCAATCATTGATTAAACTTTGAAATGAGACAACAGGGACAACCCACCAGCGAATAGAAATTCCGATAAATAGATGTAGTGGATTGTAACAATCCTAGATTTACCTGAATATATTTTTCGGCTAAAGCAACGGGTTCAGAAGTATTGCAATAAAAAAATTGGTAAAGCTAAAAAACATATTACTATTTTACTGTGGAAACTGACGTGGTTTTGACAAATTTTTGTTTTACTAATGCGGGATTAAGGTAACTCCAGGCTTTAGTTTCGGTCATATCCGGTTGCCTTCATCATGGAGACAAAGCTGAGTACAAGTTTTTTATTTCTGCAAGTTACTAACTGTTGCTTGCACCCATTTTACTAAAAATTATGACCAAAACCATAGCCTGGAGTTACCTAATTAAATGTGCGTAATCCCGCAGTATTGAAACAAAAATTTGTCAAAACTACGTCAGTTTCCACAGTAAAATAAAAATTTGGTTTGGCTTCACCAATTTTTTTAATTTTACTTACTTCATTGCTTTTTATGTATGACTTACTAGCTGCGCCCCGCGCTGTTATCCTCTACATGTTTTCGAGATAAAAAGTAGCCTATGTGTTAATCCAAGTTCTCAGCTACCTCCATATCAAATTTCATCCAAATCCGTTTTGTAGTTTTGCGTGAAAGAGTAACAAACATCCATCCATCTATTCATTCATCCATCCGTTCATCCATCCAAACTTTCATATTTATAATATTAGTGGGAAGAGTATCATGCTTTTATGAAGATCAGGGGGCTAGTATGATAATTTCCGAAAATACTTTCATCAAGTTTAAGATATAATTATGTCAATTCAATGATTATAATTAATCACAGTTCCTGTTAACACCTGCCACAGACGTTAATGTACTTTTTATGCAATTGCCAAAAAAAAAAAGTTTTTTTTCGCAATTTAAAAAATACACAACAAAGAACGAAAGGTTAATGATTTTTTGTTATTGTTTTGCAGTAGGAAGCATAAAAATTGTAACATAATTTTTTTCTTACAATAAGTAATGAGTCGAACGAAACGCTCTCCTGATGGTAAGAGATAACGCCTTTTTATGACCATTGCAGCGATATACAGAACTTTGAGTAGCAAAACAAAGTCCGGGGCATCGCTGCTTTGGCGCTCATTACTTTGAGACTTTCGATGGTTAGTCTCAACAGCAATACCAGACAAAGACGTAAGTAGGTACCTACTATTGATAAAATACTTATATGATAAATAGTTTTATGTGTACATAACAGGTTACAAATTCATTAAATGAAATATCATTCGTCGCTCACGTGTAAGCCTTAATGAACAAGCACGCCGTAATTATTAATTTACGTTATACCTACAGTTAATATCGGTTGCCGTGTAAACGATTGTTTATTTAGGTGGGATTCGTGCCTGACTTCAGTCACCAAACATTCACAGCTTATAGGTACCTATTTACGACTCATTAAATGAAAAAAAATGTGATTTAAAAAAAAAATCTGCGCGCTAAATTAATTATATTGATACAAATATGAATTTTTAAGTATCAACATATATTCTTATATTTCTACTTATACATACAAAAAAAAACTTTTGTTTTTTTTGTAGCGATGATAGCTCAGTGGTTAGCGCGGTAGGTTCGCATGCCGAAGGGCGTGGGTTCAAACCCCAACAATGAGCTTGAGCTGCCGGTGAAGAAAAACATCGTGAAAAAACCATAGCATAGTGGTAGGGGTACTTTCTAGTACTCGCCTGACTAGCTACCACCCTCAAGTTGAAACTCTGCCGCCAAGCATCTAACGGTGTGTTCTGGCAGCCTCACTTAAGAGCCAGTCCTATTCCAGGCTAGGTGTGTTTTACCATCTTCGACTCACACTCAACATCAGGTGAGCTGTGGTCAAACACCTAGCCTGTCAACCATAAACACATACTTAAATATACTTATTACTTGTAGTTATACTTTAATTTTATTAATCTGTCTAGATAGAGAAACAAAGCATAAAATCGCCATAAAATAGGTATGTACCTATATATCGGCCAACGGTTAGCCTGTAAGGTCGACCCGAAAGTTTAGTTCCGAAAAGGACTTTGTTTGAGATACACGTGCTGATTGAGTAGGTACTATTTATTATTCTTTGAGCGTAACACTCTAAATAAGTTAGAATGATGAAACTGAGGCTTCATAGAAGGCGAGGCGCGCGGTGTCCCTCTTTTGCAAACCAAAACAATAGTCAGAGTAAGTATTTGAAACTAATCAAAGTTGAGGAATCCCGTTTAAGTAAAACAAAAAATGTGTCAAAACCACATTATTTTTTAATTTTTAATTCAAAATAGGTTCGCGTTTTACCATACTCTGCCTGATGTTAAGCAGTAGTGTGGTCTAAGATGAAGCACGCTTACCTAGAAGACACCCATATTGTACCTAGCAGGGAACACAGACTCCGGCAGAGAGTTCCACAACGTCACAGCAGTTTCCATACTAGTAAGTACCTATGGAAACTGCTGTGACGTTGTGGTGATTACACCATTAAAGGCACTTAGTTCTAACTAGGTATAATATTTATATATCTAAATAATAATAAATTATATATCTAAACGTCCAGATTTTCCAAAAAATTCTATCTGCAGCTTTACCAATACAATTCTTTTCTCACATTATAAATTCCGCGTTAAACTCGCCCACAAATAAAATTCCATGAAAAATATTGCCACGTATTTCCTCAAATGCGAAATTAACATCCAACGCTGGTGTGTCATAAAGGTGGGGTATATTAAAGTACCTACTTAGGCATATAACGTATAATCATATTGCAGACGGCAGATCCCAATCCTTGGCCACGTCTGTCCTCGTGGCAATAAAACTCAGAGTTATAGCGTAATATGCATATGTGATGAACTCAAACACAACTGCGCTAAACTTAGACACAAGTTATACGATAATAGGTGACTCTTAATATTCTAATGTTTTAATAGCTAATGAATTGAATTTAGCTTGATTATTATTAAATTACCAATCTTTGTTAAAATCAATTAGTCTTTTTAACAATACCTAGTACAAGAGATTAAATCTTAATACAAATTTATGTTAATAATAATTGTGTATTAAAAAAACAATAGATTTCTACCTAAACAGTCTCTTTTTCTTTGTTTTTGGCATCGTACTTTGTATACTAGTGTACAGTGTATACCAGTTCGCCATTGTTAAGGTATTCCAATATTTTCAAGTATAAGTATTTTGTGTTAATAAAGTAAAAATAAGTCGTACAATGTCGAGTTCATTCGAATAGAGTTATGCCCCTAGTAAAGTAGTGGTGCCTTTACTATAAGTTTCAAATCGAAAAGTTATTATCACATTACATCACTTAATACCTACCCATATGTGCGTATAATTTGGCATTTCATTACAAAAAAAAACAACCATCACTATTTTGAAACACAGTAAATAGTAAAAGCGAAAATTAAAAAGAAATGCAACGACATGATTTATCCCTCATCAAACGATTTCTATGTAAGTACTTATACGTATTATAGTACCTATAGATCATTTTCCCGCGTTCCCGCCAAAATGGACTTTGAGATTAGCTGTCACCTCTAAAGATGTCACTCTTGTCATGATGTCATGATTTTTTTTTCTTTGGTTTTGGCGTCGCATTTTAGCATTTGCCAGTGTCAAGTAATTATATATGTTCAAGTTTCAAAAGTTAAATAAGTGTCATCGTAGCTAGTTTTAGTCAAAGTCCAGGCTTAGTCAAGCCCAGTTCGTGTCAGTCAAGTCCAGTCATGCTTTAGTAAAGTAGTGGCGACTTTACTATAAAGCTTCGATGGAGTTTTGGAAGTAACACGAAAAGTCATGTTTCACCACATTATGTCATTTTCCCACACTCGCGCTTGTAATTCAGCACTTTATGAATAAAACACCACCATTTTTATGCATAAACACTCGACAAAACACTAGTTTTGGAAAAAAATACAACGGAGCGACACGACTCTTCCCGCGTTCCCGCCAAAACTCCCCTCATGATTTTTTAGCTCTTCTAGGCATAAAGGTGGGATTAAAAAGTATACCTAACATCTGTGGCTTCTACTACCACAGAGGATTAGTCCCAACGTTTTTAAATCATTTTGGTGAATAGCTATAACGATTATAATTATTTTTATTCATTCGTGATTGTTCACAAATCAAAATCACTTGAAACCAACCAGTCTTTCATCAATACGATAATTAAATAAAAGACACTGAAACGATAAACATGGATTGCTGACTCCGTGTTTTTGGCAACGGGAGTTATGTCGTAAATAATTAATAGGCCATATTCGAGTGGATGCAGATGGAAATGCACTCGACAAATTGACTGATAACCGCAGTTGGGAAAGGCTAAATACCTGCTAATGATAGATCGATTGATGCTTTTAACGTCAAATTAAAAATAGGAGATTGGGAGGGAACGCGGATAAATTATGTCGCTATATATTATAGGTATTATTTTTCCAAAAATTTTTTTTTACGAGTTGATTTTAAAAAACAGTTATATTTTAATGGTAAGGTTCCGAATTATAAGTGGCTGTGAGCAAGCATCGGTCTCTGGATAAACTTGGATAAAACCAAGGTCATGTGCAACAAGCACGTTGTTCCGGGACCGGTTGCCTTTAATGGTTTCACTCTGGAGATTGTTCAAAAGTATATCTACCTGGGGCAGACGCTGGATCTAGGTAAAAACAATTTCGAGAGTGAAGCCAAAAGAAGAATACAGTTGGGCTGGGCAGCTTTCGGAAAACTACGTCGAGTTTTCTCGTCACCCATCCAACGAAGTCTCAAAACGAAACTTTTCAAGTTGACGATATACGTAAGACAGCTGGCAGTGTATGGCGATGGCGATGGCGAAGCGAAACCCGAAAATCTAGCTAAGTAGCGTGCCCCTAGTCTAAGATTATGTGCCGTAAGGTTTGGTCTATGAACGCAACAAGGCGAGTAAGCAGACTCCTAACTTTGGCCGGCAATTTCTGGAAAACGAAGCCGAATTGGCACCTACAATTTTGGGGTATGGTTGGTACTTACCCACACTTTAAGTACGCGGAGTGGGCCCAGAACTCGATGCACCTCTCGGACTGTCCTCTCGTTAGACGAAAAATATTAGATTTGATTAAGAGTGATCAGCTATCATTTATGAAAATCACTGCAGCTGAAAATTCCTTGTTAGTTGTTTTATTTATGGGGCAAGGCTAGGTGTTTGACTAAATATTAACTGATGTTATTGACGGCATGGTCGAAGATGGTAAGCATGTTTATCCTGGAATAGAACTGGCTCTCTCAGGTGACGTTGCCGGAACAGACTGTGAAGTGCTTGGCGGCAGATTTTCACCTTGAAGTAGCCAGCCAAGAACCTAGTACCTACCTATTAGTATATAGAAAGTGATATGGTTTATTCAAGATGTTTTTTTTTTCACCGGCAGCTCAAGCTCATTGTTGGAATTCCCACGCCCTTCGTAGTACCGTTTCGCACAACCCGGTATAACGATGGTCATACATATCTTATAATATAAATACTCGCTGCAACTTATCGTTTGTGCAATCTTTCCTATATTTATAAAACTGAGTAAGCATTAAAAAAACTTGTAGTAATAATTTTACAACTAAAACATGTTTGCCTTTATTCCACAGAAGATCAGAAAAAAATGTTGAATTATGAAAAACTAAAATCAACCATGAAATAATTATAAAAGGGAAAGAGCTTAATGATAAATATTTCGGTATGTAAAGTTTTTTTTGATATTTATTTCATATTTTTTACTGATAGTAAACTTTATTTTAAGAAACTAATTTGAATATTTTGGCTTTCTTTGCGGTAGTTTAATTCTAATACGTTTTCAAACTTTTTATAGTTATGACGTCATGAGTTCAGCTACATATGTAGAATATGCCTTTGCCATACGAAAAAAAAAGTATACAAAACATTTGACACATTTCATTAACATAGACAACAGAACTGACAAGTTTTTTTAATTTGTCCCATCGGGCAGGCTAAAGCTGTAAAGCCATTCTGTCACGTCTTCGGTTTTTACAATTCATGACGTCATAAAGTAAACAAATCTTATGTCATAAAAGCGATATCAGAGTCCAAATAACATTTCAAGTAAAATAATCCAGATATTTGTATCAATAAACCGAAAAACAACTCGACAAGTGTATTGAAAATATTATTATGATCGCCGATCTTCAAATAATCGAAAACCGATTATCTTAAAAGGGATAATGAATTAAAGATTATGAAGGTATAAGAAAGCGCTTGTGAGAAACATGATTTTAACGAAACAATATTTTTACTAAACCTGATTAATTTGTTTCATTTTTATGTTTAGCAGATACCTACTCATTGTTCACAAAAGATTATAATAAACGAATTTTGGAACTTACGTGGTTTTGATACATTTTTGTTTTTCTTATAGGTACAGGATTACCTATTCACAGTTAATTATGTCGGATACTCCGACTGTTACGGCCACATCCGGTGGTCTTCTTCAAGGAGACAACGTAGGTACGCTCAGCCTCGTAATCCCGCATAAGTAATACAAAATTGAATCAACGATTTAATTTTAGGTATGTACTGATGGCCGATGCGGCTGCAAAGTTCTGGAGTGGAGACCACGGACCAGGAAGCGCAGCGCAGGACGTCCCCCTACAAGGTGAATCTGTCCACCTTATCGACCGAATATAGACCGCAGGAACGCGCTGGATGTGAGCCGCTTCCAACCGGTATTTATGGAAGTCAATGAAGGAGGTCTATAGCCAACAGTGGTCGTCCTACGGCTGAAATGTTGATGATGATGATACCATGAAGAGAATTTTGGAACATGAAATGTAAACTTGAATTTAAAACGTAACATGATTAAATTACCTACAGCTAATATGACGAAATTCTTTGTGATTTTTTTTTCGTACTTTGTGAATATGTGTGACTAATTATTATTTAGTACCTACTTACAATTTTTTGTGGACGTTGTAAGGACGCTCGCGCCGTAGAAGGGCGGGTAGGACAAGCACATACTTGTCGCGTGATCAAAACATCGTTATCAGCGTCGGGAGTGCATCCACGCTTCATTTATTTATAGGGAAATTTGGACAAAAATTAAGTACCTAATTTTATTACATAATTATAATGCTCTGGCGTTCATTACTTCAAGACCCTCGATGGCCAGTCTCAACAGCCCAGCAATTTCGCTAGCTAGCTAGCTAGCGTTACTCTTCTTCAGTATCGTAGGTGTCTCACCAGTCATGCTGTATATTTTCTTACCACTACTTTTCCGATATTTTATCATAGATGATTTAAATATTATAGGAGGTTTAACAAACAACTAATAGTTTATGTAAATAAAGTAAAATTTATTTCATAGAACGGTACTATACGTATATAGTTCTTTGGCACAAACGCTTCACAATACACATGAGTGGATACATAGAGCTTTGACAATTGTTTAGCTTGCTTTTAAACGAGTTCTAAAAACAGTGAAACAATGCCCTAACTTATAATAGTGTGTTGGATGCAATTGGCAGCTAATTTCTTGTTGGCAACTAACGGTTATTGTGTTAAAATTTTTAATCGGATTCTCTTTGTTATGCTTTTTTTTTTATTTCGTTTGTTAGTATTGCAAAATTATGAACCGAGTTGTTACTTTGTCAAAGTGGTGCTTAACGGAAACTCATGACTAATTGAAAATGTTCATTATATTCAGTGATAAATAATAGATACGTATCTACTAGATGACATAATCGAACGCTGATTTCGTTCAGCTCAACTGCAGAGCAGTGTATACACCTTGTTCACTACTCCACAAAAATATCAATAACTAGATATATATAGTGACTAAATTAAGAATTTTGTAACTTATTTCAATTTTAATTATTTTTTTTAAATTGTTATTTTATGATACTGAATTAAATGTCTTGGGTTTCTATGCGGTAATCGATTTTTAATACGTATTTAAACTTTTTATAGCAATGACGTCATAAAGTAGGCTGAATATGTATGGCCTTGTCAAGTAAAACAAAAAGTATACATATCTGAGCAGGCACTGAAAGTAGTCCAATACAGTCTACTATGTGACGTCATCAGAGGCCAATTACATATCAAGTTTATTTTATGTATTTTATCAAAATAAACATGTCATAGTTTAAAAAGTTTTGAACATAAAAAAAATGTACAAGTAGGTAATGTAAATATTTCACAACGGTTTTGTGATTAATGCCCTAATTTTTTTTACATACCGAATTACGCAGATTGGTTGGCCGTTTTGCATACCTACACTTTGTTCTGAAATTTTCTTCTAGGTTGTTGGTTGCTAGAGAACCGGCTGGGCGCACGTACTTGGCTAGTTTTTATCTTAAAATTTTCGCGCCTTGTATAGGTTAAGGCAATATTCTATTGTACCAGATTAAGATGTTTGATGCAGTTAATAAATAAATACCTAACTCAAATGAATAAATTAGCCGATTGGACGGTACTTGTTATGCAACAACGCGCCAAGCGGCGTATATCCTGGCATAGCCGGAGCGAGCACGCGCGACCCTGCGTGCGTTTGACCAGCAGGCGTACCATGAGGTTTTACGTTTCGATCCAATTGCGGGGCAGTTCAGTTTAGGTACCTAAACTGTCCCGCTTTATTTCATACCATGAGCATGTTAAAATTGGATCGCAACTGCATTGCTAGCTCTTCAAAGAACGAACGATACTTGTCTCTGGCTCCAATACTGTCCCGCTACCGAAGAAAAGGACAACGCTATACAAAAGTATAATTGTATCTCGTGTGAAAAATCTGTTCCGAAATTGTGATTGTCGGGAAGTATCGGTTTTCTTAATGTTTTATAATGATATGATATTTTAAGGTGAAATATTACTTAATACTATATTGCACTACAGCATAATTATTAACATGTTTTATTTTTACGATTACCCTATCATTTACTTAAATTCCAAAAAAAACTTTATTCTAAACAGAGAAACAATTACGACTCTTTGTTTCGGAACACACCTAATAAATACTTTTTTTTTCATTATTCATCTGCGAATGACAGCAAAAAGGTTGTTCAGATTTTTTTTCTTTGGTTTTGGCGTTGCGTTTTAGCATTTGCCAGTGTCAAATATTTATATATTTTCAAGTTTAAATAAGTGTCCTCGTAGCTAAAGTTATAGTCAAAGTCCAGTCTTGGTCAAGTATAGTCCGCGTCAGTCAAGTCCAGTCATGCTTTAGTAAAGTAGTGGTGACTTTACTATAAAGCTTCGATGGAGTTTTGGAAGCAACACGAAAAGTCATGTTTCACCACATTATATCATTTTCCCACACTCGCGCTTGTGATTCAGCACTTTATGAATAAAACACCACCATTTTTATGCATAAACACTCGTCAAAACACAAGTTTTGAAAAAAAAAAATACAACTCAAAGGTCGAAATAAACCAAACAAAACTGTTTTGTGGTTACAAATTTATATTATTGGCATTGTCAATAATAATGTCGTTAGTATATTTATAGTTTTATATTACTTATGTACCTATGTATTTCATGAGTTTTTTTTTCGAATAGTTTGTTGTTATTGTAAATCAAAATTGTTCTTACAGACAGCCCTCAGAACGCTTATGAAGGGTAAATTACGCTCAGTTAGAGCAGCTGTGGGAATTACTCCATAGAAATCAAGTAATTGCTTTAGGGTTCAATAAGCGCCTACAGTTGAGGCAGCACACCCGCCGCTTTTGGGAGGAAGCAGCATCACGTTTAAACTCCCATGGGCATGGGGCTATTAAAGATATAATATCAAGAAAATTCACAAATTAAATAAAAGCATACCAAACGGTCGATATTTATTAACTTTTTATTGAATCGTTATTTTGACAACTCGGCGGTACAGTTTAGGTGCAACTAACGTCAAATAACACCTCATGGTACGAATTGAATGAACGAAATGCCGTTTTCTGACAAGTTTGCGATGATGTTTATGTTTCGGCGGACAAAGATGGCGGCGACCTAAACTGTCCTGCTATAAGGACCTCATGGTACGAATTTGCCAAACGGTTCAGTTTAGGGCCTATACTGAACTGCTCTAACACCTCATGGTACGCCTGCAGGCATTACTAGAGTATACTAATATGTTTGTCATAGCCGACCCGCCTTGTCAACAGATGGACAGTTTGCTGTTCGCGTCACTTTGATCAAATGTAAAGAGGTATCTTATTATCTGTAAAATACTTTTTAAGTTCAAGTCAACTTGACTGGTTTAGTGGCCTGGTTGTATTTTAGACCGTCACCCGAGACCGGGTCTGTCTAGGTCGCGGCTTACGATACTTATTAACGCCTACTCAGGCTTCACTGTTCAACTATGATATCGCATTCACCACCAAACAAAACTATGGCAATTTGGAAAGGCCTTGCTGCATTTTTAGCTACCACCTTCGGCGACGTCTGTCTGGAGCTACGGCTTACGGTAATATAAGGGCATCGAACTTACCCTCTCCCACGCACTGTATTGTATTGAGTACGTTCCAATGTTTTTGGTGCGTTCCCCATCATACCAAACCAACCACGATAATTTAAGCAGGCCTAGCTGCAGTTTCAACTGACCGCATTTTAGGTTGCTACCCCAGACTTTGTCTCTGTAGGGCAAGCTTAATGGATCGATGGACCGATCAGAATCACCCATAAATACAATGTGTTGTATTTGACACTACACACATACGAAGCATAAAGTTGTAGGTATTCAAAAGAATTAAATTAGAATTTCTTTGAATGCAAACATCGATATCGTGGCAGTTGTTATGCAACTAACCACGACGTCTATCCCTACAGCAGCGGTTCGAGCACGTTTGTCCCTGGGTGCGTTTGAGTAGGAATTACTCGTGTACTGCTGTTATTTACTAAAATGTTTGTGTGTTTTTGAGACCTGACTCTGTCAATACGATGCTGTTGCTATAGAGCTAAATAGGCTTCCAAAATTTTTTTTCCGAAATCCTTTTTTAGTAACGCTTTGTAAAAGGTGGTAACATATATTTAAAAGAGGCCGTCAATGTCTTTATAAGGTGAGAGTGAATAGGTATCTTCTATGCTTGCGTCTTCGACCACGTTGTTTATGCGAGATCACTTTTATCGGAGTCGGTGGCTAAGCGAAGACACATGAACGTTAAAAAAAGTTTCTTCGTGTACCTAATAAGAAAATGTCAACCATGCATGAACAATGTCAGTGATGTTAACGCTGTCGCAAACTATCTTTTTATGTCACTTAGATTTTTCTTTATAATTTAGTGATACACTCTCTTTAGTACAACACTCCTCCAGAACTTTGCAGCCCCATCAGCCCTCAGTTCTGCAAGTCAATGGGGGATGTGGACGTCCTACGGCTGAAATGATGATGATGATGACATTGTTCCGTTTCACGTAGATAAAATCTCGCCAAGTGTGTTGAGATAAAAATTTGAAATCTTCAATAAACCAATTTTATTCAAAGTTCCCCAAATTTACTCTACAAGTATAAACATTTTTTATTACACAAATAGCACAATTCAATATTTAGAAATGTATTTGCCGCTGTTCCACTTCCCAATAGCCGCTGTAACAATGTCTGGTATTAATTAACAAAATACAGATAGAACCTAGACCTCGGAGTTGGAGCAACTATGCAAAACTTTTACAGTGAGGCCAGACCAAGTCAAGTGGATGAATCTTCCCTGATAATAACAACGTTTGATAATATATACATTTACAATTAAAAAAAACCGATTCATGCCCCTTAAACCAACTAAACGCACTGCTCCAATGAAACAGCGAGGTTATGGAGTAAACGAAAATAACATCGATGTATACAATTTTTAGATTTTTAAAAACCGCTCAATCGACTTCGATAAAATTTATATGGGACCCCTTCTGAAGTATGATCTACCAAACAAAAAAATAATCATCAAAATCGATTCATAATTGGCGGAATTATCGCGTAACATATTTTTTTTATGTAAAAAGTAATGAAGCGAACGAACAAGAAGCTCTCCTGATGGTAAGAGATAACGCCTGTCCATGACCATTGCAGCGATACACAGAACTTTTGAGTAACAAGTCCAGGGCATCACATACATACATACATACATACAAACATACACGTTTTTTTAATGTACATATGTACATAAAAAAACATAGTCCAATTGAGAACTTTCTCCTTTTTTGATTCGGTTAAAAATAGATATTTTTAATCTTGCATTACAAAACTAAAACTTTCAAGCACATACCATACTTATTCGGGAGTATGAGGCCTACCATAATATCTGATATTTTATATTTCTCTCGGTTTCTCTTTTGAAGAAAATGTATACATGCGTGTGTGTGTTTATACATCTGCGTGCTATCTGAGCAAGACTCTTGCCTGTTGATGAAATGATTCACTCAAATTATGTGAACTGAACGCGTTTTACGTTTGGAATGTTTAGAAATTTACTATCTGAATGTCTGAATGTGTTTGAGTTGCACGAGAATAGGTTCCTTCATGGCAAACGCTTGTCACCGTAGACCACACTTTTTCTTAATATTTGAAGAGATAGGAGCCAAACGATTATGTATTAAAATATATTCAAAAATTATTAAAACAAAAACAAAAAACTAACTTACTTTTTACTTACTTAGTTTATGGTAACGTTGTATATATTGTTGGGATTATATCATTCATCAGTGTAATAAAATTGCTTATACTGCTATTAAATGCACATTTTTTCATATTATATTCCATTTAATTTAAGTGCAATAAAAAATAAAAACTAAAATAAAATTGCTTGTTTCTTCACGAAACACACACAATACACATACCTACATTAACTTTAATACATATTACAATAAAGTTCGTATAATATAAGAATACAGCTGATTAAATGCAAAAGATTCTCGTAATATATATATTTTGTGGTAGGCCCCCAATTCAAATAGTGAAAACTTCCGATAAGTAATCGACGGAAGTGCGCGAATCTATGAATCGCGGTAACTACGTAGAACATAAAAATGCACGTGTTTACGAACCCCGCAGGCCAATATCCGACAGACTGATTGCTTCTTTACTGTTACACGATAAAAATTTTATTAGATGCTCATAAAATGTACTCGGACGACTCGCGGAACCCAGTAGCCAATATATTTCAAACTACCCTGTAACTAACCTTTATAAAACTTAGAACTTTAAATAATAGTTGTTGTTAAATCCGTTTCTTTTCAAACAAAGTGTTTTTGTTGTCATAGATGCGTTTATTATTTTTTGTAAAAGTAAACACATTTTTTTCAGGTTATTGCTTCCAACGTAGCAATTCCCAAAGTATGGGTCGAAAGAGATTATTGAGTGGACGTTGAAAAAAAAACCAACCAGGTAAATTGGATGTATCAAATAACTAAAATTAAAGTTATACTAATATTGTTGTTAAATATAGCACTAATGTATTTATAAAGTACATATTTTTTTTTAATGGAACTAAATGTTTTCTTTTCCATTTCGAACAGTTCTTTTTTTCACATAATTGTGCCACTTTTTTTGACAACAATGCAGTGAGTGCCGAATTTTGAAGTTTTTATTCAGTGGGTCGCAATTCCGCAACTTTGGGAACCACTGCTCTAAGATGATTACTACAAATACTAAGAATTCTTAATCCATACTCTACGGCTCTTAGTCTTTTACCAACAGTCAATTGATACCTAGATGTGTATTGATTAGAAGATAATTATTGTCACAATGCTTTTTGCGTGGATGTTGTCACGTGTTGACATGATTACGCTTGCCGCGTCAGAGTCGATGCAGGACGAGCCCAGTTCAACAAAGTTAGAAAATATTCTGTTCTATGTACATGTTATGGGTTTTTGGATCGGCTGTGGAAACAATGGGTCATCCGACATAAACCATCATTCAAAACTTTTTGAGCCTTTGGTCCTCGCTTCGGGGTATTCATGAATGGGGGCCTACTTACCCCAAAAGTTGAGTATTGCTAATGAAGGGGGCAACACCGCCAGTATTATGAGAACCTTACCGCGCGGTAACAATCTCGACGACGCGGCGTTTGTATGATAGTAGCAGTGGTGTAACGTAGTGGGGGCGGCAGCTTTAGAAGGCGGCAAAATTTCATTTATAATATAATATTTGAACCATTTCATATTTTTGTTACACCTAAGATTCGGACCGATTGAAATGAGCACGGAATATTTCATTACATATGCGAAATCGAAGAATATCCTTTCTTTAAATTAATGTATAGTAATCTTGCTCATTGTAAAGACTGGCAACACCGTCTGTACTGACTTGCAGGGATCCCCCGTATTTTATTTTGTGCTTTTAAATTGAAATACCTAAATAAGGGGGCGGCAAAATTCCGCCTAGGGAGGCTGATACCCATGCTACGCCATTGGATAGTAGGGTGTTTTTTTGTGATTTATTATCTTTTTGCATCATTAAATTGTTCGTAGAACAGTTTTAATTTGTAGGTTACTTGATTAGTTATTCACTAGATGGTAAGTATTCGAACTGTTTTAATATACTGTTTTGTAAGTATTAACAATCATAGAGGCTTGACTTTCTAAGACCAACAATTGCGAAACATAGAGGTACGACTACATTTTTTCTCTTTCGTTGGTCAGATCGAGTTCCGACGTCAGTGCAGACTAAATATTGTTATGTAAGTTTAGAGAAGAGAACATTCAATAAATAATAATTTAAATTAATTCGATTGCAATGTACAATTTGTACATACCACACTATTTGTGATGCGTCAGCTTCAAGTCTTACAATTTAATGAATTCATAAAAATCGGTGCAAAAAATTCACGCGGTTGGTTGGCCAAATCGTCGAACCGTTCAAATCGTTTAGTAAACAACGAATAGGTCGTGTACAACTGAGGTACAACGATTTTAATCGAATGGAAACGGAACAAAGTGAAAATGTACACCTCAATTATTCCAACGCTTGTGGACAAAATAACCATGTGTCGACCTGACCGCTTCCCGCTGTTTGGGAGAGAACTACGATTTGCACCGATATGAATTTCTCATTTGTAATCAAAAGGGAAAATTGCTTTTAAGCATCCAGCACCTAATAATACTAGAAAGGCTAAAGACAGTCGAGCAGATGACCTTGGTGAAATTTTAATTATCAATTCCTTAGTTTTATTATTACTAATGACAAACGAAACGCTTTTATGATGATAAGAGGTAGAGCCTGCCCATGACCTTTGCAGTGATACCCAGAATCTTTAATCACAAAACAATATTGGCACTAATTTATTTGGAGACATTCGATGGTTTGCTAGGAACTATAAAATTGTGAATATAAAGCGAGGTGCTTTACGCCATTGTAACTTACAGCGCTGAACGGCAAGCAATTAATTTAAAATCCGGACAAGAAATTGAAAAGTTAATGGACTTCTAATAGATTTTTATAGGCTGCTTCCGTCATCCAAGCCTGGAATTATGCCTTTGTGTTTTATAACTAAGTAGATCTAATATGTTAAAACTTAAAGTTAGAAAATATGAAGTTAGATGCAGTAAGTCAGTTCCATTCCAGACTAGGAGTGTTTATTATCTTCGACAACACCGTCACTTAACATCAGGTGAGCTGTGGTCAAACTCTTAGCCTACCATATAAAAAATCAATCTTCCGAAGGGTCACCGCTTCTCATTTATTATTATTTATTGCAAAATGCAAATCTACTGATGGTAAGAGATAACGCATGCCTATGATCATTGCAACAATACACAGAACTAGTAGTGATGATCTAGACTTTGTTTTGTTATTCAAAACAAAACAAAGTCTAGATCATCACTACTTAGGCGCTCATTACTTTGAGACATTCGACTGTTATTTTGATAGCTGCAGTAACCTTCAAACAGGAACACAGTAAAATTTACACACTACTACTTAGCGGGAAAATATCTTGTATTGCGGTGGTACCTACCTAGACGATTTCCTACTAAAGAGCACCATATTGAATATAAATGTAAATGGTCATAAATAGCAAGTAACTGTGAGTTTTTAAGTTAGTTAAGAGTTTTCGAACTTCTATCATGAAATGGTGTCGCTTTTAGAAGATCATTCAGATCTGAAGCAGACTCCCCACAGTAATAGAAAACTGGTAGACCAGCAACTTTGCGTTATGTTCAAGATTAGTGACATTTTTGATGGAAAAGTTGTATTTTTTTCATGATTTCAGGGTCATTGCTACGCCATACTAGACCAAAAGTAGGAAGTATTTAAGTGAACAACTTTTCTATGAATCATGGTGTAGGTACGAGTTTGTGACGCTATCAAAATGTAAAATTCGTCATATTACATAAAAGCTAGCCGTTTTGTATTACGATGACAAACGTTTAGGTGGATGAACGTCCGGCTCGTATTTATTCGTGCTTCGCGTTTTTCAACACAACTCGCCCTAATGTAATAGAACATGTCACTAACAGCTGCGTTGGCAGTATTTAGTTCAAATTTCCAACACTTGCGGCATTTTGATAAATACTTTATGTATGATTTTGTTCCGGAGAATCCTATGCCCAAATGTGAATTTATCATAGGCTGATGATGATGGTGTTGAATACTTTGAAATAGTTTATTATTTTTAGCTCGCTAATTGACTCATTAGTTACCAAGTAGTTTGTTGGTTTTAATGAAAGGAAAAATATTTTTGTTTTCTTTTTTTTTTTGGTTTATTTTAATCAGGGTGGCGTTTGCCCACATTCCCCTGATGTTAGGCAATAGTGCGGTCTAAGATTAAGCACGATTACCTAGACAAAACCTTTTTACTCTAGATTTGCAAACACCCATCTTGTACACTTATGCGGGATTACTCACGTTTAATTGTATCGAATACTCCGACGTAACGAGAGTAAAACAAAAATGTTTCAAATCGACGTGGTTTGAAACATTTTTGTTTTGATGATTGAAGAATTTCAGTAAGGTCTTCTAATAATAAAACTTGTTTACAAAGCGGTTATACGTAATTGACCGTATCACAATTACTTACTTCTTTTATTAATGGCTAGAAGCTATGTGAAAGGGCAGATTATACAATTTGACTGCGACATATGAACTCGTATTTGTATGACTGTATTTTAAATATTAAATTGAACTACTTCTAAAGTTATTTAAAGAAGTTATTCTTGATTCCATCATAAAACTTGCGCTGCAAAACCATTAACCGCTTTTAATTTGCGCAGTCAGTTTACAAGCAATCTGAAAAAACCAATCTTGGGTATCGTCGCCTTGGACGACATCGGTTCGCAGAGGCAAGTAAACAGGCCGCGAGTCCTGCATTTCAATCGGTGCTATTTGTATTTTATTGGGAAGGAGGGAGGTGAAACGCCACAGAGCTTTATGTTTTATTGAGTTCTTTTATGAGCTTACTCGATAATAGTGCCGCATCAATGGCGGTATTTAATTAGCTGGATCGTGATTGTTGAGGGCGGATAAGTGCCTACTTACGATACATAACCATTATGACAGTACAAGTACACAATCTGTTATATTCTTACAGCATAAAGCTGATTTTATTCCTTCTTTTCTAGGGTTCCGTACCCAAAAAGTAAAACGGGACCCTATTACTAAGACCTCGCTGTCCGTCCGTCTGTCACCAGGCTGTATCTCATGAATCGTGATAGTTAGAGTTGAAATTTTCACAGACGATGTATTCATGTTGCCGGTATAACAACAAGTACTAAAAAACTGAATAAAATAAATATTTAAGTGAGCTCCCATACAACAAACGTGATTTTTTTGCCGTTTTTATAGATAATGGTACGGAACCCTTCGTGCGCGAGTCTGACTCGCACTTGTCAGGTTTTTGAATTCCAATATAATCAAGGGATTTCTGTGACAGCCATATGGCAATCATATCTACTTTCTATGTTTTTTTTAAAATAAATGTGTAAACCTAAAAGATGTTTATTCTATAGCTTCACTATAAAGTACTCAAATCGAATCAATAATCTTCTTAATTAATAGTACGAAGAGGTATTAACGCGATAACAGTTAATTAATTAGCCATCAAATACAATCGCACGTGCAATAAACCGAACGCGAGCAGTTTCGTCTGAATCGAGGGGGAACATGGTGCTGGTTTTGTGTAAGATAATCCCCCTAATTATTTTTCTATTCATTATTAAGCACAGATATTAGGCATAATACTAGTTTAAAATATATCTATACAAATAACAATATTGCACTAAGTAAATTAGGTTCTAGTGTCATACGGGGGATGTAGATGACACAAGTTTTTGCAAATAAATTTAGTTTTGCGTTGGCCATAGCAGTGTGTCATATTAGTAGATAACGCTTATTGTTAACTGAATTTTCTATACTTTGTCATTATTTAGTAGTAAAAAAATTATTGTAAATAGTTTTAATACGAATTTAGAAAACATTACTTGTATTTACAGTTATGCTTACATTGATGTTTGTAACATCATGGCAACAAGACGTCACGGAGAAATCACTGAACCAAATACTGGATCAACTGATAGAAGAAACTGTTCTAACTACTTACAGCAATGAAAACGAAAATAATTCTAGGATAATATACATAAAACAAGATAATTTAACAAGACGTAATTTTGATTCAAGACTTAATACCGTTAATTCTGGTAGCTATGAAGAACTTAATGATCTTGCTCACAAGACAAAAAATTTCATGCACAAAACCAATTCTGATCTAAATAATTTTAGCAATGAGCGTGGACATGATGTCGCAGTCCAAATTGAACATACTGTAAAACATTACCATGTGAACGATGGAGAATACATCGATGACACAGATAATATGAACAATGACATTTCTAAAACAGCTAATCCATTTGACGACATGCCAAACAATATTGTTGTTTTGGCATCAGACCCTGAAAGTAATATAATTCATAAATATCCTGAAATAGTAATAGACAAGATTTCTTATGATCTTGATGAAAATATGAACAAGCCTAAAGTAGAAACATCGCACCGTTCAAGTGTAATAAAACAATTAACAAAAGCAGAAAAAGACGAAGTTGCTGCCAATGCTTTGGATTCGCTGATGAAAATGATAATTAAGAGGACTCAAATGGGGAGACGAATGGGCGCTTCGTTAGAAAATGAATTTGAAGACAATATACAAAGATCGACTCATATCCACAATGCTTACCATAATCATGTGATTAACAACGTGCCTCTGCCGTATAGTGGACTATTGCCGCGTGAAAAAATGTCACTTGGTAAACTACCACAGGGTTATCGAGACTTACATCGTATAATTAATAGACCTAGGAGCGCTTACCTTGATCCGAAATTGCAATTAAGTACGTGGGGTGGTAAAGCGGGGCAAAACCCGTTAATGAGTATATCGAGATCACATGATCGAAGCCGTGTTCGCTTTATTCCCAAATCACTCAATATTTTGCCTAGAATTGTGTATGGACCACTATTTCGTCGTTAATATTCTGGATGATATTATAGATGAAAAATGTTTGTTTTTTATGTGATATGATTATGTTTTTTAATATGTCGCTGCAATGGTCGTGGATAGGGTTCATCTCTTACCATCGGGAGAGCGTCTCGTTGGTTTCATTACAATAACATTTAAAAAAAACTATAGCGAGTCAAAGCAGATGACACAGCATGAGATGGCCTATACTCATTAAATATTTACTTTCATTTATTTGTTTTTAAAAAACAATGAATATCTGTTCTATAAAATTCTTAATACAGATTAACAGATGCCACGTAATCTAAGTAGTTCAGCTTAAATTAATACAGGTTTACACATGAATCCCTTATGTAAAGCACGTGAGAACTAGAATCTAGAATTTGAATGGGTAGATGGTTCGCAATAGCTATCGGTTACTAGCTCTACATCCGCAAAGATAAAATCACAAGCGTTAAGCAATTCCTAATGCATCGCTGATAACTTGCAAATATTCAAGACCTATCAATTAATATCAACCTCACAAACAATGTTAATGTTGGTAGTTCATAATCAGTCACCGACAGCTAGTTAGCGAAGTTACGAGTCGAAAACACAAAGAAGCTATCTACAATCCACAGTCTAACTAGTGAACATCAAGCAAACACTATCAACCGAAGTCCAAACTGTGCTCAAAGATCTAGTTAGCTGCGGGATGGTTCATTGCCATGTTTGCTTCGCATTTGCCGCTCCGACATGCTGCCAATGAGCAACAAATGAACAACAGTGAACAACGCTCCTCGTTTCGAGGTGTAAGTATTGTTTAATTTGTGGTTTATGAGTGCAGTGAATTAATTAAGGAATCGCTAGATTGTTCGTATTGGCATGTTCATGTTTTCTTCTTATGTACCTATAGTGTAGGAGAGACGGGAAAATACTCTCACATGATAGGTATATTGGATTGATGTCCTACACTAAATAAAAAAAACCGTTTTCGATCAGTTTTGAAGTAATTAATTTTACAAATACATTTTTGACTAAATCTGGCAGACTTGAGTTAAAACTGTTAAACATTAATATATTGTTTTTATTTCAACAATGTTACTACAATTTTATTTATTACATTATTTAAATTACATATATGTATAATTGTATATATGTAAATCAAAAAAATTTAAACTTTATATTGTAAAAAATAAGACTATTTTGATTCTAACTACTTGAATATTAAAATAAAGTACATTTTACATATTATATATTCATTTATTTATATTTGTTTTTTTGTAGATTATACATAGGTATTTGGTTAATATATTTTGAGTATTTGAGATTACAGTTCAAGCCATCTAAGTATGTTAAAATAACAAATTTTAGATTTTAAGTTTAGTTGTTTACGAAACTAGTTTTCAACAAATCAAAAAGGTGACCTACCCTCATCACTATCATCATTACCAGCTTATCGAAGTCTACTTCTGGATCTACGCCCCTTCTAAGACCGAGAAGTAGTCCAATCTTTAGTTTCGCGTCCAGTCGCTGCCAGCTGTTTTACGTAGATATATATTTACTCCATCAAGTTATCTATGCTACTGTAACGTAATTATGCTCTCCCGGTTACTCCTGATCTAGCTGAGGCGTATCTACGCTCGTCACGTCAGTCGACGATATTGCGCCCTGACTTACACTGTTCTGCCAGTGTTCTTTATTTCCTTATTTTGTATTCAGGCCAATCGTGTGAAAGAAAACATCTTGCAGTAACAAGTGTCCTAATGCTTTCCGTCTTCATTGATGTGTGTGCGTGACTGGTGCACTCAATAAGTACTGTTCATTTTATAACACAATATCATTCAGTTGATAGTAATGCCGCCAAGCACCTAACGGTATACTTGGTGGTAGGTTTCCTTAGCAGGAGGTCGTCTAGGTAAGAACCACCAGATATTCTGCCGCCATGCAGTAGTGTGTAAACATTAGATAGATAGATAAAACTCTTTATTGTACACACCATAAACAGAAAAAAAACATAGAGAACAAAATAACCTTATGAACTAGTGCCACAAGTGGCGGCCTTATCGCTAACAGTGATCTCTTCCAGGCAACCAAGAAAAGAAAAACACGATAGAAAACATAAGAAACAGACAGGAAATGTAACACTAATAAGAAAAATAAATAATAATAAAACATATAGTAAGTATATAAAAACTGTACATTACTGTGCTTCAAGACTGTTGAGACTTACCATCGAAAGTCTCAAAGTAAGGAGCACCAAAGCAGCGATGTCTTGGACTTTGTTTTGCTACTCAAAGTTCTGTGTATCGCTGCAATTATCATGGACAGGCGTTTTCTCATACCATCAGGACAGCGACTCGTTCGCCCTACTATATCTGAAATCGTAAAAAAATCCGTACTCCATATATTTTAACTAAATTTTACTTCAGATTTTATCCCAGAAACTATTAGTCGACTAAAAAAGAGACGAGAAATCTTTGACCAGGATAGTCAGCACATAGACTGACTACACAAACTAAAAGGGCTGTACTCTACTGGGAGTAGCGCCCTACTCAAAGACCACCACCATCACATCTGCTTATAGCCAACAGGGCTGATTGCAAGATAAAATTTTAAAAAATACTCCAAACGTTTAGACACAAAAAATCAAACTCAAAAAGTTTAGAAACTCCCTCCATATAGTATATGTAAGTTTATTTCCTTAAAACTACAAGTAATATGCTAATCAAGCAGTGTATGCCTATAACTGGCGCATGTATCAGAACATAACTTTTTGCTGTGTTTGTAAATTTAGAAATATGTGTGATGTCGGCGTACCTTAATAAATAAAAAGAAATTGCCTGAACTTGGCTGTAGTTTTTTCAGGACTTTATAAAAGCAGGACTGATTCAGAAGAAGATTGATCACTTCATTGGGTTTGTGCAATAAACTAATTGGATTTTTATTCAATCCACATGCTTCGGTCTGTTCCTGGTACCAAGCATGTTAAGAATTGCATTAATAATAAAATGGCGCTTCACTTATAAAACACTAAATTAACATTATCGCTCCTTATTAATTACTTGTCGATGCACGTGTTATTTTTCCACCGCCTCTTTAATTTATTAATATTTTAGATCTTAAGCGGTTTTTATATCATCGGGGTTACCAGTAATTGTAGGTTTGGAGTATTCATTCGTAAACAGCTATCGCGCAGTAGATGAGTTCTTGTTTCGAGACAATCGTGGTTCAGAGTTCAAAAGTTCTTTATCCTTATTCTACGTTTTGGATTAGCGTTGTGAACATTCTGCTAGTGTCAACTATTTCGAGGGTGTGCTAACAAATGAGTCTTAACATCAGTCAAAGTCAAATCTGGTCTGATTACAAGCTGCTATAGAATTCTAGAAAGTACATATCTATTCCACTAAACTAAATGTAATAGTCATAAAAAAACCTTAAATTAATACTATTTACAAAATTTATACAAAAAAAATAGTCATATAAATAATAGTCTTTTTATTAATTTACATTCTTCAGCTCCGGAAACAGAAATACTACCAACTACCAAGCCAAGTTTACCGGTAACCTTATTTGAGAGCCAGTCCTATTCCAGGCCAGGTGTGCTTTACCATCTTCGAACACACAGTCACTTAACATTAGGTGAGTTGTGGTCAAACACCTAACTTGTTAACCATAAAAAAAGAGATAAATGGAAGGAAGTATGTTCTTTCTCTTTCTTTCTCATTGATCAGAAGGTAGTCCAGACAAACTCACGTTTGTCAATGGCATAAGTTTACGTACTGTTTCAGTACATACTCTTAGCGTTCTTAGGTAATTGCAGCGGGAAAGTTACATGTGTGTGTCCATTGTCTAAAGGCATAAACGATGCTAAAGGCACACAATCCCCAGTAGTTACTCAATTACGACCCTTTGTCGCGAAATTTATTAATTTAAAAATCCTATCTTTTATATTTTCCCATTGATACAAAATACTTACCAATTTAAAAATTTTGAGGTTGGTAAAGTCTATAAAAAATATATCCAACGGGGAACAGCTACTCGGTTTCAAGTCGGATACAAATTCCCTCATGAATGGAAAAAATAGGCCTTTGGTCAGTAAAGTAAAAATCTATAATTAGGTATATAAACACCGGCGTCATAAGACAACTTAATACTCAACACGAAGGTAATCCTTGAGAGCATATTTTCACCTCTGGCACTAATCTCAAAGCTTTCAATAGCTCGCATATAGAAAAGTTTGGGTGAAAATGTTTGAAACTTCTCGCGGGAAGTTGCTATGTTAATGTATTTCCTCTTTGTATCTGGTCTGTCTGCATGTTAATAAACGTGTACGCTTATGCGCTTAAAATTCACGTTTTGTGTGTGAAGCTATTATGTTTCAAGTAGAAATGATTTTGTTTTCCGAATACAATAGGAATTATGAACGAATTGAAATTAATAACATGTCCACTTATAGTGTTGTGCCAACTTATCGACTCGAATAATACAATAGTCTACTCATATAGTTGTATTATTCGACTCGATAAATAAGAAAATATAAAAAAAAGAAAAAAATGAGCTCGATCCGTTAGATAGTGTCAACTAAAAAAAAATATTTTTTTTCATGTTCGCGCGTGTTTTAATTTTATTTTTCAGGTTTTTACATTACTCTAAAAGTACAAAACCATTATGTGTTATGAGATCCTATAAAATAAAATATGTATCTATTGACATAACTTTCGCATGTTATTGCAATGCAATCTCTAAGCAGACTTGGAAAAACGCAGACCGGTAGACAGTAATGTTTACACACACACAGTAATGTTTGGCGGCAGTGTATCTGGTACTGCGGTGATATCTATCTAGACGACCCTTACTAAGGAGATCAACCACCAAGTAAATAGATGGCATTGTCAAATGTGGTACATGATATTTATTTATTTATATTTTAAATAAATAATCAATTTTAATAAAGTGTATAGTCTCGAGTGAAGTTTATTTTATGCAAGCGTGCTCTATTCAAAGTCAGGAGAGATGACGTTATAACGTATGCCTTATGCCTGAATTGTAAACAACTTAAGCTTTTGTGAACTTTATCCCTACATCACGGTTCTACTATCAAACCGGCTGCCATCGTCAGAAGTGCCGCCCACATATTTATTAATGCGTGCGAATTAACCGACTATTTCTTCCACGTACCTATCCTCTGTAAAATGGTACCACCATCGGGTTTTCCACCGAATTTCCAGCAAAGCTTAATTAGAACCCTCAAAAGTAGGCAACGCACTGACAATGCTCCGGCTATTGTAGGAGTCCATAGACGGCGGTGACTACTTACCATCAGGTGGGCCGTCGCTTGTTTGCCACATTTTTGTTGTGTATAAAAAAAAGAAAACTTCAACGTTGCGTGGCAAATTGATTAGATGGAAAACCTATGACGGAAATGTTCTATAAACAGGTTAGGTAAAATGTTATTCAGTTGGTAATACGGAACATAACCATGTTTAAATTCATTTAAAAATCATACTCATAATGTGTAGTCTATGGCGTTCAGGATTTCCAGTTAGACTACGATGTCTGAATAATAATGAACTCCAATAATCTCGTATAGGAACAAAGTAAATAACTACAACATGCACGTAGCTAGGACTATTTAAGGGGGGGGGGGGGGGTCACGGTATAATATCCTTCAATCCTAAAAACACCTATACGTATAGGAAACTGTACCTTGATCAACATTTCATAAATCATATATTCAAGTATTGATAATGTATATAAAAGTGTTCTACCCACTTCGTTCCGCCTAGGCTCAGGACAGTTTTAAGAAACTTATATAATCCAATTTATTTTCCATTTCCTCAGTTCATGAAACTTAAATATGCTCGCGAGGTAAACCACTTTGAAAGCAATCCTTTGATCGCGCTTATCTTTATGCAAATCTGTATCAAATTTTGATAGCACCTTATTTCCATCCAGTAAAGGTTTTTAAACTTATTTTACGACTCAAGTGTCACAACACTTCAATTTTTGTTTGTGTGTGTTTTAGCAGATTGATAAAAAAAGTTATGTCATAGTTATACAATGTTAGATTATGTATAACTACAGTAATGGTAAAAAAGCCTGTCATCAGTCATACCACATTTTTCTAGTTAAAAATTAACCGAATGATTTAGATTAGGTCAGTTAAACCAGTACTCATTTAAAGCTAAGAACATCTTACTATACAATACAGAGGCAACTTGTCCGGACACTTAATCATAGATACTTGCTGTATATCAAAACAAAAGACAATATTCAAACAAAACAAATTGTCCGCTTATCTTAAAAGGAAACGCGGGGTTCCGTACGAAGTTAATAAGAATTCAAAAATGGCGCAGGTTACAGCCGCTTGTTTTATCCGGATAACAGATCCGTAGAGAATCTGGAAGATATCATTTCATTACCCACTATCGAATCTGTTTAAACAAAAAGCATATTCCCGTATAATGCAGGTACGTAAACTGATCCAGCTACGGTACCTCTATTTTATCTTATCTTGCCTCTTTTCGATTATGAAAAGTTTCAAGACTTCAGATATGGGATCGAATGAAAAAGCTTTGTAATTATTTGTTAATAATGACTGTTTTGAGTGATTAAAACTTACGTAGTTATAAGTTGTAATAGTCGAAGTTTAATCTCCATCTGTCTAGAACAACTTTATTTATCCTCATGTATCAACAAGGAGTGTAAGATAATAGATAAGTAAAATTATTTTTGTTTTACTTATACGGGATTACATATGTTTAATTATATTAATTACACCCGGTGGCCTTCTTCATGGAGATAAAACTGTGTACGACGCACGCGCGGTCTTTCTTCGCACTGCGGGCCGCTGTGCACCTCGCACGTGCGAAGAGCGGTTCCTGACACCGTAGAGAAATACTCTACACTCTAAGTTATTCTAAAATCAGGGTTGGCTTCAGACGAAGGAACTCCTCAACGATTAACAATGTGGACAAGATATGAACATTTACAAAAGCATTGCAAAAACAAAAAAGTTTTGGAAAAATATAGGTACTATGCGGTGACATGATTTTTCCGCGTTTCCCCCAAAACCTCGTTCCATATTTTGTGTTGTGTCTACGTGCCTTAATAAGAGATATGAGATGAGATACGAATTTTTCATTTATAGCAGGCATCTTCTCGTAGCACTTGCAAGTTTGAATTGTGTGTGAGACACAAATTAACTTGGAAAAGTAGTTCGACGTACAGTCATACACACTTACTGGATTCGCTGTGAGTCGAATCACAAAGAGCGAAACATTAACGCGAGATAGTTGCATATCTGAAAGCTATCGCGAAGTTTTCTGCAGTTTTGTACGTTGCTGACGATTTCTCAACTGCTTTATTAAGAAGTTTGAAATTTGCATGTGAGGATTGCTTTGTAGATGCATATTTTTGCTAATGCAGAGTTTTGTAGTGATGATAGCTCATTGGTTAGCACGGTCGGTTCACACGCCGAAGAGTGAGTTCTAATCTAGATCTTTTCAAGGTCAGAGTGAATAGGTATCTTCTAGGTCTGCGTGCTTCATCTTCAACCACATCGTCGCTTACCATCAGGCGAGTTGGTGGTCAAACGCGGACTTATCCGTATTAAAAAAAAAATTAAAAAAATACCAATATGAGCTTAGCTGCTGTTGAAAGAAACCATCGTAAGAAAACTAAGGCATAGTGGTAGGATACTCTCTAGCAGTTACTCGGTTGGCTAGCTACCACCCTCAAACTGAAAATCTGACGCCAGCCACCTAACGGTGAGTAGGTACCAGTAGCCGCAGTTGGGAACCAATTCTGTTCCAGGCTAGGTGTATTTATCATCTTCGACCACACGCTCACTTAACATCAGGTAAGCTGAGTGTGGTCAAAGACGTAACCTGCCAACCTTAAAAAAAAAACATGGAGATTCCACTCATTTTCATTTCGTACTATTTGTTCTAAATTTATGTAAATAATCTTTCATGCTTTTTCTCATTACTTTGACATAGAAAAGGTAAGCTACAATACAAATTTTATCTAAAATTATAATTTAGGCTTCGCCCGAAGAGATCAGCAAATAGATTAATACTTGTAGTAACGCATAGCTATCACCATTTCATGCTGATCTCTTCGGGCGATGCCTTCGTATAATTATGATAGAACTTCACTTACAGGTAAGTTCATTTAATCACTAAATATTTGTCGTACAGCGTGAAATGTAAACAAAGATACGGATAGAGAAACTTTCCAATTCATAACATTAGTGTGATATTTCAAGTATTTTTTTTATAATTTCTACTAACATCCCTCTCTATCCTATGATAAAATAGAGAAAATAGAGGATCTACGTCGCTTTTATTTTAAAGAGGGCATATTCCTAGGTACAGAGCACCGAGGAGCGCAAGTTACGTATGTTTTACAACACTTTAAAACAAGCAGTAACGTCTTGTACCGGGTTGCGGAAGGAAAGAATGCATACGAGTTTATGCTGTTTATGTTTGTGGTCTCTCGAACTATTTTCACCCGAAATAATTAAAAGTTTTTATGATCCTCTCCTGTATAGAGCGCGAACGTACGACTTCTGCCAGCGGTTTCGCACTGCTTCCGATTTGAATCCGTTAAAATACGGATCCAGGAACTTTGACCTGAATTCGGTAACTGTTACTAAGTCCGAGATAGGTAATAACAAAAAGTTATGTTACTACGAACTTTGTTACGTAGGCCTACGTAACAGAGTTCGCAGTAACATACGTAACTTTTTAAACAATACGTAATAATTATGCAGATACCTATCTGCAATTGTCTTTTACGTTAAGTTAGCAGATAAGAATTCTTTGACGAATGGACACGGTGATAAATTTCAAGTTTAAGATCTTGCGATGTGTTCCGATAATGCAGTTGGTAAATTGATCGCGACTTATGTCGACATATGTTACTACAGTTTTCCAACGGCAGAGTTAAGTTTATCCCTAAATCCAGTTTATCTTTTTGTTAGATCAATGAAAGCACCGATTTCATAGTTCCCGTGACTGACGAACTATTTACATACCTACAGGTTTGTACGTAACGCCTGGCGCGCAAGCCACAGTTGGCCGGTTTTGTAAAGAATTTTTTTTTGTATCGTTGACAAGCTAGGTGTTTGACGACAGCTCACCTAATGTTAAGTGACGGTGTGGTTGAAGATGGTAAAGCACTCAAGTGAGGCTGCCGGAACACACTGTTAGATGCTTGGTGGCAGATTTTAAACTTGAGGGTGGTAGCTAGCCAGCTGATTACTAGAAAGTACCTTACCACCATGCTATGGTTTCCTCACGATGTTTTCCTTCACAGGCAGCTTAAGCTCATTGTTGGGGTTTGAACCCACGCCCTTCGGCATGCGAACCGACCGCGTTAACCACTCGGCTATCATCGCTATAAACAAGCAGAAGGATCACTCGATAGAAAATAATGTCGCAGGCCGAAAACGCAAACATGATCGTTACCGATTCATTGAATACTTACTTATCTGATCGGTATTTCCAACTTTCACACTAGATACATACTTAAGTGACTCGATTGAAAAACTGCGAAGTTGCGATCGTAAAGCTTTTTAAAGTAACATAAAGTGCGGTTCGATGCAAATGCGAATCGATCAATTTTTAATAGCCCGCGTAAATATGCATAGAGAGCCAATTTACGTTTGAACATGAGTTTATATCAATTTCGATGTCGGTTTTTTTCAAAAGACCGTTTCAAACAAGGTTAATGGTTGCCACAATATCATGAAATATATTTCGATGCGCTAGTAAACAAAAAAAACAAATGATTTTACTATTTCTGGAAAGTGGTTTAAAAAAAAATAGAATTATTTTTGAAACTAATTTACTTACTACACAAAAAAATATTTACTAACCATTAAAAGAAAGAAACTGTAAACTGTGTTTAAACGATAATGAGTTTAACATCAGCTTTAAAAAATTTAACAAAATATAATGTTGTACATTTGCACACAGCGCCATCTAGCTCAAATAAGCAAAGCTACAGGATTGAGATTGCTGATAAAATACTCGCGTATTTACTTTCCTTGAAAATTAATACCTACTTAATAATACATACTAAGTTACGCACGCGACTGTCCGCGTTAATTTGACATCTGTCAATCTGACATTTCAATTAATGAATAAATAAGCTTTTAAACGAACGTTACGTTAATAAACTGTATTTCAAATTCGTTTAGCCGTTTTGGCGCGATTGTGTACCGAATATCCAAACATACAAACTTTCAATATTAGTAAGATATTTAGAACACAGAGATACAGAACTAGCATCTACGTTCCTTGTACAAAAGTGTATTCTAAGTAGGATTTGATCCTACACCCTTGAAGCAGATATGAGCTAACAAGCCATTCAAACAAAAATTAAAAAGAAAACTTTTTTATGAACTCTCGGACATGTACATATTTTATGTTTCATCGTGATGTTTTCCTTCAGCAATACGCACGTAACTTAAGACCAAGACTGGACCGATTGGAAGCCAGATTCTCCCAGATAGACTGTAAGTACCCTACCACCATGTTATTGTTTTCCTAATGACGTTTTCCTTCACCAGCAGCTCAATTTATTTTTGTTTCGACGTTTAGTTATCGTTCTGTATAGTTCTAGCACGTTGAACACGGCTGTCTCATAGTTTACGACATTAGTAACGTGCTCCGTGCTCCGTGCTTTCCATATAATTTTCCTTCCCACTTTACAGCGTCGTTTTCGCCCATCGTAAAGTCTTTTAATTATATCTGACTACGCGAAATTTGACCCGGAACGTTTGAATCTTATGTATTCTTTGCACATGCCACTTTAAGAAGGCTGTTAAGTTAATATCTGTTTTAAGGTATACTGTAAATAACTTGGCATGGTCATGCATTATAAGATACCTTCCACTGTGGATATCTTTAGTAGGTCGTCTAGGTGGGTACTACCATAGTATCAATTATTCTGCTGCCTATCAGTAGTGTGTAAACATGACTGTGTTCAAGTTGAAGGGTACTGCAGTGAGAAATAACAGATCTTTTGAGACTAACTAATCTAATGTCTTAGAGTCATGAGTGCTAAAGCAGCAACGTTCTGCCACCGTACTCTTAGGTTTTTATTGGGATTCTCGTTAGGTGTTCACGAGTAAGCTACGCGACTCTGAACCTTACTGCGCGAGTATACGATATGCGATTGCGTAGCGTTTTTGTGAGTGTCTATCGGGAATCGTAATAAGACTTTCCGATTACGGAGGTTGGCCTTTTGTGTATCGCTACAATGGTCATGGGCACACGCCATCTCTTATTCTTGAGGAGTTTATTTCGTATATCTCATTACTTTTACATTTAAAAAAAAGTTTGGGTACTACTGCCGTGGTCATGGATAGGCGTTATCTCTTGTCATCAGAAGAACGTTTCATTCGTTAACATTTATATTTAAAAAAAAGATTTAATGCAAAATATTACTGTTAGTTATCGTCCCATTAAGCGCGCTCTGTCTGACTAAGACGCGTTCTTACAAACTATACTCAAGTTTGCTCCAATTAGATGCGTGTTTACATAGAGTGAGTCGTTTACAAGTTCACTCTAGCGATCTTTCATATCAAGTTTTTAATTGCAGGTGTCTGTACTGCCGTCGACGCGTAGCTGTTGCTACGATGTTTACAAAGTTCGTAGATCTTGCTACGAAGATACAATTTTTAATGTCGATTTTTTCATCGTACTTTTTTACAAGCAGTTTGTTATTTGATAGAGAAAAAGAAGTATCTATTCAGTCGAATGGTCATTCTACTTTTAAGTACTTATGTTTACTTTTTATTTGCTAGGACCCTGCAAATGAACAATGGTGCAAAAATACTCAAAAACTTGTCAACCCCACTTTGACTCACATTCGAGTATCGTGGGTTACAAATATATACATACACACTCAGTCTTTTCCAAAAAAGTTGATAATCATATTGGCATAAGTATTTATATCTATATCGAAGAAATAATTATAGACAACTTTATTTTGCGTCGGGGTTAAAAATAGTTTTACATGTAGGGTTAAAAATAGTTTTACATTTGTAATCACGATATCTTCTATGTTTTCTAAATCGCAATCTCAGATCAAGCAAAAATACACAATAAATAATCAGTAAAAAATAATATGGAGCTAGTTCCTATTTTGATTAACTTACTAGCTGCGCCCCGCGGGTTTTCCCGCTAATTGTTTTCGGGATAAAAAGTAGTCTATATGTTAATCCAGGGTCTCAGCTAACTCCATACCAAATTTCGTAAAAATCCTTTCAGTAGTTTTTGCGTGAAAGAGTAACAAACATCCATCCATCTAAACTTTCACATTTATAATATTAGTGGGATAACATAGTCTGAACGCTAGCGCTGCCCAAATTACTTACTCTTATCTGAATCTGCTTGAAGTACACGCGAACCACAAAATTAAGTAAATTGACGTGTAACTGGCTCAGTTTCAGCATAATGTGATACACACAAGGCATTAGTCACAGATTAACTAACAGTTGCTACACCAAAAACCACAAAATTAAGCATAGTCACTCTAACAAAACCCACAGAATTATGCAAAGTTACTGAGAAACTCAGAGATTCAGACGGAACTCATTGCGAACTCTTCTCGTTGGTTAGTAAATAATCTAATTGTGTACGATATGAACTAGAATTTTAAATGTTCTAATGAAATCAAATTAGAAGCCAATGTAGGTACGCCATAGAAGGGTATGGTCATACACTCAGCGGTCTCATAAATAAATATTAGGTACCTATATTAACAGTAATTTCGTATATAAAATAATTAAAAATGTGATAAGTTAATTATGTTTTAAATTTTGTTGATTTATTCATTTAGTTTTTAGTCTCCTTGTCTTGTATTGTCCTTGTCTTTTTGATAACATTTTTTAACTCCTCAGCGAGTCCTATACCGACTCACCACGGTTGTTTGGAAGAAATCACTCTGAGCGATAAGGCCGCCATTTTTTTTTGTTATTTTGTTGTGAACAATAAATAATTATGTATCTACCATATTATCATTTATTATGTATCATCTATCTACTTATGTAGTGATTGATTAAATTATTTTTTTTATTGCACGAATACTTTCTATTATAAACAGAACAACAGGATAACATTGGTATTATTTCAAAAGTATAGCTGGAAAGGTGGAGTAGCAGAACATCTGAAAACTAGAATTAGATGCCTGACATTTCTCACTAAGCCAACAAGAGAAAATCACGGATTTTTTGCTTCATAAAATACAGCTGATATTCGGGCCAAACCCAACTCTATGGCAGCTTTATCCGAATTAGCCAGTATCTCACAAGCGTAATTAATTAATGTCAATATGCAAGTTCTCACTACTTTCGATTCGATTGATCCAAATCATATATTTCGATTGTCAGAACCCAATTAGTGTGTTTAGCTGTTATAGAATGACATCCCTTGCAAAATATGTAATGAAAATTGACGGGACCTTTTTCATATGAGTCTAGACCAGCTATTTCGAGAGCTAATCCGATGCATTATTAGGATTGAATAAGCTGTCATTATGGTAAAATTATTGCTTAAAATCAATTTCACGCTTGCGTTGAGCATTTTCAATGAAGAAGGAATTGCTTGTTCCTAGCTGTCATTTAGGCTTTGAGTACCGCGATCATTGTCCTAACTAATATTATAAATGCGAATGCGAGTTTGTTCGTTTGTTACGCTTTCACGCGTAGGACATAGGATATATTTCATCATCTATTACCGCACCCCGCGGTTTTACTCGTACGCGGGTAAAGCCGCGGGACGCAGCTAGTTTAGAATAAATTAAACTTTAACTGTAGTGATAAAGCAAAGATTCAGAGTGTTATTGAAAGACACATGATTTGTATGTATGCTAGTTTGACTGTAAGCAACATCAGCATCGTTGATCTGATCTTTATTTTATAGGCTGTAAGGCTTGGGTTCGATTTTAGCCCAGGGCAAATATTGGTAGATAGATAGATAGATATAACTCTTTATTGGGCACATCATAAATAGAAAAGAGTACAGAAAACAAAAAACCTTATTAAGTAGTGCATATTGTTTATGTATTTTCAAAAAAGTATGTAAATAATCTATTATATCTGATTTCCATATTACATGGATGGCGTTGGGTGTCCACCGATTTTTTTGTTTTGTTTGGTTTCTATTTTAGGTGGCTTAGTAATTTTTATGCCGTGAAAAAGTTAAAAAAAATAACGCTGTCTTTTATATCGAACTACTCGCTGGTATCACTTTACGTAAGTGTAAGCAATAAGTTGACCAAATTTTATTTCAATCGGATAAACAGTACGACAACACATAAAACACGGAGAAACAAATGTTCATTTTCATAAATCAATATATAGTTTGATATACCTACACAAATAAAAAGTGAATTTCAGGAACCATTATTATCTATATCTATCTATAATTCTATACTATTATGAAGAGGAAAGTTTTGGTTGTTTGTTTGTATTGAATAGGCTCCGAAAAATTTCAAAAATTTTCACTGTTGGGAAGCTTCACTATCTCCGGGTGACATTGGCTACTTTTTATCCCTGTTTTCCCACGGGAACGGAACTACGCGGGTGAAACCGCGAGGCGTCCGCTAGTACTATTATAACGAGGAAAAATTTGATTGTTTGTAATGAGTAGGCTCTGAAACTACTGGACCGATTTAAAAAATTCTTCTACCGTTGGGAAGCTACACACACTATCTCCGGGTGACATAGGCTACTTTTTGTCCCTTTATTCCCACGGGAACGGGAACTACACGGGTGAAACCTCGAGGCGACCGCTATTAAATAGATAAATAAATTAACTCTTGTTCACACCAAAGATTGCACACAGTAGAAATGTAAAGAACTATTGTACAAGATGTTACAGAACAAAAGTTGACGCGGGAGTCCAAAACATAACTTCATTTTATTACAAACGTGCTCTTCCACGGCCAAATCTTTAACGAGCGTTGCGAAATGCGTCTGGCACTCGGAAACCCGCTGTAAGCTGTGCTCATTTCCTACTTTTTATTAATGACACACGTTTTTCGGTACCGGAACTTTTCGTAATCCCTAAATAATGGTTTCTTTTAAGAATATCTCTAGAGATTCTGGTTGCTGTAAAGGATTCCTTTTTCCAATTGACGAAGTCGCGGCCGCGCCGCCGACAGTGCGACTCTTTGTCAAGAAAGTATTTGATTCAAAAACTTCGTAGTATTGCAACAAATACTATATATATAAGTAGGTTTTTTTTTTTAATGGTTGACAGGCTAGTTGCTTGACCACAGCTCACCTGATGTTAAGAGACGGTGTGGTCGAAAATGGTAAAGCACACCTAGCCTGGAATGGAACTGGAAGGATTCCATTTTCCAATTGACGAAGTCGCGGCCGCGCCGCCGACAGTGCGACTCTTTGTCATTTCTTTATGCTTTTCAGATTAAAAAATATCAGTTTTGCGTTAGCAACATTTATTTATTCACATAGGTAGTTAGTAGCCGTCATAAACCAGCATTACTTAGTTAATATTCTCAATAATTATTTCTAGAACATTCCCTTACTGTTGATGGCAAAATTGCCCCGACCCAAAATGGGATAGTAACCTAAAAAGGTAGGTATATCTTTACCTGCAAGGTAGGTATATAATGTTTTCATAAATCTAAATTCCAAAGAATTTTTCATGAAGCGCATATAATACGCATATGACATTTTTCATTGATTGTTCAAATGTTATGTGCTCCTAGTTACATTACTAAGACAAATATACCTAACTAGCGGACGCCTTGCGTTTTCACCCGCGTAGTTCCCGTTTCCGTAGAAATATAGACATAAATAGTAGCCTATACCACCCGGAGATAGTGTAGCTTCCCAACGGTGAAAGAATTTTTGATATCGGTCCCGTAGTTTCAGAGCCTATTAAATGCAAACAAACAATAAAATCTTTCCTCTTTATAATAGTGTAGATAGATAATATTGTCAATGCGAAGATTTGTGTGTAACACACACAGTCATACGCATATGTAAGTGTACCGCACCCATGGAATTTTCATGCGTTAAAGGGGTATCCTATTTGGATGAAACAAATGCACAAATTAACACAGACTTTTCCGTTTGTTTTACCGTGGAAAGCGTGGTTGAAACAGTGAGCTTGCAACACTAGATATCTGAATAACCTTCGAACGTGATACGCGCCCGGTAATTTTGAATGTGGATCTAATGAAAATTGAATTTGGCATTCAATCAAACCCTTCAGAAACAGCTGTGAACCGTGACGCATATGAATGCATGCATAATATCTACAGACAGTTTGCAGGTACTGTCATGTACATAAATATGTATGTGCAACACATCCACAATAGTCGCATGACCCTCTAGAGATTGTCAGCCAAATATAGTGGGACCACTATCATAAATTACAGGATAACATTTTTGTTTACAGTTTTTTGAAGTAGAAATAAAAAAATCTCTAAATGTTTTCGTAATTTCTATACTAATAAAGGGTTAAAAACTCTTTTGCATTCCTACATAACATTTTTGTCTCTCTTTACTATCTTATGCAAAATAAGCATAAATTTAATATAATTTCACATTAAGCCCTATTCAGCTTAACATAAAAAAAATTAAAATGAAGCATGAAACTAGTACTTAGTAGTATTTTTGACTAGTTATTTGGTATGTATTGTGACCTCACTAAGTTCTCTTCACACATCGAATCAAACAAAATTATAAACAAATTTTCTTGACCGACCTCAATAAATTCACGGCACTTTATAATTTTAATTTAAAAACAATCTTTTCGGAAACGAATAAACTAAACTAATAATAAATAAACTAATCTTAAAGGCCGCTATCAATGCAAATAGTTCCCAAAACGCTGGCTTGCCGCGTTCTATTGCAATAAACAATTAACAATTACCATAAATAATTAAAATTTGCATTAGTATCGACAAACCATGGAATACACAAAATTATGACTTTTTAAATAGTAAAATGTGATCATTGAACGAAACTGAGTCCGGAGAACTCCATCCGATACATTATTGCGTAGAGCTGCCAAATTGTCAATGACCCCAGAAAGTATGAGTATAAGACGTACACTATTTAAAAAGGTAGTGTTATATAAGCTAAAGTGATATAGGTATACAAGCTTAAACTAAAGTGATATAGGTATACAAGTAAGTAGTAATGGCAATCGAATGTTTCATAAGATCTACAAAACAAAACAAAATAATTTAGTGAAACTGAGTGCAACACAGTCAAGCTGTACCGCATATATATGTGAGTTCCCGCGAATGGTTTTCCGATGGCATTATCTCGCTGATAACTGGCTTCATCCATTATCACACCTATTGTACTCTGTAATTGGCCAACTTTTATTACAGCGCATTACAATATCCACATGTGACAGCCCTGTTGGTTCATTGGTAGTGTGTCTGCTTCGAGAGCTGAAGGGCGTGGGTTCGATTCCCACTCAGGACTAACATTTGTGTGACTAACATCGATGTTTGTTCTGTGTCTGGGTGTACTGTATGTATTATAAGTATGTATTTACAAAAAAAAAAAAAAAAAGTATTTAAGTATTCTACCAGTTATCTGTCTTCCATAGCACAAGCTCTGCTTAGTTTGGGGTCAGATGGCGCTGTGTGTAATGTCCTATGATATTTATTTATTTACATATTTGAATTCAGCCCGTTTTGCTGTGAATTTGCGTCTCTGAGTACCAAAAACTTTTTAAATTCAATTTTATTATGAACTGTATTTATAATTTAAGGTTTTTTATAAAACTAGTTGAATGTCTGGCACGTCGTACGTGGAGCGGTAGCGCTCGGCCTTTGCCCTCCCAAATCTTAAAACCTTACCTTCCAAATCTTATTCGAATTTTACATGATTATGATAATTAGCTAAATTGGCTTAATCGTTCGCAAGTTATGTGCTAAAATATGTTACTAAAAATAATGGATTTAAATTCAGGTTTTTTTAATGTAAAATTAATGAGACGAACGCTCTCCTGATGGTAAGAGATAACGCATGTCCATGACCATTGCAGCGATACACAGAACTTTGAGAAGCAAAACAAACTACTATGTGTTCGATCATAGCCAACTGATGTTAAGTCATGTGGTCAAAGATGGTGAACACACCTCTGGAATTGGCTCTGAAGTGTGGCTGCCAGAACACACCTTTAAAGATTTTAAATTAAGGGTGGTAGCTAGTCCGTCGAGTACTAAAAATATCCTATCACCATGGTTATGGCTATGGTTTCCTTACAATGTTTTTCCCACACTTTCCGGCATGTGAACCGAGAATGCTAACCACTGAGCTATCATCGCTACAGGAAACTTGAAAACTTTGATAAGAAAAGTAACTTCGTAAATAAAATACTTAATGTAACACAGTGAACAAATTTACAGATGCGTTTATTCCCAAAGGATTTCTGCAAGCTTCTATGTTCGTATAGACCGCCAGCTTTGTGCATCGAAAACAATACATCTCATCAGCTTGGTAAGCAAATACCAATGTATTACATCATTCCACTAGAGGTGTGGTTAGACATCCGGCCATATGTTTAAGTAGGGGTTTCCGGATGATTCGGTGGCCGGATTCCATTACAAGATACAAAAATATGTATTGATGGCATTAGTTTAGGAAACAATAAAAAAAATATCTACGCTAATACGATTTTTACCTTAAATCATTTTCAGTTTGTTATATTTATTAATAATTCATATTACATTAGTTTTTTTATACCAGCAGCATATAATAAAATTCGTCCAGACAAACATTGGAAATGTATCCTATAACATGTCGAATAGACCTCGCAGCCAGCAAGGCATCGCTCATCTCTAGTCGTAAAGCAATCGAATCGAGGTGAGTAATCATCGAAATAGGATTGTCGCTTTCCAATTAGCGCGGTGTCGAACGAACCTCTCTCGTCGACGACTCTCGTTCAAATGGATTTGCGAAAGAAATGCTTCCAGATTGACGGCGACAAACGCTCGTAATGGCGTAAACAGCTTGATCAGATAATTGAGAATGCAATTATTAGTTTAAGTAGTACTGTATCATATTGTCTCAAAAATCTTAAAGAGATCATATCTCTCGCTTCTCATTACAGTTTTCATAAATATTCGACTGTTGCGGGTACTACTACTAAAATTTCATTTTGAGTGTGACGCGTTCGCCCACTTCGATACTTACTGGCTTATCCATAAATTATTATAACTTTTTTTCTTTGGTTTTGGCGTCACATTTTAAGCATTTGCCAATGTCAAGTGTTTTAAATTTTCAAGTTTCATAAGTTAAATAAGTTGCCTCGTAGCTATAGTTATAGTCAAAGTCCAGTCTTGGTCAAGTACAGTCCGTGTCAGTCAAGTCATGCTTTAGTAAAGTAGTGGTGACTTTACTATAAGCTTCGATGGAGTTTTGAAAGCAACACGAAAGGTCATGTTTCAGCACATTAGGTATATCATTTTCCTACACTCGCACTTGTAATTCGGCACTTTATGAATAAAACACCACCATTTTCATGCATAAACACTCGACAAAGCCCTAGTTTTGGAAAAAAATACAACGGGGCGACACGACTCTTTCTGCATTCCCGCCAAAACTCATTATTATTATTAGTAGTCAACTTAAGTTATCGAGTTAATAAAATACTAATTATCCAAGCATAGCTAATTAATTATGCTATTATCGTACTGGCCATCTACAAACGATACTTTTATTTTTTAGCAAAAAACAATCATAACTACAAACAGATCATAATATAAAGTGCAAATAGAATGTCATTCCGAACTAAATCTGAATTGGTAACGAGCAATCTCATAACGAGTTATCTTTAAGCTGCTTTGTCACGTTATACATAGATATCCCCATCGTGTCGCTCGCCACAAGTTCACAGATAATATCACACGATTAGTATACTCAAAATGAAGTGCATTATTATTTTTTGTAAAATTTTAACGTTTTCAGTTTTTGTCATCGTAGAAAATAAGCATGAAAACGTGAACGTAAAATTATGTCCACTGTTATTTTTTTTTAAACAAACAGTTTTTAAGTTGAGTCTACATGACTGTTAAAAAAAAATACTGTTATGTTTTCAGGGTTCATGTATGTATGTACGTATGTATGCGAGCTTTTTTACTCTACCTAACAGAACATAATATCAGAACAACACAAAAACAGAACAGATGTTCAAGCATGTAAAAGTTTTGGTTATTACCTGAGGCATCGTCAGAATTCCTACAGCATCCCGAGGGACGCTGGCTATATTTCTTTTGGAAAAAAATCGGAGAAGCGGCTGTACGGCTCCATTTTCAAATGCGATTTAATATATATCTTTAACCGACTCAAAAAAGGAGGAGGTTCACAATTCAACTGTATGTTTTTTTGTACGTAGGTATGTTACGCGATCATTCCGTCAATTATAAAATATTAAGAGAAATCGATCGAGCGGTTTTTAAAAAATGAACAAAAATCTAATACTTGTATACATCGATAATATTCTTCGTTTACTCCGAAACCTCGCTGTTTAGTTGGAAGAGTGCGTTTAGTTAGCCTAAGGGTCGTAGAGTCAGTTTTTTTAAATTGTAAATATATATATTGTTATGTATATTACATATGTATGTACCATATGGCTATAGCTATACGTATGGCTCTTGTATAAATTAAAATATCTAGATCCCATCTAACAGATTGGCAAACTTTGCGTTTGGCAGATTTGCGGCCCATTTCGTGGACAAAGGTAACCCGGGACAGGTCAGTAGTTCGTCGCATGGGTTGGCCCCGGGCGTCGATCGCTCGCTAATTTCGAACGGTAATAACCGACCTCGTCCGGACATCCCAGAATCTTTGTGGGAACTGTTCGCTGCAGCACCTGTCGGACAAAGTGTAGGGTTGCCGAATCTGCGCCGCATTTTGTAGCGATGGAAGCTCAGCAGTTTGCGCGGTTGGTTTACATGCTGAAAGTCATGATGACGATCAGTATATGATTTCGCTGGCTTGCTTAAAACTAGTATGATCAAGTTTAGACTGTGATTCATTTGAAGATATTTAATTAAATCTTTCTAATAATATAGAATTGGTGGTAGATCACCTTAGCAGGAAGTCGTCTAGGTAGGTACCACCGTAGTACCAGTTATTCTGCCGCTAAGCAGTAGTGTGTGAACATTACTGTGTTCCAGTTTGAAGGGTACTGCAGATAGCGAAATTACTGGGCTGTTGAGACTAACCATCGAAAGTCTCAAAGTAATGAGCGCCAAAGCAGCGATGCCCTGGACTTTGTTTTGTTACTCAAAGTTCTGTGTATCGCTGCAATGGTCATGGGCAGGTGTTATCTCTTACCGTCAGAGCGTCTCGATGCTCTGATTACTTTTTACATTTAAAAAAGCCGTTTAATAAACAATGCCCGATGCTATAAGTTGCCGATGTTAAAACTTATCAAGAACTGAAAGCCAATAAATCTGAAGTTTTTTTAGAGATGCTGACTATTGAGATGCTAATTTCACGGGCACGATATTTACACCAAGGAGATATTTTGATTTTATAGAATATTAGGTATACAATAATGTCTTAATATTACGATAGAGTGATCACACACACAACCCTGAAAGCTTATGAATAGAAGGATGTTTGTTATTGTAGTGCGGAGCTGAAATCAATGACGTTGCGTGGACGTTGACGAGAAATTGCTAGTTAAAGTTCAATTTGAAGCTTCGGGACGGATAAGTACCTACGCATCTAATACCGCAGGGCAATCAGTTGTGTTCAAATGTGTTTCCATTATGCCCGTCGTGCTGGGCATTTTACAGTTTGATCATATATCTCATATATATCCTATTTCCTACTAATCCTACTTCCTATCCTATCCTATTTCCTACTAATATTATAAACGCGAAAGTGTTAAGAATGTATGTATATATGTTTGTTACTCTTTCACGCGAAAACTACTGAACGGATTTGGATGAAATTTGGTATGGAGGTAGTTGAGACCCTGGATAAACACATACACTATTTTTTATCTCGAAAACAATGTAGCGGGTAGTATCTAAGCTAGTATCTTATACTTGTATATAAAAAAATCTTGTATATCTTATTACCTTACAAATTTTAGTTAGGTTTTTTAGTTAATACTTACAATACTTATGATATGTATTACTTATGTTGGTAGATACGTTATGGGACAACGCGTGATTCATTTATGTATGCAGGGCAATGAGTTGGGTAGTAAACTCATTGATGCAGGGTCGTCTTTACCCGGGGGTTCAGGGGGTACGGTGCGTCCGGATACAGTCCAAGGAGGCGCAACCTGAAATCACCATAAATTTTGTTAGGTACCTACTACACTGAGACCACGCGAGTGGTGCTGCGGGCACAGTTACTTCATTATACATCACAGATCTTGCTCTACTAAATACGCAGCTTTCGGCAGGCTTCTTACGATTCGCGATGTGCAAGTTAATTTATTTCTTATTACTACACTACCAAGAATTAAAATTCATTGAATACGTGCGTAGAGTGACTTTCGCACCCCGGCGCCGAATATGCTTAAGGTGGTTCGATTTCCATACAAATATTTTTTTGCCATTTATGCCAAATGGAGCATCATTTTACAGTGAAATCACAGCTGCTGGTATTTATTTTAATCTTTATTTTCGGTAAATCACAATTGCTTGAATAAAACAGTAGATTCTTTTCTTTTCTAAGGAGGTAAAATTTTGTGATAGGACTAAATGAAAAAGATATACGATTGGTATAATGTTTCACCTAATAATGTGTAGAAAAAAATTGATCATCCTCAACATTTCGTCAAACATGTTATGCCTTTTTTGTGCATCACCTATTTTTAACAAAAAAGAATATCGCTTCTAGATAAGTGTGCTATATCATAGACCATTCATCAGGTGGCGAAATATAACAACACAGACAAAAGTTGCTCGCGATTAGAACTCGTTAACGTTAAGAATCTTAATAACAACATTATTCTATTTTTTTCTCCCGATAGGATTATGGCATCACACATTTTGTATTAGCCGGTTTATATTTTTTGAAAGATAAATATATAATTTTATATCGTCAAGCAAATAACAGTCAAAACTAAATCTAATATACTAATGATAATAAATAATAGTTTTTGTGTCAAAGACGGATAAACCATCCTCGCAAACTTTCCCTAACATTATAAATTTACAATATTAGTAGGATACAAATAACAAAGTGGAATCCAAATAGTTCTTTGAAGTTTAGGAAACTACACGCAAATGCATGCGTAATAAAATATGAACTTAAAAGCAAAATAACTTGCCGCAATTAATAAACGAAAATAATGTGTGTTTTTTTTTGTACCCTCTAGACACAAACCTTTTAAAACGTATTTTATGAACTAGCGCAAAATATGATTTTTCTCTGTCGTCAACCGTTTTACCCCCTATTTCTGTTCGGTGTTGCCATAACGACCCACTACCCTTCTAACCTATATCAAAGGGTCAGGGGACGTACAGCGTTTATTGAGAAATTTCACCCGATGATCTAAAACTGTCTTTTAGTGACTGAGTGTATTTAAATTTTTGACCAGTTAAAAAGTACCTGTATGTTAGTATTTAAGTAATTTATAAATAATAAATAATAAATAAATATCGTAGGACATTACACACAGCGCCATCTGACCCCAAACTAAGCAAAGCTATGGAAGTCAGATAACTGATAGAATACTTGAATAGTTTTTTTGTTGTAAATACATACAGGACACGAAGACACAGAACAAACATTTGTTTATACTACAAACTTTTTGTCCTGGGTTGGAATCGAACCCACGCCCTTCGGCTCTTGAAGGAAACATACTACGCTACTAAACTCTATGGCTATCAGTTAACTGATTTCCATAATACAAGGTTTGCTTAGTTTGGGGTCAGATGGCGCTGTGTGTAATGTCTTATGATATTTATTTATGTTTTCAACAAAGCTTACCACGTACCTACTTAGTGTATAAATATGCTATTTTTATTTCCTATATTTTTTAAATAAATATTCACCACCGCAGTTGCAGTTGCAGATATTCTGCCAAGCAGTAATGTGTAAACAGTACTGTGTTCCGGTTTGAAGGATACTGCAGCTAGCGAAATTACTGAGCTGTTGAGACTAACCATCGAAAGTCTCAACGTAATCAGCGCTAAAGCAGCGATGCCCCGGACTTTGTTTTGCTACTCAAAGTTGTGCGTATTGCTGCAATGGTCATGGACATGTTATCTCTTACCTTTTACACAAAAAAACCTTCATGAAAATCTTAATTTATCAAATATGTTGAATGTAGATATACCATACGAAATAAATGATGAATCATGGATAAAAAATTAACTAGATGTGGATTTTCCATAGAATGATTACATAATTATTAAACAACATTAATTTCGGTAGGCAACAACCACAAGGTTTGCTCTTGTGACAAAATCGGTCGCCTTTTCTTACGCCACTTTTCATATTTCTCTGACGTAGGCTACCATTATGTATAGATAGACAAGAATGTCCTGGTTAATCTATTCACTAAAGAAATATGTTGAACAGGTAAAATTAGATTATGAATTCATTTTCTTGAAAGACTCAGGTTGAGTTTTTCAAGAAACTTAAATAAATGTATACGTAGGCGTATTGTTTTTATACGAAAAGAGTAACAAACAAACAGACAATCTGAGTCGTGGTAGAGTAACCAGCACCTCACCTGCAACATTGGTAATAATAATGTTGTACTTTGACACTAGCGACCCGCCCCGGCGTCGCACGGATGCAATGTAGATACTAATGTGGTGCATATGCAATAATATGCATGTATTATAATTCCCCTTGAATCACTCTGTCTATTGATGGAAACCGCATTAAAATCCGTTGCGTAATTTAGAAGATTTTAAGCGTACAGATGTCGAGAAACGACTTTGTTTTATACTATGTAGAGATACAGCAGAAAAGAAATAACTATGTTGTATAATTATGCACTAAATTTGATAATTTATGTACGTATTACATCCAATTAAAAATAATTTTTGAAAGAAATATTTAAACGTAGTTCAAAAAGTAATGCTTAGTTCAAAAATACTGTCACTAGTCATGATCATTGTGTTGTGATCACTGGGAGGTTCTGCTGATGTTAAATCGTATAGGCTATTCCAACTAATGGTGTTTTTATTCTTATTCGAAGTTTAAGTGTTTGTTTTGTGTTGTTAGTGTTGTTTGTTGTGTTTAGTGTTAGTGTTTGTGTTGTATGTTAGTGTTTAAGTATTAGTGTTAAGTGTTAAGTGTTAGTGTGTTTAATTCCGGCAGCCATGTTTGAAGTACGAAGTGTCAGAAATTTGTATGCTTGAAAGTTCTTAATGTTGTGTGTTGTGTTAAATCTGCCAGCACACACTTGGCCCGGGTGATAGACCTTACCTGTCTCACAAAAAAAAAGAAGTTGCCACTAATGAGACAGTTTGTAAAACTAGGGCCAATCCGAAAGTCCTGTATTGACGTTCTGTAGTGTATTGTGCATTTCCTTACTGCCAGCATTTACGCGATCCAACCCATCTTCTTCAAATACCCGATCAAGGTTCTGGCCTGAAATCTTGATAAATAGTGTTGTTAATGCATTACTAACACAAAAGTCGTTTGAAACACTAAGAACTATGAACATTAAAAGATAAACAAAAATTTACTGCCAAAACATTTGAAAAAACCTATCAATATCCAAATCCACGTAGAAATAAACATTCTTGTATACGTCTGTGAAAATGTAACATTATCGGATAGTAACTTAAAACAGCAGTAATGAAACTATCCCTCATATCCCAGTCTAGGAAAGATGTTCGGTTTACGTCCCGTCGGTTTTCTTTATGAAAATTATGAGCTTACGACGTAAGTACTATAATACCAGCTTTCATAACAGCCAAGGTGAAGTGATCTTGAATTATCTCGAGACGACATGCGAGTAGGCGTATTGATTTTCATGGCTGGAACCTCTAACATCGACTAACTCACCTTAATAGGTTTTATTGCATGAGTTTACCTTGTAACTAAGTATTTTTACTTTGTTACCTTTTGATATCGTTTTTACTTAGTTTACTCATAATAGAGCCTTTATTATTTATGAAGATTTATTTATGTGAATAAACAATGGATAATTTTTAAATGGAATCATACAACTGCCATGCGCGCCCTCCATCCTAAGAGTTATATATTTTATTTTAAATTCTAATGAGTTCCAAATAATGAAGACTGTATTTATTTATTTCTATACACATAACAGAACTAATATATATGCCATATCAGCATTATGTAAATTACTGTAAGGTTTTGTACTAAATTACATTCCTAAACAAATGTGGATCCAACATGAACATTAAAAAGAAAACAGTAGCATTTATAAAGTGAGTGATATTAATATACAAACTAACAATGTTGGATTGTACACTATATACATAAATAATGTATATATGTATGTGATAAAAGTGTTGTATAATACAATTATAGTAAGTTTTCGGCTGAGCTGCAGCACATAATAAATAAATATTGTATGACATTACACACAGTGCCATCTGACCCCAAACTAAGCAAAGCTTGTATGATGGGAGTTAGGTAACTGATAGAATACTTAAATACTTTTTGTAAATACATACTTACTATATATACAGAACACCCAGACACAGAACAAACATTTGTTTATAGCACAAAATGTTTGTCCTGGGTGGGAAATGAACCTTTGCCATACTGCTCTTAAAGCAGATACTACCGATGAACCAACAGGGCTGCCATCAATAATAAATGTGCGTATTATATTACAACAAACAGTATCACTGAAAAAACTAAATTAAGTAGGTTTCAAGGTTATCCTTATTTGTCATTTTTTTAAAACGTAAAATGTATTGAGACAAACGAGACGCTCTCCTGATAGTAAGAGATAACACCTGTCCATGACCATTGCAGCGATACATAGAACTTTGAGTAACAAAACAAAGTCCAGGGCATCACTGCTTTGGCGCCATAATCATCGACTCATCAGTGAGTCCTATCCACTAACTTCTTAGAAAAGGCCCGTTCGGTACGTAAACTTTTCCCACCGCGAACACTGATTTCTTTACACTTTTGTCTGTGTGTTACATTATCTTTTTTTATATAATACTCCAACCAACTTACTATTTATAGTTTCTCAAAGAGTATTCAAGTACCTAAGTGAAAACAGTTTCTGAGCGCAAGACATTGGAAAACAATCATTTTACATTTGACGCAAAACTAAACTATTGAAAGTAGTAAAAATATAGGAAGCACAGAATTGTCACAGTATAAGTAGTAATTCCAACGTACAGTTGTGATCGGTAAAGTGAGACGGCAAACTTTCTAAGTTACAGGTTATTGGATATTGCACTCGCAAAGAAAATAATATAATACCTGATTACTAACTAGCATTTCCTTTGATGTTTCTTGGTTCCTTTGAAAGCTTTTTTTATTTAATTAAAGCATTTTTCTAGCATTGGAATAGTTAGTCGGTATTGTTATGCTTACTGCCTATTTCTATGATTTTAAGCAAAAACATACGTTTTAGTGAAAAAATTCGGTCAATGTCTGTCAGTTATTTTTTCAACAAGTTTCCAAGGTAAATTGGCGCTCTTGACAAGTGACTGAAGACAGAATCAGAAGCTCTGCTTTTGTACCGTTCGTAAGGTTTTCGCGCGCAAACAACAAACATGGGCGATTTTCGAATGATAAATTACAAAGCATAAAGCAAATTGTGTGTAAAAAACGGAAATTTTCGTAAAAAAAACTCAGGTGTGTGATTCAAAAATTTAGCCTCGTTTAAAGTAGTTATACTCTTAAATCCTTCTTACTTTTGGTGTCTTACTTTACACCTTTCAAAAAATCCTAAAAATCCTGCAAAAAATTTGTAAATGTTTGAACAAAAATACATTAGGTATATATATTAGATATAATTTATGAATTTGGTTGCTAAAAGGAAATAAAATTTAGGTAAACTTCCAAATAGTATACATTATGGCATAATGATATATAAGCATTTGAAAGTTGAACTATATTATAAATGCGAATATGATTTGTTTTGTTTGTTTGTAACGTTTTCACGCGTAAACTACTCAACGGATCTGGGTAACATTTTGCATGTAGATAAGACACAGGATACTTTTCATCATCATCATCATCATCCTCTATGATCACGCGGATAAAACCGCGGGGCGCAGCTTTGTAATTAATAAGTCTTTAGACACATAAGCTTTTTAATTTCTATCGAGTATCATATAACGCTGCGTGACGTAGTGATTTACTATCCAGTATAAAATACAACGGTTTTTCTGTAAAAGAAATGCGACCTTAAATTAAATATGCATAAAGGCGAGATTAAAACGAATGCAAGGTGTGAAACGCTCCAACTTGCGTAGTAATGTAAAAGACGAGTCAAACACACTGAAACACTGGAAATTGAAATGCCAACGGAGGGCCGGCCGCTGTGGTGACGCCTCACGACAAACAGATTTCTGAATGACGTTACAATCAAGCTTGAAATGAGCTCGTAACGTGGATTTGTTTGTGATAAGGAGCATGTTCTGCTATGACCGCTAACTGACCGATAAATACTTATCTACTCAACGAACTCTAAGTACCTACTCCAAAGATAACTTAAGAACAAGGAAGTGGATGTATAATAAATAAATTACCAATAAACAACTTTGAGAACTGCAGGTTCTTTATATTGCTGTCAATGACATTTTTTTTTTGTTTTTGTTTTGGTCTTTTCTTTTGTGAAATCAATAACTATTTTGTTTTATTAAGAATTAAAAAAAAATCGACTCCATGACCCCTTAGGCCAACTAAACGCACTGCCCCAATGGAAAAGCGAGGTTTCGGAGTAAACGAAAATGTCATCGACGTATACCATTTATAGACAGTCGAATTGAGAACCTCCTACTTCTTGAGTCAGTTAAAAAGAGCCGATCGATCCGTATGGTTGTTTTGTGGATTTTGAATTTGACTTTGGTGACGTTTTTTATGTCCGATTTTTTTTCATTAAGGTGGTTCGATTTCCATACAAGTAATATTTTGCTATTTATGGACAAATGGAGCATAATTTTACAGTGAAATCACAGATACTGGCATTTATTTTGGTCTTTATTTGCGGTAACTCACAACTGCTTGAATAAAACAGTCATGTCGGTAGAGCTAAGGTAATACGATACAATATCGATATTGGTCGACAATTAGGGAATATTCCAAATAATAAATAATTTGTTTGCTTCACTATCTATTCCTATTTTCGTAAATAAAACCAGATCGACAGTAAAGTAGTGAGAGAGCAATACAATAAACGTGTAGCGCGCGACGGCGGGCGGTCACCGTGGCGACCGGCCGTAGGCGCCCCGCCCAACTTCAAGCCGATTAGATTGTAACTATCAGGAATAAATAACATTATTTTTTACTTTTTCTTCAGTCATCTTCTCGCTTGCCTGACTAACGCTCATTAATAGGTACCTACTTCTCCACGAAAAAGGCACACTAACAAATTTATGCCGGGCTGGGAAAAAACCACCCTGATTAACGATCGGAGAGTTTAAAAACTGTTTAATCAGGTGTATAATTGGGAATTGCAGTACGCTGTAAGTTTGGAAGTTAAGGGGAACAATTAGGGCGGGAAAGGGGGAAAGTGAGGCACGAGGCGAATGGGCGGGCATTGCAGTCTCGCTTGCACAGAATGCACCACCCCCGGTGGCGGGCGATGCGAATGCAGTCCGCGTTGTCGAGCCGACGGCAATACTCGCCCGCACGGCCCGCTCCAGTTCTCCGCGACATTACGCGCGCTGTAATCGACTACCAGGCGCCCAGCACCACTCAAGAGGTGAGCCCTTACACTTCTATCCTTCGCCCACTCGCACTCCCTTTATTTTATTATTTCCGTCCTTCTCCAAACGAGCTCGAAGTTATAAACGGTTTTCCCTTTTATCGCCGGAATGTGGGAAAGCGGGTTTTGGTGTCCCGACTCTCTCTTTCAACTTGTAAGTGTTTCATGATTATTATTGTAAGGTGACGCCGTGAAGCGGTAGTGATACGCAATTAAGTATGAATGAGATAATATCCCCTTTTAATAGAGTAGAAGTGTTATTCAACTATTTTTATATTTTCTGCTTTTATTCCCGAGGAGTCAATTTGTTATTGACTCCTCGGGAATTTTAAATGCCCCGAAAAAGTATAAGTTGTTGACTTAAAAATGTGTAAATGTGAACTCTCTTGTATCTGAAAATGTTGTGAATTTTTTGGACTGTTAAATGGAATTATGTAAATAAAATTCAATTTTCAACGAATTCTAAGCGCTTATTTTCCATAACGGAAATAGGTATGTGCTCATGCATCACTTATACAGCTCATTTGATTGATTTATTTGCACATGTTTGTTATTCTAGAAACTTTTTAAAATTTCAATGTAAGTTTGCTGTTTGAAAATTTGAACATGGTATTAAAACTGATTTAAACTAAAATTAAATTCGCAACTTAGTCGATAAAAAACAAAATTTACTTGAGAAATAAAAAAATATTATGTGGGTATTCACAACATGAAAGAAATAAATCCTATTGCATTATTTTTTTAATATTCTATTACGTCTGTAAAGACCAAAGTATCCTAAGTGGACACTTCTAAAATGGCTCGAAACTTTAACGAAGTCATTAAACGATACTATTTTACTTTCCTAGGAAAATTACAAGGATTTTCCTACGAACGCAATGGGCTGTATTAGTCTGTATACGCTCTGCAATTTCTATAAATTGTAAACTACTACGCATTAAAGGCATAAATAGGCTAGATGCCGCAAGCAGCTCCAATTTAAACCTGAGAACTTCCTTCTACTTCTTGTTTTACGCAGTGTAGCAAAATGTGTTACATAAAAGGTGTAATAAAATTTTTGTGGTAATTAATCGATTATTTATCTTTATATTGAGTTTATTACTGTTTGAAAAATAAGCGGTTTACCATAAAAGGAAAAATAGGTAAGGGAAAGGCACTTTTAGAGATTGAGTCCCTTTCTAATTTTTTTACATAAATAGAAAATAAACAGACAGAAAGGCAGATAGCGGCGTGAGCTTGGATATAGTTTTGTGTACTATACTACTAGGTTTAGATACTCTTTAGGTATCAGATAAAATCATTATCATTTGTTAATTTTAGTCCAGTGACGGACATAGGTTCCTAAAGCATTCTACCTAAAGCAATCTTCGGCTTTTTGCTTAAGTCACTGCCACTGCTTTACATAATATCGTCACTCACCGAGAGTCTCGTCTTGCTACGTTTGCCGTTACGCGGTCTCCACTCTTGAACACGTCTACCCCAACGGTTATCGGTTCTACGGCAGGTATGACAGAGAGAGATCGTGCAGCCCACTGTCTCTTTAACTTACTAACACTCTAAGCTAATCGTATATCGGTTACTTTAGTATCGTATAATTAGTTCTTTTTGGGTACCTACTTATAAGGTTCCGTAACAAAGAAGAAACCTTCTATACTATCGCCCGTCCGTCGGTTGTTCTAGGTCCGTTTATATTGAAACTAGCTGCGCGTGATTTCGCCTATGTTTTCCGGGATAAAAAGTAGTCGTTGTGTTAATTAACTACTACTCACTATGGGTATCAACTGCCTTCATTTCATTCGAATTGGTTAAGCTTTCAACGTGAAAAAGTAGCAAACAATATGTAAACAGACAAACATTCGATCTTAAAACCTAATTCAGGTGTAAGATTAAAAAGAGCAAAGCCAGGATAAAAAATTACTGATGTTTTACCGGTTAAGCATTTTTGAAAACTGAATTTTCATTGTTCAAGCGTCCAACGCCCTTTTACTTTGAGTACAGACAAGTTATTTTGGATTTTTTATCCAAAAAACATCTGAAAATCACTGGCACACAGAATACAATTTCCTCAATAAATTTTAAACTATACTATATGTATGTACAATACATACATATTTAGCGTATAGATAATTGGGGACTTTGAAAAAATACCATGTTGATTAATTAATTCTAACATTGATACGGAACCCTACCATAAGTGTCTAACGAAATACACTTACCCTTTCTCTGTACCAATATGTAGGTATATAATTTTATACCAAATGTTAAAGTGGATTGAGGAAATCTATAAGTGATAGAAACGGGCAACTTCGTCAGATATTTTTTCCAAAGCGCCGGAAACGAAAGTAAATTACAACGCAATTGCATTTGCAAGCATTTAGCGTTGAAAATTGTGCAACAAATTGCTGGACGTCTCTGTCTAAGTCAATGCCAAAAGGTACTAGGCGAGCAGAAGTTATCAGAAGGTTCTGTAACAGTCTCGGCAGTGGGTGGCCCAAACGCACCACCCGCCACCTCGGGCACCAAGGGGGCTGACCGCGAATACGAAACCCCAATGAAAATCAGTTTTTCTCGCACCCGTCGATAGTTTAAAATTAAACGTCATTCTCGCTGCGGTTAACACTTAATTTGTACAACGCATAATGTTATTACTTTGCAATTCAATTTATTAAATCCCTGATGCGATTGTTGTGATAACAATCGGGGCTCTCAATGAAATTAATATCCGATAATTTTCAGGAGAAATAAAAGACACTTTTGGTTTGGATTTAATTCATGTTGTGATAATTTGAGTATTGCGATAATTTAAATAAGCTCTACCATTTGGATATATCGGTTAGTGACGTCATAAGTTGTTATTAAATGTATTGTGAATTGTAAGTGTTTGCTTGTTGGAATCTAATTTTATTAATCATACGACAATCAACTTAAATGAAGCTACTTACAAGGGTGTTGATTCCTCAATGCTGTATACGTATTTTGGTTCAGACTCGAGTCAGTACCATAAAAGTATGCTGTATTATTTAGGTAAAACTTAAACTATGGTAATAAAGGAAATAATTTGTACAATTCAGTGAATTCAAATATGAATGCTAAAGAAATCTTCTCGAGCATTAATTAAGGTACAATTTATTTTTCAAAAACTCCCGACTATATTTATTTAGGAAATTGAGTAGGCTTGCATTTAGCCACCAACTCGCCTTATGTTAAGCGAAGATTCGGCTTAAGTTGGAGTACGCTTGCCTAGAAGGAACCGTTTCACTCGCGACTTGAAACCATCCTGATTGTAGGTATCTATCGGAAAGCATAGACAGCAGACACAGACAGCATAAAGAACAGGCGGGAGATGCTGTAAGACCATTACTTAATTATACTTTTCCTTAACATTATATAGATAAACAAATATATCTATTTTACCTATACCTATATCCGTAATAAAATCCACATTATAGCCTGAATGGAAACATACCTAAAAATCCCACAAGTATTATAAATGAGAATGATTGCACGGGTATTTGTTACTCTTTCACGCATAAACTACTGAAAGTATTTAGATGAAATTTGGTATGGAGGTAGCTGAGATCTTGGATTAAGACATAGGCTATTTTTTATCCCGAAAACATGTAGCGGGTAAGACCGCCGAGCGCAGCTAGTAACAAAATAAATGTTTCCATAACGTACCGTTTTGCAACGTAAAACATAACCGTTGTTGTGAATGTTATAGACAAAATCAAAATGCCGCTGTCCATTCTGATAGAAGTGCCGATCGTAACAATGAATCTTTGCGTCCGTTAGGGTAGCTTTGCACTGTTACACAGTTTATCCGGATTTGCATACTAGATTGTTTCGTGAATTTTGTAAACGTACCCGCCTCCGCTCCTTGGCGCGACGGTTCTAGGGCTGTCTCATTTTAAAACGGCCTGCCTTTTTATCTAAGGGCAACACCGCAGAAGCCAAGAAGAAAAAGTTAAAGTTAAAGTTTTTATCTAAGACAAAAAGTTGAGTATGTTCCTTTAATTAGAGTATTCAGGGATAAAAAGTATTTTATGTTTTAATTCAGAGTAGAATCCGAGTCCGTCACAAATTTCACTCAAATCTGTCCAGTCGTTATAGCGTGAAGAAGTAGCATATCGCAAGCAGTTTGTATGATTTCGCTTTTTACAAACGGCGTAGTCCGTTTAAAACACTTGTTGTAATGAAATATGCCGAAGGCAAATTGTAAATTGCCTTATCACTATATAAAATTCCACAACATTTAATGAACAATTCAAACGCTGCTGCTTAACACACAAAAACCGATCGCATTTATAATTTTAGTTTTAATTTTATTTATTTGTTTAATTCTTTATTGCACACAAACTTACAAATAACACATGGGCTTCTTTTTATCCCCTAAAAATGTAGCATATGTAACAACGTAGGGCGCAGCTAGTTGTTTAAAAAAATATTGGCAGCCCTACTTGCAGGAGACAGTTGATCGGCAAGTGGTGATTGCGGATCAAAGTTTTACAAATCCGCGGTGAACGACGCCGCCATTATATCGATCGTGGTATAATCACTCTTCATGCCCATTACATGCGTAAAGATTGCTGCTTGTTATCCAATCGATATTCCTTGCGGTTAAATCGACTATTTAGCGTAACTGCAATCAAACGTACTTATACGGATAGATATACTAGAATAAGTACTCACATTTATGCGGTGTTCAAACTGTTGTTTATTAAATTAAATTTATTTTAGTTTATTAAAAAAAATAGTACAGATTATGTAAAATAAAATGGATTGCAGCTGTATAGGGGTACCTTGTCATACTATTGTAAAAGTATACAATAATTTATTATTAATATGTATACTAATTTTATAAAGAGGAATAAAGTTGAAAACTACTGCACCGTATTCAAAAATTCTTTCACCGTTGGAAAGCTACACTATCCTCGGTGACACAGGCTATATTTTTATCCCTGTATTCCCACGGGAATGGGAACTACTAATACTAATGACTAACAGTCCGCACAATGAACGTGGAATCAAACTGTTTCTTTCGAGTTCAAATCCATTTAAGGCAAAGTTGTTCTACAGATTTCCTTTACCAGTTACCGTGCCCGACATTTAACAAAAACTAAATGCATCAGTCTATATACTAAAACATTATATAATGTAACAATAACACGCTTGCGATTTTTTCGGTAGCTATTCTAATTTAATCGGACTTCTACTCGTCCTGACGGCCTGACATGGCCCACTTACTTCTTACTCCGACAGTCATTGTGTTCTTGCAAACTTTATACCTACGTATATGACTGACGCAGCACGTTTTAAACATGCCGGACAGTTTGCATACAAAATATGCAATTAACTGACAAGTTTGGATTTTCCTTAAATACCAAAAAACCAAGGCTCTTTGTAACAGCTCACTGTAAAACAAACTGTACCAAAACGATAAACCTAAAGGGAATCTACTCTGTTCTACTTTTTAAAGTACTATGATTATTACTAACTAGCTGTTACCCACGACTTCGTTCGCGTGGAACTTAATTAAAAAAAATGTTGGCCCAGTTCGCGGAGTATACGAAAAGTTAATAATTTTGTATTCCGCGTAAACAAGTAGGTATCTTTGGTAAACTAACATTTTTTGGTACTAAACGTATCCTATATGTTCCGGTTTGTAAGGTACTGCAGCTGGTTAAATTACAAGGCTATCAAAACTAAACTTCGAATATCTTAAAGTAATGAACGCTAAAGCAGCGATACTCTGTTGGGATACCGCTTTTTATTTCTCTTCAAATTATCGCACGAAAAAACCAAAGGGTAAAACGGGACCCTTATTACTAAGACTCCGCTGTCTGTCCATCTATCCGTCTGTCTCATGAATTGTGATATTTTCAGTTGAAATTTTCACAGATGATGTATTTCTGTTGCCGCTATAACAACAAATACTACAAACAGAATTAAATAAATATTTAAGCGGCCTCCCATACAACAAACGTGATTTTTTTGCCCTTTTTATAAATAATGGTACGGAACCCTTCGTGCGCGAGTCCGACTCGCACTTGGCCGTTTTCTTTTTAGTTTTAAGGAATTTATATACATTTTCTACGTAACATTAAATCATTGTTCCTTTTATTTTAATCTGTGCATCTAAATACAACTACCGTCACTAGGTGAGCTGTTCCTACATCAGTAAACTTCAGTGCTACAATAGGGAGAAAATGCTTTCTCAGAGAAATGTAGCCTCTACGTAATCGGCTTTGCCTGTTTCTCTCGCGTGGTCACCCCTAGACGCTGCTATTAAGGACAACATAATATAAATAGTATGAGAAACAAAATATTTTGTGAAAAAAATACTTACTGAATTTGTACTTCATTATTTCTTATTACATACTGACTTCTACATAACCTAATTAATAAGCAATCGACCGAATAAATTTTATACCAACAACCACAAGACTCAACGTCATAATAACTAAATGCATTTCGATGAAACTCGTTGTTTTTAGTGGTTGACAAGCTAGATGGTTGACCACAGTTCAACTGATGTTAAGTGACGTTGTGGTCGAAGATGCTAAAGCACAACTAGCCTGGAATAGAACGGGCTCTTAAGTGAGGCAGCTAGAACACACCGTTAGGTGCTTGGCGGCAGATTTTCAACTTGAGGGTGGTAGCTAGCCATCCCAGTAGCCATCCTACTAGAAAATACCCTACCACCATGATATGGTTTTCTTACGATATTTTTCTTCACCGGCAACTCAAGCTGCGAACCGACCGCGCTAATCACAGCTATTATCGCTACAAAATCCAAAGTCTATACTAAACAGTCACATAAGTAATTAACAACCTCTCTTAAAGTTGAACGATGTAGTAAAATGTAAATATACGCACGCTGATATTTTCCAATATACTCTGAGACCTCGCTTTGCTAGCCAATTATGGTATATTAAGAAACATTTGTTATGACAGTCCTGTTGGCTCATTGGTAATATAGCTGCTTAAAAAAGCTGTACGGTGTGGTTTCGATTCCCACTCAGGACAAACATTTTGTGGTATAAACAAATGGACCTTCACCCAGAGTTGTTCTAAGTATGTATTTACAAAAAAGTATTAAAGTATTCTATCAGTTATCCGAGTTTCACAGTACAAGCTTTGCTTAGATTGGTCAGATGGCACTGTGTGTAATGCCCTACGAAATGTATTTATATTAATTTTATTAAATTTAATTTTTTCAATCACATACAAAACAATTAATAACAATAAATTCAGTTCAATTTACATTTTACACATCTGTATCACATTCCAAAACTAAGGATGCTTATCAGTGTACTGTTAGTTGCAAATAATTTATCACCTATCATAGATACACATTTTCTTACGACGTAACCCACCCAATTCTTCGGAGCTAAATTTATTTAGTATTCAAGTTTAAAGAGCTCTAAGTCCTAAAAATCCCTACTTTACTTTGAATTTACTGTTTCACTACGGAAGCTATAAATTCCCTTTTAGCGGTATATTAACTCTTTTCTATGTCAGTAAATAAATGCTTAGCAAAATATCCAACTCAATTCACAAGCAATAAAGTTACTGCAAGCATTCTATTGAATTTCATAAGCTTTGCACGTTGTTTTCATGGATATTTTATTTGGAGTAGCTTACTTACAAGCGTTTACAGAGTAGGTCGCTCGGGTACTAGGACAGCATAAGTGGGCGGGAGATGGTAGCATAGGGAGGCAGGAGGGTCGACCCTGGCGTACACGTGCCGGGTTGCATAGACCTATTGCAGATACGTAGTTACATTGCACTGGCGAAGGCTGCTCTCGTTTACACCACACCGCGCTTCTATATGCGTACTGGCTAGAAGTCAGAAGCTTTGAGGCTTTACGTAATTTGTGGGTGAATTGGATTGCAGCTTGCTCTAAAACTCTGTTCGCGGTTTACGAAATGAATTTAGCACGGATTTCCATACTTTTTGAGCATAGTTAACACTTCTGGGACTATTTCGATTGGTAGTGGACACAATCCAAATGCTCGGGGCATTTGGATTGTGCCTAGAAGCTTATTGGTGTATAGTATTATACATTTTTTTTTGTGTTTATTTTTAATGTGAAAGTAATGAGACGAACAAAATGCGCTCCTGATGGTACGGCTTAACGCATGCCCATGGCCATTGGGGTACACAGAACTTTGAGTAGTAGAACTAAGACCAGGGCAGCGTTGCTTTGGCGCTCATTACATTGAGGCTTTCGATGGTTAGTCTCAACAGCCTTGTAATTTCGCTAGCTGCAGTACTCTTCAAACCGCAACACAGTGATGTTTACACACTACTGCTTGGTAGAAGAATATTTGGTACTGTGGTGGTACCTACCTAGACGATCTCCTGTTAAAGAGATCTGCCAATTTCATGTAAATGTTTACTAATACCAGCTCACCTCAGCATAATACTGGTCATACTTAGTGGTATGACCAGTGCTGGTCTTCCAGTGAGCCCTTGTAGGTAAAACAAACGACAGAAAAAAAACCAACAACAATACATCACAAAAACAAAACAAAACAAATGTCTTCTCCTAAAACATATCCCGCTACAAATGAACAAAATCAAAAATAACAGGCCCACGTTTCACCACCATCTCGCCTGTTATCAAGAGAAGATAATTATGATCTTCAATGTAGCACACTTGACTAGAGAAAGCCGATTCATGAAACTAGCAATCACAGCACTAAATAGAGCACTAGTTTCATGGACCAGTGCTTCCTGGCACTTCTGATGCATTCAAGATTTTTTTAAGCTTGTCGCGGCAACCCTTGACGTTTGTATTTGTATTTGTTTTTTGGTTCCTGACGGGAGGTCGAATATTATACCATTTTTTTTTGTGAATATATTATGACTCCTTTTTTCGTAACCGGACAAAAAGAGCTTCGTCATTTCCGAATAAAAATAAAATACCCAAAAGGAAATTGATGCCCGTGAGGTAAAATTCTAAATACGTCGACAGCTGTCCCGCGCTGAGTAGCTAATTAAATAGAATTCTCTAAATTAGTTAAACTTTTTTTTTATTTTGTTTTAGAAAATTAGGTCTCCGGTCGGATTTATTAAACATGAATTAGAGATACGTTTAGAGCATAAAAATACCCACTATAAAATTGATTATTTATATTCTGTTTCTATTTGACCTGTTTCCTATCAGTCTTTGTCTTTTAGTTCCAAAATAGAATATTGGCACTCCAGCCAGGTACTTAAAAATTGATGAATTGGAAACGTATAAAAAGTAGCCACGCTTAGCGTATAATTTAGTAATGCTTTCCCTTTATTTTTTGTCAATGGCATTATTTTACTTTAAACCACAATATAGGTTATTTTATTTATTAGTATGTTCGAATTGGGGAAGATAATTTAGTTTCTATAATATTTTGATAACTCTGTGGTTATAGCGATGATAGATCAACTGTTAGGACGGTTAATTTACACGCCGAAGGGCGTTGGTTCATATCCCAACAATACGCTTGTGATATGGTTGAAAACATCATGAGGAAACCATAGCATTAGGGTTCTTTCTAGTACTCGGCTGGCTAGCTACCACCCTCAAGCTGAATATTTGCTGCCAAGCACCCCACATGTGTTATGGCAGCTTTACTTGAGAGCCAGTTGGAACTGCAAGCTAAGTGTGTTTACCATCTTCGACCACACCGACTCTAATTCCAAAATGTGTATAACTAAAAGGTTATAAGCTTGGGCTGCACTGTGCCAAAAGGGGGTCGTTGTACTCATCATTATGGTAAACTTTTGCTATAGACACACTGAAATTATTAAAAAAAACAGCTGTTTCACAGAAAAGAAGTTGTCCTTTAACAAAATATTTTCGCGTTTTTTGAGTTGTGATCATAGCAAAAGTTGTTTAGAACATTTATCTATTTTGACTTAGTATACGCGCAGTATACTGGGCGTAAGGTTATTAGACCGCATAAAAAAAACTCAGTACTGCGCTCCAAAACTCAGATCATTGACGTGACTCAAAACGCTGCCATGCTAAAGTGGGACTGGGCTGGACACGTCTGCCGAATACTAGTGGAGCTATGGGCAAAAACTACCACCGACTGGGTCCCGGAGGTTAAACGGCCACCAGGCCGGCCTAAAAGGCGGTGAAAAGATGAGCTCGATGCTCACAACAAGGAGTGGACCTCAATAGCACAAAACAGAGAGGCATGGAAGGGAGGGAGAGAGGCCTTTACCCAGCAGTGGGACAAAGTCGGCTAAAATAATAATACAAATACTCACAACATCACCTCTACATACACAGAAAAACTTACAAAATACACAGATCTAGCAATAGAGTAAAATCGCAGTGGAGAGTTCAAAGCGTCAACATTATACCCATCATTCTATCATCCACTGGTGTAATTCCACGCACACTCCAAACCAGTCTCGACAGTCTCGACATACACCGACTAACCTTCATTATCATTCTCTCAATCTTCATTTTTATGGACATTTAACTATATTGACATAATTGATATAATTGACATAATTACTTTATATGTGACATATAACTTCATTGACATTTTCATTTTCATTATTTGACATGTTATGATTTTGATATTTTTAAATATGAATAGAAAAATGACCTGTAACTTTGGTGTTATTAATAAATGATTTGTATTTGTATTTGTATTCTCCTTCAGAAAGCAGTCATTTTAAACACATGCCGAATTGTAAGAAAATTCTTGTCACTTGAAGAATAAAATATATTACCACTTATTTTCGTTTGGCCACAAGCCCGCGAATATGAGTTTTTCCTCGGCAACGAGAGATTTTCGAAAAGAAAAAAATATAAATAATAATAATTGCAAATGAAGCTAATGTTAGTATGTTAAAACCGGTTAATTTGCAACAGAGTGCTCTAAATGTGCTCATAAAGAACAAGCGAGTAAATCTGTAACTATTATAATACAGTTTGTAGGTAGAACTGCACGGTTCTGACGGCCGCTGGTCACTGGAGCGGATGTAATGCTCCCACGGTGCCCGTTACAGCGCTCCTGAGCATCACTTTATCAATTATGGCCCTATGATGTTTTAATAGTTTTAATCGGAGCCTAAAACTTTTTTAATTTTATGTAATTAGACACGCGAGACGCTTTAGGGATGGTAAGAGATAACGCGTGTCCACGACCATTACACCGCTACTCAGTACTTTAAATAATTAAACAAAATAGTTACTTAATGTAACAACTACGAAACCAATGTCGAATGTTGAAATGTTTATACATATTCAATGCAGCGGTGGAACACCTGCTTGGGTGACAAAATCTATCACCTAACAAATACACATGTAATATTTTTTAGCTTTTTATGTAATTTTTATCTTCTTTTTTAATTTTCACTTGACCAGATATTCCTTAAGAAAATATTACGCCCTCAATAACTTTGATGAAACTTTAACACGTAAACTAGTCATTGATTTAACATTGTTTTTTATAGAGCCGCTAAGATAATGACTCGAGCTTGACATAAAACTTTTCTCGTTACTAATAAAAATACTATATTTCCTGCGTGTTTCGAAAAAGTGTGACATGTTCTATAGAATACATGTGATTTTCTTTCGCACTCCTTAGGTCGCATTGTAAAAGCTGTTTACCTTGATTGACTATTGTTTACCGTTGATTATTATGCTACACATGTCCTTACCACCCTGTAGATTACTAATTAATTTATTACTTCAAACTACAGTAGTAAGTGAGTAACAGTTGTTCTTGGTCCAATAGATAAATGTATCAAATTTCCTTTATTTTTATGTTCAATGGCATTTATACTAAATGTAAATTAGCCGGTAAGTCGTCAATAAGTGAGTACGTTACTGGAATTCGACTCATTAGTTTTCCCTTAATATCATAAGCATGGAGGTTAGAAAGTTAGGAAACTATGAAGTAGGGAAGTCTGTGAAGAGTTCCTAGACCGCCCGCAACATAACTTGCTAAATAGCGGTGACACATTCTTACTAACTTACTGAAGCTTCCAATACAAGGTTAACATAGCTATCTCAGCTATGAAAAGGTTATTATGCACATCATTGTTGTCACTGTTTCTTTGCCAAAATGTGTGCACCTGAATTTGCGTGTAGTGGAAGATTAGTGGAACATATATTTTTTTAACAAGAGTAAGCTGTAGTATTTAAAAAAATTACTTAGTCGATAAATATATAATTTTTTTACGTAAAAAGTAATGAGATGAACGAGACGTTCTCCTGATGGTAAGAGATAACGCCTGTCCATGACCATCGCAGCGATGCATAGAACTTTAAGCAACAAAACAAACTCCAGGGCATCATTGCTTTGGCACTCATTACTTTGAGACTTGCAATGGTTATTTAGTTAATAGTCCAGTAATTTCGCTAGCTACAGTACCCTTCAAACCGAAATGTTTACACACTACTGCTTAACGACAGAATACCTGGTACTGCGGTTGTATCTACCTAGACGGCCTCCTGCTAAGGAGATCTACCACCAAGTAAAATGAGTTTTGGGTGGTTGGTATAAAAAAACATCATAGTATTTTTTTCACTATAGGATCAAGCGTTTCTTTTATAGGGCCGAAAGCTTCTAGAACGTTTCTTACTATTGGTTTTAATGTTACTATAGGGCCAAAAGTCAAAACAAATTGAAAACAGGACTAAACCTTGAATTGTGAAGCATGATTACATTTTTCTACAGGACGACTGTTTTTTGTGCTTGGCGACAGATTTCAAACTTGAGAGTGGTAGTTAGCCAGTCGAATACTACAAAGTACCCTACCACAACGCTATGGTTTCTTCACGATGTTTTCCTTCACCGGCAACTCAAGCTCATTGTTGGGGTTTGAACCCACGCCTTTCGGCGTATGAACCGACCGAGGTAACCACTGGGTTCTTATCGTTACATATGAAAATAAAATGATTTTTGTTTTCTTGAATTTGTACATCAAATAGCAGATTTTTTTATTGCTAAGTACATATTTTACTCAGTTAAACTGTTAAATGATCAATTATACTTATTTGAGTACATATCTATTAAAGTATTTTAAACAAAATCAAGATTCCAAGGTAAACAACCAACAACCACCTATTTGTGTATACTGACAAATTTTCAAGCTATTTTAGGGATAACAGGGCTTTAGTTATTTCTCTTTTTGTAATCAATTGCTCCTTTAAATTCCTATTTTACTGTCTTCCGGTATGTCTACAAAAAAGGCTGACCGACTGCATGTCAGCCGAATGTGAATCTTATAATAGTGTAAAATGTTGACACATTTTAATCTGTTTTACATACACGTAACGGTGAGAAACGCGAACATGCGAAGTTATTTGATTAATTATCTATGCAACGAGCGCGTAGCGAGCTCTACGCCGTAGTGAATGCTACGACATGGTAGCTCAACCTAAATTTTATTTAGCCCTTATCACGGAATGAAAATGGAGAAATGGAATATTCGCGTCAGAATGTTCCATCGAATAAAATCTTAAAAATAACTATAATAATCTTAACTAAAAGCAATTTAGTAAAAAAATAGAATAAAGCATGCTGAACCGAATATTGCCATCTCACACATTAGTATCAATTTTTTTCACTAGTTTACTTTGCTTTTTTTAAGTTGGGTGATGTTCCAAAGCTAAGATCTAGTTTCATCTTACGAGCCAAGAACCACAGTATATTTTGTAGTTATGAATAATAAAACGTTTTTACAACTTGGTTCAAACTTTTTAAATTATTTTGTTACATTTCTGTAACAAAACTTGCCTCTTCTGTCAACCAATAATTAAAAGTGGTTGAAAGTTCGCTAATTAGTCGTCGAGATATTATAAATAGCTTTGCTTTTTGCCGAGCTTTAACGGCAGTTGCCGTTGCAGATTTTATTAGTGAGAATAAATTGAAAGAGTTTTTGGTAACAGGATATGATTATTTACCGTGATTATGTTGAGGAATGAACTTTTGATACTTTTGTACTGTTAAATACACATACGAGTAGTATGAAATTAATGTAATAAATAAGCGTGACAGTTTGAAACGGTGCTGGCATGTTTGTTTGAATATCATGACGATCGCTAAAAGTTTTTTTAGATAAAGTCTAGTCATTATATACATTTGAAAATGCAAGTGAACCAAGAAAGCTGTTTTTTTGAATATTGCGGAAAAGTTCAAAATTTTGGTAGTGAAAAATTTGCTAATATAAATAGTAAAATGGATTTGCGTTTGATCGCCATCTCACTTGATATAAAGTGTAGATGCTATCTACGATGGAGTACGCTTGCCTAGAAGATACCGATTCTCTCGACTTGAACGCACCCAGATTGTATCTGTCAGAGTACACCCACTCGGAAAGCGTATTGCGCGCTTTAGCCGTTGATCGTTTGATGAAAAAGGTTCCTACGATATCATTAATCGAGTCGTAATTATCCATATTTTTTTCTTAAGGCTGAAGTTTGTGCAAGATCTACAAACGTTCTAGATCGCATGCATTTCAATTTAAACTTATTGATCTTTATTCATATCAACAATTTTTCTACGATTTGTGCTTGCCCATATCACTACCAATTGGCCCGGTCCACAATTATGACGACATAAACAGGTAAATAATTAACCTGCACTAGAGTAGCGTGGTAATGTAATTTTCACATTTCCCATATCCGAAATAGAATTAGGGCTAGCCCGCTTGGACCATTACAGTGCTAAAATGTAAGCATTTTGTGTGATCAATCAGATTAAACTTTGAGAAAACCCTTCTGTTTTACATACTAATACGAATTTTGGACTAAATTCAGTACTGTAGGTATTTATTAAATACGAGATTCTTATTTGTGATTTTTTTGAATTCCATTAACTGTTTTCTGGCGGTTATCATGTAAAATGATGGTGAATATCTTCATTCTCTTCTTTAGTCTCTACTTTTTACGAAGTATGAGGATAGTGTTACCTAATACGTAAAAGAAGTACACACATGTAGGTAGTCTTTAATGGAAGATCAAATTTAATTGTTGATTTTTTGTCGTACAGTAATAAAAACTTTTTAAATAGGTTCCTTAGCTCCTATACATGAATGTTACCAATGACAAGTTATATTTTTATAATTGGTTTATAAAACATTTGCACGTACTTATACTTGCAGAGTGAATACATTTTTTTACCGTTTATAAACAAAAGATTTATGTATAATTGTATATTGTACATATGTTTAGCAAATAAATGATTTGAACTAAACTGGCCGTTTAGTGAACCAATTAAAAAAAGAAGACAAACTCAATTCCGTGTAACAGTTCAAACGGAAGGGAAGACACTTGAATTACGTAATAGGTGTACTGCCGACTTCATACGCTGAACTTTTAGCTCGAGAATATTGGTAAGCACACACGCTTTACAAACCTTGCCAACTTTTCTTAAGGTTGCAAAGGAACCGCTCTATCGGAGTATAGTTAATTATCTACGTTCATTGATAGTTCTAATAACTTTTGAATAGACAAGTTTATGCTTTCTGTAAACGGCTGCTAACGGTATGCGCATGTTTGATGCCTTTACATCAATGTTTCACACATGGAGACGAAACTTTGGTGTTCTAGTTATAATTCATTGTTAGTTAGTGTGATCTAGTTTAATAAACTTTAAATTTACTTGGTGGTAGATCTCCTTAGGAGGAGGTCGTCTAGGTAGGTACCACCGCAGTACCAGATATTCTGCCGCTAAGCAGTAGTGTGTAAACATTACTGTGTTCCGGTTCGAAGGGTACTGCAGCTAGCGAAATTACTGGGCTATTGAGACTAACCATCTAAAGTTTCAAAGTAATGAGCGTCAAAGCAGTGATGCCCTGGACTTTGTTTTGTTACTCAAAGTTCTATGTATCGTTGCAATGGTCATTGACAGGCGTTATCTCTTACCATCAGGAGAGCGTCTCGTTCGTCTCATTACTTTTTACATTAAAAAAAAAACTTTGAGGAAATGTTCGTCAAGTCATTTGTCAATTACCTATCTGAAACGTTTTCCATTACACTAATATTATAAATGCGTAAGTTACGTACCTACGTTGGTAACGAAGCCTGCAACAACTCTGTGTATTTTATGCTAATGATAGCTACAAACTGTTTAATTATTTAGTACTCACACGATAGTAATTTAAAAAACTAAATAAACACACGACTTTGACAATGTTTTTTTTCTAGGCAGGGAGTTTTTTTATTTAATTTACAAGAGGATCTATTCGATAAAAGACGTATATAAGTTTACAGCAAAAAAAACCGACTCCGTGTCCCTTAGGCTTACTAAACGCGGAGTAAACGAAAATATCATCGATGTATACAATTTATGTTGATTTTTTTAAAAACCGCTCGATCGATTTTGACAAAATTTATATGAGACCACCTTGGTATGATCTACCAAGCAAAAAAAGAATCATCAAAATCGATTTTCATAGTTGGCGGAATGATCGTGTAACATACGTTTAAAAAAAAGATACAGTCGAACTGAGAATCTCCTCCTTTTTTGAGTTTGTTAAAAAGTAATAGTTTACAGCAGGAACAATTAAATAAAAACCTGTAATTATTTGAACTTTGGCTATTTGTGTTTACCATCTTTATGTTCATAAAAAGGTTGCACATATTATGAAAAACTTTTGTATGAAACTGGTACTAGTTATACTTTAGCATAAGTACTGTAGATACTAACTTACATTATAAACTCATTAGCCCCCTTTCAAGGCAAAATATGACTTATTCGCCTCGACGCTAGTCACGCATACTATGTCTTCGGAGCACTCGGGCTTAGATTTCAACTTGTTGAACTCGATCCATCTATTTTGTAGTCAAGTAACGCTTATATTACAGTGTTCCGATTTGGTTACTTCGAGTCTACCCTTAATATGTATGTATAGTGTACATGTACGTACATATTAAGGGTATATGTACTAACATTAGATCATTGAATTATATGTTCGAATTCCAAGAATGCATAACATAATTATGTAGGATGCTTGATGTTTTTTTATAACAGATATTGGTGTACCTACCTACTGTATGTATTATAAGTTAGTACTTACAAAAAAAAACTATTTAAGTATTCTAATAGTTATCTGACTTCTTATCTGAGTAACACCCAGACATAGAACAAACATTTACCATCACATGCAAGTTTGTCCTGGTAGGAATCGAACCTACAGCTCTTGAAGTAGATATTCTACCAAATGAGCTAACAGGGCAGTCAAACGACTGAGTACTTTACATGGTACTAAATAAATTATGATTTACTCAGTACAATCACCAAAATATTTTACCTAATATGTTACCAGACTCGATTTTTACTCTGACTACTTAAAAAAGTTGTTTTCCGCTTTCTAAATATGTATTTTCCTATTCTCTGAAAAGATTGTGACGCAAAACGTCACATTCGTTAAATGACTGCTATTCATATTATGCTAAAATGTGTAACAAAGTGTCTTATCAACCCACGTACAAAAGAATATTATGACGTTATTGCAACCCAGTGGCAAAACGACAAAAAGTTTTTTTTCTCGTTGACAAGCTAGATGTATGACCACAGCTCACCTGATGTTAAGTTACGGCGTGGTCTAGCTTGGAATGGAACTGATTGCTAGATACAATATCAAAAGCATTGGACAATATCAAATTCAATTACGCATGTACGGTAACACTGGCAGTGAAGGTGAGCATAGATAAGCAAAACATGACTGATATAAGAAAGACACAACAAATATCTATGTTCGTCACACAAATGATTGTTCTGGGTGGAATTGAACCCACAGTTAAAGAAGCAGAGCTAACTACCAAATGGGCTAAGACAGCAGTCAAACATATATAAATCAATACGAGTCCTAGGAACTATGACATAGTATAAAAAAATGTGGTGCGGCGTAGTACATAAAAATGTGGGTTTTAATTTTTCAACCTATACGCTGTTTTCAACAATATATTTCAAATTTTTAGCGAACCTGAAGTCGATGATAGATCTTATCACTAAGGTGCCCGTAAACTGGCTTACCGCCTGTAATATCCATCCATTAACTTGAGAAACAAACCTGCTAATGGCGGAGAGGTTAATCTGAGTATCAATTAAGATTAGTATACCGAAAGCCGCGAGGCCGGACGCATCAATGCAATAGATCGATAATAACGCCCCCTGCCCAGTACATATCTCAGTCAACAGCCATGGGCAGAATCAACAAAAGAAAAAGCCAAGTTGAAAAACTAAAACTACACTACAAAACTACAAAATATATAGCTATCAATAATACACTTATACTATACATATTAAGATGAATGCATTTGTTAATTACCTAAATTCCTTCGATACAGCTCAGCTCTTTCGTTCAATAAAAATCAATGCGGGCAAACGTCATTTACACGCGTCGATAAAAGTAGAGCTTTTATCCTTTCATTTGTTGTTGGCCAGTATTGACGTGCACACTGTAACAAATCCGATGTACCATATAAATATTTCTCTAAGACAAAGATGGCGAACCAATGGCATGCGTGTCATTCATACACGCTATATATTTTGGGCACGTCACCCACCAAAACACAGTGCAAATTGTTTCTTTTTGGTATCAAATAAAGGGTTGTGATTTGATCGTATTTATTTAGTTTTAATATTTTCTCATTATCTATGTCCTCTTTAAACATTTCTTTAGAAAATATTAAACACTGGTCTATCAAGGTTCGCTACCCCTGCCCTACGCCTTTTTACTTTATTACGACTTCTTATATCGGTTTTAGGGAAGTTTCGGTGAAGGTTTAAGTTTTTGGCGATTCACTGATTTAGCTATGTTTTTATAATTAATAAATAAGTAACAATATATGAATTGCATTCTACTACTTCCTAAGACTCGTGTGTTTTTGTGTGTTCATATATTAGAATATAGTTTTATTTATAAAGTACCGAATTACAAGCATAATTGTGGGAAAGTGATATAATGTAAACATGAATTTTCATGTTGCTTCCAAAACTCAATCGAAGCTTACAGAATAGTCGCCACTACTTTACTAAAGTATGACTGGACTCGACCGGCACGGACTGGACTAAGACTGTAACTAAAGATGTTACACATAAATTGAAAAAACCGAAGTACATATTGTATGATTAGGCATTAAAGTATCCGTATTAATTTGCCGATAAACTATTAAAAAAAATGTATATTACAACGCATAATTTGAATTAAAAATGTATCGTAATTTAAACGAATAGGTACTAGTTAATAAAACTTTCCCTCGTTTTCCGTAGTCAGGTAAAAAACTTAAGCTCATAATCGCTGTACTGGCAATAATTCAACTTTCTACTATTTCTAGTTCCATGAAAACAGTTGAAAAATCCCTACACAGCAAACAAAGTTAAAGACTCCGCCACTTGGTACTATGCGGTAAGCTTGTTGGCCGCACGTGATAATGTTGCACTTGTCCGCAATTAGAGCAGCTAACGAACACGTACGCAGCAAGCTAAACAATTCACTTATAATTTCGAGCAGCCTTTTCTTGATGACGTTTTTTGGAAAATAGATAAGTCAAACCACAGATTATACAGGTTTTGTGCGAATGTGTTTCTTCTTTTTTATATTGGCACATCACTTTATTTCAACATTCAACCATTGCCAAGTCAAATAAACTTTAGTAACGTCAATAACAAGTCACAGTTAAATCAAACGTGTCAATTTGGTCGAAGATAGTAAACACACTGTTACACCGGAATACACTGTTGGGGGATTGACGACGGATTTTCAACTCGAGGGTGGTAGCCACTTGAGTACTAGAAAGTACCAAACCACCATGCTGTGGTTTCCTCGCGATATTTTTTATTCATCGGCAACTCAAACTCATTGTTAAGGATTGATCCACGCCATTTGGCGTTTGCCAACCGCGCATACCGCTGAGTATAAAACAAGTCGATGTCCTCTCTTTGTCGTAACCTGTTGCCTTTTTAGCCGACTGCAGCGAAGCCAAGGTTTTACCAAAAGAAGGTTACATGTGTACAAACATTCAAAAAAATATTTATGTGGTGTTATACATATAAGGTTGAACTTACTGTAAATTGATCAATTTTTACTCTACATGGAATTCTTGACTATGAATTACTACTATATTTCAAATATTTGGAGCAAGAGCTCGTCTTGGTTGGTACCACCGCAGTATCAGACATTTTGCCACCAAGCAAGTGCCAAGCCAGTGTTTAAATATTACTGTGTTCCGGTTTGAAGGGTACTCTGTAGCTAGCGAAATTACAGGGTCGTTGAGACTAACCATCGAAAATCTCAAAATAATGAGCGCCAAAGCAGCGATGCGCCTGGACTTTGTTTTGCAACTCAAAGTTCTGTGTATCGCTGCAATGGTCGTGGACAGGCGTTATCTCTTACCATCAGAAGAGCACCTCGTTCATATCATTCGCTACTATCTACATGAAAAAAAAATGTTTTAAAAACCCCTCGACTTAATATTCTATGTAAAAGGAAACCTGTGAGTCAAAGTGTATACTCGAATATAAAAGCCAGATATTAAAGTTTATTTGGTGTCGGAAAACAACAAACAGCAGCTACCGATTTAGGAAAAAATCAGATAAGAAGGCTGCTAAAGGCAAAACACTCACGTTATACAAGAAATGTGAGTAATTCACAAGCTCGGAGATTTACTTTTAAATAGGGTATTACTAGGAGGGCTTTGTTTTTATTCTAGCATGCGAATTCGCTGCAAAACGGAACTTAGCTAAACGAATATCAATTACATGAACCACTTTTACATTTACGCTTGGCAACATTGAACTTTCACCCCGTTGTATTTTTTCCAAAACTGGTGTTTTGTCGAGTGTTTATGCATAAAAATGGTGGTGTTTTATTCATAAAGTGCCGACTCACAAGCGCGAGTATGGGAAAATGATATAATGTGGTGAAACATGATTTGTCGTGTTGCTTTCAAAGCTCCATCGAAGCTTTATAGTAAACTCGCCACTACTTTACTAAAGCACTGGACTGGACTTTGACTATAACTACGAGGCAACTTATTACTTATACTTACTTATAGTTTTGAAACTTGAAAATATAAAACGACGCCAAAACCAAAGAAAAAAAATATATAAGGAAAGGTGTTTAAACTTAAGTATATAAGACGTAGTTTTTTTACATCGATTTCAAAAGTTAGGGGAGTTTAAATTATATTGTTTCAGCAACCTACTTATCAGTCGGTAAAAGACACGCATATTAAGGCCTTTGCAAGCCTACACAAATTTACGTACATAAAAGATGAGCACAGTAAAAAAATTTCATAATTTGCAGCACAATGGCCTCCTTAGTGACCATAGAATTTAAAGTTATGACCAAATTTTACTATAAAGTTGTACTCGTTTAAAAAGTTGTTCACAATGATGAGTGCAACCTTTAACCCTCTTTGTTAACCTTTTTTGATACAGTATATCCCAAACTTCTAACTCTTTAAAAGAGTGTCCGTTAAAATCCCACTAATATTATAAATGTGAAAGTTTGGATGGATAGATGTTTGTTACTATTTCACGCAAAAACTACTGAGCGGATTTGAATGAAAGGAAAAATTTGGTTTGGAGGTAGCTGACAACCAGGATTAACACATAGGCTATTTTTTATTCCAAAAATATGTAGTGGGTAACACCGCGGGGCGTAACTAGTTAATAAATAAAAACAAGATAGCTCTTGACTTGTGTGTGTTGTGTGATTTATTCTAACAAATCTATGCAATTTCCCAATTTACAGTAATTATTCAGAAGTTGAAGAGATGTCTTAGAAACCAACCAATATCCAAAGAAAACTATCTGTAAATAAACTTAATCCTGTCCTTAATCGGGGATCGGATCTGGAAGTCGTCCTCGCAATACAATTAAGACTGAATTGAAAAGCAAAGGTTAGGTTTTTAATTTGTAAAATGTGGGCTCATTGCGTCTTCCAAACTCACTGTACTGGGTGGATTGACGTATTTGGCGATATCGAAATATTAAGGGTGTGAAAGTGATCGTGTAGAAGACTGTGGAATAGTTGATTTATAGCTATTTTGGTGATCATTTTTACAATTAGTTGTTATGGGATCAAAGGGCTTAGTATTATAAATCAACCTATTGAAATCCCACTGCTATAGAAAATTATATATACACATATACCATAGGCTTACTCTTGAATTGTGATAGGACGATATTCCATCGCTCTAGCACTAATGCGGCCTGGCGACATACGCCATTGAATTTCATTTCCGGACTTCTGTAGGCTTCTTCGTGATGTTTTCTTTCACCGAAACGACATTGTTCTATATTTTTTTTTAATGTAAAGATCTTTCCTAGTAAGACATAATGCATACCTATGACCATAGCTGCAGTTCTCAGGACTTTTCCAGACCGTCGTTGCTATGGCACTCGTTACTTTGAGATATTGATGGTTAGTTTCAATTGCCTTGTAATTTTGCCAGCTACAGTACATTTCAAAAGGAACAAACGTTTACACACTACTGCTTGACGGTGGAATATATGATACTGATCGACCGCCTAATAGCTGTAAAATCAGTTATATTAATAAATTCCAAAAAACTCAGTGTACGCTCGAAATCAAACCCAATTACGATAGTAAGCTACGTCTTTTCCCAAGGTGCTAGGATTGAAATTAGATTAATCTTTTTTTTTGCTCAATATTTAGTTACAATTTTGGACAGATTTCTGGCTTTATGCAGTTTAGAGGCATTGGTTAATATATGTATTTTGTCACATTGCGTTATTTTGATATCTTCTGGTAAGTATAAAGAATACCTGTGGCAGAAGATCCCGCTCTTTTATATCTATGTAGATCGATAAATTAAATAGCATCTAACAGTGTGTTCCGGCAGCCTCACTTGAGAGCCAGTTCCATTCCAGGCTAGGTGTGCTTTACCATCTTCGACCACGCCTTCACTTAACATCAGGTGAGCTGTGGCCAAACAACTAGCCTGTCAACCATAAAAAAAAAAAAAATAAGCATGAAGGGTGTGTGTGTGTGATTATATGTATGCGAGAGTGAGAGAGAGTGTATTGGTGTATTTACTTAAACATTTAATTTTGTCTTTAATAATACTTTAATCATTGCGACTCACAAACATATTTCGGCAAAACATTTGAGCAACTTACATAGTTATATAAGCTATATTAGCGATAACTACAAATATGTAACATATGCTCTAGTACCTACTAGATACACCAGATAGGTACGTAGCTATCAGTATTCAGGTCAAATGGAAATACAATTGTAAAGTTAACGGATGCGGCGCTGTGTAAAAGTTACTACAAATACGGAACCTTGACAGTAAAGCATCTCCTATATACCTCCAGAATTTTGCTGCAATTCATGAATATGATAGAAGATTTTTGTAAGAAATATCACTAATTAAAATGATCCATTAAAATTGTTTTCGACATTTCACACAGCGCCATCTTGCTGCTAACTAAGCAAATCTTATACTACGGAAACCAGATAACTGATAGAAACTTTGCAGAAAAAATATGTTTTCGCAAAATTTGTGTGCGTCTCACAAATGATTGTCCTGTATGGGAATCGAATCCACGCCCTGCAGCTCAGAAAGCCAAGCTAAACGAGCTATCAGATTCCAGAGACTCAGAGATCTCTAACATTTTTTGGTGTTCTATGAATACATGCGGATACAAAAATCTAATATAAGTACATTTTTTGTACAAAGTACAGATACGTTTAGAAGTGATGATAGCTCACTGCGGCCGGTTCATACGCCGAAAAGCATGGGATCAACCCCCAAATAATGAGCTCAAGCTTCTGGTGAAGGAAATCTTCGTTAGGAAATCAAAGCGCGGTGTTAGGGTACTTTATCGAACTTGGCTAGCTATCTACAAGTTCAGCAACAGCCTCATTTGAGAGCCAGTTCAATTCCAAGCTAGGTATGTTTGTTATCTTTGATCACACCGTCACTTAACATCAGGTGAACTGTGGTCAAACATCTAGCATTAACAATAAATTAAAAGTTTATCTCGAGACCACTGTCTCTAAAGCCGTCCCTAGACGGTGATGCGGCATGACATGCGTTTATGAGAAATATTTCGTTATATAATTGTTCATATAATCGTTCTTATAATATCACTGAAATAATAATTAATAGCGGATTTTTTATCTCACGGCAGAAGTTAGACCACTGCCTGCAAACATATTGATGCAGCAAAGGCTCATTGCGTCTGTCTGCTATAAAAACCAGCTAGTTAGCCGAGTTTACACAAACACGGGGTTGTTAACTGTAACTCAACTTGTTAATTTTGTTGCGGGCGTAGTTAGCGTTTGTCACAATTGAAACTCTCGGGAAACGGTGATGTACAGCTTCGTTGTTTCAACTGATGCGTGAAATCCTTCGCGAGAACATTTTGATGCTGCTTTCATGCTTGTTTCGATCGTTCTTTTTATTCCTTGAGTTGAAATCACTCGGACACTCTACGGCTCGAATTCGTAAAACTGCTTGTTTCTTTGCTTTCTCAGGCACATTTTGCGCGAAACTTTCCACTTTCTGTATAGCGATGATAGCTCAGTGTTAAGCGTGATCGGTTCACACGCCGAAGAGCATGGGTTCGAATCCCAACCATGAGCTTGAGCTACCGGTGAAGGTAAACATCGTGAGGAAATGATAGCATGAAATTGAAATGAAATGACATGAAATTTTATTTGGCAATTACATACATCGCTTATCAAGAAGTCAAAAATACCTCTCATAGAGAAGCATTGTTACCCATGCTAGCAATTAACCTTTGTTATGGCATGATGGTAGGGCTTTAGAGTAACTTTAGGTTAAAAATCAGCCGCCAAGCAACTAACGTTGTGTACCAGCAGGCTCAGCCTAGTTCTATTTTTTTTTTGGCCAGGTGTGCTTTACCATCTTCGACCACACCATCACTTAACACCAGGTTAGCTATACAAAACCATAAAAAATATATTAGTGTACTTTCTAATCCTGCGAGTTATATTTTTGACCTATTTTTGACAGAGATGGCCTTATGAACGCGAACTTACGCGTGCAAAATAAAAACAGGAAAAAACATTCGCTTTAGTAACGAGACCACTTTCCTGTCTTCATTATTTAATCTGACAGCATAATACGCTGTTAGTGTTTTTTACTTACCAAGGTGATTTGGGTAAACTTGTAGCCTCACCAAAAATAATGTTTGAATTAAAAATTATTAAGATTGCCTTGGTAAATACTAATTTAACTCCACTATATAGCTAAGGGTTACAATATACAAGGTTTAAAGGGTTCGCAGAAATACAACAATTTATTTCATAGGTAGATAAGTAGTAGGTCTGTATCTTATATGTTGTAACCCTTAGCTATATATATCTCATCACATCATCATCAGCCTATCCAAGTCCACTGCTGGATATAGGCCTCTCCCAAGACACGCTTTTCGCTGCCATCCACCGCCAGCTGTCCTACGTATATCGTCACTCCATCGAGTCTCAGGGCGTCCTACGCTACGTTTGCCAATTCGCGGTCTCCACTCCAGAACACGTCACGTCATCGTATATATCTGTGTCTCATAAATAAAAAAAATTTTCTTTCTTCTTCTTTCTTATAAAAGGTACATAATTATAATGTAATGAATATCTATCGTCGATTTCCGTCTATACGGGAGGGATATAAGTGGCACTAAACTTCCTCGACAATATGTTGGGGCTACTTTTCCGATTTTCCAGATCTGTGCCTCGTGTAACTATTGAAATGTGAATATTTCCTGCAACGAGCGTATTATCCAGCGGAGATGCGATCGTATTATAACATTATACTCGTATTTGTATACTTTTCTGCCATCAAATTGGACCTCTACCAAAGTTATATTTTATCCCTATTTTAAATCAGGGAAAGTTACAGTGACAAAAGTTGGGTTCTGGCTAGGGTCCAGTTACAATGATATTTACACATCGTGCCAGAACTGTGACGTACTCACTGCAGAACATTTGATACCTATACTGGGTTATATAGATAACTGTCTAGATAACCCGCCCGCTTTGCTTGGTTTGTACCATCAAGGTGGAAAAGCTATCCTTGAAAGGTAGCCTTTTTTGTAGATCTATAAAAGAGGAATATCTCACCTTGCCTTGTTGTTGCCTAATCACTTTGAGAGATAACTTGGCAGTGTTTTCAATGAAAGCTCCCAGGTGGATTGACTTTTTCTGACGCTTTCAACAATTATCATCATAATTATTTCAACAAATTTACACAAAACTTTGACAAAGTGATACCATAATTGTTCCAGAAATTCGCTTTAAAAATCTCCTATTTATTTTATCGATTAACAGCTGTTCGTTTTTCATCTCTACTAATATTATAAAGAGGGAAGATTTGTATTTTGTATGTAACGAATAAACTTGAAAACTACTGTACCGATTTCAGAAATTCTGTCACCGTTTACGCTACACTATACACTATACGAAGCTACACTATCCCAGGGTGATTTAAGCTACTTTTTATCTCTGTATTATTATAGGAATGGCAACTACGCGGGTGAAACCGCAAAGCGCCCGCTAGTGAAAACACGTTTCCGAATATCTATAAGCAAATTGGTTTAATTTTTAAATAAAGAAAACAAAGTGTTTATTCGAAATATGAAACTGGTACGCGAAGTGTAAATTTGCAGTGGCGTAGCTGGGGTGGCCGAGATTTTTGTAAGAGGGAGGGAGGGGGGGTGGTAACATTGAAAGTTCTAGGGCACGGACGCAATTAAATAGACGGAGGAAGCACTATTCACGACGCTCCAGTTTGTAAAATGATTATATAGAGAATAGATACGATATTAATAAACTTTACCATGACACTCGTAAATGCACGCTGTAACAGCACAACGGATTTAACTTTGTGTTAGCCTATACGTAGACTATAATTAGTTCTGGAAATATATGTAGTAAAAAAGGCGATAATTATTCAGAAACGATTCCATTAGAAACGAGTTTTACTATAAACACAGTTTCGAAATCGGAAAAAAAAAATAACAGCTGAACTACTAAACAACAGGTAAACAAAATGTTAAGGAGCTTTATGAAACTGGTGATGTTTCATCACGCCTTTAAAAAAAAAAGACTAACTATAGCTATAACAGATTTAGTAGGGCGCTATTATGCTATACATTAGTATATATTATAGCTTTTATAGGCTATCGTTATACACTTTTTAAAGCATAGCGTTGTAGCGGGGATAGCTCAGTAGTTGACGAGGTCTGTCACACGTCAAAAGGCGTCAATTCAAGTCTTATCTGAGCTGCCGGTGAAAGAAAACATTGTGCGGAAACTGTAGCATGGTGGTAGGATAATTTATAGTACTCGGCTGGCTGACCACCCTCAAGTTGAAAATCGCCGCAAACACATAACCATTTGTTCCGGCAGCTTCACTTGAAAGCCAGTTCTATTCCAGGCTATGTGTGCTTACCATCTTCGCGCACATCTTTACTTAACATCAGGTTAGCTGTGGTCATCTACCATGCCAACCATGCCAAAAAAATGTATAAAACTTATAAACTCATTCAATAACTTAACATTCTTGGTTGCGTGGAAGAGATAGCTTTCAGCGATAAGGCCGCCACTTGTGGCACTAGCTCACAAGATTTTTTGTTTTCTATAGATTTTTCTATTAGTGGTGTCAGTAAAATGTTTATATCTATATATCTACTTGAAACACATTTTTAATACGTTAATAAAAACTTTGAAAACTTAATTAAACGCTCGTATACTCTGTAAAATTAAAAATAAAAGTCAGAGATTGCTAACTAGAAGTGCTAGCTATTCAACCGAATCGAGCAAAATACGTCCGCTTAGAAACTTGCGTAGAAAATTTGAAATCAAATTACTAATTGAGTGTCACGTCCGCTCCTTTAGCTTACATTACTTAATAAATCCGGCAACGCAGCAAGAAAGTCATTAACTGCGCTTTGGTTCTAAAAAGAAAGTCGAGACCTCCACTCAGAGGTTTTCATTTCAGTGCAAGTCAGGGTAGTGCTTTTGTGACTACAGTTTAGCTGGTAATGTAAAGGTGCCTCACTGGCGCCGCAAAAAACACGTTTCTTTATCTCACTCATAAGCCTTTTCTTACGTAACTATGAAAAGGTATTTTTCATCGAGCTCAGAATTAGAAAAACAATATGGAAATAGGCAAAGCATGAATTTTAATCTATCGATCTATCCCATCTTTTCCGGTTGGCGATTTCCAGTCTGCCACTCTGTAAATTGTGTATATGTAGATTGAACTGAGTTTGCTTGTGTTGACTGCACCCGATGAGTGTGTGCGTGTGGCACGTGTAACGCAGCTCCCTCGGTATTCTGCGCCCCTGGTAGAGTGCGCTCGCTGCTGTAAGCGATCTAGTTTTCGAGAACTTTGGAGCGGAAAATTTATCTGACAGTTAAACGAAGTATCTACCAGAGTATAAAATGTTCCAATAACTATAATGAGGTGTTCACTGCTTACTAATACGCTAGGGATATTTTATCGACGCTCGGGTAATTATTGAACAGAAACTATATTTATTTTTCACTCAAAAGATTTCTAATAATTATACAAGTTTGCTTTTTTTTTTAATAATTGAGAAGCAATTCTGTCAATAATTTAATTTGAAAAACCTTCTAACGTAACCGTGACTTATGACGTAAAAGGGTATATATGCATAATCAATGTTTTCAAATTTTTTATGTCACTCAAATTTGACAAATAATTCCATGTAATAAATATTCAATCATTATTATTTAAGATGATTTTAAGAATGTTTTTGTCATCAATCAATATTTACGCTACGGACATTTAAGCTACGAATTGCCTACGAACTGGCTACGTTATAGCGAGGCGTAGCGGTCCCGCAAGTTTGACTTGCTTTATAGGCGGTTGTAACCGCGGTTCACGGCCATCAGTGAAGAGGCCTGATTGCCAGTGACATTGAAGTGAGGGAAGGGGGAGAAGTTAGGGGAACAGGGGCACGGGTGGCAGAATTCGGGCAAATAAATTGAACGTGTTATTTTAAAAAAACACAGCTCACTCGTATGTTGTGCAGGTTTTTGCTATAAATCTCGTGTAGTGAGAGTTGTGCGATAAACAATCGTATATATTTTGTCAGTGTTAAACCTTATAAAAATAATGCATAAAATATCAGCAATCCTTAATTATTTATTAACATGACTGCCAAAAAAATGGAGTGTAATGTTTTCAGGGTTAATTTATGTACATATGTCAGTTTCTGTATTCTACCATATTTTTTAAATGCCTGTACAGATTTAGATGGATATTGTATATGTATATATACATATAGTGGATATTGATATTGTAATGGGTATTGTTAGAATAATCATCATCTCGAGTGATACTAGCTATTTTTTTAAACAGTCGTGTTTTTTGTTTTGTTAATAAATTCTAGTTTTTAATTAGTTTTTATGTAGTTTAATAAACTATCGATCGTGGATCGAAAAGTAAATAACGGTACATGCTTACTCTAGTGCGGGAATCTTTTTATAATTTTTTTTTAATGTAAAATTAATGAGAAGAACGATACGTTCTCCTGATGGTAAGAGATAACGCATGTCCATGACCATTGCCACAGCCTACAGAATTTTGAGTAGCAAAAAAAAAGTACAGGGCATCGCTGATTTGGCGCGCATTAATTTGAGACTTTCGATGGTAAGTCTCAACAGCCCAGTAATTTCGCTAGCTGCAGTACGCTCCAAACCGGAACTCAGTAATGTTTACACACTACTGCTTAACGGCAGAATATCTGGTACTGCGGGAGTACCTACCTAGACGACTTCCTGCTAAGGAAATCTACTACCAAGTACGAAGAATCTATGAACTATCTGTAATGTAAATTTGCCATGAAGTTAAGTCCTCCTTCCGTGCTCTTTTCCTTAAATTCGTTACTTATTGTTTGTATCATTAGTGATATACATTTTCACCAAACATAAGCTAAATATAGCCAAGCGAAATCTAAATCATGAATCATATTTATTGCTAACAACATGTTTGTCAATAGCATTATGATAATGATACATAGAATGGTTTGCTTTGATTTTATTCTCAATCACATTTTTCCTTAAATTAATATTTTTCCGACCAATGATAAACTAGGGTATTTATGTATCCTTCCTCCTCCCACCTCTGCAGCCCGAACCAGTCAGTTAAGATTGCTTTTGAATGATGCTAGATGACGTATTAATATATTATATTATCTATGGTAACTACTATCAACACGATTTCAACGCTATCTAGGAGAGTTTTACACACAGGGAACACGAAAATGAAATCGTATTGTGCATATGGATGAAAATGGCGTTTTATTCATAAAGTGTCGGATCATGTGTATGACTATGGGAAAATGAATACATTTTTTTGATACTTTCACAACTCTATCGAAACTTCTAGTAAAGTTACTAGTACTTTACTAAAACTTGTTCAGACTCAACCCTGACTTATTTCGTGTGCCTTAGACTGTGACTTGTTTTAAATACCATAAACAGAAGTTGTTGCCTAACATATTAGCGCTACCAGTCGGTTCCCATTCCAGGCTATGTGTATTTTATTCATCGACCACATCGCCATTAAATTTTTTTTTAAACATACAAATATTTGGCACTGGCAAAATGCATGATGTGCTATGCCTAAAGTAAAGAAATAAAAAAACGCCACCTTGTCTATAATTACGTAACTGTAGTATCAAGGAATAATTAGGGCTTCGATTGCGAATCACACGGAATGCACACCATAACTCCCACGACACTGTTTTTACTGAGGATGCATCGATGATATTATCAACGGCAATTGACTAGGAACAGGTGGTGATTAGTTCAACTGGGGCCTGGTAAATTTGTAGCGCTCCATTCCAACTATCACAAGTGTTATAAATTACTTTTTTATGTAAAAGTAATAAGGTGAATGACATGCACCTTCTGGTTAGATATAACACTTATTCATGATTATAACAACGGTATCCAGTGGTCCCAGAACTTCCTTAATTTCATTATCATCATCATCATTTCAGCCGTAGGACGTCCACTGTTGGACATAGGCCTAAAACATAAGATAAATTGCACCTCAACCTTATTCTGCATAATTATACGGAAGGTGATAGTGAAAGCTAGACCTTGCGAACTAACATTACATGATTACTGTAATCATTTAATGCGTAAGTGCTCGTTATACTGGATACGATTCAGCAGACTGTACGTTAATCACATTTCCTTTGTGTTAAATCTAAATTTAAATAAATAAGTGATGGGAAACGAAAGAGAAATTTCACTGTCGATGATTTGTTGTGGCGACGTATGTATATTATTATTTTTTATTCTGCCACACCATCATTAAATTATTATAAACAAATCTAGACAATAACTGTCTACTTTTGCAGTCATTTTTGTGTAGCAAGTTACTTTACGTGCTAAGTACTTTATGTGCTATTAGTAAGTCACTATCATAAAATATATATATTTTTTTTTAATGTAAAAAGTAATGAGACGAACGAGATGCTCTCCTTATGGTAAGAGATAACGCCTGTCCATAACCATTGCAGCGATATACAGAACTTTGAGTAACAAAACAAAGTCTAGGGCATCACTGCTTTGGCGCTCACTACTTTGAGCTACGAGAGTTTTATTGAATTTAGTTATAAGATAAAACTATCACTTAGCAGCAAGTTGTAAGCTAGTTTTTACTGCTATGGAATCCTGATTTGGGAATATGACAACTTATTTAAATACGGTTTACTCGGTGGTAGATTTCCTTAGCAGGAGGTCGTCTAGGTAGGTACCACCGCAGTACCAGATATTCTGCCGCCAAGCAGTAGTGTGCAAACATTACTGTGTTCCGGTTTGAAGGGTACTGCAGCTAGCGAAATTACTGGGCTGTTGAGACTAACCATCTAGTCTCAAAGTAATGAGTGCCAAAGCAGCAATGCCCTGGACGTTGTTTTGTTACTCAAAGTTCTGTGTATCGCTGCAATGGTCATGGACAGGCGTTATCTCTTAACATCAGGAGAGCGCCTCGATCGTCTCATTACTTTTACATTAAAAAAAAAAAAAAAAAACGTTTTAATTTCACCGACTTAACTTTTTAAACTGTAAATATCGAGCAAAATACATTTGAAAAAAAACCAAAGCTGAAGAGTTTTGAACTGTGTTTCGTTTGGCAAAGGTTGTGTTGGCCATTTTTAATATTTTATTACGCTCAAAATGAATTTATTATACTTTTCACAAATACATATGTTAGTTTCACAATCAGATGTGATCGGAACTATGGTTAGAGTATCTTGCAAAATTATCTAAACGCGATTAAGAGAGTCTGAGTCTGAGAAAATCAGTGGTTTAAATCTTCAGCTATGTTTAAATTTGCGAGCGAAACAACAATAACAGAATCACAGGGCTTTTAAATTTAACTTCTGTAGAGAACAACGCGAATTGATTTTTTGAATCGCCGCCAAAGTAGCCATTCGGGTCTTTACATTTACAATACGCGTCTTGAATAAAACATACAGGCCCGTAACTTTACAACCTACGTTTGTTAGGTTACTGTAAGTCACATAGCTAATGTGTTTTTTCAATGGTCTATAATTGATTTCTTACAAAAAAGGAATTTAAAGAACATGCAAGTTTTTTTTTTGATGATAGGCTCGATGTTTGACCACAGCTCACCTGATGTTATGTGAAGGTGTGGTAAAGCACACTTAGCCTGAAATGGAACTGGCTCTCAAGTGAGGCAACCGGAACACACCGTTAGATGCTTGGCGACATATTTTCAACTTTGTGTGTTGGGTGGTTGCTAGCCAGCCGAGTACTAGAAAGTACCCTGCCACCATGCTATGGCTTTCTCACGATGTTTTCCCTCACCGGCAGCTCAAGCTCATTGTTGGGGTTTGAACCCACGCCCTTCGGCATGCGAAACGACCGCGCTATTGTGCGCCGTCCTGAATAAAAAAAGGAAATCATGCAAAATTGTTAGATGTCACCTCATATAGACATAGCTTTATTCTGCAGCAAGTTGCAATAAAACCTGCTACTACGTACTGCCTCAACGGCTAACACTCAACTGAACTACAGTTACATAGGAGTTGACATTCAAAATTTCACACTTACATTTCACCCTTTGTACAGGAACGGATCGGCTTAGTAACATGTAAATGGGCAGATGTCCGTGTCCACCGTAAAGCGAATGTCGTTCTAAACATGCTCTCTGCATAATGTCCACTGCAGGGGTTTACATTAGGCGAGTACTTACCCGCGAAAACTACTACTAAAGCCGGTGTTAAACATAGAATGACGTGTTTTGTTGAGAGATGTCCTTCAAACCAACTTTACAAGCTCTCACCAACGAAGCTAAAACTTTACACGTAAGAGAGGAGATGAGTGGAAAAGATTATGATTTTTTCTAACTTCGTTTTGCTAGTAAACAGAGGGCTTTAAGTTTTTGAGTTAATGTAATGAGACAAACAAGACGCCTTCCTGATGGTAAGAGATAACGTCTTTCCATGACAATTGCAGCGATACATAGAACTTTGAGTAACAAAACAAAGACCAGAGCATCGCTGATTTGGCGCTCATTACTATGAGACGTTAGTTAGTTTTAACAGCCCTGTAATTCTGCTGCAGTAGGTACCATAAAGCGGGACACAATAAATAAAAAAATCAGGTAACAAGGTCCATACAAAACATACAGAAAACACACACTACTGTATGGCAACAGAATATGTGGAACTGCGGTGGTACCTACTTAGACAACCTCCTGTTAAGGAGATCTACCATCTTACTAGCTTTGAAAAGGATCAGTCTCCACTCATTGCAAAAACTAAAAGTCATTGATGAAAATGTTATAGCTCTCGACACATAGGAGCGTTCGTTGCGTAACCGTTACAGCAGGGTTAGGGGCGGAGCGCTTGCCAAATACCAACGATATATAGTTGACAAGGATTTCTGGTATTAACTAGAGTTACTGTAAATAGTAGAGAAAATTTGTTTCTGTTTCTAATAGGCGTACAAATGAAATAATTTACGTGTGTAAGTAGGTACGTGTTATCACTTACACAATCCTTTTTTTAGCTGTTGAAGCATTGACAAGAATAATTTTTCATAGTTTATTGATTACTCTTTTTTACATGGCTGATAAGCTAGGTTTATGATCACAGTTCATCTGATTTTAAGTGACGGTATGGACGAAGCAAACACACCTGGAATGGGAATGCCACCACCATGCTATGGTTTCCTCACGATGTTTTCCTTCACCGGCAGCTCAAGCTCATTGTTGGTGTTTGCAAATATGTCATTCAAGTAAACCCTGGACTTTGCTTTGTTACTTAAATTTCTGTGTATCACTGTAATGGTCATGAACAGCCGTTTTACCAAAATCGTTCATGGAACTATTCTAGTAATCGACCACCGAAACGTCACAGGATAGCAGATCTAATACGTTTTTTTTAAAATGTAAAAGTAACGAGACGAACAATACTCTTTCCTGTAAGGGATAACGCATGCCCATGATCATTGCATCAATACACAGAACTTTGAGTTACAAAACAAAGTCCGGGGCATCGCTGCTTTAGCTTTGAGACTTTCGAGGAACGAAGTCGGTTTTTTTTCTGTAAAAATTGTAACTTTGTTTAAAAGAAAAAAAGGCAATCAAGCTCATGGTTTGCCCGCTAGCTCACCGCCTAAAACGAATCGGCTGGCTATAAGCTTCATTAAATTTTCCGATAATCCATATATCTGTTGTCAGTTTTGTAACTTATACTATGAGTCTCTACACGTAAAAAAGACCAAGAGTAACTTATTTAAACTAAACATAGAGCTTTTTATGTGACTTGTGACTGGCACGCGGCCAGCTAGATGGCTAGCTACTACTAGTGCCCATTACAAAGCAACATCCCACCTAACATTCCCAGCTGTTTTACGAGCACGTATTCATTTATCAAATGTTTGTAACTCAGTTTAGAAATCCCCATTCCAAAAAGTGTTTATTAAAAAGTACGCTGGAACTTTGTCGAACTATCAATCAAAACGAGCGAGATTTCACGGGCGATATTGTAAAGCAATTTGCATTCGCGTTTATGTTTCGATGAAATTCGTAGCCGATGAAGTTTCGAGCGCCCACTTTCTGCGTCCAACTCGTTTGTTGCAATCTGGACTCGTGCGACAAAGGAATTTGCAACAGAATTAAACCGAGACTGGTTAGTACCTGAAAGGTGTTGTACCCTGGACACGTCCACTAGTTACATCAATTTGTTGGCATTGGTTCCCGTGCACTTCAGTCTATATAGAGTTTAATCCTATCACCAAGATTTGCATGACACAGGACCCGTGGTACTCGGGGCAAATGCTATATTACCTAACGCAGATTGTATTCCGTTGCAATTTACCTGAATAAATTAATTTGCGTAGCATATACGAAGTCATTGTTAATGTTAATAATCGCTTCGCTAATACACTTAGCGATAGCTAGAAATACTGAACATGTCGATTCTCTATGCCATTTTTATATACGACTAGCTGCGCCCCGCAGTCTTACTCGCTACGTTCATTCGCGATAAAAAGTATCATAGTTGGCTACGTCCATACCAAATTTCAGTAAAACTGGTGAGTAAAACCATTTGAGCGTAAAGAAGTAACAAACATACAAACACACTCTTTTGTAGCGATGATAGCTCAGTGGTTAGCGCGGTAGCTTCGCATGCCGAAGGGCGTGGGTTCAAACCCCAATAATGAGCTTGAGCTGCCGGTGAAGGAAAACATCGTGAGGAAACCATAGCATGGTGGTAGGGTACTTTCTAGTACTCGGCTGGCTAGCTACCACCCTCAAGTTGGAAATCTGCCGCTAAGCATCTAACGGTGTGTTCCGGCAGCCTCACTTGAGAGCCAGTTCTATTCCAGGCTAGGTGTGCTATACCACCTTCGACCACACCTTCACTTAACATCAGGTGAGCTGTGGTCAAACACCTAGCCTGTCAAACATAAAAAAAAACACTCACAAACTTTTGCCTTTATAATTAGTGTGATAGTAATGTACGAGTTATAACGCCTTGATATTTACACAGGTTGACGTTGATTTTTTAATGTAAAAGTAATGAGATGAGAGAATTTTTCTCTAATAAGTTACCGAGCACTTTTAGTTACTTTGATGCCCATGCCGTTAGGCGGCCGATGCTAAGTCTCAATAGTGCTGTGGTTTCACTAGCTGTAGTGCTCTTCAAACCGGAACACAGTACACGTTACGGATTGGCGGCAGAATTTGTAGCGACAGCATAGATCATCTATTACCTACCTACTATTTTAAAGAGGAAAGATTTGATTGTTTGTCTGTATTGAATAGGCTCCGAAGCTACTGGACCGATTTAAAAAAATATTTCACCGTTGGGAAGCTGCACTATCCCTGGGTGACATAGCCTACTTTTTATCCGTGCATTAAACGACATTATTGAAATCACGAGGCAGCCGCTTGTTATTTATAAACTAGCAGACGCCTCGCGGTTTCACCCGCGTAGTTCCCGTTCCCGTGGGAATACAGGGATAAAAAGTAGCCTATGTCACCCGGGGATAGTGTGCCTTCCCAACGCTGAAAGAATTTTTGAGATCGGTTCAGTAGTTGAGTTTATTCGTTACAAACATACAAAATACAAAAATACAAAAATACAAATCTTTCCTCTTTAAAATATTAGTGTAGATAAACAATAAATTGTTATACATATATTGTGGTTTGAGCTTTGTTAGATTTTACAAATTTAGTGTAAAAACACTTCATAAATTAAACTTCCCCTCTAATAGAGCCTTTGAGTTTCTACGCTGTTTATTTAATCTAAAGGGATCGTATTTTTCATTTCTATCGCACGGTGGGACCTAAAATCGTAACAAAGGATTTTGGACGACTTCCAGTTCCCAGATAACTACGACTTCCTCTAAAGTTTTTCGTTTACAGGAACACTTATTTGAAGCTCTTTGGGAATTGTATTTGTGCAAAAAAATTTAACAGAGGTAAATAATTATAATATTATTATTCAGGGTGTTTAGTTAGACGACTGATACGTTATCTGAGACACTTTGGATGGTGTCCAGATTACGATTCTACGCCATAAAATATATTGCAACATGCCGCTGCAACTTGCCGATCCAATTAGCTGACAAGCATTCAGTATAAGTCAGTAATTCTTACTGATTGACCTAACTTTACTAACCGACGTGAATTAGCTAGGGTAAACTCGACTAACTGCTTCATGATATGCCTCCGAAGCACTTTACATTTTCCGTAATAAGGCGTAATACAAGCAAAATTAATGTAAGCTCAAAGTATCATATTACAATTCCCGAAGTAGTGTGCGAGATAAAGCCGGATGCGTGTCGTGTTTATATTCACTGCTTGTTAAAGATCAGGGTGTAAATGAAACTGTTGTTGGAGTATCCGACTCAATTAAACTAGAATAAATTAAACAGAATGATGCAAATTTTGTTCAAATATCTGTTAAAACAAGTCAGCTTTCATATTACCTAAATCCTCGAACATGTCATCTATCGGAACACCCAGTATGAGAGAATCGAACAATGCATTCGACTCGAGGGCGAATTTGTGCAAGGCTTTGTGCGGCGTTGAGGGTTAGTCACATAATTGACCATTTAGCTTGTAGTCGGTTACAGGTAACGGAGCCGTAGCCTTCAGCAATACAGGGCCCCATATCAGGCAGGGAACAACCGCATCCAGGAATTTGCATAACAAAGAAACATCTGTCTGCGGCGCACCCTATGTTTGTGTAACGTTGGATTTGTTTTCATGAATCCGATACGAGAGCGACACTGTTGATTGCTAGTAACTGAGTACCTAATTAGGATCAGATACTCAATTACTAATTAGTGTGTATGTCGGTGAAAAGGGGTTGGGTTATGTTGGGCTATAAGTATCACTAAATATGAATTTGAACATTGTATAGTAACATCATAATAAAACATCACTAAACGATCTTATTCAAATTCAAATTGTTTATTGGCATAAAAACGATTACTCAATTATTTATTATAAAGAAAAAAAAAACAAAATTCAAAATAAAATGTCAAACTCAAATACAATGTCAGGTTCAAATACGATGTCAAATTTAAATACAATGTCAAAATACAAATATAATGTCAAATAGATGTAGGGGACCATACATAAATTACTTACGTCATACGTTAAGAGGAAGGAGTGGTCGACGAAGTGTGACATTGCGAGACAAGAGGCGGGGAGGGGTCTCAAACTTTGGGACATAACATTTTTTCAAAATACATAATAAAATATTATCTAATTTCATAAATTTCCTGGGGGGGGGCTGGTGTCTCACAAATGTGACCAGGACGGGGGAGGTGTCAAAACAAAACACAAATTAAACAACAAATTAAAATATTCTAATAATTGTAATTCAATAAGTTATATGTCAGAAATAACATCGTCAAAACCTGAGTTGTCGTGCCTCTTGGCCTGTCTCACTTATCTGTCATATTTTCACAATACAATAAAAAATTTGCTAATACAGTTTTCCAAGTATCTGACAGAATATCAAAATCAGTGTTGATAGCAAATAGCGCATTGAAGTAGCGACGGGCGCGAACACCCAGATGCAGAACAAACATTGAAGCTCGTCACATACATTAAATGTTTGTCTTAGTAGGAATCGAACCTATGTCCTAGAGCTCAAGAAACAGAGGTACTACGAAATGAGCTAAAGAATAGATTTTTAATGAAAATTATTTAAATAAAGTGCATACAAATAAATAAAAGCAAAACTTTCAACACAAAAATTAAAAAGAAACTAAACTTTGAATAGTTTATAACGTTACGGTAAATCATATAATAATTTGAATTTAGTCCCTGTTGATAGGCAGTTGTGCCTCAATTAGTATCACCCTAAAGCCAAGTAACTAATATTTAATCTGTGTATGGGGTAATATTGCACTCTATCAATATTTCACGGGCTGCGTGATTGACAGTTACAAGAGAGCCACTATAGCACTTATGGCGAGGGGAGGAAAAGTGGTATCTACCCTCACCTTAAAGGGTAATTTCGTTGTCCGTCTGTCAAAACCAAATAGATCACAATTCAAAATTTAAAAAACCCCCCGACACCAGTGTTACACATAATACCATATTTCGAATCGATCAGTGGTAAATACTCACATACATAAGAGATGTTTATCTTCAAACAGCTAAACATACTTTCTTGAATCATAGTTAAGATCACTCTCGATCAAGTCACATAAAAAAGAATGTAATTCGCCATTTTGTGGTGGCAGCTATCTTGAATTTGAAATTTATCATAGTTTATAGTATTCTACTAGTCAAGCCCTTTCATTTGATACTTATATTGAGGGAGTTGTGAAAAAATAGGTGTGTAATCCGCCATTTCGTGGCGGCGGCCATCTTGGATCAAACATAGCTAAGAACACCCCAGACTAACTCACCTTTCAAACAAAAAAACAAAATCAAAATCGGTTCATCCGTTCGAGAGCTACGATGACACACACACACACACACTGACACACACACAACACACACATACAAACACAAACACACAGGCACAAACAGACACGTAAAACTTGTAACACGCCGGGGTTTTGGACGGAAAATCATTCACTTATAATTATATCACACATAAACATGTTTTTACGTACAATTGACGAAATGGCGGTGTAGGTATGCGTGTAATTGTTTTCGAATTACAACGTTAAGTTTGTCCAATCTGACCAATGATGTACTATTAGGTAAAACCTCATTGAATCTGACTAAGCTTTTCATTAGAGCAATGTTTGGAGATTTTCATAGTTAAAATGTTTGAGTGTCGATTCCCGTTACGGATGACCCTTCATGCATGTTTAAGCGGAACCCTCGGCGCGCCACTCAAGACTCGCGTTATATTACACATAGCCTTGCGTTTGACCACTGCTTCACCTGATGTTTAGCGAAGATTCACCCACCTATCTTTTTTATGCTTTTATAGGCTAGGTATTTAACCACAACTCACGTAAAGTTAAGTGATGGTGTGGCTGAAGATGGTAAACACACCTAGCATGGAATGAAACTGGTTTTCAAGTGAGGCTGCCTAAATACACCATTAGGTGCTTGGCGGCAGATTTTCAACTTGAGGGTGATAGCTAGCTAGCAAAGTACTAGAAAGTACCCTACCACCACTCTATGTTTTCCTCACGATGTTTTCCTACACTGGCAGCTCAAGCTCATTGTTGGGGTCTAACCTACGCCCTTCGTCGTTTGAAGTAACTGCGCTAACCCAATCATCACAAATCAAACAAATCTAGCTATCATCATTACAAATTAAGTAACCTTCTGATTTTTTTATGCACAATAGATCCGCGTTTGGCAACATCCTGCTTGTTGTAAACCCTGATGTATTTGTTTACAATACACGGTCGGAGATAGATCACGCTTACCTATAGAAGAAACTTGTTTACTCTGGATCCTAAAACACCCACAGTGCTGATTTGTGGAATTCGGCTGTTTTGTCTATCCTTTTGCTGGAATAATAACAACTAACTAATTACGAATCACTTAGCCTTTAGGCTATTTTTATCTACTTAGCATACTTATAGCTGAAAAGTCAAAACAAAGTTAGATAAAAAACAATTCCTATTTTAAAATTTATTAATATATTTGATTGATTCGGGCGTTCATTTGCGGAAGTTCATATTGAGTATTCAACAGATGTATTTTAGAGTATTTCCGCTTAAATGGGGGTTTGGTTATTGACTGTGATAAATATTTATGTAACTTGAAGATAATTTTAATTTAAAAATATCTATTCGAAATATTCCTTAATAGCGCTTGACCGATAATGAGACTCTCATTCTCGACTATTAATATGTATCAGAATATTTTGGATACATAATTAAAAAATGTCGTCAAGTTCGCTAAATATTTAAATTAAGTTCTCGTCACTGCCAAAACGACTTTTAAGCAAAAAGTGTATCTCCTATTATTTACAAAAATCACATTTTAGAATTTATTTTTTATAAAAAAAAATAAGATTTTGAAAACAAAGTTACCAATAGCCGACAAAAATATTTTAAGAGTATAAACAAATTTTGAAGGCTAAAGGTGTTATACCATAATTTATTTAAAATGTTGCAGTTTTTGTCTAATAGACTACAATGAAAAAGATAAAAATATTTTTGATTATTTTTCCGACCCAAATATCGACCAATAGAATTGCACCATTCGACGTCACGTGGTACAACCTACATGGTATTATACTGATAATTTTTTGAAAATTTTCTCTGGTAGTTGCTATATATAAAAAACAAAACATGATCCAGTCAAATTAACCACACGTCAAACTGACAGGTTGAATTCAATTGTGAAAATTGGAGATTTTGCATGAAAATGAGTCGATTTGGAGTTTGTTCTCTGTCCACCATCGATAAAAAAGTCAAAGGAAATGTTTATTTGTTAACTGTACATTTCGTCTCATGGTGCAATTCTATTGGCCGACATTTGGGACGGAAAAATAATCCCCCGAATACCACACGAGCTTCAAAATTATCTGGCATTTCCCTCAAGGTTCCCTGCAAACAAATAAAGTCGTCAAGTTTTTCAGGTTAAAAAATCACGAGCGAAGTTCGCTCGTGATTTTTTAACCTGAAAAACTTGACTCCTTCATTTGTTTGCAACGAACCTATCGGGAAATACCCGATAATTTTGAAGCTCTTGTGGTATTATAAGTGACAATTTAAACAATTTTACTACTAGTTAACTAAAACTTTCAAAATTGTTTTTTTTTCTTTTTTTTTATTATTGACAGGTTAGATGTTTGACCATAGCTGATGATGTTAAGTGACGGTGAGGTCGAAGATGGTAAACACACCTAGCCTGGTTTAAAACTTGGCATCAAGTGAAGCTGCCGGAACACAACGTTAGGTGCTTGGCGGCAGATTTTCAGAGGGTGGATTGAGGGTGGTAGCTAGCCAGCCAAGTACCTACCATTAAGTAACCTACCACCACACTACGGTTTCCATAATAATTTTCCTTAACTGGCAGTTCAAGCTAATTGTTGATATTTGAACCCACGCCTTTCAGCGTGTGAACCGACCGTGCTAACCACTGAGTTTTCATCGCTACGTCTAAATCCTATAAATTTGAAAGTAATTGTCTTCTAGTCTTGTTACGACCAAACTGCTCAAAAGAACTTAAATCAGATATCACTGAAACTGGAAAAGGTACTAAGACTTCATACGATCATCTTCGACCACATCTTCACTTAACATCAGGTGAGCTGTGGTCAAATACCTAGCCTGTCAATCATTAAAAAAAATAAAAAAAATACGAGTAAAAGCCTACCTACTATATGCTACTTTTTATCCCGGAAAATAAATAAATATCGTAGGACATTACACACAGCGCCATCTGACTCCAAACAAAGCAAAGCTTGTGTGATCGAAGTCAGATAACTGATAGAATAGATAATTATATACTTTTTTTGTTGTAGATGCATACTTATAATACATACAGAACACCCAGACACAGAACAAACATTATTGATACATAAAATGATTGTCCTGAGCGGAAATCGAACCCACGCCCTTCAGCTCTTAAGGCAGATATGCTACCAATGAGCCAATAGGGCTGTCATGCCGGTAAATCAGCGCAGCAGGGCAACGTTTTTTTTAAATAGCTAACACTTTTACAACCCATGTATCACATCCGCAGTACGAGCAGCAAATTAGCTTGTAAATAGAAGTAGCAGCTCGTAAAAGCTCCTCACGTTATCACTGTGGGGTGCTAGTATTACCAACCACCGTCAGCAGTCGGTGTAACGCTCCCGATAGACTCGACCAACGTGCTTCCACTGCAAAAACGAACCTTTCTCGGTTTCCGGTATTGTCTTATCCTAATATTATACATCTTTAACAAACATCGATGTTAGTCACACAAATGTTAGTCCTGAGTGGGAATCGAACCCACACCCTTTAGCTCTCGAAGCAGACATACTACCAATAAACCAACAAGGTTCGCTTTTTGTCTTATCGTCGGTACCTAATAACGTCAGTATTTCTAATTTATGTAAGTATAGTGCTTTCGTTTGATCACTGCTAGAAGAAACCGATTTGAAAACACTCAGAATCATCCACTCGAGCAGCACATTCTACTAATTGCCCACATCAATATCACTAGTAATCAAAGCCAGATATCGCGTTAATTTTTAAATAAATAAGGATATATCAAAAAGTCGTTTAATTGCTCTGAATAAAATACTTTTATCTGCAATTGGGCTGATGAAAGTCCGCGGTGTGTATTGTCAATTATAACCCCGTACTGACTCGGTAATGTAATATGTTATTCTCATCACGTGTGACAATAATATCAACATATGCGAGAATAATATCAGGCAGAACTATGCAATGCTTTACAATAATTTACAGTTGAAGTCGTACCTTGAAAAAAATGTGCTCTTTCTTCGATATTGGACTGCTTTGGCTTATTTGGTAGTAACTCTGCTTCATGAGATTTTGTATGAAAAAGAATATTGTGCTCCATGTTTTCTCGCTGTCGATCATCATAAAAATAATTTTATTTTTGTACTGAAATTTTTTTTACTAGACGTCATTGAACTAAAATTGATTGTTATGATGTACAGAAGTCGCTTTTAAGATAGTAACTAATTCTATAATAATAATAACTTTATTTCACCGAAAAGAAAAACATTAAAAAAAAAAAAGGAAATTTATACAGGATTAAAAAATAAAATAAAAAAGTAATATATGATGTAGCAGTGGGCACCAAACTCGGCAAGGCCGGTCTTTTGGTGGCCCTGAACAAGAAATGCCCCCTAGAAATTTGCGCGCATTCTTTTCATTTTATAATTCTCAATTAATTTTATCTTATTTACCCTAAAAGCTACACAAAAACTCGATTTCAATGAATAAACTCAACTTAGATCCGTGCCCGTACCTAATTAGTCAAATTAAAATAATTTCGGTTTAATTTAAATCCGACTTAACAAAGAAATTAGTATTTGAACGAGAGCGAATCTGCGACGGAGATCCTCTATTACTATGATACAAACAATTCATTTTGTCAATGCCGTGAAAGTGTACTTTACGGTTTATAACATTGCGCTGTATATTCACTGTCATATTACAATGGGTTATGTGTAACAATGGGACAAATTGAGTAGAGCTCGTGCGCAAAACAATGGCCACAATCATGAATCTAGTTTGCCAGTCGCGCGCACCTGAAAACAATTATATTAACCAAAATCAAAAATAACTTAGATACCTACACTGCGTGTGAGCTGCAATTGACGGCTTATTCATACTTTTTAATCGACTCAAAAAAGGAGGAGGTTCTCAATTCGACTGTATGTTTTTTTTTAATGTTTGTTACGCGATAATTCCGCCAATTATTATAAATCGATTTTGATGATTATTTTTTTGCTTGGTAGATTCTTAGTAATAGGGTCCCGTTTTAACCTTTGGGTACGGAATCCTAAAAACGACTACTTGGCGACAGAATATCTGGTACTGCGGTGATACCTACCTACACTTAGGAAATCTACCACAACGTAAAAATAAATTATTATAGAACTAAAATTTTCCTTAACTTATTATTAAATCCATTTTATAAATCATTCACACTGAAAAAGTGATAAAAGGTTGTTGATGTGTTTGGAAATTAAGTTACCCACACGTTCCGCATTGTTTCAAATGTGAAAACAGTGATATCTATTGTTACATAATGTACACCAAAGCAGTCCACCTACCTATATCTAGACGTCTATTGTTCACTCCTTTTGTCTCCTTCTTCACAAAGTTTTCCTTCGAAGAGCTTTTACTGGTTTCAGTGCGTAGGCGTATGAAAGGAGAAATAAATCCAGTAAAGTGTGAGTCGGGTTCACGCACTGATATAGGTAGGTACTGTGCCCGCCATTGTATCTAATGAACTCGCACGACAGATACATTGATGCGCAATCAGTAGGTATTTGTGTTGTGTATTTACCAAAATGTTTGCGTGTAATTTGTCGTAGATACTAAGTTGACATAATTTTTTTTTATATTGACATACCTTATTTTTTATTCATTGACATGTAATCAGTGTTTTAAAATTCATCTATATCTATATATCGCACTATATTATAGATCGCTGTTAGCGATAAGGCCGCCACTTGTGTCACTAGATAATAAGGTTTTTTGTTCTCTGTACTATTTACTGTATAATGATGTGCACAATAAAGAGTTATATCTATCTATCTATCTATCTATCTATATTATAAATGTTTGTTACTAAAAACGGCTAAACGAATTTAGACGAAATTTGGCACACAAATAGTTTATTACATGGACCAATATATAGGATACTTTGTATATAAGAAAAGTGTTAGGTTCCTGAGGGATAACCAAAAATGTTCAAGGGCACTACCACTATTCACCACCAGATGTCGTCAAGTTTCACAATACACTATAGTAGGTAATGACTATTCTACTTATGACTTGACGACATCTCTTGGCTGAGGAAGGGTCATTTTTTTTAATTCCACGCGGACTAAGTCGCGGTTAACAGCTAGTTTATAATGATACGAATACAAATATTTGGTTGATAACACCGATATTACAAGTCAATTGCGTAGTATCATTTCAAATATGTTAATGAACTAGCGGACGCCTCGCGGTTTCACCCGCGTAGTTCCCGTTCCCGTGGGAATACAGGAATAAAAAGTAGCATAATTATGTCACCCGAGGATAGTGTAGCATCCCAACGGTGACCAGTAGTTTCGGAGCCCATTCAATACAAACAAACAATCAAATCTTTCCTCTTTATAATAGGTATCTAGTATAGATAAAAATTAAAAAACCGATTACATATATTCTTTTGTTTGAACAACAAACACGTAAAAGAATATCTGTTTTATTTTGTTTGTCTGTTCGTATCTTTTTCATTGGGGTATAGGCTAAGTATAAAAACTTATATATGTATTGTGAAAATTTTAATTAGTCAAAGCTTATTAGGTATTTATTACTTAGCCCATTTTGTCCCATAGCGGATTGTAAATTTTAAAAAAAATGCATATGAACCTTACTACTTTTTAACACATTTCTTAAAGTTTTGAATGAGGACACATGCTAACCAAACTTTTCTTCGTTTCAGATAACCAGCTCCGTAAACTTCGTGGAAAACGTATGGAGCGAATAATACACCCATTCATACACTTGTGAAACATTATCTAACGTTTCGTTAGCAAAATTATACATAACAACTACTTACCTAGTTATACAGACACACAAAACAACTTTTCATTCAAACTATGCGGAAACTTCACAAACAAATGGTGACTTGAAGTTAAGCGCGGACGATACGTCACCAAAAGGAGAACGAACGTCACTCGCACATCGACACCACACAATCACACCGTTCCTACATTCATTCGCACACTGGTCTCTTGTCCTAGTGTGAGTGTGCGATAGCTCTTCAGCCGACATGCTAGCCTAGTACTCGATGTAACGAAGAGGTGGCGCGATTGAGACGAGTACCACTGTTACGTAAACTCAAATCGCACACACAAACACACCCACAAGTTAATTCATGGCCCTTGAGTGAGTACTTCCAAATTCGCAGGGTAATTAGCCGCATACCGAAATTAATAAGCCTGCAGTCCGGTTTAATCGGTACTGATTGGTAGTAAACGTTGAAGAGGAACGGATGAATTTAACTACAAAGGGTAAGTATTGTCGGGATCTAAAGCGCGTAGGTTCGGCAATGCGAATTAAGCGAAAGTTACAAGCGAAAGTTGTGTTTCAAAATATGTATGCGCGGTCATACATAAAAAAATATACGCGTCGACTTGAGAGCCTCCTCCGTTTTTTCGTCGGTTAAAAAGTGACAGTCACTAAGATGTATCACAAAAATAAAATAATATCATCTCTATGGTGACAATGTTGCAGGCAATTTGTATGATTCCGAATTTTAAAAAACGGCATTGTCCGTTTTAAAACACTTGCAGTTTTGAAATATGAACAACTTGTTCAATTTTAATATTGATTGTTATTGTAGGATGACCATCATAAAACACAGGTTGAACAAATCGTACATATCAAGGCTTAAAACAAAAGTATATGAATATGTACTCCTAAAGTATTCAAAATATTTAAGTTCTTGACAAAACAACATTTGATAAATACTACATAACAATAATTAGAAACTTGTATGAACAACTAGCGGACGCCTTGCAGTTTCACCCGCGTAGTTCCTGTTCCCATGGGTATACAGGGATAAAAGTTGCCTATGTCACCCGGGGATAGTGTAGCTTTCCAACGATGAAAGAATTTTTGAAATCGGTCCTGTAATTTTTTAGTTTATTTGTTACAAACAAAAATACAAATCTTTCCTCTTTATAATATTATTAATATATTCAATTAATATATAGTAGTTAATGAATATATAGTGTTTAATGTATAGTAGTTATAAGTATGAAAACTTCAATTTGCCGCGGTATTTTATAAGCAGCGTTTCAATTGTTCATCAAATCTAGTGGAATTTTATATAGTGACAAAGCAATTTACAAGTTGCCTTCGGCATATTTCAAACCAACGAGTGTTTTTTAACGGACGGCGCCGTTTGTAAAAAGCGGAATACATATTGCCTGGGACATCAATACGGTGTTACGTAGAACGGTAATAAGTACACCGAAATAAATTCAATTAACGTGCTTATTCCGATTGTTATTTACACAAAAAATTGAATTACAGATCTTCAATAGGAGAAACACCATATAATACCGTAAGTTAATTTTCATTGGTTTTAAATATTTAGTTCATTTACATTTTTATAAGAAGGTACCTAGTTTCACCTAGATCAGGGGTAGGCAACCTTTTGAGATGCAAGAACGTTGAAATTTAAAAGTTTTTAAAGAGCCACTAAAATTCTCATCTCAATATCATATTATACACAAATGTTTTTTAGCACAAAATGAACTAAAAGGAAACATACGTGAAGAATAGCGCCGAATTGTCACGCGAGCAACCACCGATACCGAAATCGATGACAACGACGACTCCGTCAAGAGTTCATACTACTAAGAAGTAAGAAAATAAATCATTTTAGCTAGAATAATAAAATAACTGAAAGTGGCTGAGATATAGACATGGCACTCTATCATGTATCAATTACCCGGTTTTTACATTTTAGCCGTTACTTTACATTTAAAGAGCCGCATGCGGCTCGAGAGCCTCAGGTTGCCAACCCCTGACCTAGATCAAAATTTATATAAAATACAAATACAGTAAAATGTTACAAGTGGCAGCTTTATTTCTAAAACAGATTTTCTTCCAAGCAAAAGGATGGATTAACATTCCCAGATTGGTCGAGATAGAAGACGCTACAAGCACAAGGTATCGATAAATAAATACTATAGATTGGTGTGTATTATTGATGGTGTTTAGTATTACGAAATGTTCATACTTTTTTTATGTAAAAGTATTGAGACGAATGAACGACCATTGCAGCGATACACAGAACTTTGAATGACAGAACAAGGTCTAGGGCATCGCTGCTCAGGCGCTTATTACTTTGAGACATTAGATGGTTAGTCTCAACAGCCCTGTAATTTCGCTAGCTGCAGTACCCTTCAAACCGGAACACAGTAATGTTTACAGACAACTGCTTGGCGGCAGAATATCTGGTACATCTGTGGTACCTACTCGTACTTTGGCGACCTCCTGCTAAGAAAATCTACCACCGAGTAAAAGACTAAGGTGGTGTCCGTAGCAGGAGGTTGTCTAGGTGGATACCACCGCAGTATTCAATATTATGCCGCCAGGTATTTGAATGTAAGCGTAACTGTGTTCCTGATAAGACGAATACCTACAGTTAGCGAAATTACAGAGCAATAAGATACTAACAATCGAAAAACAATAAGAATGATTGTTTGAAAGAAATCAGCGCCAAAGCAGTAATGCCCTAGACTTTGTATTGTTACTCATTGTTTTGGGTACTGTTGCAATGGTCATGGACAGGCGTGATTTGTTACCATAAAAGAGTGTTTTGTTCGTTTTGTTACTTTTACATGGAACTTAGAAACCTAACTACCTTGTTAGTAGGAGAAAATTTCGTTTCTATAACAAATAAAAATAGAACATACCTTTTTCAGGGTTCCGTGCCCAAAGGGTAAAACGGGACCCTATTACTAAGACTCCGCTGTCCGTGCATTACCAGGCTGTATTTCATGAACCGTGATAGTTAGACAGTTGAAATGTTCACAGACGATGTAGATATTTCAGTTGCCGCTATAACAACAAATACTAAAAAACAGAATAAGATAAATATTTAAGGAGGCTTCCATACAACAAACGTGATATTTTTGCCGTTTTTATAGATAATGGTACGGAACCCTTCATGCGCGAGTCCAACTCGCACTTGGCCGGTTTTTTAAATTAGGAACATTTACCATGGCTACGTACTCAGAGAGTAATACAAAACTAGAGTATGACACAAAACATACTTACCTATTTAAGTATGTGACTTATATATTCCGACCTCATTCAGTTAAACGAACTACTTACTAGCCAATTACGTTGTTGGTGCACTTTTCAATCGATACCAATGTAAAATTCATCGTTCTATAAGGTTACATCGCAACCCATTGTCTTCTTCAACCTTATGGAATAAAAAATATCTCGCTGCTAGTTCAGCGGATGGAAAAAATACTGTAAAGTATACAATTAGCTTGCATGTTGTAGTGTTTGCCGTTTGTTTTCTTAATGAAGGATAGAAACTTGTAAAATAGGCGCGTATATTAAGTATAGGGAATAGCTGTTATTAGCAGCTTGGCCTAATTGCATTGCCCATTATATTATTCATTCATTAAGTGAATATAAATAGTTATTGGGTCGTGTACCTATATTGACGAATTGAGTAGTTAGCGATTTATAAATTTCATATCAGCTTGTGAACGGCATGCGAACTTAAAAATTAAAATTGACTCTTTTTAATCTTTTGTTCATGTAGCTTGTTGAAGATAACACCGCTAGTAACTACTACTTTTTATTGTTCTCATACGAGATGATGATTTATGTATTCTATCTGTTATCTGACTTCCATCACACAAGCTCTGCTTAGATTGGTTTTTGGGGATATTTATTTATTTATTTAATACGTTCGTTTTCGTCGAACCCTTACTTGTCGACCTTCAGTTTTTAAATATTCTTAAGCATTTTCGATCTAATGCGAAAATTTCCTACCGGTATGTACTAGACTTTTCAGTGCCAACTATTTGTTATATTAAATTACTCATAATTCGAATTAGAGAAAGATTTGATTACAAAATCTATAGAAGTTAATACTTAAATGAAACACAACAAGCCTTAAATGTATAGCCGTAGCCTTGAAGGAGTGATTGCTGCCACATACTATCATCTCGCCTGTCAATTTGTGTTAAATGACGCTTTTCTGCAAAGTTTTACAAACTTTTGGCAAATATGTATGTAATGCAGTCTTTGATCTTGGAACTCGCCCAAATGTCGATATCTTAAAGGAAACGCCTGGAATGATCGGAAACTATTTGTGGATTACGCGACCAAGCTTGTGAAGGAAAAACTTAAAGAAATTCTTAATGTATTTATTTTTTTGATGATTCTTAACACGAAATCTGTAAGAGTATAATATGCAAAGCAAGCAGATAACAGAGCAGATGTAAGTCATCTTTGATCGAAGATCCGTAGTATAACGCTTCTAGTATTCATTCTGAAGTAACCAAATAATAGTTGATAACATTTGTTTAAGCGTAACGAAACTAAGCATGCAGCTTTAGATCATCATTTTTAACCGACTTCAAAAAAGGGGGAGGTTCCATGCTCGTATGTCTAAGCTCGATGCACAATAAAACTATGCATCTTAGCACCGATTTTACTTCACAGCTAAGTAGGCTCTTACTAATAATAATTGCGTTTTTTATATAAGAAAAAAATAACGGTTTGTGTCCTCCTCAAAAAATCTTTTTTGTGTTCTTTTGAAATCTGTTTAATACTTTTTTGTATTTTATTCTGCTTAAATATACTAACCTTGATGATTCCGATCCCTGATCATCGTAATATCCTTTAAATATTACTACAATTTTGTTTAAAAAAATATAATCTTACGAGTAAATTTGTCACTCTCACAACCAAAACATTGCCTAATAATGTATATGAATAAGGCGTAATTTTTTGTATTTGAATAATTTAAAGTCATAACTATAAAAAGTTTGAAAACGTATTAAAATTAAACTACCGCATAAAAAGCCAAAATATTCAAATTAGTTTCATAAAATAAAGTTTACTATCAGTGAAAAATATAAAATAAATACAAAAAAAAAATCTTTACATATACCAAATTGTAAGAATATATTTAGTACTGTGATTGTAAATATTGTGCACGAGCTTTTACTTATGGCGTACTTTCGCTTGAATGCACACCACGCTTGAATACGCACGTCTATCACCTGTATAATTCGACCACAATAATTAAGACTGTGAATATGTATAAACTGTTCGACATGGTTCATCTCTAATTTACTAAAATTACATAACTCATATTGAATTTGATTGACACATTCTGTCTAGAGACGGATATTAGCTTGCGAATGTTGAAGCCATCGCTAATTCTTGATACCGTTCTAGTTTGAATAATCGCACTGATGCTGCGGGATATTTGAACAATGCCCGCTCAACTAAAAGTATCTTCGCTTAACATCAGGCGGGATGGCGGTCAAACGCAAGCCTATCTACTATAAAAAAAAAAAAAAAAAAAAAGTACCACTTGCATTACCTCCTCCCTTAATACTTAGTCCCACGGATTTTGGACGCACGCATTTCGTCATATAGCCGTCCGTCCGTCTGTTAATTTGAAAAAATGTTCTAGTTGTTTTCATTTATAAATTTACAATGTAAAAAAAAAATGTTGGGATGATTGCTCAGTGGCTAGCGCGGTCGGAACTAACGCCAAAGGGTTTAGGGGCAAACCCCAACAACATGCGTTTCCGATGCAGGAAAACATCGTAAGGAAACTATAGTATGGTACTTTATAGTACTCGACTGGTTAGTTCAAAATTACTAATTAGCTGAAAATTTGCTGCCAAGCTCCTAACGGTATGTTCCGGCAGCCTCACTTGTGAGGCAGTTTTATTCCAGGTAAGTTGTACTTATAATCTTCGACCACACCGTCACTTAACATCAGGTAAGCTGTGATCAAATACCTACACTGTAATTTATATAAAAAAGGACGATTGGTATCTGTACTGGTTCCATTCCAGGCTAGGTGTGCTTTACCATCTTCGACCACACCTTCACTTAACATCAGGTGAGCTGTGGTCAAACACCTAGCCTGTCAACCATAAAAAAAAGAAGGTAAACTTTATTTAATAAGTGACAGAAAAATTCAAATAAGTAGTTTCTGTCAGAAATATAAAAGGGATCTTTTCTACCTTTTTCCGTTGTAAAACTTTAGCTAGTATATTTACCCAATAAATGCAGAAGTAAAAAAGAAAAGAGGTAATTTTTGTAAAGTAGCTAAACGTATCCGCAAATTTGAAGATCTTTTCGGTTTATTTTCGGTATTAGAGGTACGAAGAACTCAGTAGTGAGTTGAAAAATGGAGGAGTTCTTCTGAATCATTAGTATGGTATGTTGGTAAGTAAGTATGCTTGGTTATTTTCTTGCTTAATAATACTTTCTTTACTTTTTTGTTACTCAAACTCGGAAAGTAGGTCTGAAGTTTCCTGAGGAGCGGGTTGAAAGCAATACTTTCCAGTCCTAGGGAGAATCGTTTTCAACTAAGAGCTGTCAAATTATAAAAATTAACTAGTTATATTTTCACATTTCTGTTGAATCTTGTTCCAACTTTCTGTACAGCCACTCAATTACAGCGCGATGTAAAATTCAAATAACAAAAAATTACGTATTCATTAATTTTTTAAATGAATTAATTGTAATTTACTTTTAACTATTTCTTTAAAATAACATAGATTTGGGCAAAATATTTACCATTTTTTAATGATGAAAATGAAAAATACTGGTTGAATAGCTGGCCGGCCACAGAAAAAAAAAATAGGCGGGAGAGCGGCAATCCGATCCCTATTTGTTTTGTTGATTTGTGTAAAATCAAATTCACTTATTTTTTCTTTAGCTAATTCATGTTTTTATTTTTACTTTCCTTGTATTCGTAATAAAAAGCTAAAGACTTATTTAGCCCCTCGAAAACCCCGTATCGGGACTAACTAAGTTACTTTTACTCCTAGGTTAACAATGTACTATTTTCTTCTTTCTTCAAAGACAATCATGACGTCGTTACTCGCTCATTACGCACTTAGAGACTTGTGAGCATCAAAATTATAAATGTATGGTGTAATAAATAATTATAAACGAACATGTCACAATTACACTTATAGTCATACTTAGGATTAAGTCTAGTCATGTCCCAGTGAGGTGGTAGAGACTTTATGTTATACTTCTAACGAGTTTGAAGTCAGTAGGACAACAGTGTTATAAATAACAATATGCTTATCGTAAGTTTTTTATTGAAACTCGTGAAACTCTCGTACGTTTGTAGAACATTGTATATATGTAAAAAAAATGTTTGTAAACACGTTGAAGTTGTTGCCTTTTTTTTTAATGTTGATGTTACACCTGTTTTTTTAATTGACACCACAGTAAGGGTAATATGGTACGGGTATTATTACACAAGAGGCGAATGAACGCTGAGAGCGTCCCTTCCAAACAACCTTCGGATGGATAAGTATCTAATATCTAAGAAAATTGAGGACGATGTTGTTAAAAAATGAAAAATAGCATACCCTAAATTAAAAAAAAAGGTAACATTAATAATATACCTATAGGTATTGAGAGTTACTAAGTCCTAATTGGTCATGTCTTACTTGTTAATCATACTTTTCAAAATAATCACTGTTGCCATAATATCGTTAAAATCCGGGCAAAAGAGTTAAAAATGTTAGAAGTTGCCAAGTACTTAACTAAATGGTTTTCTTTTTTTAATTCTGCTTACGCAGTGGCAAAAATGTCTCTAGACAAAACTTCTTTTCGTTACTGACTGACTAACGTTATATTCAGATTCTTTATTAACCTTGTTTCGTTATACTAGACATGTCCACTCAATATAATCAGTTTGCAAAAATAAATTAATAAAATTATACTATATCTCAAATAAAATTAAAATGTCTTAAAATATTGTGTGAATGTCATATTGAGTTAATTAATTAATTAAATAATAAAGTATTATAATATAATAATTATGTCTCGTATACATAATATTAGTCAACATCACATGCAAACGATTGTTCATTCCAATTAGTTATCATAATTAATAGGTACCTAATACTAGGTATTTATGCTAACATGAAAAGTTTAAGCGGAATCTAATTTTTGAAAGAAACAAGCAATAAAATTAGTGCTCGGAAGTGAAAATTTCGGAGGTTTAGATCAAAAGATTTTTGTACAATATGTTTTGCTACCTACGCGGACGTCTCGTGGTTTCACCCGCGTAGTTCCCATTCCCGTGGGAATACAGGAATAAAAAGTAGTCTACGTCACCCGGGGATAGTGTAGCTTTCCAACGGTGAAAGAATTTTTGTAATCGGTCCAGTAGTTTCGGAGCCTTTTCAATACAAAAAATAAACAATCAAATCTTTCCTCTTTATACTAGTATAGATAGGATGTTTAGATTTCAATGTTATTACGTCGATGTTACTTTTAAATGTGGCGACGCCACAGTGCTGTCAATGATATATATACATAATTGACAGCCCCGTTTGCTCATTGGTAGTATACCTAGTCTTGCCATAAATATTGTAACAAAGAAAATTTATTTTTTTCTTTTGCAAATAACATTTATTACTTTTACAGTGTGTTAGTTTAATACATAAATATAAAACAATTTAAAATATAAAAAGCTTATTCGAAGTGGTCTCCATTGGCTACAATACAGTCCTTTAAACGTTGAAGCCAGTTATCAATAGAAGTACGCACTCTTTCTATGGGCAAATTCTTCACTGCCAATCGTATGGATTGTTTTAGGGACTCCAAATTATCATGGCGTTTAGAGCAAGCCGTACTCTCTAAAACTGACCATAAATCATAATCCAGCGGATTAAGATCGGGACTAGACGACGGCCAGTCTTTAGCTCTGATGAAGTCCGAAACGTTCGCTTCCAAACAAGACTGCGTGGACCGAGCATTATGACCGGCACCGAGTCTTGCTGGAAGGACCATACTTGGTTATTGAACATGGTGTTGTTAACTACTTAACTACCTTCTCAAGAATGGTATCTTGATACACTTGTGCCGATGTTTTGATACCTTTTGAGACCTTTTTCACAAAAATATGGCTCAGTCACTCCTTCATAGCCAACACCCCACCAAACCATCACTGAAGTCGGATAATGCCCACGTTGCACTCTGTCGACTAATTGGGAAGCTTCCTTAGAGCTTTGAGCATAAATACGGTCATTTTGTTTGTTAAAATGTTGCTCAATTGTAAAAATATTCTCTGTGACCTCCTCAAAAATTTTCTGTGACCTCCTTTTGCGTACCGCTTCAGTAGTTGTTTCGATTTTACCACCCTATTCTTTTTTAAATTATCAGTTAAGAAGTGACCAGTGCATCTCTTATAGGCTGCAAGTCCTAAGTCATCTTTTAAAATACGCGACATGGTTCTAGGTGCCATCTTCATCTCCCAAAATAAAATATTTTGCTTTCGGACAGGATTTCTTCGAATTCTACCCCTTACTGCTTTGACCACCTTTTTCGTACGAATACTACGTGGACGGCCAGATCTTTTTCTGTTACAAACAGAGGAGGTCTCATTGTACCTATTAATAGCCCGGTACACAAACATTTGACTAATACCAAGCGTATGGAGAGTTTTAAAAATTGCATTTGGCTCCATACCTACTTTGCGTAGTGCAATCACAGCGATTCGGTTCTCTTTGTCACCCCACTCCATTTTAATATCGCAAAATATTGTACAATTTATTGGCGCCAAAATGAAAAAACACAATGAACAATCATATAAAAATTACAGATTCCAAATTCAAATGTAATATTTTGTTTATTTTTAGTTTTAACAGTATTTATGGCCAGACTAGGTATCTGCCTTGAGAGCTGTAGGGCGTGGGTTCGATTCCCACTCAGGGCAAACATTTTGTGAATAATAAAATGTTTGTTCTGTGTCTGGGTGTTCTGTATGTATTATAAGTATGTATTTACAAAAAAAAAGTATTTATGTATTCTATGAGTTATCTGACTTCCATCACACAAGCTCTGCTTAGTTTGGGGCCAGATGGCGCTGTGTGTATAGTCCTACGATATATATATATTTATTTATTTATTTATAATTATAATATCTATTTTAATATAGATATTTTTTATGTACGTGTGTTTGTCACCTAACTTCTCTCAAACGGCTGCACCGAATTAGATGCGATTTTGTGTGTGGGTATATTTTAATGGGTTCCTGGATGGTTTGAAAACACAATTGGACCCGGGAGGTGGCGCTGCTGTCGGTATGTCTGTTGACTGTTAGGCGACACGATGTTCACCAGGTCAGCTAGTATTTAATAAATCACGGATAAATAAAACAAAGGTCATATCGACGAAACAATAAGTTGAATTTGAGTAAAAATTAAACTTCTTTTGTTTCGTAATTTCTAACACTTTACCTACACACGTACTTCTTTACTTTATAATTTGATAATTAATTTTTAATTCGCTAACTTTTTCCCATATACTTACAGGATCTCAATACTACAATATTACAGATATACTACGGTAAAAAACAATTAAAAAATTAAATTCCATTTAGCAGCAAGTTTAATACTTAAGTTGCTAAGCAAATAATACATATATTATGTAGCAATTTGAGTTGATAAAAACTTTCTATGATCATTAAATAAATGAGTTTAGAATGCGTGATTTTAGACTAGTATTTTAGGGATCCAGCCGGACCTACTTTGTACTACCTGTTATGTTAATAAAAAATTCTAGACTGGTTCTGTTTTTAAAGCTATTAAATTCTTTGTAAATATTCCTATTAGTTCTTTATTTTTAGTAAAAGGAACATTTATAGCTAGAACATTAGTAGATATTCAAAATTATATATCTACTAACAACTTTACCGCTTAGTTTACTAATATTTTGTACCTTTTAGTTCTAAACGTTGTTTTTACCCGACTGCGGCAAAGCAAAAGCGAGAGTTATGTTTTTGACCGGTTTGTATGTAGTATGTTCATCGGTTCCCTCACTGCTTATCATAACAATGACAAATGAGGTTTAGTTGGAAGCGTCTTATTTGTCCACTGGTTATAGGCTATGTGACGTCACATTAAATTAAATATGGCGCCCTATAAAGGGCACGAAGTCAAAAACAAAAAAAAACTTCGCTCCATCCTACCATATGTGGTATCATTGAACAGGTTTTTTTTTACTTCATGGCTCTTAGAAGGCACCATATTGAATTTAATGTCACGTCATACAACCTATAACCAGCGGACAAATGAGACGTTTCCAGCGACACCTCATTTGTCAAATTATTTATTATTAGTATTTTAGAAGTGATGAGGTAACAGATGAACATACATACTGGTCAAAAACATAACAAGCATTTTTGCTTCGCCGTAGTCGTGTAAAAAGTATGAAACAAGATAATATTCTCATCTGAAATTGTAATGTACAGACTATTCTATATGTATTGTGTATTAAATAAACAACTTTGATGTAATATATATATATTTTATTGTATTTCATACATATTCATAGTCGTGTTCAGAGGATAACCGCGATCGTATGCGATATACCGTAACAAATCAATACATTCTGCAAAGTAGCATACGACCCCGGTTATTATCTGAACACCACAATGAATATGTATGAAATATAATAAAATATTTATTATTTTTAAATTGTTTATTTAATACACGAAACATATCGAACAGTCTGTACACAACAATTTCAGATGCGAATATTTTCTTGTTTCATACTTTTTAGAGCTTGATTTTCAGTTGTTGGGTATTTTTGAGCTTATTTTTTTGTACATTTGCACTAAGTATACCTACTTAAATAGTACCTTTACATGATGAAAGTGCTTTGAAAACTCTCGTTTACGAAATTTCACATGAAAAATATTGATTTTTCATAATCATTTTTTAAAGCTGGAATCTCGCCTACTGGATGTTCCTCGCCAGCACGTCGACTCTGAGTTGAGTTATTACGATAATAGTAAAGGTAGCTCAAGATATCTTTAACCTAAAGAGTTTTATCTGTATCCGCCGCTGCCTTACCCATTTCAAAATGAAAAGAGGCCCACGCAGCTACGTGGCAGTTTATAACAAAGCTGATCCGAGGTTAGCCTAATCCACTCCTTAATGTCGCCTAGCCATTTCCGTCTGAAACGTTCCCGGCTTCCCTTCTCCCCCGGGATTGTACCTTAGAAAATCAACCTTGGAAAATCAGATCCACTTTCTATGCGGCCGAGGAAGGCAGCCTTGTGTCTCATAATTATGGATCTCAGTTCTCATCTGTTGGTCGTCTCTAGAACCTTGGCATTTGAATTGAAACTGGTCCGAGGTATCTTACGTAGAGTCCACGTCTCAAATATCTGTATTCCTCATAGATTTTATAACAAGACCGGCGTCCCTCGTCCTTACTAAAAAGTGGGCCTAACACAGTATGTCATAACACGGAGTCTTTTACTAAAACTAACTTCGAGGGTCGGAAAAGGCTGGACTTACTATAAAAGACAATCTTTGCTTGTCTTTTTCTACACTTCACTTCTTGTGCGTGACAGTGATCTAAGGTTAGAGTTGCCAACCGTCCTGTTTTCCCAGGACATGCACTAGTTTTTTATTGTCCTGGGATGTTCTAGATAGTTTTAAAGCAGCGTCCTGAGTTTTTAAAACGCCCTCATAAGGTCATGTATTTTAAAATTCGCGCGCCACTTTGCTACAAAATCTATAATCTTCATGTTATAAATCTAAATCCTAGTTTTTTTAAATTTAGGGTTGGCAACTCTATCTAAGGTAAAGTAATACACGACGATGTTTTCAAATGCACTATAACTTATAAGATATAGATTTACACCTACCTATGTAAGCACTAAAGTATCCTGTATATGTATAAGTACCTACAGGTATATATACAGGGTGCCTAGCTTGACAAGTACGCCGTTCACAAACACACTGATTACAGAAACCGCATAGCGAATTGAGTTACTTCGAATACCCATTTAATCCTGTTGATCGAGGAAGAGCTACCGAGATGGAGAAGGGACGCCGTGACATCAACAAGAAAATCAAGAGTCACATGCTATGCGAATTATGCCAATGCGAATTAATAATTATTTCTTCCACCGTTGGATCTCGGTAAGTAAAAAAATTTAATAGATTTTGAAGGTTTTATACACAGCTCACAATGAGTGATAAGTAATTACAAGTCCCCGTATGTTAAAATTGTGTAAATATTTTGCTGTTTTCGTAATAGACTACAATAAGTATCTAATATTTAGTTCTGTGAACAAACCCTTTAAAATCCAGTATAATTTATATTTAGTGATGTAGTTAAGAAAGAAAATGCTATACTAACATTATTAAGTATTTTGACTGTTGGTCTCGATCTAAATAAGCGTTTCATATGATGAATTTTCCTACTCAACCAACCAACAATAATTTCATGTGTGATATCTAAAACATATACTTTCCTGACTAAATTTCTTCTCATTTTGGTTTTTACTTATTGTAGGCTAGCATTTTCTTTCAATCTGATTCTATTTACACCCTAGTTTAGGAAAGATACAAAAATATCCATTAGCATTTAGTTAACTAAAATTTTGTTGTGTTAGGTACAGATGACAAAATTTGTGGACACTGGTTATCAAGGCCTAAACGCGAAATTATATACATAATTTATAGAGAAAGAAATATCGAACTAGTTTTATCAGTCGTTACTAGAATCCTTAACTCTTATGTGATTCGCGCACTGACCTTCGAATAATTTTGCCACTGGCTACAAAAAACGCTCACGTAACGTTTTTTCACAGTTTATCTAAATTATCCCAGTATAATCTTTAGAAAGAAACAGGTCTAAATATTTATCTATAATTATTCCTGATATTTTATATAAAACAAGTATGAATAGCAGATTAATTTTAAAAGAGATTGATTGATTGATATAGATAATTCCTAATTATGCATAACAACGATGCTATGTGAAAGAAAGCATACTCCGGCGACACAATAATTATATAAACCAAAAAAACTTGAGTCAAATGGGCCCATCTCAGCACAATAGCTGCCGATAATTTATTTATTATACAAACAAATGGCGCAGATTGAGTGTGGCCTATCATTCCAGATAGTAGTTGCTATTTAGTTTAAAAAATAAGATGTGATTAAAACGTGAACACGTATTTCAAGTTCTTGTAACGAGTAGGTATAAATAAAGAAAAGGCATTTATAACCTCAAAGCGTCAATATAAACGTACCTACGACTTCGACCACACCTCGCAGGTGTATCTATAAGTGGCAGTTAGCAGGCCTCGTGCATGATTACCTACTGCTCTTTATGAATTTATATTTTTAAACCAATTCTATTCCAATTACCTAATGACAAAATTAGAACGCTGTAAGGGTGACAAAGTGTTATTCTCTTTTACAAATCACGTATGAGGATATAGAACTCTCTCTCTCTAACAGTTAGTCTCTGTTTCCCAAGTATTTTAAAATTCAGAGTATACAATTTCCTTTCGGGTAAGCGTGCTCTATTCTAGAAGTTTTTAGTAACAAATAAAGAAAACTTAATGACGCATTCATGTACTAGGTATTACAAATACACTTAATTTATGTATCCAACCACTTACGCTTAAAAAGTCAAATTTAATTATAATTTATCGGCAAAAAAACTTTCGTCAAGTTTTTGACACTGGGTACTGGGTATAATATATAGGTACTCGTACGATAAACGGATCAACGCCTCTGGCGGGCATAAACGGAAACTTGTACTAACCTTTACTAAAATTGATGTATTTTTTCATAAAGTTTGGTATCGAAAACTTTACCAAAATTGTCATACCAGATCCTCAGTATATTAACTAAGTACCTATTATTTGTTTATTATTAGGTACCTATAGGTTGCCGAGTATGGCGCATTGTGGTTACCTGATGAGGACAAGTCAGCGTTATTTGCAGCATAATTTACATAGAGATAGATCACAGTCCCCTGGGCCGCGCACCCGTTGAATTTCTATTGTTTAGATTGGAAAACTAAGTGTGCCGCTGGTCGACTTTCCTCTGACGCCATTATTAGATTGCAGGTATGTCATGGACTAATAGTAGGTATCTATTCTTTTACTCCATTAACTTTTGAAAAAGTTTCATCAGATGTTCCTAATCCGCGTTGAAATGGAAATTAATTGTTCTCGGTGTGGTTTTGGGTGATATTAGAACCGATAATAAAGCTACGATAACTCCTAATTATCAATATTTATCTCTTATTATAGCTACTCATACAATTATTTCGATAACAGCTATTTTAAACAATAGATTAGGTGCCTGATGATGTATTCTAAGATGAAGCACGCTTACCTAGAAAAAATCTGTCTACTCTGAATTTGAAGTTGTACCTACTTCGCGGGAAAAACAGACGCCGGCAGAGAGATCCACATTCTCGCTATACGTATGAAGAAATAAAAAAGTAAAAGTAAGTAAATAGATTAACAATACAGAGAATAAGCTATCCACAATCCAAATTTGATTCAAAGCCGTTACAGTTTGAAGAAATAACGAACAAAGATAAATAGGAACAGTTATTCTTTCGCTTTTAAAATTTTGTGAAAATACATGCTTATGTGCATTGCTTAGTTTAGTCTAAATTGCACCGAGCTCGCTATTTTATTTTATTAAGAAGTGTACCAAAAAAATTGATGTACAAATCTAGTTAAATCTATCTACTGCACTTAACTCTTATTTGACAAACAAAATCGTAATCGATACTACTAGACCACAACATTAGAGATAACAATTAGGTAAGTAAATCAATCTGAGTTCTCGATAACGCACGCGACCGCCATTCGATTGCGGATTGCGGATAGAGCGTAGAGATGAGGTCGCCGGCTGAGAACGAATCGATTACCTAATAGCGTTGTGACCACCCGGCCCGTAGAGATTGACTCATTTGCACTGCATTACATTACCGAGTGACACGGCCAACCACTCTCATCATCGTCGTGGTAATGAACAGATTGTTCACAACTCGACTCCAAACTCTACCACTTCGATTGATCGACGAATGCCGATCGTAATTTATAAGGCGCAACGGAATAAATGGAAGAAATAAATTTCTAATTTCCTAAAATGTGATCGAAGTAAAGTTTAGATATTTTTAACAAAAACTATGTAGTTGATCATAATTTATATCTATAAAAGAAGAAACTGACAGACTGATTCACTGACTGATCGATCAACGTACGGCTGAAACCGCAGGGTCTAGAAGCATGTTCCTTAGGTGACGTAGGTGTGATCTAGCTAGGATTTTTAAAAATTCCACCCCTTTAGGGTGCAAAACAGGGGTTGGAAATTTATACGAAACTTCGTTATGTTCGGTAGTAGCGTTTTCAAACTCACAGTAAATACAAGAGTACCAGTAATGTAGTAGTTACTAACTTTTCAAAACTACCGTTTAATTTCTTTCTGAACCTAATTCTAAAGTTGCGGGCGTAAGCTAGTTGTGATAGAAAATTTAGATCTGATAAGTTAATACCAACTCTTATGGTTACTTCATCTCTAAAATAGAGAGTAGACTACCACTCTTACCACTCTACTACACTAGGTAGATACGTATATTCTAGATTTAAGATGTAGATGAGATGATAAAGATTTTTTTGCAAATGATAGAGAAATTAAAAAAAACAGTTTTCAATTACGTCCCATAAAACATATTCAATTAGTACTAAGTATTAAAACTGGGACAACACCTTAGTTTTTCAGACAAATTTTGATCGTTAAAGCATATTGGTAATAAGACTAATTTTGAAGAGTTTAATTGAAATGCAGTTCATTTAGTGAACTAAAAAAGTCTGCAACATTTTTTAGTGAATAAACAATAAATGTGTCAGCTAAAGTAGGCACCAACTTTGGTGTTATCAATAAAGTATTTGTATTTGTATTTTTGTACCGAAATTTTGTAAATTTCCTTCCCTACAATCATTTATCATCTGTGAGTAACATAATACTCTTTAGAGACAAACACTGACGTTTGTCTTGGTACATCAAATGACAGACACAGTGAAGGTGATGACAAATTCCAGTTGTAGATATTTGACCATAAGAACGTTATGTCTACTGGTATTTGCAGTAAAGTGCTCTTACTTGTGATATCTGATTAGATATGTTGACACCTACCTATTATGATTACTAACATAATATAATTATCTAAGTACTATAAGTTCCTACTTTCAATACGGTGTAGGTATTTCGTAGAGATATCTTATGTTGAAATTTCATTAGATATAGGAACCTACTGAAAACAAATTTCTACTATTTAAATGTTCTACCTAAATTCCAATTTTACAAAAGATCAAAAATCCAGTTACTTCAGCAAGTAGCCCTACACTGGCTCAGTGGCCTTATTGTAAGCGTCTTTATGAGCGATATAACATTTTGTACTTAACATTTTACTTGGTGGTAGATCTCCTTAGCAGGAGGTCAATTAGGTAGATACCCCCGCAGTACGCAGTAGTGTAACATTACTGTTTTCCAGTTTGAAGTGTACTACAGCTACCGAAATTACAGGGCTGTTGAGACTATAGAATGTCACAAACGGTCACAAAGTATTGAGCGCCTAAGCAGCAATACCATTTGTTTTACTACTCAAAATTATGCGACCCGCTGTAATTGTCATAGACATGCGTTATCGTTTACCATCAGGAGAACGTCTCGTTCGTATCATTACTTTTACATAAAAACAAAATTCTGTTGGACACCAACTACATTTCTGCAGTATTTTATTTAATATTTGTCATGTGTCCTACAAACAGCGGCGGCCTTAGCTGTTGCGAGGCCCTGGGCGATAGATCATTGTGAGGCCCTTTGAGTTCGTTTTACTAAAAAATTAGTACGTCTGCTCGAGTGGCCGTAACATGCGTGCACTAATAATGAAACCGTGCGTTCAGGGGGTGTTTAGTTAAGTGCGAAGCGCGAGGTACACATTCATATATATTATGGTAAAGACTTTTTTCTACGAGGACGCGAGGTTCCTGCAATAGCGAGGCCCCGGCCGGTTGCCCTGTTTGCCACCCCCTAAGGCCGCCACTGCCTACAAATCATAGTTGAACCGCTTCCATTTACTAGACATCATTAATTTACGCATATGTACCTACCGTAGGTAGATAAATAAAAATCTCAAAGTACTTCACGTCATATGTATGCCCCCAATACCCAAATACCAGTTATTAAATAAACATTCTTAGGCCACGTGTCTTCATATTCACTTCTCAATGTACTTAACATAAAGTATCTACCTCAGGCAGACAGGCAAGCAAGTGTGTAGGCGGTTTAAATTTAGCAATAAATACATTGTCATGGCCTCGAGCCGTCTGTAGAACTAATATAAAAACCATGATGTATTCAATGAAACCTAAAAAGACGAGCTTTTAATACAAAAGTACTTATGAGCTAAACGGTCAACTAATCTACGTGATTGTTTTATTAAATTACTTTAGAATTTGCGACGTCTCTTATGAACTAAAAAAAAAATTGATCATAACCATGTTACAAAATTGTTAATTTATTCATAATTTTTTTTTTAGGTAAAGTACCCTTTACCGAGCGTGACGTAAACTGTAGGAACCTAATATACACTGTATAATGTATATGCAGTTGAATATAATGAGTGTTTGGATCACATCATCTAGTAGGCAGATAGGTAGGTACATGTATATCACTGGATCTATGCATATAAATTCATATAATGTTAACCTGTAATACAATATTTTATTGGTAACACCAAAGTTACAAGTAATATTTCAATACATGTTCAAAATTGAAAATAATAAGACATGTCATTATTTAGAATCAAATTTATTTTATTTCTATTATATTATAATAATGCCTATGTCAATTTAAAATTAGCTATTAGGTTGTAATTAGCATTGTATCGAATGAACCGAGGTATTCAGTTAAAATACCTATAAGTGCATGTTTTAGTCAGAGGATACCTGCTACTATGATAATTATGATAGCTAAATACACGATTAGGTATGGCTCGATACAGGGAGGTTTACATAATTACTTAAAAAGTATTTAAATTGCGCTAATATCATCATTCGATATGATTTCTTATCTAGTTTCCCTTCCCTAATTACAGCCCCACAAATGACGTACGCGTCTAGACGAATCTAGATCTTCAGTAGGCAAAGTGTAGGTACACATGTCCTAATTGATGTCATCGCTAGCTAGTAGAAGGCCAGCCTCAATGATTTATTTTGGAGTTCACTCACCCACGTGATTAGGACACATTGCGTTCCATTTTACATTTAAGAGAAGGTTAGAAATTTAGAATGAAACTACTCTCATTGTACCTATTCTATCTTTAAAATCTAATAAAGTCATAGCTAGACGTAGATAAATACGAACGTTGGATAGTCTTTATCGCAGGTACGTTACATTGTCTGTAGTGTGTAAACTTAATAGTCAACTTATTTATAAGTCAAAAGCTAAAATTCACTCTTTGACCCACAATAATAATAATAATTTTATACTCGCGCCCAAATATATTTTATTACTAAATATTTACTAGTAATACAATAAATGTACTTTGTTACAAAAATAACTAATTCAATAAATGATTGAATGATATTTTTTTGGAAATAAACAGTTTGAAGCTGACTGTACAAGTAAGGTCAATGTACGATGGTATCTATTTCTTCAATCAAACCGGTACAGGTAACGCCATCTCGCCAAATTGACCGACAACATGAAGAATTTAGTTTCACGGCATCGTAGGTGGCGCTAGCAAATTGCGATGTGCAAGCAAACATGTGCGAAATTTTGTGTTAATAATGTCAAGGCCAATGTTAATTGAAATATCTTAACTAGTCCGCATCAGATTTTGCAACAATAATCTCTTGAGCAGTTGTTAATTATTGTTTTTATATATTATAAAATAACAGCGCCATTATTACCTGCTTTATTTGATTTCAAACTTTACTTCCGCGTCCTAACCTCTTTTCGAATTAACGCGTTCGAATGTCAAAATTGAGGTAATTACAATTAAATTAAGGCTAATTTTAGGCTATTCTGAGAGTTTAGAAACATATATATACATTTTAGTATAAATTCTACTAATTATAACAATTAAAACTATTTATTTTGAGTCTGAAGATAAAATTCATTTCGCAAATTTTAAATTTCGCGCCATAAAGTGAGAAACGCATGAAGTTCGCGTTGCGAATCTGGCCGATTGATGTGAAAGATATTCCGAAGGCCGTGAGTGAACACGGAAATCGAGATGTGTGTGTGGTCAAAAAGACAGTGCAAGGTAGGGGTCGGGTGGCGTTTGTGATGGCAAAAATTTTGCAAATGGTGAGTTAGGAAAATTAATGAATTGTGGCGGCTCGGAATTGATTTCTATCTGTGGTGGTGATATAATTAAGTGTTCAGACAAATATCTAGTGTTTATTGATGACAAAATTTTTAGATTTTGTGATATGGGATCAGCAAATGGCGCTACGAATAGCCAAAGTTGACACAACTACGCGTTTAGAAACCCCATACATGTTCAGAAGTTAATATTTAGGCACGCGGTATGACCTGTGATAAACAACAAATAGTGGTGCATTCTAAAATTCGCGATATCACGCGTGTGGACCTAGCAACTGGGACATCCAGCTTGGCGATTATAACGGTGTCAGCATGTTGCGATTTTTTTGGCCAGCGGTACTACTTTTTTAAACTCGTTTATAGAGGCGGCTAGAGGTTTCCGTGTCCCGTAGGGTCGGTGGCCCCGCGGTCCGTCTTCTGGAGCTAAATTACATAATGTATAGGTGTTGTTTGGAGCATGCAACAAGTAGATATGTGTCGGCGGGCTAACTGTCAATGTGGAGTACAGTAAGCTCGCTGGCCGCGGCCCCCATTAATTCGAGCGGCTGATGTCACTTATCTCTCCGCTCTCCTATCTAGGCCCTACGGCCGCCAATTTTTTGCGCATACCTACCTAGTATCTCAGTGTAAATTTGATAACCGGCGCACAGCTCTAATTACCACTTGTTTAAATACTAAGTGATGCAAATTTAGGTTCGTTTTCAGCAAGTGTCCACGAATTTGAATTTTACTGCTTTAAGATTGCCATGAGCGTGGCTGGCGGCTTTTTTTAAATGTCTATTATTATTAGTGTAATTCTTCATTGAACTATCATTTCAGCACGGTCACTGACATTGGCACCTACGATGGACCAGCAATTTTGCTTACGCTGGAACAATCACCCAAACAATCTGACTGACGTCCTCGCAAGCCTACTGCAGAGAGAAGCTCTCTGCGATGTCACACTCGCATGTGATGGAGAGACTGTCAAGGTAAAAATTCTTATCTTATGTTACTTTGTAAAACTTGTTTGTAAACAATTATGGTTATCTTGAAATCAAGTTAACTGTCTTGATAGTAAGTAGTATGATTTGTTATTTATTATTCTGAAAGAAACTGCCTTAGGAATTATTCAAAAAGTAAAACAGTTCAGCTTCAATTCATAGCTCCTGGTTATTTTATTTAGCTACCCATAACTGTGGTGATAATCAGGTTGAATTGATGGATGAAAATCTACTCTGATAAATCTATGAATTTTATTCTAAATGTTATCTTCTAGGTTTGTCTTATGTTTTCCACCTGAAGTATTTTGTATCTGTTTCAATCTACACATGTTCTTTACCAATTTTGATTATGACAACTTAGCTCCATAATTATGATAAGTCACAGAGGAGAGGTGATTTATGCAAGTAATAATGTTACATCTATCTGACTGCATGAAAAGGAAGGTAGAGTATAATCGTGTAGCCTAAATGGCTTTAATGATTTTGAAATGTGACTGTTTATTAGATTCATATTATCAATGTTCAATGTCATAGGCTATATTTTGAAGTGTAATATTTTTTTATTCTAAATAATATTTCTGATTCTTTAAACTTGATTAACTGAATGTGAAAGCCCATTTGGTTGTTTTACATAATATTATACTCATTAATATGTTATGTCATATTTGTAGGAAGTGTATGTAAATATTGACATTCAACGGTGCATGTAAATGCAACTGTTTATTGTTGTACCACAACAAAATGCAATTGTATAGTAAACAAACATGAGTAATACAAATTACATAATTGCCACTTATCAATGACAGAATTTTTTGAGTAGAAATATTCATGCATTTACAATCCATTCAGTTATTAATGAATTGCATTTAGCTTGGTGCGTTCTCACATATTTTGTATTGACAAAACATGTTAGGTTTGTATTACACTACAAGTTAATAGAGACAATAGAGTTGCTATTAAGTTATTAGTAACAGAGTTGCACCTTATTTTTAGAGATAGATATTTGATTTATTTATATGTGGTAATGATACCTTTTTACCAATGATGGATACCTGCTTACTATGCATTTTTCTATGACTTAAGCTAATTATATTTACCTATTCTAAATTAAATTAGATTATAACAATCTAAAAAAAGCATTTGTCTTTAAATCTAGATAAAACGATGAATAATTAGTTAAATAATATTCATAATAATACTTGTACCTACTCAGTTAAAAAATTGATACCAGAAAAGAGCTCTAGCTAAATTGCCAATTTCTATGTAAAATTAATTCGAAGGACAGCTTAATTTTAAGTTTATTACCAACACAACCTGCATAGCTAGATAGAGGAAGATATTATAAAATCTCGATTGTCATTACAGCCAAATTGCTACCTTAGGCCATCCAGTCAAGGCAGTCTTCATTGTACATATTTAAATATTTGCTAATTTCGCAAGGTCATTCTTTACTCCAATCGTTGTCTTCGTAGCTTAGGTTTTGAATAAACCTATTTTAAAATATAATTAGGCAACAACTTAACTAGAAGCTACTAACAATTGAAATGTAAAACAATGTAGATTACGCATTGTGGTGTAGAAGCGAAGTTTTTCTTATGTTCTTAGATATAATCGAGTGTTTTCATGATGCGGCCCTTGCTTGACGAATGTAACTAACTACTGAGACTGTTAGGTACACATTTCGGTAAATCCAAAGGTCAATAACACATGTCTAGCTGCTACTTCCTTTATATGCCATTTAAATTCAACAATTAACTATGAAAGCCAAAAGTTTTATGCTAATAAAATGCAATTTGTTTTGTAGGTTGAAAGGAGTCTGCAGAAGACTGCATATATTTTAACTTTCTAATTTTTTATAGCTGTTTTTAAGCGGGTTTTAGGGTCTAGATAGACGTCTACTCTACGACGTTAAGAGTCGATGCGACGTGTCTTTTGTAAGAAAATATCTTTATTAGTGTTTTATCAATGAACACACACGTGTGCGTCTGCGACTAGGTAGTGACCAGCTGCAAATCACACTCGCGCTCCAAGAGTTCCGTACCAACTTACGAGTATCACCAAAAATGTGTATTTTGTTTCAAACAACTTCCAGATTCTTAGCTTTAACTCGAACTTGTTTCTTTAGGAATAAAAAAAAAAATATATATTTCCCAGATTTTGCATTCTTAAATTACATTAAATATAGTATTGAATGAAAAACGAAACTAAAAGCTAAGAAATTTAAAACTAAAAGACATTGGGCTCGTGATACGCTTCACGTCCGGGTTTTAAAATTGTGATTTAATTAACTTTTGGTTGGTAAAAATAGCAATAAAAAGAAACAACTTGCTGCATTGTACCGTAGATGAACAGACAGACAGCGCCTTAGGCTTCTTAAAGGAAGGCATTTATGCCCCTTGAATATAGAACCCTAAAATAAGTTTCTTTTACAATCATCCTTAGTCGGTTGTATATTTTTATTAAATGCGTACTTTTTACACGTATCAAATAACCTTGGTTGTGGAAGACCTTGTATTGGACAGAGGATTTATTTTTATACCTACTCGTACTAAATTTTTAGTGATAAAAGATTACAATATGTGGGTCATCAAATAGGGCACATGAAACTATTGAATTTTTTATGTTTATATTATAATTAGAATGTTATCTTAGTACTCTCACTAATGCCGTCTATCAGTAGATCTTATGAAGTGTAGGTAAGTAATTAAAAGCTATAATTTTGAAAAGACTACGAGAGTTATAAAAGGTAATTGAGCTAATTTCTAATTAATTATTGATTAAAACATCGTAATAAATAAACACTATCCACACACTTCTACTTATTATTACTAATAGTATTTTATTTAAAAGAAGAAATATCGCATGACAAAAGAGTACAAAATTAAAATATACTCCATCGATCAGTATCATTTCTCAAGCAAAAAGAATGGCTAGATTGTGATGTTGGTATAAATAAACAAAGAGCAAATATCTATGAGTGTCGGATAGGTACTTATGGCTAAAATGTAATTTTTTTATAAGTTTTTATAATATCATTATTTCAAATTTGTTTACTGTGTTCGCACCGAACTGCTTTAAGAAATAACTGAGTATGAAAATTAATTTTGTATTCAGCACAGCTATACAAAATTTCGTAAAAAAATATGATCCAAGTAATCGTCAAACAAATGCTTCGCTTCGTTCGGTTAACTGTGATGTTTTATTTTTATTATTGAAAAAAAAACTGGCATACTTTTGTTGTAATGTGTTCCTGACCTAAAAACTATGGCTAAACGTTATAGCCCACAAAAATTTCACCATTTCGAAAATAGATCAAAGGTAATCCACAAACCTGTAGACAAACGCGAATCCGAGTGAAAGTCATCTTACCTAAAGCTCTGTTAAAAGAAAGTTGAGTAGAAACTGCTAATAAAATATGATTATGTATTTTGTTATATCTTGCACATTTTATAAAATGAACTGTTAGCCTGACCCGTATTGATTCCGCAGAAGTGTGCCCGGTTTATTGCTTCAATCATGATTAAATTGAGCGTGACGTGTGAGGTACTTTATGGCAAAAACCGTTTAATAATTTCGCTATTATAGTCCTGGATCCCGTTTCATGAACGTACGATGCCCAGTAGCTTTTCACTTCCGCATCTTTATTTATGTACGAAACAGTTACAGAATGCGTGTGTTACTCCGACTTACTTGAACGGAATACTTGTATCAAGATAGGGTCTCGTATTCTAGAGCAAGCGATATAGTATCTGTCCCAGTCCCTCTTATGACAATTTAAATGAAAGTGATGAAGACAGAAATAAAAATACCGGTTTTGGAATAGTCCCCCGGGTTAAAAATAGTTTAATTACATTTAATTTATAACTGAGCTATGTCGTGTTTAGCTACGCCCGCAGCGCAAACTCAAGTATTCGAATGTTTTTCGGATAAAAACTATTATTTAAGATTTCGAAGTCTTAAATACTTCGAAAATATCCGTCCCATAATTTTTGCCTACATAAAATGTACTAACTTCTAACAAAAAAACATAATTATTCAAAATGGAATATAATTTTACTAGCGACCTGCCCCCGACTTTGCATTGGTGTAATTTGTTTAGATGAGTTTTTGCAGACTCGATTAAAAACATTAGATTTCTCTGCTTTATAGTTTAATATAATAGGTAATAAGGATATAATAGGTATGTATAGGATAATAAAACCTTCCGTAAAAAAAATGTTCTAAACCGTATCAAAATCCATTGCTTGTGTATATTTTGAAGAAATAAGCGGGAAAATATACGCGTACGTGCACTTTTTTATACTACATACCTATTGAGAGATAGAAAAAAAAAACATAATTTTTAATTACATTTAAAACTCAAACGTTAGTAATAAAACTACTTAGGAAGTTTTTTACCAAGTATACGGCGATACAACATCGAGGGATCGGGCATGTACACTTACATATAATAATACTCGTAGGTAGACGTAAAAGAACTGATCATTGACCTCAATTTAATGGCTTAAAACCGAACGTTAATACTAAATGTTGATTATGAGGCTGTTTTACTATCTAGTAAATCTAAATTTTTACCCACCTGCCATCTCTCACAAGAACTGTCATAAGCAATAAAGAGAGAAAGGAATCATAACCACGACAGTCTCCTAGTGTAACAAGAAGGTGGTATTTGCTGTCTCATTATTATATTATGTATAAATTGACTTCAGAATAAGTGACTTCAATGTGTCCGCGAAATATTCCGTACTTAAATAGATCACAATACTATTTCAACACTTACTTACAAATGAACATGGAACTAAAACTAAAAACTAGATTTCAGAAAAAAATTACTAGCTTATTAGAATAACAAAAGGTATGTCTTAATGGCCTTTTATGCACTGATGTTCAAGTATTGCCAATGTAGTGAAGACCTTCAAATGGCTCGGTACATTGTGATAATTAGTGGGTTTTTTTAAGCGTATTTGGGGCTTTAACGGTCGCGCGATAATCTGGGCCGTAGGAAAAGGGTATCCAGTTCCCGTTAGAAAGTATCGTGTGCTTGTAAACTCGCCGATTATTCCGACTAAAATCGCGCGTCCGAGCTTAGTTATTTTGCGACGATGGAGCTACACGGGATATAATTCTGTGGCATTCTTAATTTTTTAGGGTTCCTTACCTCAAAAGGAATAAAGGATCACTTCGCTGTCAGTTTCTCTATGAGGGCTTAATAAGTTAAAATCGTAAATATTTTAACTTTTTACGTTTACGTCTAAATTCATAAAAATAAATAAATAAATATCGTAGGACATTACACTCAGCGCCGTCTGAACCCATACTAAGCGAAGCTTGTAGGTACTATGGAACTCAGATAACTGATAGAATACTTCAATACTTTTTTTTTGTAAATAGGTACATACCTACTTATAATAAATACAGAACACCCAGACACAGTACAAACCACAAAGTAGTAATACCACAGTAGTAAGTAGTAGTTTATACCACAAAGTTTGTCCTGGGTGGGAATCGAGCCCACGCCTCGAATTATTGTTCGATTTTTCTTTGGGCAGACATTCTACCAATGAACCAACAAGGCTGTCTAAAAGTAACATTTCTTTTTGCTATTACAAACTTACATAGGTACCTACATATACAGCGAAATGACAGACGTATGTATAAGCTATTTTTTCGTCAACTACAACATTAGATTGTTCTTCAAATCGACTTTCTGAAATTAAGGCAATGTATTGGAGCTTTTATAGTAAACATCTTCAAGCCTCAATTAGCCGTTCTAAAATCTGTTTAAAATAAAATCAATAAATATTATATTTTTGGTGTTCGTTAATGTAGTGGTCTTAAAATTAAAATGTGATTTGTTTACAAAATAAGATAGGAAAGGAAAAACAGACTTACAAATAAGTTTCTACGGAACCCGCTGCGCGGAAACTCGACCCGAGCTTGTTATATTTTGCATATTCGCGTGATCAAATCATCATATACCTAACCACCTGCCTCCACTTTAAAATCTACGATATTCAAAATTCTGGATTAATGCAATGTATGCCTATATTGCATTAATCCAGAATTTTGAATATCGTAGATCAACTTGAGAGTTGACCATCCGTTATTTTCAGTGTCACCCTGAGATAATCTCTATTTTATGCCTTGTAATTTCATTTCCATATCTCGACAACATAGCAAACAAAAAAAACCGGCCAAGTGCGAGTCGGACTCGCGCACGAAGGGTTCCGTACCATTATCTATAAAAACGGAAAAAAATCACGTTTTTGTATGGGAGCCCCCCTTAAATACTTATTCTTTTTTAGTATTTGTTGTTATAGCGGCAACAGAAATACATCATCTGTGACAATTTCAACGGTCTAACTATCACGGTTCATGAGATACAGCCTGGTGACAGACGGACGGACAGCGGAGTCTTAGTAATAGGGTCCCATTTTACCCTTTGGCTACGGAACCCTAAAAACAAAGCTTCCCGCCATCTGTACGCTTAGATCTTTTAAACTACGGATTTTAATGCGGTTTCTATCAATAGACAAAGTGATTCAAGAGGAAGGTTTATATGTATAATACATACGTATGCATCGCATTAGTAGTATCTACATTGCACCCGTGCATAGCCGGGGCGGTTCGCTAGTAAATAATAAGTTTTTCATGGTGGTAGGGTACTTTCTAGTACTCGGCTGGCTAGCTACCACCCTCAAGTTGAAAATCTGCCGCCAAGCGTCTAATGGTGTGTTCCGGCAGCCTCACTTGAGAGCCAGTTCCATTCCAGGCTAGGTGTGCTTTACCATCTTCGACCACACCTTCACTTAACATCAGGTGAGCTGTGGTCAAACAACTAGCCTGTCAACAATAACAATAATAAAAATAAGTTGAAATATCACGTGATATTTCAACGTTAATTAATCTAAGCGTCTATCTTGCTAAAATCGAGACTTTAAAAACCATCTTGAGCTTGTAGAAAGCAGAATATAGAGTAGTCGCATATAATCTATAGGATAATGGCCCGCCTAAAAACTCATTTAATTCGTACATGTTTGGTTACGAATGATTAACATAAACATCATCACTAAGATCACAAATAAGATATTTTATTTACCAATGATATTACACGTTTATGAACGCGAAAGTTTTGATGTTTTTTTTGACTCGTTATAATCCGACGGATGTGATATATTGACCGTTTTTTATAGCGGGAAATGTGGGAACAAAGTTTTTTTTTAAATGTTGTTGGCTTATGTTTTTACATTATAATGCACCTTACTCTTTGACCCTCATTAACGGGGTTGCCCATTATTGTTCGATTTTCCGAACCGTGTAATTAATACATTAAACGTTATTCCGAGTGGGAGTACCTACTTGCTAACGTGCTACAGAAGCGCTAGACCAGGGAAATGTACTTATAGAAAGAGAGAGAGAGAGAGCTTTTTTTTAATGCTACAGGTGGCAATCAAGGTGACGGGTTGCCAAGCAGTTAACTCTCTCTCTTTCTCTGTCTCTCTTATGGCTCTCATGAAAAATGTACAATATAATATGTCGTAGGACAATACATACAGCGCCATCTGACCCCAAACTAAGCAAAGCTTGTGTCATGGAAGTCAGATAACTGATAGAAAACTTTTTTTTTTTTTTGTAAATACATACTTATAATACATATAGAACACCCAGACAGAACAAACATTTGTTTATTCACAAAATGTTTGCCCTGAGTGGGAATCGAACCCACGCCCTACAGCTCTCAAGGCAGATATACTACCAATGTGCCAACGGGGCAGTCAAATATAAAACCAAAGATGACCAAATTTATAAGCATTTGTGGACTGGTCACAGACAAGGACTGGTACCCACTAGTCCTTACTAAATCCATCTGTATTCTATGTCATGCTTACTTTATCATAGATCATCTACTTAAGTTTATTGATCACAGTACTTACCTGTTTATTTGTTTATTTTAGGCACACCAAACGATATTATCTGCGTGCTCACCTTATTTTGAAACTATATTTCTTCAGAACAATCATCCACATCCGATAATATTCCTAAAAGATGTAAGGTTCTCAGAAATGAAGTCTTTATTGGACTTCATGTATAAGGTAAGTTGTAATCATTAGCCTGGGGCCAATTAAAACTGGGGGTATACGGTGTGTTCCGGCTGCCGCACTTGGAGCCAGTTCAATTACAGGCTAGGTGTGCTTTACCATCTTCGACCACACCTTCACTTAACATCAGGTGAGCTGTGGTCAAACCACCTAGCCTGTCAACCATAAAAAAAAAAAAAAAAAAAACTGGGGGTATACTACAATCTTAAAAACATTCTGATTGAAATGTACATTTATTCAATTCAATTTGTTGCATGTAATATAGCATTACAAAGCACTACCAAACTTGTTTTTAAATAAATTTAACCTCAGTGAAAACCAATTCTATGTAGGTATATATTGAAATAAAATCAAGTTGAGGTTTTCGTTGGCAGCTATGTATACTAGGTAGTCCTGTGTTACAGCTACCACTAAATAAAATGTCATTTTTATCCTTTCTAGTTTTGCCTATTACCAAAGTAGTTAAATTCAATATGTATTTGTGTTCGTGGTTACCCCCACCGTATAAACATTGGTGCGATAATTAAGCATGCTCCATCCTAGACCTCAATACTGCTTAACATAAAACAATAGTGGATTGCTAATAAAGAATGATCGATTCCGAAATTTTGAGAATTTTAGCAGGATCGAGTGAGATCTACAAAAAAAATTACAATATTGTATGTGTGCTGTATTATGTAGATAACTTTGGAAGTAGTGTTAAGAGTGACCTCAAAAATGTTCTGGTTTTGACAATATTTATGATAATTATGAAAACGCAACGCAATGTAATATACATACATACATTGAGAGACAAATGATACGCCGATTATAATACCATTCAATAAAACAGCCTTGGAGCAATTCTAGCTTTCTGAAATTTTGGAACATCACTTAAGAGTTCTATTTTGTGATAATGAACTTTTTTAAAACGCGGTTCTTATTTTAACCTGTATTTTTTTTAAAGACGGTTGTCATGTTCCCAGCACTAGTCCTCAGTAAATTAATTTCAGTTTTTAACTTTCAGGGTGAAGTGAATGTTGGCCAAAATATGCTACCGATGTTCCTAAAAACTGCAGAAAGTTTACAAGTTAGAGGTTTGACAGAAAATAATACATTAAATCCTAAGGTGAGTTCAAATTAATTATATCAGCTGTAATAACTAGAGTTCATTGTTTTAAAGCTTCTTTTTAACATAACTATGCAAGATTATAATTCATGATACTATTTGTAATTTTTCAAAATAGTTATGGCACATCAAAGTCTTCAAAGATTGACATAAAAAATGAACATGTAAAAGAGGGTCTATACCTAGTGGTGACAACCCCTTTCTTCATGACAATTTTTTCTACTAAAAAAAATGTATGATGCTATTTGTGTGATTAATATTATTTATGAAATAAGCTATTACAAGCCGAGTAGCCAGCTTTATGTCATTTATGACATTACATCATGTCCTTTTTAGAGTTCAATTCCAACATAGTAAAATATATAAATAAATAAGTGTACTAATAGCACAGTATGATGGCGATGACAGCTGTCAAAGTGACAGATGTCATGTGACAATATTATAATAATATTGGGTTCAATGCTCTAATAATTTCATATCTACTAAACTAGTTTGGACTAGTTTGTGTCCTGTGAATTAAGTAATCTATCAACAGGTCATTAACATAGTTGTAATAAAACTTACAAAAGAAATAAAAAAGGCTTTTATCTTATCTCAACTTGCAAATACAAATACAAATACTTTATTGATAACACCAATGTTACAAGTCACTTCAAAAGTCACTGCAAGTTAAACTTTTAGCCGCCAAGGCTTAAAAAGTTCAAACGTTTGTTGTCTGTGTCTGTCTGAGGTATAGTAGCTTTCAAACGGCATAATCAATTTTAATTTTGTTTTTTTTGTTGAAGTTGAGAAAATCTGTATAGCCGTTTGAAGATTGACAACTTATTTTTAGTTTATGAATGAACGTAAGCATCTTCTATAGGTCTCGAACATTTTGTTAATTTTTAATTTATCATACATGTAATGTACTATTGTTAACTCTCATTAATTACTATTTAATATAAATAATTATCCAGCTAACTTATTGATGCTGTCTATCCAACTGCTTCGTATAACTTACAAAAGCTACAAATTAAATATATTTTGCAAAGATAAATGCTATCCAAATACTGAAACTGCTTAGTTTTATAGGTAGGCCTGTGTAAATAATTAAATCAACAATTTTCTTGCACTTGAGAAATCACCTGTGCAATCTCATTTTTCAAAAAATTCTTTGATAAGTGGTCATATGGAATATTTTATTATTAGCTTTAGCTCACTTAGCTGCTAACAAACTGATGCTTCGCGAAATAATTAATACTGTTTGCAAAATATATCGGAGGAAAAAAACAGTTTGATTTTTACTGGAGTAAGAGAAATTGGACATCTGTTCTCTGTTATAAAGAAATAATAAAAACAATATTAGTCTAACTTCGTAGTAAATGTTTGAAAAGAAATTAACTAAACATTGGATTTTCAAGGCCACATACAATTCCTTTGTATTATATACTACATTTAACGTTATTTTACATGTTTTTAAAAAAGGCACGAAAAATTTAATTCTGGACAAACCATCTATTTTACTCAAATATTAATAGGCCATGAACAGCAAATAGCACAAGATCACCTGATGGTAAGAAATCGCTGTCACCTATGTCTATTTTTAAAGCCGAAGATCTATACAAATCCATTGACGATCCTTCTAGACTATTACCAACCCTACTGAAGATTCTGAAACAGAATTTTATACATCTGACCTTTCAGATTTTTCTCTAAATCACAGCTAATGATTAATCCTTATTAGGTATCGATGTAATATAAATTGTCCCAAAGTATGCTATTCTATGGGCAGTAGTCATTGTAGCTGTCACAATGTCATTCTTAATGTCGTCGACATAAATATGTATTTACACGAGTATATAAATATTCTATCAGTTGTGTGACTCTCATAGCTCAAGCTTTGCTTTGTTTGGGGTTATGTTAAAATGTCTCCCATTTATTAATGTTTGTTGTTTCGCATTTATGCTATTCCTTGAGCAGCGTGACCATGTGTTGCAGTGTGAAGAGCGGTCGACTCCGTCAGTGAGCGCCGAGAACCTATCGCGGTCGGAATCGTTCGTGACGCCGCCCGCGGCGCACTGCCCGCCCGCGCCCCTCACACCCCTCCCCGCGCCACTCGCGCCGCACCAACACTCGACACATGCTCTGCCACCGGAGAAGAGACGCAGAAAGAACTCAACGCTACCCAGGGAAGATATGGACCTTTCGTACAGACATTATGAGGTGACAATACTTACTCGTACAGCGTTAAATTGGTATTGGCCTTTTTACGGCACGGTATTTGATTTAAAAAATCCTCATGGAGTTTCTTACGACTATGTGACGTACGTGTAGAGATTTTCTTGTCCAGCGGAGAGTATTGTATGCCATTACACATGTTCATTCTTCACATAAGTTCGTTTGTTTGTTTTTCGTTCGTTGTTCGTTTTGATTCGCGCTTACAACCACATCTTATACACTGTGGGGATGGCTGGCAGAAAATGCTTTAGCATTAAGTCCTCCTTTTATATGTACATATAATTTTGTAAGCATGTGCAATAAAGAATTAAATAAATAAATAACAATCCTTCTCTATGATAATTGTCTATCGTATAACTACTGGTAGACAATGTATATAATTGCCAAATAAATTTTATTTAATTGGGATTTGACCCCATGCCTTGTGGCGTGAGATGCGAACGCGCTACCGTCTAAGCCATCACCACTACAGAATTCTCAAATGAATAAAAAACCTGCCAAACTTTCAATCTAACAGATTGATCAGTAAATTACTTTTGCCACGACAATTAGTACATATTAATTTTTTTCTACACATATACTGGCAGGACTGGATGGTCTTGGTTTTCCTCCATAATATATTAAAGTAACTTAATTTATTTTTATAACATTTAATTTCCGGTACATTTTTAATAACCTTAAAAAAAAGGTACACTGCCAACTAATCGATCATAAACCTCTTCATATTGGCCCTGTATACAGGTAGGTGTAATTCTATACTATCTATATTTTCAATTAACCCACTTTCTGTATTATATCAATAGAAATTAACGACTCACCGTACTGTTAATGGTAATTTGGAAGAGCTTTTTTTATTGCGAACCGATCAAATATTAACCGTAATTTATAGATGCTATAAAAGTACTGCCTTTGTATGATTTTAATGTATTTAAAAAAAAACATATAATACACTTAAGAAATTTTAGCAAATTTTAAAGATTTCTAATTACACCAACAGAACCAGAGTTCGCTTCGAAAAGTCATCTTTAGAATAATGTTGCCTTATCGTCGTAATGATACGATAAACAAATAGTTTATTCTATGTATTGTAATTTTTAGGTAGACACTATAAAAACAACTGTGTCAGAATATATCGAAATTTTATGCCTACTTCTCAGAAGAACTTGTATTCGTAAAAAAAAAAAACAAAACAAAAAACGCAGTATTCAAATTTAGGATTGTTATCAATTCCTACTGAATATTTCATACGGACTACCGCTGACGATTTCCCGCTTGCAGCCGTTTTTTTTTCATAAAATTTAAATCAGTAACCCTGATGCTCGTCGCTTTTATTAGCGCTCTAACACAGTCTGTGTTTCTATTTATTCTTCCTGTGCTATCATTTTTTAAACAGAATTAAGACTCGCTGTAAAGGAAACGCAGTTTTGGACGCAAAAAAACCCGTTATTTATTATAAAATGTTCAGCCCTATTTTTATAAAATGTTTCCCTAATGGGCGCGGTTTTTTTCTCATTGTGAAAAACATTATGGCCATAGCCACGCTGGCCAAATGTGGGTTAGTTGACTTCATACATCTTCAAGGGTTTTTAAGATCTCTTGGATATGTAGGCTTCCTCACGATTATTTCTTTCACCGTTTGAAGTCAGCGACAATACGCATATAAACTATTTAGATAGATAAAAACTTTGTATTGTGCACACCATAAATAGAAAAATGAACAAAAAAACCTTTGAGCTGCTGCCACAAGTAGCGGCTTGATAGCTAAAAGTGATCTCTTTCAAGCAACCATAACGTATTAACCAATGAACCTCTAGTAATGTATACATGAAATCTAAGACAACAACTTTATTATTGTTTCAATATAGAATTTTAATCTGTGGAAAGGTGTCCGAATCTCACTTTTACACGCAAATTTTAATTATATATTTCCTGGAGCGTATTACGCTTATGTAAGGAGCGCGTTTATAGATCGACGGTGGCAAGCTACAAACAAGCGACAAAATGCCGAATATGTGCGTATGAAGTGACGCTACGTCGATAATAAGAGTAACATGTAGTGTGTTCCGGCAGGGTCATTTAAAAGGCAAGGGCGGTTCGACGGGGTCTGGCTCGGAGCCGTCGACGCCGCCACCGGCGCATACGCCGCACCGGGCCGTGCGGTCGCCGCTAGCGCCGCCGCTCGTCAAGCAGGAGCCCGACTCGCCCTACCCGCCGCCACCGCCGCCGCCCCACCACCCGCCACCTCACTTCGACTCTCATCACATACAGGTCAGAACCTTATACTTAAAGCAGGTCAGCTGATGCGTAGGAGCGTCGTCCATTTCCAGAAATTATATGAGTAACGATTATGACTATGATACATTTCAAAAAGACTGCATTGAATCTCTTTTATCATTATATACAATGCGTTTAGGCATATAATGACCTCCAAACTATGTCACACTCTATAAACCGTTATCAAAAATTACTTTTTAGCGAAATTTTTCAGTTCTTAAATGGTTCCATTTGTAAAATATTTTTCTAATGCTGTAAGAAAAACGATATATTCAAATTCAAATTATTTATTGACATAAAAACGTTAGCACATTTACAATTATGTCACACAAAAAAAGCAAAAAAATAATTAATAAATATGTACATTTAAAAAAAAAATCACATTAAAAGAAAAAAAAACGTTAGCAAAAATAATCATAATAACAATAATAATCATTTCATCAGTAAAAAACATCGTCAAGAGTAATAGAGCTGTTACACTTATCCCATTGATCGGTCAAATTTTCACAATAAGTCAAAAAATATGCTAAGATGCTTTTCCATATAGGTATAGGGACTGATAGTTTAATATACAAGTGCGATAGGTTGGTTTTTATAGAGTGGAGTAATGTGGAGGAACGTCTCCTTATCTGTAGCGCTACCGCAACTGCTCGATCGGCATCACATATATGTCAGCACTAACGGCAAGCATCCTTAATTTGAATGCGCTAAGTAAAAGCATATTATCTATATTGTAAAGTAACTACTGGGAAGAATACTTTAATTGACCAATCAAAAATGTGTATTAAAGATAGGGTTTTCAAGTCAGCATGTCCATTATCTGGATCCGTCCATCACGTACCTAATATACAAATACAAATATTTTATTGATAACACCTATGTTACAAGTCAAATTCCGTAAAATCATTTCAAATAAATCAAAATGTCAAAATAAAGTATGTCAATGTAATAAAATGTACATTAATTTGCATTATTACCACTTTTTTTTCTTTGGTTTTGGCGTCGCGTTTTAGCATTTGCCAGTGTCAAGTAATTATATATGTATTTTCAAGTTTCAAAAGTTAAATAAGTGTCATCGTAGCTAGTTAGTAGTCAAAGTCCAGTCTTAGTCAAGTCCAGTTCGTGTCAGTCAAGTCCAGTCATGCTTTAGTAAAGTAGTGGCGACTTTACTATAAAGCTTCGATGGAGTTTTGGAAGCAACACGAAAAGTCATGTTTCACCACATTATATCATTTTCCCACACTTACGCTTGTAATTCGGCACTTTATGAATAAAACACCACCATTTTTATGCATAAACACTCGACTAAACACTAGTTTTGGAAAAAAATACAACGGAGCGACACGACTCTTTCTCGCGTTCCCGCCAAAACTCTATTACCACTTTCCTGGTGTTTATAAAATGTCGTTGTCTATTTCCATTTCATTCGAGTCGAAGGGTGACGTTTAATTTAACAAAAAGCGGTTGATCTTTTTCTTCTGTTATTATTTTCCAATTGCGTTTTACAGTTCTCTGCCAACAGGAAGGAAAGGATCTGCCCATTAGTTTTCACCGCTATAATATTATCATATAGCGGTGGGAATTAATTTCCTTTCCTTCTTTGTTGGCAGACATCTGGACGTGTACAAGTGAGCGCTGCTAGCTTCAACGGCCAACTACCACACTCTATGAGAACTCAAACAGAACAGTACAGAACTGGCGAACATTTCAGAACCGGGGAAAGAACGAAAGCAGGGCAACAGTCTAGAAAAGAGGATCTAAGTGCCGTAGTTTCCGACCATACCATACTCGGTTCAATACTCGCCGTTCCCTCGCAGAACAAACTGACCGGACCTCGACAACCGCACATCAAAGCCAAAAAAGGCGGCAAATTCCGTTCGATCTGGCTCTCTCTTTACCCGTGGCTGCGATACGACACAGACCAAAATATAATGTACTGTATATATTGCCGCAAGTGGTCACACGAACTGTCGACCAATCGATCGTCATTCATAGAGGGCAACCGTAACTTTAGATCGGAAATAATAAATCATCACGATAAATGCAAAGCGCATCAGTACTGTAATGATAGAGAAATGTCACAAAATTGCAAACCAGTGACTGAATCACATCATCGCACAACAGATAAAGATCTAGGGACATAATAGAGCCGCGAGTAAAAATATATTCATTACCGACTTCATATCATTTTATTAACCTAAGTAAAATTTCTTAAACCTTAATAATAATAACCTTAAAAAATTCCTGATTGCTCATCAGAAGTCGCAGGAAGCCCTGATACATGAAACTAGTGCTATATAATGTTATCGCTAGTTTCATGAATCAGTTTCCCCTAGACAAGCGTGTTACATCCTAGATCGTATCTTCTCTTTTGGTAACAGGCGTGATGGTGGTCAAACGTGAGCCTGTTATTTTTGTTCTGTTATTTGTATGTTGATATTTTGAGAAGAGTTATTTGCATAGTAGTTTGTTTGTTTGAATTTTTTATTTCGTTTTGTTTATTTGTTGTTGGTAATTTATGTTTGTTTTGTTTCACCGACAAGGGCTCACCGGAAGACCAGCGCTGGTCATACTAATTAGTGTGACCAGTATTATGCTGAGGTGAGCCCCTATTTTGTAACTGTTTGTCTCTATTTGTTGTTATTTTTGTTTTTTTTTTGTATTGTTGCAAAATAAAATTATTTTCTTTCTTTCTTTTTTTCTTTCTAAACTTTAAAAAGGACCGCATTGTTAATTAACTTCCTGTTTAATAAAAAAATAAAACAAATGTATCAGTTTATTAGTAAAATTTGTGTTCAACTGAAACCGTACTTTCAGCCGTAAATGAAACCGAACCTGCAGCTCTGGTCGTAGTTTTGGCCGAAATCGAAACTAACTAAAACATTTTTTTTATACGAGTTTCAAATTCAGTTTATTTTTATTTCACACATATACAGACAGTTAACACTTGTTAAATAATATAATTAAATAACACCTGAAATTAGCCAAGTAGCGCGCGATCATTCACTAATGCCGAGTATCAGCCTTCGGTCAGTCACTGGTGATATTGGATTGTTAATATTGAAGTCGGTGATAAATACTACTAAAAATGTGTCTGTGATCTTTGTGATAGTAATAATGCAATACATAAGTTTCATTTAAAGAGACATTTACATTTAAAAATGCAATTTTTGAAAGCTGTTTAATATATAGTATGTAAATTATGCTAGATAACAATTTATATGAATTAAATTTTGTAATGTCACTAGAAACAACGTTAGTTTTAATTTCGTCATCTGTTGCTCTGGGAAATCACTGACGAAAAAGCCAATAATAGATCCTAAACCCAGAATATGCCTAAATAGTGAAAAGCAACACGACCTTTTTCTATAATGGTATAGAAGAGCAATACAGATGTTCAATAATACATTTTGTCGAATATGAATTATCTTTACGTATGGAACAAAAGAAAAAAAAAGTTTTTATAGTTTTGTGTGTTATATCTGTTAATTTGTGACTCTTTTTAGCATCTATTCTTTGTGAAAGCCCATGGCTATTTCAAAACGTTAACGTGATATTATTTCTGTAACCTATCGCGTTCGTTATTCCTGACAAAAGAGCGTTATATAAAAGTAGTATAGCTTGCTTTAAAATAGCTGACCAGATAGAAAAAGAACTTTAATGTGATAACTAACGTATTAAATGCAATTAAACGCTTCATCCCCGGTTAGAAGCGGCGCTTTGAACCGGTATTTTTCAGCATCGCTCGCCTGAGAAACAACTGTTACTTGATAGTCGATGCTGCGTTCGCGCAGATCTTGCACTACCGTTATCGAGGATAACTCGAAAAACGGTTCATTAGCTACAAAAAAGTATCTTTCAAAAGATTTCTTGTAAATTGAAAATTAGTAACTTGATATTTGAGTCATTCAGAATTTCGCCACAAACGCCTAGCGATATGTTAAAAGAATGTGGGCCTAAAATATTATTTTTTCTAGCTGCATTTTAAATAAATGACATCGGCATATATTTAGTAAGAAATAGAATTACTTTTATGGAATATAGGTACACTATTGTCTTCGTAATTAGGTTTAGCAACTGTTCTGATTTTTTGGCCCCCTGTCTAGCTGTTCAAGTTTGGAATAAATAGTTAGAAATTTACTTACCAAAAAAAGTTTTACTTTATTAATTCGTCACTACTTCTTCTTCTTTGATTTTGGCAACGCATTTTCTGCATTTGCCAGTGTCAAGTGATTTGATATTTTTAAGTTTTATACTTTTCACTTTATTACGTTTTAAAACTTAGATGGCAAATATATATCATGAATAATACCTAGTTCCGCTCGTATTTATATGCATGATATATAAGCAATTATAAATTAGTCATACTTCAGAAACTGTCGGTCCTGTAAGTCTCTCGTCCGACTATCATGTTAACTCTTTTGGTAACAGCCGTGCTTCATCGACTGGTGAGCATGGGTTAGATTCCTACCCAGGATAAATACTAATTTATGCAACCAACACAAATGTTTGTTCTGTGTCTGGGTGTTCTAACTGTTTTTTTTTTATGGTTGACAAGCTAGGTGTTTGACCACAGCTCACCTGATGTTAAGTGAGGGTGTGGTCGAAGATGGTAAAGCACACCTAACCTGGAATGGAACTGTATGTATTAGTAGCGGCTAGCCAAAGCGCACTTGCCACAAAACAAATATCTTTAACCGCTACCAAACTTCATAGGATTACCTGCTGGGCTAATCTAAAGATTGTTTAAAAATTTCATCAAAATCGGTCACGCCACTTTAAAGTCCATACAGAATATACACACATCAATCTATGTATAACTACCTAAAAAGTATTTATGTATCTTATTTCAGTGTTAACATATTTTTTGGTGTTAGATGTCAGTTGTTAAATTTCCTCGAATATTTATAAAATTTGGTATTGTGTGGTCTCAAAATGTTGATAAGTTACTATGAATATTCCAGGCTATGGGAGTAAGTGAAATGGCCTCGATGCTAACACAACACGCGCTAAATAATGAGTGCAACGACAACGAACAGATGCTACAACCGCAACCCGACCAGACAGACACCATAGACGGTGAGTGTTTGTCCTTTTACACGTTACCAACTTATAAAAATGCATTTGGTGTAAAGTAAAGCGCATACTTTCTGTGCACAACCCGATTCGTTTAGATAAAAACAAATCCCGTTATTTATCAGTCTTACAATAAACTTTCTCCAAATTTTCTGTAGATGCATCGAATGAAAAAGCAATTAAACTACTAAAAAAAAGGAAAAAGTGCTTTGAAAAAAAGAGTGATCTAGAGGTTAATTCCCGTTTTTCGTTCAACATCTTTCACTTAATGTCAGAAGACAAAATAAAACCAAAGATGCATGTGCATTTTAAGATTTAGCTTCAGAGTGTTCACCCGAGTGAATCTTCTGATACTGCTTTAATGTTGGTATCAAATTTGGATGATCAGAAATCAAGACAAGCCCTCAAAAATCATGCATCGAAAAACATTTTTTGTATGACATTTGACGTTTGTGATCTGTCATAACCAGTCAGATGACACAAACAAAAAACAACTACTTATAAATATCGGATTTAACACATAGATAATAATAAAAATAAATATTATAGCTAATGAACAATTGTTTAATATCATATACGGCCTTCAGCATATATTAGAATATATATGTATAATTATAATCATGTTTAAAACTTTATACGGACTACACTTTATACGTTGGTAATTTTTTTACTGCTTTAAGAAGGTAATATTTGTGATTTCTCAATACTGTGACGAGACAGCTGAATTATGGCAAAGAATAATAATTTGTAATTATGTCAAGTTTTGATATTAACAAATATTATTTCTAGTTTATTATGTGAATAGCCTGGTACTCAATTTTTACAATGAATTAATATTCTGCTCGGTACTGTAAAATGCAAATAATAAAACTTTAAAAAAAATTGAGTGCCTAGCAATCTTTAATCTCTGTAATGTTTTTTTTATGTATATTTATTTGCATATCATTGGTTATGATAATGTCTAGTGGTTCTCTTAAATGATATTAGTATCAGTATAAATTACTAATAAATACCATTAGACGAAATCATAATTGTACATGTCACCAAGCCTCGATTGCATGTTATCACAAGCCGCATGTCACTTGCTTGCTACCCCCTTAATGCACTAACCATAATCGCTTGTCAATCTTTGTTCCGCTTATTAGAGTTTTCTTATATTATTATTTACGAAGAAATCGGTGTCATAAGATTTCTGGTGATGATTTGGCGCCCCCGAGAGGGACATAGGTCGTGCAGTGTTTACAATTTTTAATTTACTTTGGAAATAGATAAGTCCATTAGATAAGATTCGTCGACTGTAGTAAGGTATCCCAGTAAGTACAATGTAAGACGAGTGATCCTAGAGTTAAGATAGCATGACGGTTGGTGGGGTTGGTGTTTTGTTTGGGAATTAGAAAGTCGTGCATTTGATTGCGTTTGGATTTGAAATACTGAGCATGCCGATGTTACTTCATCGCAATGAACGATTTACCTATTACAGGTGAAAACGACGAAAATCTAAAACCTCGGGTACTGTTGGGCCGGAAACATGCGAATGTCGAGAATATAGTTAAGTCTTTTAGTCTTGCTCTGAATCCTCGGCTCAACGCGCCGGAGCCTTGCAATATCTGCGGGAAACTAGTTAATAATAAGAAAAAACACATGAAATCACACAATCCGGAATTACACAAGTGTCCGTTTTGTCCCATCACGCTGACCCGCGCTGACAATTTGAAAAGACATCTCCGTATGAAACATTGTTCGGTTCTAGGCTCAGATAATTTAGCAAATATAGGTACAGAAAGGGTTTGAAATAATTCGTGTTAACGCTTTCTTTTCTAAACGTTACCGATGAGTTTCATTATGTTTAGTTCGATTATATTATAGGTTAGTCAGGTTGTGATTGCTATTATGTATAATTATAATGCTATAACAGGGCCTTTGAACAATTGATGCACACTAACCTCATACATTACCTACTAACTTTCTGATGAGGCTATAATTACTTATTAATTGGTTCTAACCGTTTCCATTTTTGTATTTAGTAATTAAGGTGTGGTGTGATTATGTTTGTTTTCTCTAAAATAATGTAATATTTTTACATTAGTTAAAAGCGAAAAAACTGCAAAGTTTTGTTCCGTCCAGCACTGTAGAATCACTGCAACGAATTATCAATTATTTTAGGCGTTTAAACTAATTACGAGTGCTTTGCCTGAGTGAATCGTTTGGAGCGATTTGATTTCCATCCGTTCTAAGAAATTATTTTGGTACATATTTACATATTTTGTTTGACAAGTGGTACATATTTTCTAATCAACATTCAAAAAGGAATTGAGTTTGCTAAAATGAACATTTAATTATTATTTTTTACAAATTTGTTATATCTTTATGCACTCTGTACAAAAGACAAAGTAAAATATCAAATGCATTTGTTAGTTACCACATCCGTGTGGCCAAGCTTTTTCAAGGAGTTTATACTTATTTAAAGAATGAATAAAGCTTCATTAATTAAAATTACTGAAAATTTGGCTGTCAAAGTTCACGTGTTGGATGAATTTTATTTTAAAAAATCAATTTCGCTTTTAAGTAATGCAACTAATGTTTAATTGCTGACTAATAAATATTGTTATTGAAAAGTTTTCATACAAACAATGTAAACTGTGTTAATATTGTACCTGTTAGGTGTAGCTTATGTTAGGAATGAGATTACCAAATTTCACATACGTTTTACAAACATTTCAACTGATGTACGAACTAACAGAAATATTAAATAATGGAACCAATATTCTAAATTGTCTCAATAATGCATTATTGCAACAGGACCAGAATTTATGAACTGTGTTTGACTGAATTAGTTCATCTTAGCATATATTTTAGTTTGCGATTTAATATAAATGATTGTTTCGCTATTGTCAAAGTAAATACTTGGCGGCTATTGAAACTGGTTGTGTGCATAACAGTTTTTGTCTGGTATATACCTACATATGTCATCAGTTGAGGTGTCCATAAAACTAAGTGTGTAGTATGTATGACCGACGATCTCAGTGGTTCCTCGTAGGCTAGGTAATTCGACGTCACACGATTGTGGTATCCAAGACTGATATTTGGCTTTTGTCATTAGTAACGTATCTTAATTATAATTTATTCTCATTTACTTTTTATCTTGGACTTAATATTCTCGTGTAAGTTTATCGTTACTGTGTGTTTGTTGCAAATATATACCTTTATTTATACCACTTTTCTTTTCATTTCATCCTCTTTCCATATGCTTTATTTATATATGGCAGACCTATTTCTCTCTATAAATCGCCTTCCGCATACGGGCTTGGTGAAAGTAAATTAACAAATTCTCATGCGACGTTAACACTGAGATTAACAAACACCATTTCTTCCGTATCATCGATTCATTTCTGCATGGATCTCCATCGAATATCTACTCTTTCGTTGACGATTAATATTTTTATTTCGAATATTTTAAATTTTATATTCGGTAATAATGCTTTTATACAAATAGAGCTAGGAGAAGCATAGTACAGTGATATCGATTCCAATATGAACGCTTGACATAGTGGTAGAATCGGGCGTCGCTCGGACGTTCTCGAGGCGAGAGACGAAGGGGCGCGTGTCTCGTGGTGATGGCTCGGTGGTTGCAGGCTCGAAGGGCTGGCACATGCGGCTGACGTTCGAGCGCGTGGCGGGTGCGCTCAACCTGCACCGGTGCAAGCTGTGCGGGAAGGTGGTCACTCACATTCGGAACCACTACCACGTGCACTTCCCGGGCCGGTTCGAGTGCCCGCTGTGCCGCGCCACCTACACGCGGTCCGACAACCTGCGCACGCACTGCAAGTTCAAACACCCCGCGTACAACCCTGACACGCGCAAGTTCGAGCCGCCGGCGCCGCCCGCGCCGCTGCCGCCGCACGCGCCGCCTCTCTTCGCCAACCACCTCGACTCGGCCGGCTTCGACTGATGCGCGCCGTTCTGGCGCTGGCGGTGCGCGCACGCTCCCTGAGCCCCCCGCTTCCTACTACGATAAGCTGAAGTGCTATTACTTAAACGGGCGTCTCGCGCCCGCCTCGTTAGGTATTGTGACGGTTGTGCCGCCCGCGCCGGGTCGGCTGCCGGCCGCCGGCGGCCGCGCCCGGCGCGCGCCTTGTTGTATCTGTGTTGCCGAACGATGACTCGAAGCGTCTCTAGATAAGCAATTTTTTTCTATACCAATCGCTATACGGGAACGGGCAAAAGCAATAATATGATGTTAATTTTTATTATTACCATATTATTTTTTATATTGTAACGATAGAGATATTAAGATATATACGTTTTATCGAGTAGCGGTGCGACCGCGAAGTGATGCTGGCTATTTAGCGGGGGCCCGAAACGGGCCTACATTTCTTGTTATATTTATTCGTTAGATAGGAAATTATGAGTTTCCTGTAGCTAATTGTATTTATGTTATTATTATTATATAAATCCTGGGTGGTACGGAACGACATCGGAGGAGGATATCTGGGGACTGGCAAGAGATTGTGATCTGTCGTTAGTCAACGACATATAAATATTGACTGAATCTCAGTGTAGATGCATTTTTAACTCTATGAGGCCTTTGCAAGATGGATAATTATTAAGGATTTGTGATGTATTAAAGGATAGCGCCTAAGGAAACATACGAAAAGATTTTTTATACTAGACTAGTTGATCTATTTACGGAGATTGTTTTTTATACTTACTTAGATATATTTTATTGTCTGATTTCATATACTTTTATATTTATATAACTACATATATAATATGTTTTATTAGTGTTGTGTTGTTTTGAGTTGATTGTAATGTATGTTAGTAAAAGCTCGGCTCGGTCGGGTTCGCTCGTCGTCACTCGGGCTCGCTCGTCGCCACTCGGGCGGATCGGTGCTCGGGGTCACTGACCTCGCCAATCAATTAATATAAGATACGATGAAACGTTTCAAGGTTGCGCATTTAGTAACTAATATTGGCATTCTACGATTGGGACTAACCTAGCGTTTATGTATGTATTTTTCAATTAAGATTTAAGATTGTTACATTTTTAGCTAAACTTTTAGAGTGGTACGGTAACTGAAATGTGATAAAATGGAATGGTGCTAGAACCAAGAGTGTTAACACGCTACGATTCGACTCCTATTATTATATAAATGTTTTAATCGTTAGTTACTTTGCATTAAACGTAGGCATCTAGCATCCGGTCGAGCTCGCAACTCGCCCTATCTGGTCGACGGCAAACGGCAATAACCATGGATCGTACAACCCGACGAGATTACAGTATCACTCGACATTTTATCCTAATTTTTTCAGAGATCTAAAATTTACTAATCAAATATTAATAATTATACGTACCCATAAGACGCGAATATGAATCTGATCCTTGCCTACCAAATAAGAGAAAGAGCGATGGCGTTGGGATATCCACGCCACATCCTAATATAGAGTCCGCGATTGTTTCCGTGTCGTCACGGAATGCGTTACGACATGTTGCTGTGAACGCAATTCCACTTGTGCAATTTTTGAACATAGTCATAACTCATACTTAGCTAGATTATATACAATTGTCTATTGAATGTAGGGGCCCACTGAATTGTAAGCGCGAAGCTCCCCCCTGTAACCATAGTCACCAAACTTCTTCCACAAAGATTTTATATTTACTTTAAGAATATCAAAGATTTTTATACTTACATTACGTACGTTAATCGTGGGCGCTTATTATTTGATAGCATTTCATACTCAGTGCAATATTACTAGTTATTTAATTACGTAACCAAACTAAAGGATATTTTAAAATATATTATTATCATGAAAGAGAGTAACTACCTATTTGTATTTATACATAAGTGAACTACTCCTATATTTTATTTCTACTTAGTAAAATCAGTCTGTTTGGATTACGGCCATGTACAGGTTTTATAGCTGGTAATATTATTAAGGTTAGCTTGTTTACCTCTGCCAATCGTAATAGTTATGTACTGTTTAATAATTTATTGTCGCGCAAGTTATCGTGTATTGTTGACATAGATCATAGCTATCCGATACGGGTCCCAGTCCCTCACCGCCGCCGTCGCTTGTCGCGCCTCGCCCTCGGCGCTGTCACTGTCACTGTCAGCCGCCACGGCTGTCGCTGTCACTCGCCCCGAGTGACACCGACAGCCCGCGATGTTCGACACTCGACGCGTTCGCTTCATCTAATCATGAATGCATTTTTATAATTACTATCACTCGAGACCAATTTTTAATATTGAATTTGCTATAGCAAATCGATTGATTAGATCATAGAATATTATTTAGATATTTTAGGTTAGGATACTACGATAGTGTCTGGCCAGAATATTTTGGAGTATCACATCGTTTGGCTCAGAAAATATCTACCTTTGATCTCTTATCAGCTTTCAAAAAGTACGCAACTTAATAATTTTAATAACTGTGACCACTTTTGGACTTAATTGAAAGCTAACTTTATGCCATGGAATTTAAACATAAGGTTAACGAATTACTAAATTTAGTCTTATGAAATCCAGGTCTTGTGGACCTAGTCACTTATTTGGCCAATCTATTGAATATTCCAATTTATTGTATATTGAAATTTACATGAATATCACAAGCATGTGATCTACGATTCGAGAACAATGGAGTGCAGGACGAGCTCTAAATGTTATTTCAGGATAGCGATGGTCTAGTATGTTTATTTTGTTCTTAACATTAGCCAATTTGTTATAGTGCGTATATCACAATAGTGTAATACTAATAGGGAGGGGGTGTCAAATCGCGTACCTTCATCTGACATTCAGACATATATCGTTCTCGTTATTTCACGAAATTTTATGAACCGTTTATCTATTCATTGTTTATGAATATTTTGTTTTTGATGTGTTGGTTTGATGCCTCCGTTAAAACTTTAATTTAAATGATTTTTGTTTTATGCAAGCGGTTAATGCAATTTTTATTTTCACATTGTTCGATGTTATGTAATGCAATTTTAACGTGTTGCAAACTCCTGCATTTATCTGTTGTATTTATTACTAATTTTTACATTAAATTGTGGTATGTTACAAATCCGTGTAGTTTCAGTTGTGCGCGTCGCACGTCCTACCCACTCGCGTTTGTACCCTGCACGGCTGCTGCGACAGTCTTATACAACGTTTCTCAAACTGAGTGGTGACCCAACGAAATAGAAGACAGAGAGACGTAGAAGATATTGTGTCCCGCTACTTAAAGTGGCGGGCTAAAAGACACGACGGATACGATCTGGCCTGATTTACATCAATTAAATATAAAGTAAAGTAACTATTTTTCGCTGTCATTCTTTCACAAATTAGCTCTTTCTACCTCTGAAATCTTGCTAGTAATAAAGGCGATAATTTTAAATTCTTTTTATGTAGTCAAAACGCCATAAGATTGAGAAACGATGGTCAATAATTTGTTTAGTGTAGTTTGTTCATATCCCTAGCTCTCACGTCGCTGGCGTCGCATAATGAATTCGATGTATTTGTCGATTGTAACACCAGTATGAGAAGTTCCGTAGAAAGACGTAAAATAAAAGAGGCAGTAACGCCTGTGGTGTATAGAATAGTAGAGGCGGAGCGGTTGGTTGTTGCAGAGCGGTCGGCCGGCGTAGGAGTGGCGGCGCCGCAGTACTCTTACCATAGCATGTTCGTGGCGGCCGCGGAAAGCGCCGCGCTGTGGCGTTGCAAGTCATGTGGCAAGGAAGTCTCCAACCGCTGGCACCACTTCCACTCGCACACGGCGCAGCGCAGCCTCTGCCCCTACTGCCCGGCCACCTACAGCCGCATCGACACTCTCCGCTCCCACCTCCGGCTCAAGCACGCCGCACTCCTTCTCAAACACTAAACGACTCGACCACCAGGCGACACGATCGCCACCCGACCCCTACTCGTGTACTGCTATACGAACGTTACCTTCATTGTTTAACTGACAGGGTAATTGTAACAGATATGTAAGCTTGATTAAGAGTGTAAATGATGAATTAAACCGCCGCGCGTAGCTGCATTTACACGTGTTTCATAGTTCTGGGCGATCGTTCGCTCTTTTTACTTTATAATCATTGGAATATTTCAAAATCAGAACATTTGCTCGGACCAAATGTTTGTAGAATACGGATCTTTGAGCTGGAATTTTAAGAGAGCATTAGCCTCGTTAACTTGCAAGAAAACCAAATTGGAATATTTGCTCAGAGCAAAATGTTCGTAAGTGTAAACGTAGTTTAAAAGTGACGCCACTTGCGTTACGTGAATTAATCTAATTGAATGTATTATGTGTTAACGTAACTCGTATTGAATGTTAATTCCATGTTCAATTTGATGTTTGTGTACTTAAATTTTAAAGCGACGTGAAACGTTGACGTTTGTTTCTCGCGCTTACCGCGACGGTAATTTGCACGTGAGGCCCCGTGATGAATGCGTAGATAATGTTACGAACAGTTGTTCGCAATTAGATAAAATTTAAAGAATGAGACGCTAAGACTGAATTGGCAACAGCTTGTGATGACACTTAGAGACGGAGACACGTGATGATTGTAAACAGGAGACTGTAAATAATTTGGCGTAAAAATTTTAATGTTAGTTAGGCAAAAATTACGAGGACTTAAGAATGCGTGTTCAAAATTCATATTAACCGACACGTTCGAATACGATTAGTTATCAGTAGCGTAATCTTTAAAGTTATATTTTTGTAAAAAATATTTGTCTGCAAATATAGCATTGTACTAGGTAATTAGGTAAATCTATTTCGATGGAATAAATTCATTGCATTATACATTTTGCCATGAGCGATTTGCCAGATCAAATAATCAAGAATTATGCCACTGTTTAAATACGTTTTTAATATAAGCCAATTTAAACAGATCATCTAGTGGTTTTTACTCATGATAAATGGGTACGAAACCTTTTATTTCGTGATTGTTAAAGATCTGTTTGTGCACCCGTAAATAAAAACTTAAAAGTATATGCAAACTTACATTTTCTTACTATTATCTGCTTATAATTTTCATAATCACATCGTGTATGACTTAGTTTCGGATAAGGATATATTATATCGTTTTTATCGTGATTTTATTTCTATCAAATCATACATATTCTTTAGATTCAAAACAAAAGTGTAATAATTATAATTGAATTAAGTATACACGAATTTACCGAACATTATGGTTAATGTAACTTACCGTAAGTGTACACTTTTAGCTTTTAATGGTCCAATAGCGTTAGCTGATTGTACTATATATATGTATACTTATATATACGATGTTTACTTATTCACAACTGTAAATATGAAAAACTTGTATTCACGAATCTCATTCTCTTTTCTCTCATTCATGGTCGTTCTAGTAAATAAATGTGTTGATAGGTTAGTGAGTGACCATTCAATGTCATGTGTTCTAATGGTCCCAATCTAAGAATGTAGGTTGAATATTTGTGATTTATGACTTGTATAACGCACGTTTCTAGTTTATATCTAGTCAATTGCTTCATAATATTTACTTTCAGTACTTGTTTCCCGTAACATAGCTATTTTCCTATGTGTCAAACACATTTTTTTTTTAACTTTATCGTGATTATCAATTTAAATGTTCAGTGTTCCCTTGTTCACTTATAATATTGACAGATAAGTAACCACTACATTTTTAAGATAACAATGCTTAAATAATCCATGCTGTAAATAAATTCATGAATGTAATACATTTGAGTTTTTTTTTGATAATAAATAAGACAAGAATTTTAATTAAGTAATAATTTATTGCACATACCTAACACGTCATTATCTAATGGCATGTAGAAATACAGATACTCATTATACATACACATTCCACATTTAAATCTTAATACACCTAGCTAGTTATTAAATAAGTTAATCAACCTACATTAACTGATTTGACCGGCTAAATCAACAGTTCATTATATACATAACAATTGAATCAAACATGGCAGGATATGGCAAGTTTAATTCGCAATTTAAACCAGATATTTTTCATAAACAAAGAAAAATTAAGTAAGTATCTATATCCTGGCATATTCTTACGAGCCACTGACTCATCTACGTTCTTTTCTTATAGTCAAGGCAACACTAAACTTGAAAATATACAGTTACACCACCGTTTGAAAATGAACCATCTTAGAATGTTAGACTGGTAAAAAAGTAAATTTGTGACACATTCTCGTACTTGCTTAAAGAATAGAAAATTTTATTACTTACTCGTAACTTAGTTTGTATATCAGAAACCGGGACAGCGTCCATGGCGGCGGGAAAAATAAACCTTTTTTTTCTATAGTCTAACTCTAAGGCTAACTAAGTACCTACATAGTGTTCACAAATTTTCGTAGTTCCGATAACGTACTCGTTGCATGTTAAAACCGCACCATAAGATCAACTTTACTATTAATAAGTTACATTAGTTCGAGATCGTCAGTTTGTGTCAAGATTTACGTTTTCGTCGAAATAATACCTCAATATTTTTATGATCTGCTCTGATAATTTTATCAACATATAGACTGGAGTTGTTGGAAATTACCAAAAAGCGAGGACATATCTTTGATTATACCATTTCATAATTACACGCGCACATACAAATATCAATCCTTTTAAATGATACAAAAAAAATCGTCAATTCATAAGATAATCCCAAGACTAGTTTTTGAATATGCAATTAGGTAAGTAGTAATGTACCAAAAATGTATTGTCTACTTACTCTTTTATAATGATACAATGGCAATAATAATACAAAGCTCATTAGCAAGATATACTTGTCTATGTATAGGTATATGTTTCCACCAAACAAAGGTCCTACGCAGAGAAGCAAAAAATCTGCCTCATTATTTTAGGACGGCTAAATGATGTGGAATCCCAACTATCACAGCTTTATATCTATTCTATTATTTCTAGGTCTTCAAAATTTGGCAATACAAGGCTAATATATTCTAAAAACGACTTTGTTTTCTTTTGATGACATAAATATTTAGGTAAGTATTCAGTCATTTTAAGAATACGAGGTCTCAAGAACTTGCAACATTTTTAAGTGACATTGGCAAGATTTGAATGCATCTGAATCATATTAATATTACTACAGCTTCAAATGACGTCCGAAAAATGCTCATTTATAAACCTTGTGACTATATATTTTTTAATTAAACTAGAAAACAGCATCAATAAAAGCTTGTGTTAAGTGCTTCAAAAACAGAGAGCAAGTTACTTATTTGTATACTAATGATTTTTGTACAGAAAATAGGCAGTAAATTTTCATCAAAAACAAAAAAAAAATCTAAAAGAACTGGCAAGTTTGTTCCATCAAGGAAAGAAATATGTTTTTATCGATATTGAAATGTATTTGCCCAACTCAACAAAATAATTAATGACTTGATACAAACACTCGATTCATCTCTATTGCAGAACAGTGTTTACACTTTCCAGTAGGTACTCAACAAAGTTTTTATAAAAACGTGTCATATGACAAAGTTTTTTATACAAAAGAATCACACATACCTATTGGTTGGCTATTTTGCATGGATTACGAAATAGGTTTTGTTTTTGCACACACTGAGGTCTGAAATTCTCTTCTATGGATATATTATAATCTGTGTTAAATAGTCAAGGTTTATAGGTGAGCAATAAGAGATCAATGGATTAGATGATTATTTAGAATACTCCAGTTTTCCGAAATGTTTCTTGCAAGTGGAAAATCACTAGAAAGTTCGTATAGGTTAAGTGGCACCTCATATATCTCCCGAAAGCCCCTGACGGTTATTATTATAGCACAAACAACAAGGACCGATAAATTTAACAAGTTACCCGATCCCTTGATCAACTGAAAGATCATAGAAGCTGCAATATTTTTACATAGTTCTAATTGGTCTCGTAATTCAAATTGATTCGTCGAGCAGTCTGACGACCTTTCCACTGGTGCCAGGAGTTTCCACAATCACGCTGGCCTCGCTGAGTTCGCTCAGCTGTCTCTTATCCGTGTCCGTGCTGGTCTTCTGTGCTTCGTTTTCTTCATCTTCATCATCATCATCATCGCTGTCGTCATCTTCATCGTCAGATTTTTCACCGTTTTTGCTTTTCTTTTTTTTAAACTCTTCTTCCATCTCTTTGAACTTGAGGGTAAGGTATCTGGAATGATATAAACGTAAGTAAATTGAGTAAGTATCTAAATAATATATTATGTAGCTTTATGGTTAGCTTACTATCATAGTATATACTACTAGTATTACTATCATAGTACATAGGTAGGTACTACTCTTTTTACGGCCCTATAGGTTATTGTGTTTCGTTAAGTGTGTGACTCAACTATGTATATGAATAGAACATTGGTTCTGGTGCGTTCCACTGCAGATCTTAGAGTCCTCCATCAAGCATTGACACAATTGGGAAGTTTTTATTAAAATCCAACTGCAGTGCGTCCATTGCTGACTGTAGTCGTTTTTTAATTTTCATTTATTAACAGGTAAATAACTTCCGTTTGACCGCCAAAGTTGCGGTCTACGATGGAACACGACACGCGTAGTTTGTATCAAATACAAATACATTATTACAAATCTATTATATGTATTTGGGATCACACACTCTGGCAGCAAAATCCATTGTTTAGTGGTTCGTATGATGAAAGTGGAATGGAACCGTTTATTTCCGGTTTTTGGAACATCAATCACGAAACGGTATCACTTAGTAACTTACTTAGGTGTTACATATTTCGAAGACATACTCACTTGTCGACTAGCGGTCCACTGTAATCTTCAGGGAATTTGGGCGAATGTGGCAAAATGTATTTGTAGAGGCTTTCATTAAGCACGTAGAGCTGAGTGGTAGAGTCGCAACGCACATTAAACCACCAGTCGCAAGTCAGTCCGGCTTGAGAGAAGATGGTGCCGTTTGGACATAAGAAGGAAGCCTGTCCACCATTCAGATCGCAGTAATGCCACACCTGTAAAGTAATCATGGCAACATTGCATTATTTATGGTAAGTAACAAGTGTAGGTACTGGATAGGAAAAAGTGGAGATCATCGTCTGCTAGATCAGAGAATAGCACAATTTTCGAAAATATTCGTTTTTAAAAATCTTCTATTCCAAAATATGGAGGCGCTTAGTTTTCGTTTATGCTTGCTAGGAACGCTAGTGTATTTTCTATTATTTATACCTTCAGAACTAATGTCGGATCGAGTACGCATGGTAAAGTAATGTAACGAACTGCACGCTCTCGTGCACGTCACGTCCGCTCATGACCATCGACACCATTGCAATGGAACCCAAAACTCTGAATCAAAGTCCAAGAACATCACTGTATTGGCACTTGGTACCTATTACTTTCAGAGATCTCTGCGGATGACCTTTTCAATAGAATCCAACTTTGAGGAATAAAACGAGAGCATCACTGTATTAGAGCTCATTACTTTTCCGACATGGTATGGGAAAGTCTATTGAGTTGGTAGGTATATTGCAGCGATGGCTTCCTACATAAGCGACCAAGAAAGATTTACCACCGAGTAAATGATATAGTAGGTAAGTATCTGTGCTTCAGTTGCTAATTATTTTTATAATTATTATGTTTGTAAAGCGATCTATCAAAACTGTTATTCATTTTATTATATCAATAAAGCCTCATGGATTTTTAATTCTGTGTCCAGACTACAATTCCACGAGGTGCCTTCTGTGCAATTAATGTGTAGAACCTAACCTACTTCACCGTAATTTATTAACTGTAAGATAAACTACCTACAAGGTAGTACCTACCTACTAGACTTGTTTTTCATTTATGCAAGAAACGTCGGTCCTAAGAGAAACTTGATCGTTAGGTAGGTACTCTGTGTTGATACTGTCCATACAAGGAAGGCACATCCTATATGGCCATGTCCCGTAACTACTCAATTTGCACAAATACATCAGTAGCAACACCAAAGTAGAACGACCTACTTTCCCTTTGTCATTGATATTTGATAATTTTGAAACGTGATAGTAGGTGCATTGCATATCATGTCACTCACTCACTTTGACTGGAATAGATAGGATCTATATGCAAATGAGTTCTTAAATCTGCTGATGCCTAGAACATTGATGATACTCACTTGGCAACGTGTTTCGGTGTCCGCAAAGAACCCTTTGTATCGCTGAGTTTTGCAATCGAAGCTGGTTTTTGGGATGACGCTCAGCACAGGGTAGTCGATGCCCGGTGTCCCAGGGGTTCCGCCTTCCTCACCCGATGTCACCGGCAGGGGAAATTGTTGGCTGCTCGATGGTCGTTGGCCGTTTTGAAGAACGTGATCAGCTGAAAGGTAACAATCACTTGTTTGTGCATTGTTGTATAAATGACTTTGACATATAGGTAAACCTTACGAAAGAAATTGTCTAAATGATAGTAGATAAATACTGTATCATTATTAGCTGCGTAGTTAAAAGAACTAAGCGATCAAATAGATACGCAAAAAAAATATCACTTATTGTTTTACTATTGAATGATATCTAAGGTAGACACTTAATGTATGTATAGTAGGTACCCCTGGCAGATCACAAGATGTTTTACTTTTTTATGGAAAACTATGATTATAACGCGATAAGATAATCATATTTTGAGAAATAATAAATGTTTGAAACGTTTAGCATAGCACATACGATGCCGACGTTTTCAACCTATACATATTTTGTTTATAATCGCGCGTTCTAAACTGTTTCAAAAGGTTTGCTATTCAAGGCCCTATATTTCAATGTTTCGAGCTCGGCTGTTACTGCAGTAAGTAATCAGTCCAATTTTTTTTAAATCTTAAATATTTTAATAAAAATATTTCTTACCATCCAAATGTTGTGATGGAGTGTTTACTTCTGCGAGATAAGTTTCTTCATGCAAGTCGGGATCTACGGCTTCTGGATTTGCCGCTACAATGGTAGGGTCGTTCACTACTTTGACAGATACAAAAGGCTTAGGCGTACTTAACAAAGGTTGTGTTAGCACTCCGTTAGTGGACTGTGCTTCCTTCAAGCTATGCAAAACTTGCAGCAAAGTTTTAATTGAAGACGCTACATTTTCTCTCGTAATCGGCTTTGGTATAGACCTGTTGACTTGCAGAGAATTTAAAAGAGTTGCCAACGAAACTCCTGACTGTGACGTTTCTTTCGTAATCGCTGGCTGATCAACAACATATTGATAGTAACTAGGTCTTGTAGGTGTTGTAGGAGATGCCTCTATGAATGGAATTGTTTGTTTATTTATTTCGTATTCTGCTGTGACAGAGGCTGGTGCCAATGTTGACGTATATATCGGAGCATCCGTGGTATATTCCGGAAGACTGATAGGCTTAAAACCGCTCTCGATTATGGGTTCAGACAGTACGACTTGAGGTCGCTGCTTTTCGTAGTAACTCTCGGACACTATGGCAGGCTGCTTACGTACTTGATGAGAATTACCGTTATCAAAAGTATTTGGATGAACCGGTCTTGGTTTTACATAAAGTTCTTTTGGCACCAATACAGATACGATTACGGGTTTTCTGGGTTCATAAATATCATCATTATGGGTCACTTTGACTGGAGGTTCCTTGGGGACTTTTACTGGATTTAGTTCTTTTGTCACTTTTACGTTAGGTTGCTCATAAAATACTTTAAGTGGAGGTTGTTCATATGCTATTTTCGGTGTTTGCTGTTCATATAGATCTTTTACTGAGCTTTGTTCTAAAGCTGCTTTTAGTGGTTGTTGCACGTAAGAAATTTTAACTGGATTTTGCTCATAGGACTCTTTTGTTGGCAGTTGTTCATAAGACACTACAGGACGTTGATTGTAGGATACTTTTACTGGTAAGTTGGGCTCGTAAGACAGTTTACCTTGGGTGTGTTCATATGGTATTTTTACTGGAGATTGTGCATTAAGTACTTTGACGGGAGGAGTTTGTTCATAAGGTACCAACTTGTACTTTGGAGCCTGCTCTTTATCTGACAGATAATATCGTATATTTGGCAGTTCTTCGCTATACAAATTTAGGTAAGGCCTTTGACTAACCGGTGATAATGGAACCGACGGTTTCTGCACTAATCTACCCGAGTTATAATCATACACTGGAAAATCTAAACGCAAAGGATTCAGATTCGGAGTGACTTTAGGACCTTGATATATGGGTACCCCGTCTTTGTAATATATTTTTGTCGGATTAGCAGAATTTATATTGTATTGGGTAAGTCTATTTCCTTGATACCTCGGAATATTTCTATGTGAGTAATATATTTTCTTGCCTTGTCGTTGATTAGTTAGTTCTTGTGCTTCTACTATCTGTGCTTTCTCTACTTCGATATTTCTCGTCCTCTCAGTCGGGGGAATCGTGAGATCGTTGGCGTAATAGAATGTCATGTACGGAATCAGTCTTCTGTATCTTTCGTTCAAAGCAATCTTTGTGGAGTTAACATTTAGTTTTCGACTCTTTTCATAATTCGTCTTCGTTGTCGTAGGTTCCACAAATTGTGAAGTCATTGGTACGAACCCTTTCTGCACATCCACCATCATACCTCCTATCATCTTTACTTTAGGACTGTTTCCATTTGGTGAGACAGATATCGATACGACAAATCCTTGTATAACTGAAACAAAATAAGACAAGCTATTAACTTTAGGTATAGAGTGTAGACAACGAGTTCTATGCACCTAGAAAAAGACTTCAAATAAATGTGTGCAAAACGGCCAACCAATCTGTGTGAAATTTTAGAAAAAAATGCTCAGATTATTTTCCTGCTGTGTTCTATAAAAATATTAATAGTAAATCATTATTTTATATGGTGTACAGAACAAGATGTAGATAAAACATTGCTCTGTACTTCAGTAGAACGAAGCATTCAATTGTTCGGTCTCGTCATTTAGCATCTACGTAATATTACACGTACCTATATCGGTAGTGTAACTGTAGATACGATGCCCCGTAGGTTTATGGTCGCAGAACAATTTCTCAAGCACGGAAAGACAATGAATGCATGCGCCGAGGTTATATGTGCTTTTCAACTTGACATTGAGCTCAATATAGCCGTTTCATAAAATTCTTATTACTGTTACACACGTTAAATGGTGTTGCTTTTGCTTATTAACATTACGTCATGGATGCAAATTGGACAGTGGATTACAGGTCAGTTACGAATCAATATGATGCGCAGTCATTAATTATAGGGATATACATATATGTAACGCGCCCATATTTGGCACTCCATCAAGATAAACTGGCGGTTGCGTACTAATCTGATCGACCATCACTTTTATACTATTGTGAAATAATTATTAATCTCTATTATGCTACACGTTATGCACCTGTGAAATTAACCGTTAAACCGCTGGAGCATTTAACTATCGACGTAGTTAGGTAATGGCATAGAAATATACCGTTATATTTCTATGGGTAATGGCTTATAAACTGTACCTACCCATAACGTGATTGTGTTAGGTATTTACTTTCACTGTAGATACGAATAGGTAGATACATGTATATATATAATATTTGCTGCCCGAGTGGGTGTTCCCTGATAGATACAATCTGGGTGCCTTCAAGTCGCAAGTGAATCGGTTTCTTCTAGGCGAGCGTGCTCCACCGTTGGCCGCATCTACACTTTACATCAGGCGAGTTGGCGGTCAAACTCAAGCCTATAATTAATAAAATAATAAATTTAAAAAAAAGTAGGTAAGTACAAAAGATTCGACAGTTCTCTAACTGGCACATTTTCAAAATATGAAAACCATAAAATGTAGGTAGGTAGCTACTTTACATCTATCTAGTTATCACACAAATGTACCTACCTACTTGGTGATTTGTTATGGTACCTTATAATTTCCAGATTATTGTTCGGGATATCTATTAGACGAAGAAGGTTTAAAAACGTTTTGCTGTCTCTTCCAGTAAAATTAATTGATTAAAAATACTATAGATAATAAAAAAACGAAACCAATTACTAAAATATTTTAATGTCAAGATATAAAATATAATTATAACAGTATTATCGGTAGTACTTCCTGACATTTTATTTTATTGTATTAATGTCTAATTTAAATTAACTTGCATGCCGAAAGGTAGGTAGTCTGTGGTGCTTCTCGACTAAATATTATGTTTTACACCTGTACTTACCCATAGCGCAATTAAATGGATTATGATTATGATTATGAGTAAGTTTGACTTTGAGTTATTTACTAAGATCAACGAGAATCCGATTATAAACGACCACTTAGTAATGCGACTGTGATCGATAGATCACAAAATTGCTTCGATATGCCTCACAAGTCTTGAATGTTTTAATATTAATGATATCTACTGGAGATGCATCATCTTTTTTAATATAGTCATACGTATAAGAAATACTTACGAAGATTAGGCATAGGTACCTACATACTTATCGGCGTACATACTATGTATGTATGTAGATGTTAAGGTATAGGTAGAGACAGGTTTTTGTTTTTGTGTTTGTAGTTGTTACAAAATAAAATCTTTTTCTTTCTTTCTTTTTTTCAACTACATATTTTGTTGTTGTGGTATCCATATATTTATGTAATTTAGGTGTTTTTACTTGTGTGTGATGTTTGTACTTAGTTTTATTCATATAGTATCCGGTGTGTTTGAAAAATAAATGATTTTTTTCTTTCTTTCTTACATAATAGTAAGTACCAGCTTTTGACTTGGTACACCCCAAACTTATAGCTCTATATAAAACACTTTATGTAAGTAGTTGATTATGTGCGTCAAGTTTTACAGAGCAGAGACAGGATAGTAATTCTTATGTTCTAACAACATTTTAATAAAGTTATTTTTGGTTAAAAAAAAAACAAAAGGTACCCTCCTTTTCGGCAGTCAGGTAAACCACTGTCTGATCGTGCGTCCAATTGTGACTGCACCTCATCTAATTATTTTGGCCTTGAATTACCTCGTTCGATTGTAAAGCATTTATCTTCGTACGACCACCATCATTTTCTACATTAAATCCGCAATTGCTAGTATTCCTCCGTCTAGATAAGTGTTAGGTACTATAGAGATTATTAAAGATACTTTAAATGGTTTTTCTTTGTTACACCTACTTAATAAAATAAATAAATAAATATCGTAGGACATTACATACGGCGCTATCTGACTCCAAACTAAGCAAAGCTTGTACTATGGAAGTCAGATAACTAATAGAATACTTACTTTTTTTTGTAAATACATACTTATAATAAATACAGAACGCCCAGACACAGAACAAACATTTTGTTTATACCACAAAATGTTTGTTCTCGATGGGAATCGAACCCACGCCCTTCAGCTCTTGGAGCAGACATACTACCAATAAACCAACAGGGCTGTCAATTGTAAATACTATAATAAAGGTACCCGTAGAAAAGATTAAAGTAAGGTAAATACTAAACAGCATTAATTAAATAAGTGATAGATTTGTGTTATGCGTTCTCATTACAGGGTTTGTGTTATTCTTAATTTCTCAAAATTTTTCACCGATATACAGGGTTATGGACCAAGCCAAAATGAGGTGTATTGTATTGATTCTTACCAACAACTTTTAAAATGGAACAACCCCGAAATCGCGAAATGTAAACAGCTGTTCCATAGAAAAAGTTATTGACCTTGAACAAAAAACCAGCTACTTTTTTTGCACCTTTCTGGAACAAAATACTTATGAGGAAGTAGGTACCTAAAGAGTCTTATCCATACCAAGGTCGCCCGGAAGAGATCGCTCTAAGAGATAAGGCCGCCGATTGCTGCACTTTAATCATACTTCATGCTAATATTATAAAGACGTTAATAAAAATATTAGAAAGTTTGTATAAGTATGTTTGATACTTCTTCACGCTCAAACTGCTGGACCAATTTTGATGAAATGTTGTAAGGAGGTAGTTGACACCTTGGATTAACACATAGGCTACTTCTTAATATCCCGAAAAACATATTCACATGGGAACACCGCGGGGCGCAGCTAGTGTTAAAAATATTGTAATCTTGGTGTGAACAATAAAGAGTTATCCACCATACTATGGTTCCCTCACGATGTTTTCCTTCACCCGTAACTCAAGATCACTGTTGAGGTTTGAATCCACGCCCTTCAGCTTGTGAACCAACCGCGCTAGCACTGAACTATCATCGCTATGGTTTTATCTTTTAGGTATTGTTTACGGAAAGTTAGTACACATAAGTAAATTGATATTTAAAAAAATTGCATAAATTAAATTTATTGTTTTGTAATCATTGAACCAAGTCAAGTAGCCAAAATAAAATAGACCCGTACGAAGCCGGGACGCGTCGCTAGTAAAGTCAGCAAAATGTAAGTGAGTAAAATAGTGACTAACATTTAGAGAGGTAGAACCGTGTGTCGAACAAGCAAAGCCTTGGAGTAGTGATTGGCGATCAGAGATCCGCATCCTGGCTAAGCGGGCTGGCAATCCTATTTAATCGACCATACCGATTATCTTGCTTACTATCTTTGTTCTAAACTCTATCAGATGCTCTGCAGCATTTTAGTAAAACATACCAGATCTTTGAAGTCTTGTGTGCAATACGGAAAAATAACCTATAACATCTAGTTTTGTTTTTTTGTGTTGATGATTGTTGTGATGTATAGTGTTGGTGATCCAAATAAATACATATATCAAAATATAAGTTTGAAGCGATGATAACATAGTGATTAGCCCGGTCGGTTCACATACCGGACGGCGTGGGTTCGGATCTCGACAATGAACTTGAGCTGCCAGTGATAGAGAAGTCAAGTTGACAATCTGCCGCCATATTCCTAACGTTGCGTTCCGGCAATCAGGCTATGTATGGCTACCATCTTTGACCACATCGTCACTTAACATCAGGTGAGCTATGGTTAAACACCTAGCCTGTCACCAGTAAAAAATAGATAGATACAAAATAATTCAGAGAATTAAAATTATTTATTTATTGCAACGAACGTGGTTCTAAAGTTTTTAACAATGAAAAAAAATCATAATTTCGGAATTTTCGGACGTAATAACGACGGTTATACTTATAGGTAAGTTATTATATTCAAAACCTACGTTATGCAAAATTTTTTTACCTTTAATATTACTTGGTGGTAGATTTCCTTAGTAGGAGGTCGTCTAGGTAGGTAGGTACTACCGCAGTACCACATATTCTGCCGCCAAGCAGTAGTGTGCAAACATTACTGTGTTCCGGTTTGAAGGGTACCTACTGCAGCTAGCGAAATTACTGGGCTGTTGAGACTAACCATCTAGTCTCAAAGTAGTGAGTGCCAAAGCAGCGATGCCCTGGACGTTGTTTTGTTACTCAAAGTTCTGTGTATCGCTGCAATGGTCATGGACAGGCGTTATCTCTTAACATCAGGAGAGCGCCTCGATCGTCTCATTACTTTTACATAAAAAAAAAAAAAAAAAAAAATTACAGTAGGTATTTCTAGGTGTCTTCAAGTCGAGAGTTTATCTTCTAGGCAAGCGTGCTCCATCTTAAACCGCATCAGGTGAGATGGCACTTAAACTCCAGCTTATTACTCATATATAAAAGTTATAAACGAAGATGCAGATTGCCGTGACCTAAGGGACGACTCGACAACGCCCTGACTTTTAAACCTTCTCATACGTCTAGATAAATGACAAAAGCCAACTCACACGACTTTTAAAGTTCAACTGCAACAAATAAATCAGACATCTGCCTGTTACGATGCTAGTTGAAACAATGAAACTAAATTGATTAGCGAAAGTAATTTCAATAGGATACACGAGTAGGTGTACACGCCAATCACTCATGCGTAAAACCCGAAAATACGGCCTCTGCTTTGCCGAAAAGTATTGCTATATAAGGTGACAATGAGACCAGCTTTTTAGAATCTAAGTATTTCCTGCTGCTACAAAACAATATAGCTATTGTTTATTTATAAATATTAAAATACTAGCAGCTCGCCCCGGCTTCGCACGGGAAAACCAAACTCGATTAACATTATAAATTTATCGATCCAGTAGTTTCGGAGCCTATTTAACACAAAAAATAAATCTTTCCTCTTTATAAGATGTAGATGACAACTGTGATAGTTAGACATATGATACTGCGGACTTATATGTGGCTGTCAATTTTCATACGGATCCCTAATTGTTTTTTTTAATAAAATATAGCCTATGTCCATCACGGATAATGTAGCATTCTAATAATAAAGAATTATTAAGATCGGTCCAGTAGTTTCGGAGCCTATTCAATACAAACAATCAAATCTTTCCTCTTTACAATAGTATAGATAGATAGATAGATTGTGTTTAAAACCTGAATCCGTTATAAATTAAAAAAATCGTATGATTACAATCTGGGTGCCTACAATTCGCGAGTGAACCGGTTTTTATGAAGCGAGCTCCATCGTCAACCCCATCTTCACCACCATCTTGGAGGTAGATCTCCTTAGCAGGAGGTCGTCTAGGTAGGTACCACCGCAGTACCAGTTATTCTGCCGCTAAACAGTAGTGTGTAAACATTACTGTGTTCCGGTTTGAAAGTACTGCAGCTAGCGAAATCACTGGGCTGTTGAGATTAACTCTATCAAAAGTCTCAAAGTAATGAGCGCCAAAGCAGTGATGCCCTGGACTTTGTTTTGTTACTTAAAGTTATATGTATCGCTGCGATGGTCATAGACAGGCGTTATCTCTTACCATCACGAGAGCGTCTCGTTCGTTCATTACTTTTTACATAAAAAAAAAACCATCAGGCGATCGAACCCAAACATATTTGTAATATTTTTTTTCCTCCGCAAGTTAAAATTACTCTCGTAAATCTCAGATAATACACACAATACTAATTCTCAATATCGACCTCCAAAGCCGTGAGATCGCTTAGCGGTTAGCCATATCATTAGTTCAATACGAATAACTTGTCTACAGTCTAACTCATAAAAAGTGAGTGTAATTTTTGTATTGTGAATGGCGGAATTAAGATCGTTCGATACCGGACAAGGTTGATTGTTCGGACACAAAAAATACAGCTATCTGTCATAAAACGATCATATTTCTTAGCACACTGTCATATCAACTCGCAAGGACGTAACAGTGACTGCACTTCAAGTATGGCTAATCTACGTTCAAACAACTAGGTCCAAAGCACATGCGTATTGCAGAAACATTCGATGATATCCACCTAGATGTAGCGAAAACATTGTATTTTTTAATTAAGGCCAAATTCATTAAAAGCGTTAAAGATATAAAAAACCCAGTGATATAAATGTACTAAGTATGTAGGTCGCCGCTTCTAACCGGACTTTATGAAAAACATTGAGGGACGCCTCAGTGGACGTCCTACGGCCGAGATGATGATTATTATGGAGTATGTAGGTGAAGCTATTGAGTATTGACCACAGCTCACCTGATGTTAAGTGACGGTGTGTTCAAAGATGGTAAACACACCTAGCCTGGAATGGAACTAGCTCTCAAGTTTGGTCGTCCGAACACACCGTTAGGTACTTGGTGGCAGATTTGACTTGAGGTACAATACAACCCTTAAGTTGAAAATACTACCCAGTTACCTACCAAGCTAGCCAGCCGAGTACCTACGTTTTATAAAATACCCTACCACCACGCTATGGTTTCCTCACGTTGTTTTCCTTCACCGGTAGCTCAAGCTTATTGTTAGGAATTGAACACACGCCCTTCGGCGTGTGAGCCGACTTACCTGTCATCGCTACAAACCTACCTACTGTTCCTAAAACTATGTCAAGGAACAAATTCCTTTGTAGATATTTTAACTCTCCTCCACATGTAGGTATCCTTTAGGTACCTGTTTCATATACTTTCGCCTAATGACCAGGAAGTAAACCTGCCGTCAATTATATAAGTTATTTTCACATTCGCATAAAAGACAATGCTATGGGCTGCTCAGTGTAACATTAGGCAACATTAAAGTGTCACCTCAAGACACGGCTGACGGTCACGGAAAGCACGGCGCGGCGGGAGCATGCCCCATGACGAGGCACTAAGTACACATGCTTGAGAATCATTGGATTAAACACGATTTTGTCTTGATAAAGTCTATAGAAACACGAGCTTAGCATACATTAGAATACTCATGCTCATTAATTCAGATGATCGTGATCGAGCGTGATGAGAAGGTCGGCGACGCGTCGTTTGTAGCTTTAGTAAGGATTTAAAAGTAGAATAGGTATTAACATAATCAATTAACTTCTTAGAGTGAAGTACGAATATTCTTAGTAAAATACGTAAGATGGTAAAGTTTTAGATATAATTTGTGTTTTTTTGGAATGTTTATGTTTTAAAATAGTGGCTATTAAGTACATAAAGTACTGAATTGTAATAAGTATGAGCAAGTGCCTTTTTTATGTTTAACAGGCTAGCTGTTTGACCACAGCTCACCTGATGTTAAGTGACGGTGTGGCCGAAGATGGTAAAGCACACCTAGCCTGGAATGGAACTGGCTCTCAAGTGAGGCTGCCGGAACACACCGTTAGATGCTTGGCGGCAGATTTTCAACTTGTGGGTGGTAGCTACCCAGCCGAGTAGATACTAGAAGTACCCTACCACCATGCTACGGTTTCCTCACGATGTTTTTCTTCACCGGCAGCTCATGCTCATTGTTGGAGTTTAAACACACGCCCTTACTACCCACTTGATATTTAAGTGATATTTAAAAAAAAGAAAATAATTTGAAACATGTCATTCCGTGTTGTTGTTAAACTCTATATTTTATACTGTTGCAAAAAGCAACAATATTAAATACTTGTAGGATAGTCCGCAATTTTTTTGTCATCAGATGAGCTTTATTAATACCCCTGTTGTTGCTTGGCCAGAAGCCCGCATAAACAACAATCAGCCTCGGAAACGAGAGAACTCTAAAGAGTAAAGATAAAGAATAATAATAATAACTAAACTAACTCATTTTTTTTCTTTGGTTTTGGCGTCGCATTTTAGCATTTGCCAGTGTCAAGTATTTATATATTTTCAAGTTAAATAAGTGTCCTTGTAGCTAGTTATAGTCAAAGTCCAGTCTTAGTCAAGTCCAGCCCGTGTCAGTCAAGTCCGGTCATGCTTTAGTAAAGTAGTGGTGACTTTACTATAAAGCTTCGATGGAGTTTTGGAAGCAACTCGAAAAGTCATCTTTCACCACATTATATCATTTCCCACACTCACGCTTGTAATTCGGCACTTTATGAATAAAACACCACCATTTTTATGCATAAACACTCGACAAAACACTAGTTTTGGAAAAAAATACAACGGAGCGACACGACTCTTCCCGCGTTCCCGCCAAAACTCAAACTCATTTTACTTATATGAACGCACAAACCGCGATGCCAAAAATGAAGAAAAGAAAAAGTACTTTTTATAATAATATTCCAGTATAATAAATTTCAAACATAAAAATGATTATAATAAATGATAATGATATTCTTGTTTATGCAAGTAAAAATTCACTGCTGACCTACTTGCCTGCTGACAAATCGCAGCAACTATTATGCGATGTCTCGTTATCAAAATCAGAATAGCTAATAAAATCACAAGTACGTACTTATAAGCACGTTATAATTGGCGGTACATTGCCAAGGTGAAACTTAAAAATTTAGCCGGATGCAATAAAAATTGGTGCCTATTATGTTATGACACTCCAACAGATTAAACACGCCAATTATTCGTTTAGCAGTTAAAAATGATTATAAAACTAAGCATCCAACTTTCCATAATTGTTATTTTTTTAAGGTAGTGTATCATAACACTTAGTATAATTAAACTAGAGAAATAATTACCAGATCTAATTACTGTATGTATTATAAGTAGATATGTATTTACAAAAAAAACTATTTAAGTATTCTATCAGTTATCTGACTTCCATAGCATAAGCTTTGCTCAGTTTGGTGTCAGATGGCGCTGTGTTATGGTGCTACGATATTTATTTCACTGTTAAACTTTTATTTTTTTATAATGAATAGATTTGCTTTTGATCGTCATCCCTCCTGATATTAAGTAAAGATACGGTCTACGATGGAGCACGCTTGCCACGAACCCGTTCGGTTAGCTTATTCCACATTTTAGACGTTCGAACAATGAAAGTGGAACCCTCGTAATAGTTTTTGGAACGTCATCCATGAAAGTATGTCGCTTTTTAGAGTTTCTGGCCGTCAGATACAAAAATTAGCATGGGGGTATTAGAACATGAGCAGACCTGAATCACACTCTCTAAAAAGAAATCCGATAAATTAGCAATTTTGCGACAATCTTCAAGGCTATGTGTTAGCTTAAACAAGGTAGTCGTTGCGGATGAGTCTCTTTGCGCATTTCTTTTGCGTTAATTGAATAGGTTGTTATACAGATTCAAAGTATTACATGAGATATTTTATATATTTATTGCTGAACTAGACTTATTATGTAAATGTATTTTACATTATTGCCAGATAATCGTATTTCTCGGTTTAGTGATCAGCGTGTCCTGTGACACATAGGCCTCTTTCATTCCATTATTGTCTATCTTTAGCTCTTTTAGGCTAAATTGCTCTTGAAATTCTTATTCTTATGTCATCTTTTAATTCGTCCATCTCTTCTGCATTTACTGTCATAGAGTTGCCACTCTGTTTTTATTTTTGTCGTTATTATTTGTACATCGCAATTTTAACTGTCTTACTTTCTTTTGTAATTATATCTTTACAAAGTCTGGACGTCCATTGTTGTCTCGGCCTAAGAGGCTTATGAATTTTTGCTTACACAATGTTGAGGCATGTAGCACGGGGGCCTCGTATTGGTATAAAATATATCTACCTACTAAAACACAAATACTGATGCATTGCATTTTGCATGCATTATTAAATTTTGATTGCATTAATTTGTATACATTTTTAACTTGTTTAGTTTCCTGCGATACAAGCTTTTGCTTGTGCAGGTCACTGTTCATTCTTTGTACACGTGCACTATTATAATTGTAGTATTTTTACTATTATAATTATAGTATTTTTTTATTAAAAAGGCTAACGAACTAGTCAAAGACTGTGGGTCAGGAGCCAGTGGCTTCTCCTATTATGTACATGAAACATACTATTTACATACAAACAATAGAAAGCAGTAAGTGAATTAAATTTTGAATTCAGAAAAAGTTTCTAGTGTTGCCGAAAATAATTAAAATAAAATGTGAAAACTAAGATTAAGACTAAGATAATTCTGACTGCAGTTTGTACATTGTAATGTAGATAAATAAAGATTATTGTAAATTGTAGATGTGTAGAAATGGGTAGATTTTTTTACATATTTATAAAAAAGAATTATGAAAATAAAAATAGAAACTACTTAATTTTTTACGGTGAATAATAAGTTACCTAAGTAAATAATTCGTTGTCATCAAGCGTCGTGGTTAACGACCGTACCTTCCGTGATTTTTTGCAATGCGTTAAACACACCTAAACAGCGTCAGCAATCTGCAATGACGGTCATATCACGTCACCTAACATTAGCATGATCTGCCCAAAGTTCGAGAAAGTGCGATTAAAGTGAAAGCGAATCACTGCTGCGATGTACGACAGACGCCAAAACAGTTATTACATAAATCGAGTCTCGTTTACCGATTAGGTGAGATTGTGGTGGGCGACCGCACGCGGCCACTCGCATAATTGACCTTTCTTCCTAATCGAGCGTGATATTTATAAACATTGTTAACATTTTAACAGTTGCTTTACTATTAGTACGTTACATATGCTTTAAGAGCTGTAGGGCGTGGGTTCGATTCCCACCCAGAACAAACATTTTATGGTATAAACAAATGTATATTCTGTGTCTGGAGGGTTTGTGCGTATTATAGGTAAGTATATCTTTACAAAAAAGTATTTAAGTATTATATCAGTTATCCGGTCTCATAGAACAAGGTCTGCTTAGTTTGCGATCAGATTGCGCTGTATGTACGATTTTCCTACGATTTTTTTTTTAATATTTTATTTATTACATGCGCTACCCGAGTGGACGTTCCATGTTAGATACGATCAGGGTTCTTCAAGCAGAGAATAATTTGACGTCAGATAGCGCCTAAATCTAAGCTTATTTATTGTAAAAAAAAGTCCAGGGCATCGCTGCTTTGGCGCTCATTACTTTGAAACTTCAGATGGTTAATCTCAACAGCCCTGTAGTTCCGCTGCAAACCGGAACACAGTAATGTTTACACACTACTGCGTGGCGGTAGAATATCTTGTACCTACTGCGGTGGTACCTAACAAGACGACCACCTGCTAAGGAGATCTATCATCAAGAAACAATAGACAGAGTAATTTTCCCATTTGTGGTAACATATGTATTTTTTTACTTTTATGGTTAACCTAGGTTTTTTAGGCCGCTAAATATCTGGCTGACTTATTTCATTTCTTCATCATTTTGAACCTACGGCTGCATTTTGATCTCATTATGTTATTTCTTATAAACAAAGCACAAGGTAAGTACTCGTAACTCCTTTCTCTTCTAGCTCTAGTTTCCTAAGCAAGCATTTCGTTGCATACCGAATAGGGCTACAATGTTCAACACCGAATAAGTAAAACTGATTTTATCATCAGTATCCGTCGCTTTGGAAATAAACTTAGTACCTAGCCGTAAGTGGAATTCCTGTAAAAAACTGATAAAAAGGTGACTTTTTCTTGAGAATATTTATCGCACTCCATACGGGAGAAACGGATGCAGTCAGATTCATCACATACCTACTCAAGTAGAAGTTTAAATGAACCTTTTTTACGTTTGACAGGCTAGGTGTTTTGACCACAGCTAAACCTAAGCCTAGTTCAATTTAGTGAGAGCTCTTTTGGCTCGTTACTGCTTTAAGAGCTGTAGGGCGTGGGTTCGATTCCCACACAGGACAAAGACTTTGTGGTATAAACAAATATAATGTTTGTTCTGTGTCTGGGTGTTCTGTATGCATGTGAAAAAAAAGTATTTACGTATTCTATCAGTTATTTGACTTGGTATAAGCTTTGCTCAGATTGCTTTTTGGGTCGGTTTTTATAATGTTTCTTTACGTTGATGTAGTCGACTTTCAATCCAATGTTACAAATCATATTATTACATAAGTACACAAGTCAATATATTACACTAGGTATTAGGTGCAGTTATGAAATATACTTATTTAATATAAGAATCTTCCACGTTCTCTTCAATAGGTACGTTAATGAAACACTTTATAGGCCAAGAACGCGTAATCTTCATACTCGTACCTACATCGTTTAACAATATCAGGTGTTTGAAATAAAAATTACCTAGTTGTTATTAATTGCTCCACATTGTATCGCGTATGTTTCAAGAGTTAATAAGTTCCAGCGATTATAGCGTGAGAAATAGATTCGCTGAGTCCATTTTCACCGTATAAAGTCGTCTGCTCGCTTTGTGTTTACAGTTAGTAATTGGTAGTTGAGATGTCTGACCGTATGTGTTCCAGTGTTGCTTCACCGCTCCCTATACCAAAGTACCACCATTGTTTGTTATGTGGAAACACCAATTCTTTTTAACGAACGTTTAAGAGATGACTTTCAAATTCCTCAATAAATATGAATATGGTTAAATAAGTGTTGGTCGTAGATTGCGTAACGGTTCCAAGTAGATTTAGCAGCATGTGTTCATTTTATTTGGTCGTAAGTTCATCGATTTATAGCAATGCGTACGACAGGGCTGCTGTTTAACTAATTAGAAAGGGTACAACCTCATTTTAGTCGACAATGGAGCGTGTTTATTGTATTCTCTGTGTTAGTAAATAATGTACTCACTATTAGGTAAAAAAAAAACAAAAGAATTACGTCCCATACAATTCCACTCGCTCGTGAAAAACATGTACGTTAGTTAAATCGGATAGAAAGAACATAGAAATTGTTGGATTGACGTTCTGATCGAACCGGATCAACCAACATTCATCACGGATAAACAATGTTTATAAGTTTTCCCAATGCTGGGTGTGAGATTATTCTCATGGTGAGAAAGTCCACCATGTGCGGGGTAGCAGACTTCACAAATCTTCATTCAATCTTTTTTTAAAGAACTCTCAATCTCCTCACGATATTTTCCTGCAATGGTTGAAGTCAGCTGCAATAGACACATAACTTAGAAAGTACAGTGCATGCCGTGGGATTCGAATCTAGGACCTCCAGATTGGAAATCGATATTGTCTCCCGATTAGGCTGCTGAATCTTTTGGGGAAGGAATTGTTGGATTTAGGTTCAATTAAAGTGAATTTTATACATATAGTTAAAATATTAATATTACGTCTACTGGCGCCACCAATAGAGTTTATTAGGAAGAAAATATATTAGATAGGCGCAAGAAATGCTATTATCGCTTTGAATGGTCACTTCCAAAAAATCGAGTAAGTGTAGAGGTGTATTTTGTTATTACAAAAATGCTTAGGTTCTGAACGTAAGCATTGTATTACATGCTGCCTTTATTGCATAGGATTAACTATGAAAATATCGTCTAGGTTCTCATTTTTAAAGTCCAGTCTAGTCTAGTACTAGGATCCATTCGATTTGAAATATCTTGAGCATTTCTCAGTTCACTTAGGACAACTTCGATATCAGCCGGGAGCGCAGCCGTTAAGCCTTCTGGGTGTCGCAACATCGCCTTACTACGAGTAGGTCTCACGATGTCCTGTCACCGCTTCATTATTTAGTGCTGCGCTTTATCTGATCTCGGTTTAATGTTTCTTCATAACCAGAAGTTTATGGAATGTGAAAAGGTACACGCCATACTCTTTTAGAAGAAAATCAACGAGTAATCAATACCTACACTAAATACAAAGTATCTCAACCCTCTCTTAGGAGATAATGCCTGGTCATGACCATGGCAGGGGTATCCAGAACTTAACTTAGCAGCAAAATATCGTATACTACGGTGGTACTTATCTAGACGACCTCTTATCCTGTAAGTATTTACGTAAATGCTAAATCGAAAACTGATATGAGTATACGAGGTAATGTCAAATCTACACTAATATAAAGAGTAAAGATTTGATTGTTTGTTTGATTGTATTTAATAGGCTCCGAATCAACTAGACTGATTTCAAAAATTCGTTCACCGTTGGGAAGCTACTCTATCTCCGGGTAACATAGGCTACTTTTTATCCCTGTATTCCCACGAGAACGGGAACTACGCGGGTGAAACCACGAAGCGTCCGCTAGTGTCAAATAAAGGTTGAATGCACATGTCATAGCGCCAGACCTAGCCCCGTACTCTGAGCGTCTTATTGCGATTCCTACAAGGCGTGCACAAAAAAGCTACGCGACCACATATCGTTTACCCGCGCAGTAAGACTCGCAGTCGCGTAGCTTTATCGCGAGCACCTAACGGGAATCGAAAAAAGAACCTCAGAGGACGGGTGCTGATTCAGAGTATCCACTAAAAACATCTAAAATCTCTTTTGAAGTATAATAAATAAATACCTAAGAGTTAATGTGTTGTGAGTGTTTCTATTTATTTTATAAATTCATGCATATTTTCAACAGTCCATGAGGTAACTCTTTTGTAATGATGTTATATTCGTGCGCAAAGGATATAAAAAAAATTGTACATGTACAATTAATTGTACACTATTTAACTATGCACCAATGTAAATATTAGCCAAGGTGTTGCCAAGTAACAAATTATAACGCGGTTTCGTACATCATCAGGTTTATATACAATCACTAGGCTATTGCAGCTAGATACAGGTTTTTCTAATATTTCGCCATGACTTCAAAGCGCCCACATTTAATGCTAATCAATATAGTCACTGACCATTCACTAAAACTGAGAAAGCTAGCGTATGATCGTTTAAATTAAAACTATCGCTATGGTTCGTACAGATTCAGCAGAAGAGCGTCCAGGTACCTCTGCAGTATAAGATATTCTGCCGCCATTACTGTGCGCAAACATTGCTGTTTTCCTTACTACAGCAAGCGATGTTACAGGGCTATTGAGACTAACCATCGAAGGTGTTAAAAATAATGAGTGCCAAAGCAGTGATTTTCCCGACTATGTTTTCAAAGTTCTGTGTACCGCAACAATGTTTGCAGGAAACCGTTTTGCTCGGCTCATTACTTTTACATAAGAAAGACTAAGAAAAAAATGAAACTGTTGCTCTTTTATTGCTTGTATTATATTTCATTTCTCTCTAAACCCAATTCATAAATCAACGCGAAAGAAGTCGCGAGCGCATACAAGTAAAAAAATACGTCGTTTGATTGTTTTTTTGTTAAAAAAATTAACAAAAAACAATCTGCTGTTACAACACATCCTAATTCAACGCTAAATCATGTTTGTAAATATCGATTGACATCTGATCAAACAATGTCCATGATGTACCAACAGGGACGGATGTCTAATGTAAACACTTCGCATTCTATGCCACTTAACACATACTAACAATAATTGCCGAGTTAATTATGATGTTACAATTTGATGCGTGTCACACGCCTACCGTTCTATACAGCTCGAGTCAAGGTAATCTCACAAAAAACATTATTTTGTAAAATGTTGCCAAGACGTGACCATATAGCTCGCACTGTCAAAAATTTATCAGATTTCACCCAGAGCTAAGTTTCTAACTCTACACTTTAGTCAAAATATGTGGCTATGAGTGACTTGTAACATTGGTGTTATCAATAAAATATTTGTATGTGAGTCAGTGATGAAATCGTATTTTTTTTTAGATATCAATAAAATTTAAAGTATTATGGTTATGCTATTGAAACTTTATATGTTTAAGAAGTCAACTATTAAAATTATATCCCAGGAATTTTGTTTATCTGGTATAATCCAAACCCACGTTATGAGGGTTCAAAAAAACAACGAAGCTTTTTGAGAAAAGGTAGGTTAGTATGTAGGTAGTGCCCTTGGTAGCGCTTGACTCGTCTTGGCGAGGCACTACCGTGCCCCCAGATGTTTGCCTTTACATAATTATAAGTTCACTATAAGCAAAGTTCAATTTAGACTTTGTTACACTGGAACAAGGTCTAAGTTAAAACTTATTTGTAAGTGGGTGAGTATTCAAGTTCGTGGGAACTTCACGTTTTATTGGAGACAAAATCCATTGTGGTATGTTTTACTTTATAATTAGTAATTGCTTGCTTATTAACATTGGTGTCAATTTGACTGATCTGTTAGCTGATTTGTAGTAACCTATCTCTGCTTCAAGAGCTGTAGGTTCGAATCCTACCCAGGACAAACATTTTATTACAAATAGTATTTGATATTGTTGACAGGCTAGGTGTTTGCCTGGAATGGAACTGGCTCTCAAGTGAGGCTGCTGGAACACAACGTTAGATGATACCAAGAATAATAAACAGAAAACGGGGTGCGCCAATAATAAAGATAAAAACTAAGCTAATATATGATCGGGTAACACACAGAGAACAGACAAACATGTTAATACTTAGTTAATTAATTACTTAGTTAATACTTAGTTAATTGTGAACAAAAAAAAATTAGACTGTTTCGGATTATAGTCACTTGACTTCCTATAAGCTAGCACAGAATTTATTACATTGTAATATAAAGGATATCCTTCTGTCGACTATAAAACAGCTTTTACATGAACAACTTTTGGACAGCACGTGTTTCATAGCTGACTTATTAAGCATCTAATTGCGCTAGACATTAGGTACAGACACACTTGTTTATAAAAAACTGTCACACGATTTCCCCAGAGAAGCGACTGCGGATTTTAAACTGGTTAATCGAAAGTAATGTAAGATAAAACGCTGCTATAGTTTAAAAAACCTCATAACACCATATGACATGTTTGGTGATATCCGTTATCAACGTCGTGAGTGGTTAGAAAGTTGCTCTTCGCTAATACTTTTTTTAAGGCTGTAATTTAATTTTGAAGTATTTTACAGTATTTATTTAGGCGATATAACAATATTTTACTTTAACTTTGATGAACTTATCAAGTTCTAATATTATGCCTATTATATATTATTAAGTCAACTTCACAGCCCTGAGACTTTTTTTTTTTCATTCAAAGTAGGTTCGCGTTTGACCACACTCTGCCTGATGTTAAACAGTAGTGTGGTCTAAGATGGAGCACGCTTACCTAGAAGAAACCTATTTACTCTAGATTTGAAGACGCCAATATTGTACCTAACAGGGAACACAGACTCGGGCAGAGAGTTCCACAACCTCGCTATGCGAATAAAAAATGTGGAATCAAAACGCTTTGTGCGAACAAAGCGTTTCCGTACATGGGGAACATTCACCATGTACGGATGACGTTTTGGTCGCGTTTGTCTGGCCGTCCGGTAAAAGAAAGGTAAAAGAAAAGACTCAATGGATTGACAATATACGTAGGTCAGCTGGCGGTGGATGGAAGCGAAAAGCCGAAGATCGGGTTGAGTGGCGTGTCTTGGGAGAGGCCTATGTCCATAGTGGACTTTTATAGGCTGACGATGATGACGATGATGAAGTCAACTTTAACGACAAATTTAACCAAACCACGTTTCGAAATTATTAAAATTGGATTCCTTGTATGGAAATGGCAACATATCAAACAATGTTGAACCAGCAACATTTGAATGGCAAACAGCTAGTAAGTATCATGATTTCGCGTTATTGGCCGTAGAATGTCATCGTGGAATGATCAGTCAGATTGTCATTGTTAGACTTCAATTACAAAAAAATATAAAGACCAATAGGCGGAAGCGTAAGCAAGCATGCAAAATCTGAACAATTTCGATCGAACATTGGCTCTGACTCTCTGACTCACGAGATTGATCGTGTTTCTGCAACAACGCGACACTTTCAATTATTCAGGTCTATAAATCATTCACGATGACTAAGTACAGCTTCGTAATCGTCTGTTCAATTGATGGGTACAATTGAAATTCAATTGTAAAGTAAGTATTACAGGTCTGGTTATAAAACATCACGTAGTCAATAAAACGTTTAGGTATAGACTTTCACTTTCGATAAAAAAAAATCCCAATTTCCACTATTCAAGGACGCTATTATAAAAATCTCTCGTGATGAGAGAATAGCCACCACGCCTGTTCATGGCAATGTCTTTTTTATTTTCACATAAAAATTAGCTGACCTATTTACGAATACACAAATCACAATTAGCTTTACTAAGCTAAACGTTATGATAAGTAGGTACCTATCAAGCTAAAATCTGTCATATCTGTGCCGGGTCATGTTATAAAACATCACGTAGCCAATAAAACGCTTATAGACTTTCACTTTCGATAAAAAAAGATCCCAATTTCCACTATTCAAGGACGCAATCAGTAAAAATATATCGTGACGTGAGGATAGCCACCACGCCTGTTCGTAGCATTGGCTTTTTTCTTTACACATAAATACAACTGAGTTTTTTTTTATGGTTTACAGGCTAGGTGTTTGACCACAGCTCACCTGATGTTAAGTGAAGGTGTGGTCGAAGATGGTAAAGCACACCTAGCCTGGAATGGAACTGGCTCTCAAGTGACGCTGCCGGAACACACCGTTAGATGCTTGGCGGCAGATTTCCAATTTGAGGGTGGTAGCTAGCCAGCCGAGTACTAGAAAGTACCCTACCACCATGGTATGGTTTCCTCACGATGTTTTCCTTCACCGGCAGCTCAAGCTCATTATTGGGGTTTGAACCCACGCCCTCCGGCATGCGAACCTACCGCGCTAACCACTGAGCTATCATCGCTCCAAGTAAATATGAGTGAGTAAATATTAACACCTATTTACGAGTACACAAATCAGAATTAACTTAATTTAAACATTATGATAAGTTTTAAGCCTAAATCTGTCATATAAATATAACTGTCCAGTGTAAATAACAGATAGATAGGATTTTACGTAAAATATGCACAGCTCTTGACTTCTCTATTTATAAAATCAATAAGTTTATTATGTTTACAAACCATAATCGTAGGTTAGATAACACTCATATTTCTCTTTAATCACGTCCATTAGTTCCCGGTAAATTTAAATTTATAATGATGAGGCTGGTCAAGTCATCACGAGGTCATCAGGGTCGATACAGTGACGCTTTAGTGAAAGCGATATAGGTATGCCCGACGCTCGTGAAGCAACTAGGTTCAATTAGTTTGAACGGAAAACTAAGTGTCCGGTTTTCTTCTAATAATACTTACATGCATGCATGGCCTAATGATATTTTTGTAGTGGGCAAGTCCATTTATTGAATTGCCACGAAGCTTATGACACATTCTCATTTTTGTCACATTTACATGATGTAAATGATGGACGACTCCCTTTTTTATGGTTGGCAGGCTAGGTGTTTGACCACAGCTCACCTTTTTTATGTAATAATAATGAGTCGAACGAGACGCTGCCCTGATGGTAACAACGCCTATCCATGACCATTGTAGCGGTACCCAGAATTTTGAGGAACAAAACAAAGAACACGGCGTCGCTGCTTTGGTGCTCAATACTTTGAGATATTACATGGTTGGTCTTAACAGCCCTTTAATTTCGCTAGATGGTAAAACACACTTAGCTTGGAACGGAACTAGCTCTCAAGTGAGGCTGTCAGGACACACTGTTAGGTGCTCCGCGGCAGATTTTCAACTTGAGGGTCGTAGCTAGCCGGCCGAGTGCCTACTAGAGAGTACTATGCTACAATCATGCTATAAGTTCCTCGCGATGTTTTCCGTCACCGACCTGTAAACCGACCGCGCTAACCACTGAGCTATCATTGCGTCTTCTTTATTGTAAATTTATGCGCAACGCGAAAAACGTTGGATTACCTTTAGACATTATTGTCTAGTGATATAGAGGAAGAATTTAAATTAAAGGTACATAGTTTTTTTAAATTATGTAAGGACCCTAAATTTCACACTACTTACGACAAATGTGACGTGAAATCGATTGCCTTTCATTAATACTCTGTTTCTCTGAAAATGACTGATCGATAAGTAGGTTTAATTTAATTGACCTTAGATCGCTAACAAAATTGATTATTTCAGTACAGTGCTTACGATTGAGATTTTCCAAAAAAAGAAATACATAGAAGTAACGCGGAAATCGTTATGCAGTTATGCAACTTAGTAACTGGAAATAGTTATTTTTAAAAGTGTTGGGGCAAGGCCAGTTGATATGTCTGTATACCTTATATGTAAGTGTATATCTAGTCTTAGTCGTAAGTGCACCTTCTAAATACCTACTAAGTATAGTTCTGTGACTACTTTCTTATTCGATACATCCACATCTACATTCGATATCCGTCCGGTTGTCGATATGAATGTTGAGAATTATATTATGGACTCATTACTTTTACATATAAAAAAAAGTATGGCAACGAATATCATAAAAAAGTAAACATTAGTAATGCCAAAACTCAAACTAAATAATAGTTAAACAACTAATAGTTCTCAAAGTTCTCAAAAATAGTTACTAATAGAAGACTAAGAAAACTAACTCTTTTTACGTTTTATAAACGTTTGTCAAAACCACGTCAACTGTCATAGTAAAATAGCTTTACCTAAACTTTTACGTACTTACAAGTAGATTAAGTTATTAAAGTGTTAAAGTTACTCATAGAATCCACCTTTTTCTTTCCTTGGACATTTTCATACAGCGCCATCTAGCCCCATAGGTACTAAGTAAAGATTGTACTATAGGAACCAGATAACTGATGAAGTAATATATAATTATAATATATGTATAAAGAACACCCAGACACACAACAAACATTTATCATTACATAAATGTTTGTCTGGTGGGAATGGAACCCATGCCCAGCGTACATTGCATACAGCTCTTGAAGCAAATATTCTACCAAACCACGCCGAAAGGCGTGGGTTCAAACCCTAACAATAAGCGTGAGCTGCCAGTGAAGGAAACTATAGGGTGGTGGTACGATACTTTCTAGTACTCGGCTGGCTAGGTACCACCCTCAGTTTGAAAATCTGCCGCAAAGCATCACCGGTGTGTTCCGGCAGCCTCACTTGTGAGCCAGTTACATTCCAGGTCAGGTGTGTTTACCATCTTCGACCATACCGTCACTTAACATTCGGTGAGTTGCTGTCAAACACCTAGCCTTTCAACCATTTAAAAAAATAAGCTAACAGGGCATTCCTTTTATTGTCATCTTTAAAACTGCAACAAAACTTATGATATCGGAGCACGTAAGCATTGCATCGATTCCTCTAATGATGGACGCATCTTACGTACTTGAATACGTAAGCTACGCTGATAGTACGTATAATTATTTTTCTGTTACCTTACGTATTACGCCATACGAACACACTCAATGGAAGTGTACTCGATTTATCACTTAACACGTTTCTAAAATGTATCAAGGTAACATTATGAATATGAAGATGACAAAGTGAGAATTGGTCAAATATTTAGCACTACGTTACGTAAATATTAAGAAAGAATGTCAAAAATTTCTTACAAAAGTTACTTCTTTCTGAAGCTTGTGCAAATACTTATTGAGTAGGTAAATATTTACGATAAGTGATAAGTAGACAATAAACTGGATAATCTTCTAAATATAACAGACAATGGCTGTCCATGACCATTATATCAGCACTCAGAACTTTGAATAACAAAATTTAGTCCAAGGCACATTTGCATTGCAAAAAAAAGCATCAATGCATCAATTTGCTTTTTTTTGTTTTAACTCGGAGTCTTATCTAGTAGGTTTAATTATCCTTTTAATTTCGCTAGCTATAGTAAGTATCGTTCAAATTAGAACACAATAATGTTTACAATCTGATACTTTGTTATGCAGTGGTACATAGGTACCTATTTGACCTGCTAAGTAGATCGTTTTTAGTGTAATTTTTACAGATTTTAGATACTTTCAGAGGCGAACGCAGGCGCAAAGTTTATAGTCAATTGTTTTTCTATCAGATGCATTAGGCAAAGTGCATAGCAGGGCTTCATGATCTAATTCCAATGAATTCTACTATCCGACCACCAGGGAGTCTAAAAATGTCAACGTTATATAGACGATGTTCCAAAAACGAGAACAAAACGGTTTGTTTCCACTTTCATCATACAAACCACTGGTACAGTGGAATTTGCTGCCGCGGCATTCACTGACAGTTACAATTTGGGTCCCTTCAAGTCGCGACTAAATCGGTTTCTTCTAGGTAAGCGTGCTTCATCGTAAACCGCATCTTCGCTTAAAACATCAGGCGAATTGGCAGACAAACGTCAGCCTATACAGTAATAGAAAAACTGTAGATTACCTACAAAGTTATCACTGAGAAATGAATATAAAATAGTGAGTTTATTTCACATTTAAAGTACCAATTATATCCATGCTAAAATATTTACCTTATAAACTTTACAATCCCTTAATAACTCGATGATTAAGAACATTTCTTGACCTTGTCTCTTTCCATATTAAACATAAAATTTGGGGTCAACCACTTACATTCGTTTCCTTTAAACAATCCGGATATAACTGTGGTTATACGGAAAAAGGTGTAACTGTAGATAATAATAGAAATCGTATTTTTACATTTATATCGATGCCATCTTTTTACGTATTACGTAAATAGTAAAATCGTAGAAATTTTATGCCTACCTGTTCGTATCAAATAACTATAACTTTTCCATAGAATTAAGTTACTTTGCGAGGTTTCTCCATTTTTAAATTTAGTAAAACTTTTCTATATTCTATGTGATGCAACTTTTTTTGTTAACGTTCACGAAGACCGGTCCAAGCGTGCATTCGTCAAAATATAGTGAAAGATTTGAAACAGTTTCAAAAGATAAAAAAGATAATGTTGTAAACAACGACAAATAAATTAATTATAGACAAACCCCTTTAGTACATATTTTTAATGCGTGCGGACGTAAATGTTGTGTGAGAATGTAATTTGAATATTGCTCTACAATTTTTTTTAACACCCATAAGGTTTCGTTTGACCATCAACTCGTCTGATGGTATGGTGTGGTCGAAAATGAAGCACGCAGACTAAGAAGATTGGCTTTGGCATTGATTGACTCAGGCCTTGAAAAGATCTAGATCTAGATTATTATAAATAATATTGTAATTATTATGCAATTATAATTGTAGTACCTATTGTACACTACACTATTCACTTTTATTTATATTACAAACTAGATCTTGAGTCAACCATCAAATTATAATTCACCGAGACTGATATCGTGTGATTATCCGCTCAATCAAGTTATATGTACGTAGGTATGTGACATAATCATTGATATGTCCTGCATCAAAAACCTGCTAAATAATTAAGAAAGTAGAGAGCGAAAGAAACTTTTAATACATTTTTTTGGTTGAACAGCTAGGGTATTTGCCCACAGCTCAACTTGTGTTAAGTAACGGCGTGGTCGAAGATGGTTAACACACTCAGCCTGCAATGGAAATAATGCTCTAGTGAGGATGCCGGAACACACCGCTAAGTGCTTTTTGAGTTCCGGTTTCATCATTATCTGATGATGAAGTCCGAAGGTAGGTAGTTCATTGGGACTATTCTAGTGACCGTCAACACCACTGAAATACTATTAATAATATTTTTTTAAATAATACCTATTTAAAAAAATATATCAACACTAACGTCTGGGAGATCGAGGCTAATTACGGAAATAGAAATGCACGGAGCGCCACATAGAAAGCAAATGACTACAGACAATAAGAAAAACAATTTCCTTACTTTAGAAACGTCCATCAAGCAAAGTAATCTTTGTGTCAATTAGGATTTTCTCTCGTACTAGTGGCAGTTAAGCGAGCTTTAGTGCTTTTAGTGTCCGTAATGGCTCTACCTATACAACTTATAGGTACCTACATATAAAGTGCGTTCACTTTATAGAATAGTTTAATTATGTAAACAGGTACCTACTTACTCAATTTTTATAATAAATATCGTAGGACATTACACACAGTGCCTTCTGACCCAAACAAACAAACTAAGCAAAACTTTTGCTATGGAAGATTACTGATAGAATACTTAAATAGTTTTTTTTTGTAAATACATACTTATAATAAATACAGTACACCCAGACACAGAACAAACATTTGTTTTATCACAAAATGCTTGTCCTGGGTGGGAATCGAACCCACGTCCTTCAGCTCTTGGAGCAGACATACCACCAATGAACCAACAGGGCTGTCACTGCTGGCTCACTTTTACTTATTGGCTGGTACGAACTTCTAAAACGGCGCTTAGGACTCGACAACGCCGTATTGAAGAGCAAGTTGTGCGGCCGGTTCACACGCTGAAGGACGTGAGTTCAAACCCCAACAATGAGCTTGAGTTGCCGGTGAAGGAAAACGTTGTGAGGAAACCATATGGTGGTACGGTATTTTCTAGTACACGGCTGGCTAGCTACCACCCTCAAGTTGAAAATCTGTCGCCAAACACCTATAAAAAAAAAGTTTATAAATGATTAAAATCTATCATTTAGGACTGTCTCAAAAAAAACAAAATAACAATTGCAGGCGTAATAAAATAATTCCAATCAGCCTTGGGATAGTTAACATTACTGAACGAAGGTAAGGTTGTGGTTATGCATTTCGTTATAATGAACCCCAAAACTGCTATTTACAACGCATTGTTCTAAATAAAATGTAAGAAAACAAGATTATGTCGACAGACCCACTGAATGTAAATAAAAAAATGTTGACAGTAGAGACGCAATACACACGGGCCGGTAAAATAAAATAAAAAATCCGTTGTATTGCAATATTAAGTAGTCCGTGCATTTATTTGTGTTTCGTATGCTCATGACGATGAAACAAAGTCAACGTTATATAACTGCATGTAAGTACTAAAGTTACCTAGAGATAAGAAAATGGCACGGTATCGACCAACTTAATTGATTGATCGAAGCGAAGGCCTCTTTACTTATAAATACGAATCAGTGTTGAAAGAAACACACTTTTTAATTTTTAATAGATTCGCGTTTGACCACGTGCTGCCTGATGTTAAGCAACGGGGCGGTCTAGGATGAAGCACGCTTACATAAAAAGAACCCGTTTCTCAACAGCCCTGTAATGTGAGGATTTGCGTCAAATCGGTGACGGGAATGTGATTTTATATTCAGGGCTGTAAGCTTGGGGTGCATTAAGCCGATAGGGTGTCATTGTTCCAATTATTATGAACAACTTTCGCGTTTATAATAGGTATTAGTAGGATTATGTACCGTATGATATAAACTGTAGCTAAGCAGGTAACTAGTTGGAGTTGTTGTATGACAAGGTAACACTCGAATACGTTAGTAAATGCTGAGTTGAACTATTATTTTATAGCAAACTAGACTAAAAAATATATATCTGCATAAATTTTCCGCAAAAAAGGTAAGGTAAAAAAGTGTTCAGACGTTGCATAATAATTTAATTTTTACCATTTTCTATATTAAGGCGGCATCTGGGGGAAGAAACTTAATTTAACATTTATATACCCACACCACAACATATTTTTTCCATTGATTTTGGGCTCGTATCGTTGGCGAAAAGTTGACACAACATTGTGAATAGTTTATAACTAAGGCGCTTACTAATCAAGATTATTCCATCTGATTGAGTTGACTTTTGATTTATTAAGAAAAGTATTCAGTACATTGTTACAAAACCCAAATCATTGAGTTACACTTAACATCAGGTGAGCTGTGGTCTAACACCTAGCTTGTCAAACATAAAAAAGTGAGTGTGTGAGACTGGGATGAAGATTAAAGACCTCTGCTAAATGCCAGCGGTCGAAAACCACCACAAACTTAAAAAGTTATTAGTTAATTAAGACGAACGATACACTCTCCTTATGATAAGAGATAACACATAACCATTAACCATTGCTGCGATACAAAAAACCTTGACGAACAAAACAAAGTCCAGGGCATCTCTGCTTTGGCGCTCATTACTTTGAGACTTACGATGGTAAGTCTCGACAGCCCTGTAATTTCATTAGCTGCAGTACCCTTAAATGGGCCATAGCTGCCACCAGGTCGGCATAGAAGGAAGTAGAAAGATGGCCTTGTTAGTCAAAATAAGGATTGGCTCGACATAGCTGCCAACAGAGTTTGGAAACGGGGGAAAAATGCTTTTGTCCGCCAGTAGGACAAAATGACAAGTAATATTTTATCTGCGAAGGCCGGCTGTGGTCTTAACGAAAAGTTGGTAGGCAATAATTACAGTGTTTTAGACGGTATAACAGTAAACACGTAATTTGACATGTACACCCATTACAGCTATATTTTCATACAAAGACATTGGCATTGACTGGATACGGTCCAGCGCAATAATGTTCTGCATTTGAAAACTGACCTCTACTGCTTTGAAATAAGACCTTAATTTTGGGACATTTTACATCTATCATGGCTAACAACCATTTTTAGCACCTTCCCATATGAGGCTGATAAAATAACTCGAGAAAAACAGTAATTTAGCATTTTTAATTGTGCTATCAAAAAGGTGCATCATTAAAATAACTGAGCGTGAATCCGGGGACTAAGTTATTCCTAATTTATTTTAATTAACCCAGATTTCACGTATGATAGAATTTTAGTTAAGTTTTTTTTAAACTATTGTTTTAATACAATTTTGTTGCAGTATTAAATAAATAAATAAATAAATATCATAGGACATTACACACAGCGCCATCTGACCCCAAACTAAGCAGAGCTTGTGCTACGGAAGACAGATAACTGATAGAATATTTAAATACTTTTTTTTTTATAAATACATACTTATAATACATACAGTACACCCAGACACAGAACAAACATCGATGTTAGTCACACAAATGTTAGTCCTGAGTGGGAATCGAACCCACGCCCTTCAGCTCTCGAAGCAGACACACTACCAATAAACCAACAGGGCTGTCAGCTATTAGCCACTAACTATATTGTAATTCTATATTACTCATTCGAATACAGATCAATTGATATAAACTATAAATATAACGAAGCATGACTCAAGAACAGTTCCACCGATTGGGTTGATAGATTTTTGCAAAATAACACAACAAAATCACGGGAAAAAATTGTAATTTGGATGGGATCAAGTCGCCAAAATAAAGTGCACTCATGCGAAGCCGGGGCGGATCGCTAGTTACCTATACATTGTGACGCTAATTTGTTCAGGTTTTTTTATTTAAGAAATTGTACTTAACTTATTGTACCAAACTCTTGTTCTGTTTCAAACAATAATTTGTTACAAATACAAATATTTTATTGGTAACACCTAAGTTACAGGTCATTACAAAGAAACAATTTGTAGTAACACTTATTGAAGAGTGCTTAGAAATAGGTAACATGGCCTAAAATGTAACCTATGTGTCTATGAGTGAGTAAACAAATAGATGATTAATAAGTTTTCAGTTTATATACTTTGTTATTTAAATAACAAAGAAATAAAGTTTTTCACAACGAGTAAACATAGTTGTAATTTACATATTATAACTATACTATCCGTAGCTAAGTCCATGTAGTTAGACACTATTGCTTGTTTTTTTTACTTCTTACAGATTCGATAAATCATAACAATTTTTTGACGTAAAATATAAACTGTAACATTCAGATTGAACTTACCGCATAAAAAAAGCATCAAAATCTCCATTTTGAACTCCATGTTCAACAAAACTTATTATTTCAAAACCTGTTATAAATATGTATCGTCCAACATCCGTTTCTATTTTCACGTAAGTAAGCACGCGCCGTATTTTCCCGCGTAAGTATACGCGTTACCGAACTCGCGCGTGGTTGGCGCGCTTCGCGAATGAAATGACTTGACCACGTAACTCCGCGTGAGGTGAGAGCCGAACGCGCGGCTGTTTCGGACAGGAACAAGGTTCTACGTTTACATATGCAGTATGCATGCGCCTCCAAATAGACGCATTCAGACTACGATACAATGTGTCGCGCCTCGGTAGCACAGTAGTAAAAAACTTAACTATTTATTGTATGTAGCGTACAGTTGTAATTAATTTTATTTGGAAAACATACAGTGATAAATATCTTAATTATTAAACAATATTATTATCTTAACACAATTTAACATAGCTTAATTGGTGGTAGATTTCCTTAGCGGGAAGTCGACGACGTAAGTGGCACCGAAGTATTAAATATTTTCCCCCCTAGCATAGTATGTAAATATTATTGTGTTCTAATTTCAAGGGTAGTGCAGCTATTGGAATTATAGAGCTATTGAGACTAACCATTGAATGTCACAGAGTAATCATCCTTACTCGAAGTAATGATCGCCAAAGCAGCGATGCCTCTAACAAGCGTACCAAGTAAATAGAAATAAACCAATAAATTTCAGAATACATTCGGGTTACACGCTCATATTTCGTATCACAAAAGCTTTCCACAATAATTTATATCTTTTACTTGATAGCAGGTGAGCTGAGGTCAAAACCAGCCATGTCAACCATAAAAAAAATTTGTTTTTTAATCCAGTTAAGGTGACGTTTGATTACACACTCGCCTATTAGTAAGCGACGTTGTGGTCGAAGACGAAGCAGATATATCGGTAGTTAAGATGCAGTATGGCACTATAGCGAGGCATGGAGAGACTTTAATCGATATTATGGAACTTAGGCATTAAGATACATAGATGAGATAAACATGTAACATAATCTGAAGATGCCTTTAGACAATGTGCGAAGAAAAAGCCAACAACACTATTCGTGAAGTTCCCACGTCTGGCGGTTAGCATACAGTTGGCAATTCATAACGACGACCCTTGGATATGAATTGGCATTATTTAAACAATGAAGGTAAGGGATTATTTGTGAATGAATACCATAAAAAACATACGGCAAAATAATACCGATAGATATTTTTTTATGATTTTTTTATTTTTTTATTTTTTTATTTTTAGTGACGGCGTGGTCGAAGATATGAAACACACCTAGCCTGAAATGAAACTGGTTCTCAAGTGAAACTGCCGGAACACACCGGATTAACGGCTCGTACTATGAAAGAGGAATCAAACCGTTTCGTTTGAATTTTCTAAATATAGTCAAACGGTGTCGCTGTTTGGAACCGTCCGATAGCAGAAGTTCATATATAATTATCAACTGAGCTTATTTTTCTACTTTTTTCATAAACACTTAAGGCAATCCTTAGTGTTAAACACTACTTTAGTAAGTACAGCGACATCATTACCTATTTACTCACATAAATAACAACACACTAATAAATGAAAAAGATATCTTTAATGTTCAAGGTATATATCTAGTTTATTTCCGCTTAACAGTCGTTCCAGTTCCAACAGTGATGAGGACTTAAATTAAACTAATTTGACACTGCTTATTAAATAATAACCTAATCTTACTTAAAATCTAGAACTAATTTGACATAAACTTAAAAATATACTTAATTTGACAAAAATTTAATTAAAATAACAAAAACTCTAATTAAAATAATCCTAAAACTTAAAATCCTCCTCTCTGCAGTAACCACTTTGTCCAACAAAGTAAGTAAGTGTAGTTGTTGTTTGTGTTTGTAAAGATATCTTTTACATGAGGACTCAATCGAGAGACTTGTGCAAGGCCGCATAGAAGGCAGGAGACATCGTGGTCGGTCGCCAACTCGTTGGATTGGCCTTATCAAGGCGATTACGAAGTCCACTGCAGTACAGTGTGCTCGCAATGCGGAGGATCGCCACAACTGGAGAGACATCGCGCGACGTGCAGCAGCCCTAGGAACTAGCGGTAACGACGGGACGGAACCCTGTCCATCTACAGCCACGACCACTCTGCCAAGAATGTCAGATAAAGGTGGTTCAATTTCCATACAAATACATTTTTGCCATTTATGAACAAATGGAGCATAATTTTACAGTGAAATCACAGCTACTGGGATTTTTTTTTGGTCTTTATTTGCGGTAAATTACAATTGCTTGATTAAAACAGTAGATTATTAGCATAATTTACTGTTTTATTAAAAAAACATAAATTCATAAATTTGATTTTCTGCTAATAATCTACTGTTTTATTTAAACAATTGTGATTTACCGCAAGTAAGGACCAAAATAAATGCCAGTAGCTGTGATTTCACTGTAAAATTATGCTCCATTTGTCCATAAATGGCAAAAATTTGTTTGTATGGAAATCGAACCACCTCTTTTACATACAATAACTTATAATTTGTGTCCACGTGGGTCGTTGAGTATAGCAGAGTCATGGACACTCCCTAGTATGTAATTTTTGTGGTAACTTTATATCTATAGAATATTCAACCATCCGTATATAAGTTCAAACTACTTTTGCACTTGAAGTAAAATTTGCTCTTGTGGGTTCATAGGTGCATGTAGATTTTAATTTGAAACAGAAAATTATTTTTAATGAATTCATGGAAATCCGAACAATGATATGTAAGTTTCAATAAAAACTTCAACGGTTTTCTTCTGGCTGGTAACCAATGCAATTTCACTAATATGAACTTCAGTTCTGGTGCGGGAAAATATGATATTTACGCCTAACCAGATTAGGAACTAGATTTCAAGTGTTTCTGCCGAACCACAACGGTAGGCGTTTCAAGACTTTTTAAAGTTTTTTTTTACGAGATGTTTTAGAAAGTCTATACATAGTCATTATTAAGGTAAATATTATTTATTTATATCAAAAATTATATTACATAAAATTAATAAAATTGTATAGCTGAAAAGTAAATAACTTACGTAGATCTCTTTGCTAAGCTGAAACTGGTACCTACCATTTTTATGCTAATTTTATTCTAAAATAAAAAATTGTTAAACTATGAAAGAAAAAATAGGCAATCTGACACATAAGTATAAACGTAGATTGAAGCATTGAACGAATTAAAATATATGTAGGTATGTAACTCTGACGTCTTTGTTCTCTTAGGTAGATACATGTTTTGTTTTTTGGTAACAATTTTAATCTTAAATATCAGAATCAAACGTTATGTATCTACCTACTATATAACTAATCCTTACTGTATAATACTGAAGTTCTTTAGACATATCTCCAGAACTGAGGACTCAAGATGTTTGTAGAACAAGGTAGCATAGAAGGCAGGCGACATCGTGGTCGGTCTTCGACTCGCTCGACCTTATTACAAAGGCTACGCAGACCACCGCAATACAGTGAGCTCGCGATGCTGAGTCGCCACAAGTAGAGAAACATCACGCGGCATGCAGCAGCCCTGGACACAAGCAGAGACAGCAAGATGCAACCCTGTCTATCGACAGCGACGATCACTCTGAGGCTGAGCTGCAGATGAAGGAAAATACCGTAAGGAAACTATTGCGTGGTGTTAGGGTACTTTCTAGTACTCTGCTGGCTAGCTACCACCCTCAGGTTGAAAATCTACCGCCAAGTAGGTACCCAACTGTGTGTTCCAACAGCCTCACTCGAGAGCCAGTTCTATTCCAGACTATGTGTGTGTACCATCACCATCGACAACACCGTCATTTAACATCAGGTAAGCTCTGATCAAATACTTAGCCAAAAACCATTTTTTTTTAAACTCTGCCAAGAGTGCCCGTTTAAGAATGCATAATACGTTTTATTTACATTATGAACTATTCTAAAACAAAAGCCTGTGGCGTACGTTCAATGGTACAATTTAGGTTCAGCAAAACTGTACAGATTTTTTTTTTATAGCTGACAGGCTAGGCGTTTGACGACAGCTCACCTGATGTTAAGTGAAGGTGTGGTCGAAGATGGTAAAGCACACCTAGCCTGGAACTGGCTCTCAAGTGAGGCTGCCGGAACACACCGTTAGATGCTTGGCGGCAGATTTTCAACTTGAGGGTGGTAGCTAGCCAGCCGAGTACTAGAAAGTACCCTACCGCCATGCTATGGTTTCCTCACGATGTTTTCCTTCACCGGCAGCTCAAGCTCATTGTTAGGGTTTGAACCCACGCCCTTCGGCATGCGAACCTACCGCGCTAACCACTGAGCTATCATCGCTACAAAATCATTTAGGAGGGGGATTGAATGATATAATTAACATACAAACGTATTTATTTTCTTTATCTTAATAACTTAAATTACAAAAGCTAATTTGATGGCGTTCATACAAGCATTATAATCTATTTTTACAAGAATATCTCGTCGACCAGCTGCTTGTCTATGACTCTATGGGGTTTGGGCTTGGAGGATTTTCTTCTGCGTCGGTAGAGTCTGGCGTTTAAAGAGTAGAGTGCCGGAGACAATGAGCATCGGACGTTGAACCACCAGTCGCAAGACGCCACCCCTTGGGAGAACACCGTGCCGTTGGGGCACAGGAACGAAGCTTGGCGCCCATCGATATCGCAGTAGTGCCATGCTGGAATTCAACAATACGTAATAAGCTAAAGAATAATAATAATTAAATTTATCTGCAGGACTTAATTGCGCAGAAAAAACTATAAATTAGCATCAGCGAATTTCAACGTCGTGGAATCCGGTCATAAGTTCAATTCAATTCAATTCAATTCTTGATTTATGGCTTTTGTGAAAACGTTTCACAATTCCGCCACTGTCACGTAGAAAGATAGACCATCAAACGCAAGAATTTGTACGGTGTTGAGCCTCGTTGTTCGGTGAATTCGTATAGCAGAGGTTTTTGTTTGTCACCCTGAAACCAAAACATTTAACATGCTACAAGACATACACAAACATATACATATATACATAAGTAGGGGACAGAGTGAGTGTTAAAATCCTATACATTTATATATTTACAACCTTATTTTTTTTTTTTAATGTACTTACATAAAATATATACAAAGGGAGTAAAAACTAGGGATAGGAGACATTTGAGGGAAGTAGGATGGGGAATTTCAGGAGGTATGACATCGTGCAACGAAAACTGTCTTAAGGGGCAGCTGAAGAAGATATGGTCCATGTTTCCCTCATCTAAGCCGCATTCGCATAGGGAGTGGTCCCTAATCCTAATTTTGGCCAGAAACACAGGTGTACAAGAGTGGTTCAAACGTAACCGACAAATTGTCGAAGTAGTCTCTTTATCTGCCTTTTGGAATTTAGAAAACCAGGGTTTATGGGGGATTTCATGTTGTATTTCGCCATAGAATTTGCCTTTTAAAATTTTAGACTCTTGCCATTTTTGGGTCCAGCATTTGAACAACATTGCTTTTAGGATAGTACACATATCATGTGAATAAATTTGTGAATATTTTGAAGAACCAATCATACACGCGTCCCTAGCATAGACATCAGCACACTCATTGCCCAGGATGCCTGAATGACCAGGAATCCAGGCCAAGACCACACAGATGCCCAGGCTGTGACACTCCAATAGAGCTTCTCTTATTTTCAGGATAATTGGGAACCTGGTGTTTGAGCGAAAGGGGTTAGATAGGATTGCCTGGAGGCAGCTCTTAGAATCAGAAAAGATAATGGACCGATTGAGATTATGAGACTTTATAAATATTATGGCTTCTAAAATGGCAATTGACGCTCCTGTAAAAATGGAGGTAACTGACGGGCACTTATAATTTAAGATTATTCTTGTAGAGGGAATCCATACCGCAGCACCTACCGGGGAAAGGGGAGATTTAGATGCATCTGTGAATATCTTAATCCAATTTTGATACTCAGTTTGGACTTTATGACAGAAAATTGCATTGGTTTCTATAGTATTCTTATCCACACCGAAGTCCAAGATAATGTTAGGTTGGAACGTTAATGCATCATAAGGCGTAGAATATAATGGCAAAATTGAGGGCTGAAAAAGTGGGTTAGGAAGACGAGTGAAAAGTAGATAACTACGAAGGAAACTAGGAACATCGTCATCGAGTAAACGCCGAGGATGGTATTGAGCCAGCAGTTGCTCTATTTTGAGAATTAAAGAGTGATCCTTACGTTGAGCTATCTTAAATAAAAACCTGTCAGAAAGGTATTGCCGACGGAGAGACAGAGGGGGTTCGACACATTCGACTTGCATGGCATTGATAGGGGAAGATTTCATTGCCCCTAAAATGATTCGCATAGATTTTGCTTGTATTTTGTCTAGTGTATCTCGGCCAGATTTGTTACAAGGATCTAAAAGGAAAACGCCATAATCCATATGACTACGGATTATGGCATTATATAGCAATTTTTGTGTGTATGGGTGTGCTCCCCACCATCGCCATCCCCACCCACGGTCATAAGTTGTAGTAACAGTAAGTGTAGTGTACCGCAGTGACAACCCTACATTTTTATAATATGTATAAAATGTGGGTAGGGGATCACAACACCTTACTTTTTTTGTCGAGGTGACCATTTATGACATGGTCGGCACGTCAAGGTAATTCATCGAAACTAATTTATACGATTAAAATCTGGAGATAATTGTATTATCAAGTCGCGAATGATTAAGGAACATTAATATTGTACAACATGTATATACCTAATCCTAACTAAGACTTAAATCGCTGTCATATGGATGAAAATGTTGCAGTCACAGATCGTGCAGCGAGCAAAGTTCGCAAAATTATAAACAGAGATAGATGTAAAAGTCACGCTCTATTTCACAAAATGACATGCGCGGTCACAAAATCCCGAACTAGGTGACCTGAAATCATTCTGATAAGACATTAGGTATATTAAACAATAAAACAGAAAAAAAGACCTCTATGTTGCACTGAATCTCTATTGATGTTCAAAAAACATTCGACATCAATATGGATTATTTTAAATGTAATTATGTTTAGAGAATTGTTATTAGCCTGCTACTAAGGCTGACTTTGTCTCTGTCACTCCCATTGACGTGATCATGGTAGAAATAATACATAAATTTACAATTTAAAAAAATAGACTTCATGACCCTTAGGCCAACTAAGCGCACTGCTACAACGAAACAGCGAGGTTTCGGAGTAAATGAAAATACCATCGATTTATACAATTTTTAGATTTTTGTTGATTTAATAAAAACCACTTGATCGTTTTCGATAAAATTTATATGGGACTACCTCTGAAGTATGATCTAGCAAAAAAAGGATCATTAAAAATTGATTCATAATTGGCGGAATGATCACGTAACATACATACATACAAAAAGAAACATACAGACGATTTTGAAGTCGGTTAATAAAAACATGTTCATAACTCTAGAATCAACCTAACGTCACCTGTAAGTACCTACCTACCTGATGGACATTTCCATTCCAGGGTAGGTGTGTTTTACCATTTTCGACCACACCTTCACTTAACATCAGGTGAGCTGTGGTCAAAACACCTAGCATGTCAACCATTAAAAAAAACATTCCTATGTGCACATTAGGCGCTTCAACTTCTCATTTTTTATTCGCACGGCGATGCTGTGGTACCCAATACCGAAGTATTTACCGAAAAGAACGATACGAGTGGAGTCAAGTCTTCGAGTACAAAGTAAACAAGATTCAAAGAGCAAGCAGATTATACAAGCGTACTTCACCCTAAATCACAGCGTTACTAGACATCTGATCAAACGATAACCGAATAATATTAAAAAAATATTTAAAAGGCACTTATCTTCTGTTCTACAAGTTTTTGTTTCTTTTTCGTATTGGAAAGATATGAAGCGTTACAAAACAGCTGCATAACCGATTCTAAAAATTTAATTTCTCCTTACATTATCTCTTTACATCTGTCAGTCATGGTATGTTCTGTATTGTTACATCTAACCTTCAGCTTAGGTACACCAAGGCATGCAAGTACGAGCAGCTAAATGTACGTGACTTAAGTAGTAATTAAAAAATCTTTGGTTAACGCAATATGTCGTGAACCATCAATGTCATAAGCAAGTAGGACAGCGCAAAAATACTTTTTACGGTTCGTTAATTCGATAACTTTGTAGTATTTTTGTTAATTCTTTTGGTCGACTTCCACTCAGGACAAATATACTCATATTTGACGAATACAGATGTTTGTTCTGTATCTGCTAAAACTAGCTACTGCCCACGGACTCATCCGCGTTTTGCGGGATAAAAAGTAGCCTATACGTTAATCCAAGGTTATAAACTATCTGCATTTCGATTAATATCCAAAACCACGGTTCAGTTATTACAGTGTGACGAAATATAAAATATACATAGAAAGAAATATACAGACAAACTTTCGCGTTTCTAATATTAGTGTGATTCCATCAAGTTCCCACAGAACAAACATTGCTTGGTTTGGGGTTACATACTTAGTTTGTTATTTTTATTTCTGTTATTTCTTACTCGGCCTATTTTCCATTAGGATTATAGTATACCTAAATATCGTAGTCATCAATCCCCAAACTAAGCAAAGCTTGTACTATGAATCTGCATAACTGATAGAATACTTAGATACTTTTTTATCGTCTCATAAGTGTTTGTATTGCTGGTAATTGAACCCAACCTTACAGCTCTTGAAGCAGATATTCTACCAAAAGAGCTGATTGAGCTGAGAGTCGGTTATGTTAGTAACAATTTAATGAGCGGTTTCGTAATAAAGTTGTGAAAATTTCGCACATACATATTCCCCAGAGCTATGTAGTCAATAACTAATTAGGTTCATTAGTAAGAGAAACTCCAATATTTGCATTTAAGGAAGTCAACGTCGTTAGCGCTGTTACATCAGACGTAGGAAGAATACAATAATTTGACAGAGTTCATCACAAAAACAGAATCCTATTGAACCAGATTGTATGATGTCTGATGTATGATGATTGCGTATGTCTGTCTATCTGTCTGTTCGCGATATACTTAAAAACTATTGAAAGGATTATCATGAGAGTTTCGCCTATTGATAGAGTGATTCATGAGGAAGGTTTAGGTATATATATAACTTGTCAAGGTTTTGTGTAAATTGATTAAAATGTGTATGATGATAACTGTTGGAAGTGTCGGAAAAAGTTAGAACTACCTATGTTTGAACTTTCATCAGAGCCTCGATCACGAACTACTTGCAAAAAAGTATTCGTATCGACATCGACAAAAAGTTATATGAGATTTGTACAGCTTTGTATGCTATCGAGGACTCGATACCTTTACGATGCGAATTCGATCAATTTTCGTGATCGAGGCTCAGAAATGCCTAATCCCTTTGAGATATAACAAAACAAAATTCCTCTTTTATAGGTCTACAAAAAAGTGCGCAGTGGCATATCATCATCATCATCATCATTTCAGCCGTAGGTCGTCCACTGCTGGACATAGGCCTCCCCCATTGACTTCCATAAAAACCGGTTGGAAGCGGCTCGCATCCAGCGCGTTCCTGCGGTCTTTACTAGGTCGTCTGTCCACCTTGAGGGTGGACGTCCTACGCTGCGCTTGCCGGTCCGTGGTCTCCACTCCAGAACTTTGTAGCCCCATCGGCCATCAGTTCTGCGTGCTATGTGCCCTGCCCACAGTGGCATATATCTACCTTTTATGGAACGCTTACAATATTAATTCTACCTTTTTTTTTTAATTGTCACGTACCTACGATGCGTTAATTAGAAGGCTATTTCGACGGATACCATGTGATATGTTTATAACATCTACATCTACATTTATAACATCTACATAATAAAATACATTTAAATAATTTAGTATTGTCAGCAGTTTTATTACATTAGTTTCTTTTTTAATATCCTATGATATTTATTTAAATCCAATCAATATATTCGACGTATCATGCTATTGCGACCCTACGTCAGTCAAAAAGTGTAGGCATAATATTATGCTCTACTACACGTGCGAAGCAGGGGCGAATCGCTAGTTACAGTTAGTTTATATACTAATGAAAATGTTTATTGTTAATCTCCATAGAAAACCTCTTATTACAATTTTGTCGATAAAAACTGTAAGGTGCCCTTTACTAACAAAACAGGTGATAAAATATTGAATTTTATTGATTTGGACGGTTAGATTTGTATCAAACATGTACCAGACCAATTTAGTCGCGGATCTCACGTTTCTAGTCAATATTTCATGTCGAGATGATCTTCCGGGTTTTTTTTTCTGTTATAATTAGCTGACCTTACTCCAACAAAGGTCAATATTAATGATAATCACACGGCCAAGGTTTCACACTGGCGCAGAATGTAGGTGGCAGTAGACAATACAAACTATAATGAATTACTCCTACTGATATTTTTTTTTTCTGTACACAAAGTACCCCATCAAATTTTATGACTAACAGATTGAACCAAGGATGCCGTAGTCTAAAAAAAATGGCCTACGCATAAACCCATTCAACTTTTATCAATAAAATCGTAGTCCCTAACAAAAGGTTAACTATTCCATTTAAACTAAATGTATTTCGATTAAAATGAGCATAGTCAAATAGCGTCTGCCATTGAACAAAATGCTATTGTATCTATTACGTACGTCCATAAAACTGGCGTACCTATATAAATCTCACTATAAAAGAAATGGTATAACGTAGGAAGTATTATTATAGGGGTTTTAATCTAATTACAAAAGCAAGGCACTTTCGTAATGTATTGTTAGCTAACTTTTTACTTTAGTTTTCCCCACGACAACTTTTACTTAAAAGATTATTTCATTATTTATTTATTTTTGATATTGTTAGGTATTTGACCACAGCTCGTTCGATTTTAAGTGACGGCGTGGTCGAAAATGGTAAACACCCAGCTTGGAATGTAACTAGCTGTCAAGTGAGGCTACCGGAACACACTGTTAGGTGCTTGACGCCAGATTTTCTACTTGAGGGTAGCTAGCCAGCTGAATACTAGAAAATACCCTACCAGCGCACTATAGTTTCCTCACGATGTTTTCCTTCAGTGGCAGCTCAAGCTCATTGTTGTGGTTTGAATCCACGCTCTTCGGCGTGCGAACCGACCATTCTAACTACTAAGCTATCATCGCTATAAATTACTTTTTTTTTTGCAATAGTTTACACGATAATCCTTATTGAGTTTATCAATCATTAAACAGTAGGTACTTATATCATATAGTGTCACGTGTTCAAAACTGATTATTATTGAATCGAGTATCATAGTTAATGTTAGCCAAGTATAACTTCATAAAATTCATAGTCCAATACAATTATATGAAGATCAACTTTTTGTATAAAAGTATTCCTAATAGTAAGACTCCATTAAAGCTGCTTGTACTTTAGTTTGGTTGATATGTTTTTGTAAAAGAAAACGAGTTTTATGTTGTTCATTACAACTAGGCTTCCTAGTTTTGTTTTTTAAATTGGGATTCATAATGCTCTCGTGATGCCTATGGACAACGACACTTAGAATTGTAAGTATCAACGCCTTATTGTTTTTTTATGTAAAAATAATGAGACGAACGAGACGCTCTCCTGATGGTAAGAGATAACGCCTGTTCATGACCATTGCAGCAATACACCGAAGTTTAAGTAACAATACAAATTCCTGGGTATCGCTGCTTTAGCGCTCATTACTTTGTGACTTTCCATAGTTAGTCTCAACAGCCCTGTAATTTCTTTACATGCACTACCCTTCAAACCGGAACACAGTAATGTTTAAACACTACTGATTGGCAGTAAAATATCTGATGGTACCTACCAACTTCCTGCTAAGGAGATCTATCACATAGTAAATAATAATATCTTAATTATTTTGAGATTTTTGATGGTAACGTTAACCCTGTTATTTCACTTCTACAGTATCTCGCAACCCGAAACACAGTTGTGTTCATAAACTACTGCTAGTTTTTTAAAGTTGATTAAAATTAACATAAAATAAGAATGTGTTTTCACCTTGGCACCGTGTCTCCATATCAGCGAAGAAACCCGGGTAAGGTTGCTCGTCGCAGTAAAAGTTGGTGTATGGCACTGCACCTAACAGCGGGTAGTCAGTTCCTGGCTTACCTGAAAATTAGAATATAAATGAATATTAATTTAACGAATATGTGCTTGCACTATTCCAATGTCCTACATGAGCAACGAATGGCGACAAGTGACAAAGCGATTATATGCAACATCGGCATCAAAGCGTAGTCTTAGAAACAGTATTTGATATTATTTTGTAGCGATGATAGGTCAGCGGTCAGTGCGGTTGGTTCACACGCCGAAAGGTGAGGGTTCATACCCCTACAATGAGCTGCTTGAGCTGCCGGCGAATGAAACCATCGTGAGAAAGCCATAGTATGGTGGTAGTGTCTTTTCTTGTACACGGCTGGCTAACTATCACCCTAAGAAAATCTGCCACAAAGCATCTAGCGGTGGGTTCCGGTAGCCTTACTTGAGTGCCTGTTCTATTCCAAGTAAGGTGTGATTAACCATCTTCGACCACACCGTCACTTAATATCCGTTGAGCTGTGGTTTAAGCGCTTAGCTTCTCGAGCATTAAAAAAATCGCTCTATCACATCTAGTCAAAGTCAAAGTTTTTATTTGCATGACAACAGCGTAAAAAGGTCTTAAATGTAATTGTTTGCGTCTGTTACCAACCATTACGGTGTGCAAATACATTAATTGATAAACAAATTGATAATAATCTACAGTCCCATTGCTTCACTATCAGTCACTATTCTCGCTACTATTATAGCAGTTTATTTAGAATAAGATACAAATGGATTAATTTGGAGACACTGATGATTACAGCAGCTTCAACATTATAATAAATCTTATAAAAACATAAACGTTAAAATTGGAGCGCGCGTTGATATCTTTTGTATCGGAAATCCATTGTTCGACACGAGTTAAGTGTAGATCAAAGTAAGAACTTGACCGACTTATAACCTATTATGCGAACAGTTGTTTAAACAGCCGGGTGTATACAGTCAAAGTAACGTCGCAGAGCATTAGATTTTTTTTTACATTTTTTTATTTTTATTTTAATACTGTAAAGTTATCAGGAACATAAGGAAAAGTTATAAGCCGCTCGTTTACGTCTATTTATTTGAAATTCACGGGCATGTAAAACAAATCGATTCGTATAAATCAAAGTTCAAGATCGATGGACATTATGTACATGAATAAATAAATGTCGGTTGGAAAATTCACGGCGCCATCTGGCCCCAAACTAAGAAAAGCTATACTATGGGTACCAAATAACTAATATTACAAGCTGCTGGATTTCTTGTTTCCTGGGTCATATAGTGTGAATATCTTCAAGATCAGAATTATTATAAAAAAAATATGAAAAAAAATTAAAAAATAAAAATGTGAAAATGTGGATGATTATGATGAATGACTGTTGATATTTCTTAAGATTACGTGTTTTATCTTCGACCACATCATCGCTTCTCATCAGGCGAATTGGTGGTCAAAAGCATATACAAATTAAAATAAAAAAAATCTCTAAAAATCTATCTGCAGTATTATAGCTATCCAGCCTTTTCTATTTTACAAAGTATATATTTTTGAATATCACAAAAAACACGTATCTAAGTAAAGCTGGAAACTATTCCGTAGTGCGATTTAACGATTCGAGGCAGATAAACATAATAGATAACCTTATTGTATTGTTACCAATTAAAAATAAAACTATCGATAAACATCAGTTGAACGTAACTCCTACGAGTTTAACAATCGTTTTAACATTTAGCACATAGTTGACTGCCACAGTATAAATATAGAAGTACAAATCCTTGGAACTAAAAGCTTTAGATACGCTATTTTACTCTGTATTTGCAATAAACTCCTTTGTTTCCCGATTGTTTTTTATGTTTGACAGGCTAGGTTTTTGACCATGGCTAACCTCATTTGAAGTGACAGTGTAGTGACATCAACGAGCTTTGAGTGCAGTAAACCGAATGGAGGTCATTTTACTCATCATTATGGACAAAACTGAGAAATTGTGAAAAAAAATCTGCCGCTCTAGACAAAGATCAATGAACGTTTTCTATGGGACGCCCTACTAGTGATACAATACTATAGTGTGTACTAGTGATACGATATGATAACGGGTGAAACCTTGGTGCCCTACTTTTTTTTTTTAGAACTAATGGACTTGCATTTGATCGCCAACTCGCGAAGATGCGGTCTACGGTGGAGCACGCTCGCCTAGAAGAAACCGATTCACTCGCGACTTGAAGGCATATTAGTGATTATTTTTACGGTTGACAGGTTAGGTGTTTGACCACAGCTCACCTGATGTTAAGTAAAGGTGTGGTCGAATATGGTAAAGCACGCCTAGCCTGGAATGGAACTGAAACTGAAGTGATGCAATGTTTCTAGCGTTTTATAGATTTACAATAAAGTTTGCCGGGGAACCTATTTCCCTCCGTATCAGCGTGGATCGCCTCTTCGGTCGCCACGCCACGGTGAACTTACAATTGACTTATGATTATTACCTCACTCTTGTTACACTCGTGTGTTAGTCATGAGTTTGTTATACTGGAATATTTTGTGGCACAATATACGTGTAACAGTTTCATTCTCGTTCTATTGAATAAATTTGCTGTTAACCTAGTTCAAGGGATTCATTTAATTTCTTTTAAAGTAAAAACAAAAGGTTTTGAGTGAAAATTGATATACACATAATTACTGTCTAAGCCCAGCATTGAAATAAAGTATCTCATTCTTACAATTTTGTCATTTTAGACTAAGTTTTTTGTATACATTTTGTAAATAGTATAATTTAAGGTCTTTTTTATTTTGTTTAATAAAAGTTTCGTAATAAATAAATAAACTTTTACAATTTATGAAAAATATTTGACAAGTTTTTGATAGCGAAATTCGTAAATGAGAAAAAATTCCATCCATTAGTCCATCGAAACTCTTAAAATAAACAACTACCAAAAACAACAACAACTGACGATAGCTGTTTTCGATCAACTATAACAATTGAAAACTTGCCGAAAGTTTTTTGGCAAATTTCCACGCTTAATATTGTTTGGTGTTGACATATGACAAAAATAGTATGAGGTTGTTGCTTTGAACATTTTGTTTGAGTCGAAACACAGCATGTTATATATGCATGTGCCTAACATCCACACGTTTTAAATATCTTGCGTGTTAAAACACCCGTAAGTATAAATATCAGACACTTCCTATAAAAGTCATCAAAACCGCAAAATGTCATAACTAGTAGTTAGTATAAATTTCTATGGTCATAATACTGATTACATCGATTGAATTCCTCTCTAAATCTAGCGTAATTGTCCGCCAGCACGATCCCAGAGAATTATGCACCTCGCAATGCAGCGATTGAAAGTTCGCATGCAGTCGATACCAATGACCACTTTCACTTGACTGTCCTCTTACTAAGACTTTACGATCAGCAAATGCTTTACAGCTAGCCTATACCTGACAACAGCGAAAGGTTAATTACAGTCCTACCGCTCAAAAGAGTGGTTCCACTATACCTGTATAAATTAAGTCAAACGCAAACCTGTTCAGAATTAAAGCAAAATTAAAATCTTCTTCAACAGCACGGTTTGTCATTAAAAACAAAATCACATTGCAAAAGCGAAAGTTTGTCTCAATGTATGTTTGTTTGCATGTTCTTTTGTACTTCTTCACGCTGTTGGATTTTTCGTTGACTGAAAGGATTCGGACAAAATTCGCTATGTTGATAACTCATAAATGCGGATAAAACCGCAGAGCGTAGTTAGAGACCTAAATAAAATATTTGAAATGAAATCCTATTTAAAATTAAAAACTTTGCTCACCTTTGAAATCGGTAACAAACTGCACATTTTGTCGCTTTATACAATACTAGCAGCTCGCTCCGGCTTCGCACGGTAAAACAAAACTCGATTAACAATGTATATACAGCCTATGTCACTCAGTTATAATGTAGCATTCTAATGTGTTCTATGTATTCTAAAAAAGTATTTATGTATTCTATCAGTTATCTGACTTCCATCACACAAGCTCTGCTTAGTTTGGGGTCAGATGGCGCTGTGTGTAATGTCCCACGATATTTATTTATTTAATGATAAAAAAAAATTCAGATCGGTCCAGTAGTTTCGGAGCCTGTTCAATACAAACAAAAAATCAAATCTCTCTTTATTAGAATAGACATACACAGTCGTTAGATGCTTTAGAAGAGCATACAAATTTCGGTTGGGAGATCTTTGTTATCTACACCGCTCTCTGCGCAGCGACTAAAGTTAAGCGGTAGAGCTGTAATGATGAAACTACAGCTCGTATATGCCAGCACTCGCTTTATCACATTTCAAATTTGTTACTGAAATAAAACAATGTTTCATCACTAGACATATACTGAATGATTAGTAAGACAGATAATTATAATGATTTAACGTACACTGCGAAGACAGACTACAAATACAAGTAGTAAGTGTAAGTAGCAGTGATGCCCTAGACTTTGTTTTGTTACTCAAAGTCTAGGGCATCGCTGCGATGGTCATGGACAGACGTTATCTCTTACCATCAGGAGAGCGTCTCGTACGTCTCATTACTTTTGACATAAAAAAAGTACAAATTCGTAATTACAAAAACTGAATCCATGCCCCCAACGCCCAAACTTTAACGGCTAAGTATTAGGTATTTAATAAAAAAAAGTAAATAAGTCAAATGTCAAATTTGTATATCTTCCTTTTGTCTGTCGGCTAATCTCATATTCATTGTTACCCGTGTTTAGTATATACCAACCGCAGAAAGAAGTTAATATTATCGAAAACCAATCAGCAACAGCTATAAGCCGCGAGCTATGGAATCACCTTTGACCCTATTGATTTCTACAGTGCAATGAAAGTGCACATCTAGAAACCACAACGTACGATACAGATGCGAGATGAGATGAGTTCAATCTAAACATAGAGCTATCTAAAAGACTACGGGACAATTCCATTTTTTTATCTTTGACAAGCTAAGTGTTTAACCACAGCTCACCTATATAATATTAACAGTGTGTTCGTAGATGGTAAACACCCGTAGCTTGGAATGGAACTGGCTCTCAAGTTCCATTCCAAGATCTCTCTTATTTTAAATAGGTTAAGATAGATAGATAGAAATTCTTTGTTGTGCACACCATAAACGGAAAAAATAACAGAACAAATAATCTAAAGCAAAAGTTAAAAGTTAAGCAAAAGTAGGAACCTAAGTTTCCTAAGTATCCCTCGGGACACTACCTATACAGTATACAAGGTATTGTCATTGAAACTCACTGTATAGGCGATTGATGATGATTTTATTGGGAAAACGGCTGATCAAATGCAGTTAGTGGGATAAATAATCAATCGCATCGATGCTTCACATCAGGCAGGATGTGGTCAAGCGCGAACCTATTCAATATATAAAAAAAAATAAAAAAAAACAAAAGATAGTACAATGTAATGTAGTAGTGATTTTACGCGTTGCTTCCAGAACTCCATGGAAAGTTGTACTTTTTTATTATTAATTCTTTTTTGCACTTGAAGTTGACAGTAACCAAACAAAACCACAGACACTCATAAATTTTTGGCGGGAACGCGTAAAGGTCTTTGCTTCAACATACAACGTCTCGTAAAGATCGTGTCGGCACACGAGTTATCATCGAACAAACAAACTTGGCGGAGGATGATTAGTAGAAATGTAGTAATACTGAAGGCTGCTGATCTACCAATCAATGTGAACAACTTTTACTAACAGCCGACCCTGAAATCGCAAAAATTGCTGTTCCATACATTTTCTTCAAGGTCAATGATATTTTTCTATGGAACAGTTGATTTTTTCACGATTTCAGAGTCGATCCCACGGCAAAAGCTGTTCGCGTTGATCAGTACCCTTGATTATATTTTATTACTACACTTCTGAAGTAGTTTTGTTGTAAGTATAGCATGAATCATTAAGATTATCTTTATTACGAAAAATTCTATAAAACTTGAAAATGTCAAATATAAACGCGAGATGCAGAATGTATTCATGCAGTATTTTGTTATTATTGTCCATATATGGAAAGTGATCAAACTCTTGCGTAACATCTTGCTACCTGCGACCTTACATAATCATTGTTTTAAAACACCACTATCCACGTTGAGCTCATGTTTTTGAGCAATATGCCAAATACGAAGCCACACTCGAATGTTCATACCTACATCACAGATGTCAGGAAAAAAGGCATAGATAGAGTTTTCACATCAAACTCTGCGAAGTCACTCTGCTACCGACAGTGTTTAGGTTTTGTGTTCCAAGTTATAAATAGAAATGTAATTTATCGATATTCGTCAAAATTATTCCATCATGGCTGTTTTGTTTTGGCATCGTTTTTGCATTCTTTGAACATACCGTTCGGCATAACTTACAACCTACAATAAACTAAGCAGCGTACTGAGCGCGAAAACGTATTAACTACTTGCGTATTTAATTAATATTACCGAACTTGCAGTCATTGTCATTTTCGATGCGCGGCGTTTGTTTTAGTCTGTATCATTCGCGAAATAATGCTTTGTGAATTTATTCAAGTCAGCTGAAATAAAGACGTTCTATTATTGCATGATAAGTCAAATCAAGTTTCTCCAAGACTAACGAATGATTTACCGTTTCATTGGTGCAAATAACTTTGTAAAGGCTGAGGGGCCAGTCCTTATGTCAGAATTATTACGCCACCCAAAGGCCTGTGACTAGACAGTTGCTGTTATATTAGAAATACGAGTAAGAACAACAATTTAACCTATCATTTTGACGGTTAAACATGGTCTATCATCAGCTTATGTTGGGTTAAGTTATATAATGTAGTAATAAGGGTTACTCGTATAAGCTTAAGGTGTAATTAGCCAAAAGAAGTCATTGTAGGTACTCATCATTATGAACAACGTTTACTATAGGCATAATTCTGAAATTGCGAGGGTCAAGGTCAAGGGTCAACAAACTTTTTCTAAAGAATAACTGAATTTACCGATTATCTTCTTATTTACGAGTATAATTATTAATGTGATTAATCTTATTTATAATTATTATATTAGTTTGTATATTTGGATGATTAGACGTTTATATGTTTGTTACTCAATCACTCAAAAACGGCTGAACGGATTTGGATAAAATTTAGCACACATATAGTTCATTACTTGGATTAACATATTGTAGAATACTTTTTATATTAGGAAAATTTTAAGGTCCTGTGGAATTACCAAAAATGTAAAATAAACTATGTACTTGCCAAATTTAATCCAAATCCCGAGGAACAAAAATATAAACTTTCACATTTATAATACTTAGGTATTAGTAGGATACCTACTATAATCATACATACCTACTTTACGTACTATATACCTTAGCAAAATTACTGTTGTCAAATTTGCAAGATAAACAATAACAAACACGTAAAGGTCATTTTAATTCTAAGATAGTGGACCGATTCAAACTTCCTCAACAAATTGTCAAGTTTGTTGATATTATGTGGAATTATGCAACCATTCATCGATAATTAAGGAAGCAATGTCCTAAAAGTTAACACTTATTACATAATGTTATGGAAGTGTCAAATGAACCGAACCTTCTGCTGAGGTCATATCGAGGCAAGGTTAGCGAGAACAAACGCTCATACGTGATGAGCTGAGACAAGTAAAGACTATACAATACTGTACATTGAATAATACATTACAATGAAAAATGACATTTATTCCATTATCCTTAGAGTCGATGGCATTAAACATGTAAATATGCTGAGCTGTTAAACAGCTTATTTCTTACGAATCTGGTATTACTTTGAATACTTTTCATGACAGCTGTAGCATTGTATGCAAACGACCATTTTGTAAAGGGGCTAACTCGAGTAAAGGATTGCGCTATACATTACCGCTTGCAGATAAAAAAGAAAAGATCCTGCGCCTTAGTAAAAAAATTAAATGCCGATTGCAGCAACAGCACGGAATCAATTACTAAAAGATACAAGAAATTGCAATTACCTAACTCTTATATACTACCTACTACTTGAATACTCATTTAAGTACTTGCAGTAAATCAATAAATATGTACAAAACAATGAATGATATGTACAAATAACAAGATAAATAGTGCTGAAAAGCAGTTTTTTTTAAACATTTATCAATAAATATGTGCAAAATGATGGTTTCAGGTGATTTGATTGACTAAATCGTGGAAACTGTTGTTAAAGTTTTAAAAAAAAAGCTGTGTCGTTGTACTCGTGCCATTTTATTTAAATACTGCCATATTAAAATAATAAAATCAAAAGTAGCAAAAAACCCGCTCAATCGCGAATTGGATTTGCGCATTGAAGATTATCTACCACAATGGAAAATAAATAATCTATACTTGTAAAGAGGAAAGATTTGTATTGTTGTAAAGAATAAACTTAAAAACTACTAGACTGATTTCAAAAATTCTACTACACCGTTGGGAAGGTGCACTATCCCCGGGTGACATATGCTACTTTTTATCCCCGTATTCCCACGGGAACGGGAACTACGTGAGTGAAACCGCGAGGCGTCTACTAGTTATTTATAATAAATAAATTATAGAAAATTGATAAGATTCTTAAAGCGCAACTTCAACTAAAATTAAATTTACGTTAAAGTAAAATAAAAATGAGATAATATTGTTTCCTCACTTTTGTAGAATAAGGATATAAGTATGTACATTTTTTTTTTTTTTTATGGTTGACAGGCTAATTGTTTGACCACAGCTCACCTGATGTTAAGTGAAGGTGTGGTCGAAGATGGTAAAGCACACCTAGCCTGGAATGGTACATCACCAGTTAACGCAGAGATCCTACGAAATTTAGTTTTTGCTGTCGATTGCACACTTCTCAACCGCCGCGCGAGGCTGTTATTACGGGCTATGCAAAATTGCAGAGGTATGCTAGACTTGACAGTTGCTTGACTATTTACCGCATACACCACATATTTGTTGATCACATGTAAAGACTTGTATGGAATTTGGGTACTTAGCTAGTTTGCAATTTAGGCAGTAATCATTTTATATTACAACTAGCGGACGCCTCGCGGTTTCACCCGCGTAGTTCCCGTTCCCGTGGGAATACAGGGATAAAAAGTAGCCTATGTCACCCGGAGATAGTGTAGCTTCCCAACGGTGAAAGAATTTTTGAAATCGGTCCTATAATTCGGAGCCTATTTAATACAAACAAACAAACAATCAAATCTTGCCTCTTTATAATAGTATAGATAGATAGACGAAATACGACAATGATGTTTGCAAAGTATTTGTAGAAAAAAAATACCGCTATAAATGATTATCATTCTATTGAACTTAGAAGATTAACATTTAACCGTTTTCTAATACATGGATTAATAGTTTAATTTACTATACAAACCAAAAGCTTTTTCCCTAGGATCTTAAAAACATTAAAAGTGTGCACAATGTTGTATTGAATAAGTTTGTCTACTTAATTTATATTATAAGTACAAGCGCTGTGGATCGAGGAAGATCATCTCGTTAGTTGGACATCTTCAAATGTAAAACCAGTTTGACTTGACTCACAAATTGAGTAGTCGCTATAAAACCGCCTCATTATATTTAGAGGTTACATCATTACCCCAAAATACATTTATAACATTTACACTATTTTTCTTTGTGTTGTGCATCGATTGGTACCCATGCACACGTTATTAACTTCTTATACAAGTGATAGATATACACAATACTGAAAAAAACAGTTACCCAGTCTGTCTTAGCTTGAAAACAAAGTTCACCATAATTTCCGATCTTCCGCTACTTTCTGCCAATTCTGACCTTCAATAACTTTGTTTTCCACCAGGTGCCAAATAGCGTCCTCGGTGTGAATCCAATCTCATTTTAATATGTTTTTTTACTTAACGAAATATTAAATTGCATTTTTTCTAAGTCTCTCTAATATTAAACGAAAATATAAACAACAAATACCTACAATATTAAATCAACTAATGCACAAAAACTATAGGCCGATGAAAGTCTAGAGAGAATATGCTCCGGTGCGATATCAGTTGGCAGTATACCTAAAATGCTCGTCGGATTGCATTGTTACGTTGAAGAGTAGGTACCTAATGCTTCTGTTGCAGCACTTCATTAGACCTAATAGACTAATAGACGCCGACATTTCAATAACGTTCATAAGGTATTAAAACAAACTCACTTCTTAGTTTTGTCGCTTAGTGCATTTGCAAGTGTCAAGTCTTTTGATATTTTTAAGTATATGATATAAAACCAAATGACACAAATCCAAGTCATAGAAAAAATTCGGAGTCAAATCAGCTCATGACCTAATAAAGTAGTGTAGACTTTACTAGACCTTCAACGGAGTTTTGGAAACAACACAAAAAGACTTGTTTCACTGCATTATACGATTTTTTGACAACGCAAACAGGAACTTTACGAATAAAACACTACTAAAAAAAACTCTAATTTTGGAAAATAACACAATGCAACGACATGAGTTTTTTTTTGTGTTTCCTCCAAAATTCTAGTCACTTACTTTTTTATTATGAAATATGGATAAGCGCAACAAAAGACTTTAAATTCAAATTCAAATGTTTTGTTTGCATAAATATAGGTAACAGGTATATAAGTATAACTATATTTAGCCTTTACTAGGCGTGCAAAATACAAATAAAGTTTAGGTAAAATAACATCAGACTACTAAGTATTATCAAAATTAATTATTTAATTATTTATTTTTATGTAAAGATGACACGAACGAGACGCTCTCCTGATAGTAAGAGATAACACCTCTCCATGACCATTACAGCGATACACAGAACTTTGAGTAGCAAAACAAAGTCCAGGGCATCGTGGCTTTAGCGAGATTTTTCCTTTGAGACATTTGATGGTAAGTCTAAATAGCCCTGTAATTTCGCTGGCTGCAAACTTCAAACCGGAAAACAGTAATGTTTACACACTACTGTTTCGCGGTAGAATATAATATGGTGACAGTACCTACCTAGATGACCTGCTAAAGAGATCTACCACCAAGTAATTATTGATTGTATTAATCTAAATCAAATTGGTCATATAAAATGTAAGTTGTTCAAATCACATAACAAGATATATAAGTAGCAAGTGGTTATATAGCAGTTTTGATAAGTAGTAATATAGCCAATCATAAGTATGCTAAGCGTTATGTTTATCATTAATAATGCTTATAGGCACGTTAGTATGACCGCGGAGTGGCGAAACGCGCTCTATGTCGCAAGCGTAGTCTTTGCTTCTACGGCGTTAGTATACCCGTTAAATAGAGAACAACGTACGAATGTATTATCATTCACTAGTATTATTGATCTATTATAAATTAGATTTTAAGTCATACATTGCTGTCAGTTACAAAATAGAAAAGCAATTACATAATTAAATTTCAATCACTAAGATTAAGAAATTGTGTAGATTTCGTTTGTTTGTTTACTTTGGACAACGGATATTAAAACGGTGTTTGCTATTATTTAATAATAATGTCTTCCAAAATGTGATTATGTTCGTACGAAGCCAGACTTGCGTATTAAAAAGTGACTAGCGTATTAAAAACTTTCTTGGATATTTTTAAATTCGCAGACGATTGTGAAAGCTTTAACTACTCGTAGCTGATTACTAATTACGTCCCCGGTGCGTTAGAGCTCGGCCTTTGCCTTCGAATAAGAAATATGTATAAAACATATTCAAAATATTACGACAAATATTTTTAAAAAGAATCATTTAAATTGGTTTAGCCGTTCTCGAGTTACGCGCTTACCAACGAACATCATTTAATTTTTATTAATATCCTACTAATCCTATTTAATATTATAGATTTGAAAGTTTGTTACTCAATCACGCAAAAACGGCTGAACGGATTTGGATCAAATTTGGCACACATATAGTTTATTATTTGGATTATCATATAGGATACTTTATCTCGGTAAAATATTATGTTCATGTAGGATTATCAAAAAACGAATTATAAGACTACTTAAAATTTGGTATAGATCTGTCTTACAGAACATTTCGAGTCAGCCCTGTTTTTAAAATTGATCCACTGCTGGGTGCAGGTCTCTTCTCACTATAAGAAGGATGCCATAATGAGGCATAATCTTTCCAAGTGCGAGTTGGTAGACTTGACACATCTTGGAGATTTTTTTTTAAGAACTACTCAACATTGTTCCAGAATAAACGGAATCCTTTATTATAATCTAGGTTCTAGGTAATTAAGTAGGTAGCGCAAGTTTTATGATGAATGAAACTATCGCTCTTTTATTTCATACACATGTTTAATTTCACTCAGAGCGTAAGAAGTCGCGGGCGCAAGCTAGTAGAAGATAAATAGATAGACTACGTAAAGTAGTTTCGCTGAACTCTAATCGCTTAAAGACGATTAGGCAGCGAATTCAGAACCGGAGTCAATTATAATAAATGATTTCCCACAGCACTAACAGATGTGGGATTATTACGATGACTGCTTCAACAGCAATGTCATTATGAGTGATGATGTTGTCAATTTCCTTTATGGATATCATTTGATTCATTAATCATAGATACCTACATCCTTCGTTTGCAGAATCAATTCGTACGGTTGAATATTTTTAGGGGATAATTGAAATGTTTGGATGTAGCTTAGAAAAACTGATCTGAATAAGTGTCCGTACATGGTTACGCAGAAAGGTAATATTAAGTCGAAAGGAGGTCGCATTTTTCTCATCATTATAAATTAAATAAATAGCATGAGCTTAATAAGTACATAGTGCCTCTTTTTCCTCAGGGAAAATCCTTCATGGATTCCCCGGCACTGGAAGACCAACCAACTATTAACCCTGGGATGTTTGTTACCGTTTCACTTGCTAGGCCCACAGCTCATCTGATATTAAGCGACGGCGTGGTTGAAGTTTCATTCCAGGCTAGGCGTATGTATACCACATAATTGGCCAGGAATAGAAATGGCTCACAGGTGCTAGGCGGCAGATTTTCAACTTGAGGGCAGTAGCTAACCAGCGGAGTATAGGTACTAGTAAGTACTCTACCAGCATGCAATGGTTTTCTCACGATATTTTTCCTTCACAGCTTAAGCTGACAAACCATTGAGCAAAAAAAAACATCATCGATGGCACCTATGTGAAACTACAAAAACGCTTTCCCACTCGTTCGCGGCAAGTAAAGAAACCCGTGGTAACTCCAAAAATTTGTCTTCACAAAAACTCTCAAACGCATGTAAAAAACCATTACAAAATGACATGTGCAATTATATGTGTTGTTACATGCCGTGCGATTCTACTATTGTTAAAATAGCCACAGACTTGCGGTAAGCGTGCCTAGATTTATCGACTTACCAAGACAATTGAAAAGTGAAATCTAATATAAACACGTCCGGTTGGATACCGTTATGAAAAACACGTAATCCAAGATAATTTCATGACACACAACCATTCAACGATATCAGACCAATTTTCATGGGCTCTCTGAGCAATTTTTCATGGACTTCAGTTGTTATGTTACGTGAGCGCACAAGAAATAAACTGCTGTCAAATAAATGACATCTATGATCAAGACCAATATTTTTTTTAGTTTTGGAGAAAAATGGCAACATGGATTTGCTCAAACAATGTTTGCAGCAGCGCCCCCTGGTAAGTTGTCACCGTAACACCTATCTAAGAACATGCACTAATCAAAACCGAACCCATAACTGAAAACTGCATCAAAATCGTACTAGTAGTTTTGGAGAAAAATGGCAACATGGATTTGCACAAACAAACATTCTCTCCCCTCAAACGCATATTTTATACCGTCTCCGTTCCGTCGTTGGTAAAAATATGACTAAACCCCATCTTAAGAGACTCTACATTAAATTTCCGTTTCGCAATACAGTTACTGAACGCAATACTACCCACTACCCAGTCTATCTAAACCAATTCTATCCAATTTTGCGTTTAATAGAAGAATTTAAACAGAAAAACATTTTGATAATTATTTCCACATAACCATACCACTCAAGTAAGCTTTACTATATTTCTTAACATAGTCAATGCGTTTGATTTGACTAAACACTTGATTGCCCACTTATTCACGTATTTTGTACCTACTTAAAGAATTAATCAACCGTGTATTAAATATTTAATTTGCGTTGAAAAATTATATCTGGACGTAAGTAATTATTAAAATTTGCAATATCTATTAAAGTACAAGGTTTAAACTGAATAACTTTGTTATACTTATCCTTTTTTTCAAGAATTTTAAAGTAATAAAATTTGCATTGTTGAAAATTATTTATTAACTAGCTGCACCCCACGGTGTCACCCGCTGTTCCCACGTGAACGCTACATTTTTTTGGATAAGATGTCTATCTGTGAATCCAGGATGTCTGCTACCTCCATACCAAATTTCATCAAAATTAGTCCAGCTGTTAGAGTGTGTAGAAGTAACAAACATACAGCATGCACACTCACAAATCTCACAAACTTCCACCTTTATAATATTAGTGTGACAAGCATATTTAGAGTAATTAGGTACAAGTTAAAAATGTAAAAAAAAAGTATTCAGAAAATTTGCGAAGTATATCTGACAGTTAAAAAAATTATTTTCATGAGTAATGGAAGGCATGTTATTACATCATATTACTTCGAGTCCTTCAAAAGTTATAGTGTAATCATCGCTGCCCTCCGCTTGTCCTCAAGTCCCACAAATAGACGCTTATTTATGGGAAACTGTGAGTTCTTATAGCGTTATGTCGGTTTGTGCTCATCGCAGTCAAACCAGTTTGATAGTTTTAAACACTATAAGGTAGAGTCTGTTCGAGAACCCAATAAAACCATGTAATGCTTGATTTACGGCTATCTCGCCCAGGGCAGTCTGCATCTTCCCTATACTTAGTATGTATTTGTATATATTGTATAAATAATATTCGTTTGATGCCGCTTGATTTTATCTATTTAATAATTACGTGCCATTTTTAATAGCTTATAAATAAAATGAGAACCTGCACGGCAGTATGAAGTACGCAGAAGATCCAAAGACGGTCTTAAAAAGTAAAAACATCGTACAATTTAGTTTTATTTTGTAAATCTTTACAATCTCTTTTTGCGTTGCAGTTGTTTTATTTACGGTGCTATTGACCAAATTATAGTAGGTAAGTTTTATACCTATAATATTATAAAGAGGAAAAATTTGTTTGTTTGTTTGTATTGAAACTACAGGACCGATTTCAAAAATTCACCGTACGGGGTGCTACACTATCTCCGGGTGACATAGGCTACTTTTCCCTGTATTCCCACGGAAACGGGAACTACGCGGGGGAAACCGCGAGGCGTCCACTAGTGTAAAAATAAATCAACTTACAAGGTCGAAAAATCAACCAATGATTTTTTTAACTTAAAAATAGGGAGAGCAAAATACAACACAATATCAAGGGTGTCTAGATATGAGAAATTTCCTGCAATAACTCAGTTAATATATTTGTTAGTAATTACGAACTCATATGCTCAGCTTACAAGACTGCCTTCGTAACGACCTCAAATCGAGAGTAGAATGTCAGGGCAATTGACGTTTATAAAAACGGTCAATATAGCCGTAACTCTCATCAGTAATTAGTGAATTGTGCATATAACACTTAATCAATCTGCAATGAGGAATACATTCTAGGTTTAATTGAAAATAATCGATATTGTTACGATTAAAGTTAACATCGATAAACTGTCTAGTAATTAAAATCGATTATAAATGCCATAGTATAGAAATATCGAATATAATAAAATTATGCAACTCGTTAAGCTACTGTTATAGAAGACGTTCATTGACGTCATTGCGATTTATGACATTCATAAATTCGATATCAGAGTGTCAAACGTTGTGATTGAATTCATTATATTGATTAGCATTGAGTAATGAACCAGTTGACATTAACTTTTTAAGATTGCACATTTAGCATCGATTCATTATCTCTATGTTTACATCTCTTCATTTGCGCATGAGTCATTCTATTGGAAAATGTATGACCCATCAACGCAATAGATACCTGTAAGCCTTCTCGGAAGTTTAAAAGCCAGCGACATGATTTTCTCACGTGCCCAAAACTTTAAATATACTAAAGTGGAGCTGAACAGGAGACATTGCTAAGCAAGGCGATGATAGCTGAAGTAGGTAAGGTTGTGACAGATTGGTGGCCCAGGCAAGGTAAGAGTCGATAAAACTGTCACCATCGCGGGTTAAGCCAGGACTTGATTAGCACAGGTCCGCAGTCGATGGCATAGCGAGAGAGAAGCCCATGGATGATGATCTAAGTGTAGCGAAAATAGTTTTAATTTCTTCCTTTTAATGAATCCCGAAAGAGTCTTTTAAATAAAACGTAATACAAAACTATGGTGAAGTAGATTTTGTACTGCGTTTTGTCAAGTTCCATCCGTTCGTAGGTACGACAGTTTCTTTGAAAACTGCCGTATGGAATGGAACTTCACACAAATTTATATGACTTTTTTGTACTTATATGATGAATGATGGTAAGGAAACTTACCATCTTCAGAAGATCTAAATAATTAATATCCTAATTTTAATTTGTAATTAAATTTAATGAGTGAAACGTTCTGTAGTTCTTATTAATTAATTAACTTTTTTATGTCATACCCTAATGGTGTCGTATGTATTAGGTATATAGCAATGTTATATTATACCTGTATATATGCTGCCATAAATGATTGAGCAGTAAAGAATATTTTTGTTAGAGTATCGGACTAAATGCCTGAAACTCATTGCCGGCTTCTTTGTTTCCTGTAGACTACAATTTAGAAAGAAAGAAAGAAAATAATTTTATTTTGTAACAGAACACAACAAAAATAACAACAAATAGAGACAAACAGTTACAAAATAGGGGCTCACCTCAGCATAATACTGGTCATACTAATTGGTATGACCAGCGCTGGTCTTCCGGTGAGCCCTTGGTATTTTTAAGTGCCTAGTGAACAGTTTTTCTTCTAGATCAACATGCTCAATCCTCGGCCGCACCATGATTTTCCGTTAGGTGAGTTAATAGCCAAACCTAGATCTATTTCATACAAAGAAAAAACTCACTTCGTTGTATTCAATTCTCAGAAACTTTTCGCCAAAATCGAAACTCACTAACAATGTACAATTGAATAGGTTAAATTAAAGTATTGCGGAGTAATTACATCGCTTCTATGCCTAACATATGCTAATATCTTGAGTAACAATCCGACTTACCTACCTTCACAGGCCAGCGAGACCGGGCGCTCGGTTGCCCAAAGCGGCGATCCCAACCTCGTCGGTAAGGTACAATTGTTAGCACAATTAAGAACTATGATATAGAGCATGGTAGACAAAAGCAAGGCTATATACAACACGCCATATAGAGCGAGCCTTGAAAAAGCAGCACCATTAAACAAATTGTAAAATTAGACGTGTCGTGTTGGTATGATGTGAATATTGTAACGATCAATTTCGATGACAATTGAGCGTCATCGAAAATAAAATTGCTGAGATTTTTTATAAGTAAAATAAAAACATGAGAATTGGCACAATGCACGAACGTGCCATGGCGGAGGAACAAAAAATTTTAAAAAAATCAGTTATATAACTTTATACTTAATAAAGATCATTTAAAATTTAGGCAATCTCTAAAATCTTCATCCTAAAAGTTATAAATCACGTAGGTAATAAACCAATATCGGCGTTCGTTTAAATCTGTCAAATTAATTGGACTGATATTCTCAAGTTTTTTTGTGGTTGACAGGATAGGTTTTTGACCACAGCTCACCTGATGTTACGTGGCGGTATGACCCAAAATAGTAAACACACCTGCGCTGGAATGGAGCTGGCTCTCAAATGAGGCTCCCGCAACACACAACAATACGTCAAGTCATATTTCACCACATTATATCAATATCCCACACTAACACACGTAATTTGACAATTAATAAAGCACAATGTTTTTTTTAAATAAACTCTCGAAAAAAGGAACAATATATAGTGTAAATATAATACGATGACATGTGATGCATTCCGCGTTCCCGGGACTGATGATGACTGACTGACGGTCAAATTTTATACTTTGCCCGTCAGTCAGTCTTCCTAAAAATCATCCAGACTTCCTATGACCACGCATCTCACGTCATATTTTTCTTTCATTCCATCCATTGGTTGCCTGGAAGAGACCACTTTTAGCGATAAAGCCGCCACTTGTGGCACTAGCTCTTAAGTTTCTTGTTTATGTTACATATATTTTTTAATTTTTCTGGTGTACGTACACAATAAAGAGTTTCTATCTATCTATTAACCAGCTTACCAGGAACTACCGATTCGTCTTGATAAATTATTAATTAATTTTATTGTGTCCTACACAATAAAATTAATTTGGTATATCGAATGTCAGGAGATATACCATTATAAACCGTAATTACACTTATAACTTCATAAATAAATAAAATGAACTTATGTACCTACTATCAAAATGATTGAACAAAATATAACATTTCTAATGACTATAATCAACTTTAAGTTAAGATCTTAACCAGACGCGATTGCAAAAAGCTATTAAAAACAGTTTTGCAGCTGAATGTAATAAACCTAACCAGACACAACAGATTAATCATTATTGATCTTATATTAATATAGTCTGCCTACTTATCTGGTTTAAAAAAAAAAACATTCATCAATTTTATTGGCAACATTTTCAATTTTTTATTGATATTATCAATCTGATCATCAATTTAGAATGGCCTTAATTAGTCCACGTTTTTACGACACGTAGGGTAAATGGAGCACGACCATTATGAAAATATCGAATTCAAACTGCAAGGATTGTGCTATGATTGACAAGATAATGGCTCCAAATGGCTTGTGGTATGAATGAACGCTCGTCAGCTAAAAGCTTATAAAAACTCATAGATTTTCAAGTAGCGGGCTTGTCATCCATCAACGACTCATCATCTTCACTTCCTTTTATTTACGACGTCTCTTGCGTACAATTGAAAATAAGCGTCAGTCAATTCACATACGAAATCAGTTGATTTTTTTGTTATTAATTTTTATAAACATGACAATATGTCTAAGGTATAGAAAAATGTCGAGGACACGAATGTTCCTTCTATTACCAAAGGCTTACTCGTAGCCTGTGCTAAAATTAAGAGCTGCAATTACATTCCTCATGTACATTATTCATTGCAATGAAAACAATGATGCTATTACAAAGGCTGTTTTAATATCACTCATTAAAACATTGGCAAATGTGCATGTATAGATTGATATTAAGCGGCTGGTGGAATAGTTTGATTCTATAGTTTTAACATATATAAAGAGGTACTCGTACTGTAATTATATTTATATGTTACTACTGTTCTTAATACATTTACTTAGTACTTGATTATGCTTGATCATTTTTATTTCTTGGTAGATGTACTTAGCAGGAGGTCATCTAGGTAGGTACCACCGCAGTACCAGATATTACTATGTTTCGGTTTGAAGGGTACTGTACCTAGCGAAATTTTAAGTCTGTACCCAGTGCCAATGCATCCAATGCCCTGGAGTTTGTTTTGTTACTCAAAGTTCTGTGTATCGCTGCAATGGTATGCGCATGCTTTATCTCTTACCATCAGGAGAGCGAGCTAGTCACATTACTTTCACATAAAAAAACCAGGCACCACTTGGGCCTGTGTAAAGGTAAAAAAGAAAGAAGGTATTATGTACAATGTACAAGTTCTGGACAGCTAGTCTATACCTTGATAACAACTTAGGTGAGATCAAGCTAACCTATTAGCCTATAGACATATAAATTTACTCAAAGATTAAAGCGTACAAAGATGGCTAACTTTACTAAATTGAAACTCCGACACCCCGAGGCAGTGAGGTAAACGCATCCGTGGAGTACGTACATACGGTCCTACATTATAGGTAGGTAGGTACCTACTACTATCTATATTTCAAAGTTCACCCAAATTCATTGAGGCGGTGAAGCGTGAGGATGTAAAAAATAGTTACGGCATACTATGTATATTCACAAACTTTTTCATTTATAGGTCACACAATCAATAGGCTTTTTTTTAATGATTCTATTTGTCTATTTATATTATACGTTTATATGTATACTCGTATTTATGTATCTATCAATCAATGTTGGCACGACACGAATAGCTATATAGCGTTTTCATAATTTAACACAAGATCGCCAGCTCAGGTTAAAACTTACCAGGTATAGCCATGCCGAGTTCCAAGAATTCCTTTACTGAGGGGCTGAGGAAAGCTGGTGGCGCGGGCGCCGAAGCGGGCTCCGGCTCCGGAGCATCAAGTGCCTGCGCTGGCTCGCGCGACACCGGCCGCGCCCCATTGTCGGCACGTACGCGCTTTGCAATAGTACCCTCTTCTGAACCACCTGCATTACCACAAACATAGATATTAATTGAGCAACTCATTTTTTTTTCATCGAAACATTGGCAATCAGTCGGGCGCTTCGCCTGATGCAAGCTCACCGAATATATACCCGTATCGCAGGATAATTTAATTGCAACAATAGCGACCCAAAGTGCTGTTTACAGACGCCCTTTTTAGAACGCTCTATGTTGTAACTATAGGGAAAGACCTTCGCAGGAAAGGCATTCCGCATTTTGCAAGTGCTCGGAAGGAATGAGGGCCCAAATTGTTATTGCTTAAACTTGTAGTTATTATTCCACGGGATTGAACTAAGCAAATCGTACACCATACACAATGTTGCTATTTGGCATCTCCTTGCATAAGCTTCACAGCATCATTCGATAAATCTATAGGTTTCTTCAGCTGTGGTCAAACAATTATGTCAGTGAATATAATTATTATCTCTGGCTTTGAACGCACCGACAAAACCGCTACTGCCTAATCTGTCAGGTGTAAACATGATTTTTTTTACGATCAAACGGACCGTCTTCTTTTTTTCTTATATTATATATATCATGTCAGTATTGCACGCTGGTTAGTAACTTGCTCATTATCTATATATATATAGGATCTAGAGCTTTTGGTTAACCGACTATTCTAATTAGATCAAGTTTACATTAGGTAACTGGCTGCCGCAGGTCGCGCATCGAAAGTGCAATGCAGTACGAAAATCTTATTGGTTTTATTGGTATTTTTTTCATAAAACTGGAATGTTCACATATGTCCAAAAATGTAGAGTTACATATAATGAGGGCTTAGAAAAGTTGCTTAAAGTTAACCAATGCTTAAAATATTCTGTCAAGTTCTGGCCGACGCGTGAGTGTTACAGAAAAGACACCAACTATTTCAGGCTTAGATTAACTTTAAGTAAGTACCTACCTAATGTTAAACCTTATTAGGTATTTGAAAAAAAGTAGCCAAAGAAGATTCAATATTACAAAGGTAGCGTGTAGTTCGCAATGTATGGTGCTTCTGTAATATTTATCCTACTGCTCTAAGTAGGTACTACCTACCGACCTAGGTATAATGTAGGTATGTCTGTTTAGTCATTACCTCATCTGTATGCTTACCAGTATCCGTCAACAACGATATCAGAACAAACGCCAAACTGATCACATTTACCCCGTTCATCTTGATTAAAGAAACTTCTACTTCCGAATTCGTTCACTAAACCGTATACAATCGTATATTTCTTTGCATGTCACAATCCAAAAGCTTCACCCGACATTGAAGCTATGAAGGTCTCTGTAAAGGATTGTCTTATTTCGTAACGTGCCTTATGAGTTATGAGTTTACTTGTGGACTGAGGTTGATAAATAAACGCGGTGTGAGTGGAACGTTACATAAGCCACTATCCGGTACCTGCGTGCGCTTTCGGGGACAAGCGAACGCGCAATGATCATACAGCGCGCGCATAGAAAGATTCGAATAGAAGCGCTTGCGCTTGCGCTGACCTCTAAATTCGTCTGTAGATGATACTATCGGACTATCACGATCAAAATCTGTAGGGTATTATACGGCATGGTCGTGAAGTTAAAGTAGATTCGTTGGTGTATCTCTATATAAATTATTCCTATAAACCTAAACACTTTTTAACGGACCTAGTAACTACTAAGATAACATGACGGAGTTACTAAAAGTACACACGTTAGTTCCTACATTTGTTTACTAAAAATTTCAGCTACTCAAAAGGCGGTATAAATGTATCTGCATAGTAATAAAAATAAAATAATAAAGATAGAAATAATAATAATAATAACAGAAAAAAAGTAGCTAGGTGCCTTAATAAAGTTGTAGGTACCTATTAATTTAGCAATTCGGTATGAAAAGTTTTTTTTTTTGTATTTATTTTATATTTTTTACTGATAGTATTATGATACATTTTATTTTATGAAACTAATTTGAATATTTTGGTTTTTTATGCGGTAGTTTATTTTGATTCAAGCGTAGCTTTGCGGAGTGTATCTATCTATTAAATTCTAAGCGTTGTGTATTTTTGTGTGAGCCCATCTCTTATCATACCTATTCGAATCCTACTATCTGAGAAAACTTTTAATTTGCCATCTATTCTTAATTAATTAAATTAACCTATGTCCTAGCTGTAAGTTTTCGTCGTTTATGGTTCTTTAGGTTATGTCGTTTTGGTTAGATAGATGAGCGTGTAATTGTATATCTACCTACTTATTATTAATGACTTGTAACAATTTATTCATTCATCTGAGACTCTAAGAAGACGTCTGCTGGCGCGCCTCTCAATCGGAATTGTAAGGAATATTTGACATACAATCTTTAAAGATGTACTTAGTACCTATACAATAAATTCGCTGTCCCCGTTTCTCCGTATGTCCGCATACTTCTTCTAAGTATAAACTACCTAATGGATTTTGATAAGGTTTTCACCAACTTTTAGTTTTCACGAAAGATTTGTGGGTAAGTTGGTATGGGTACAACAGCTAGGTAGGTGCATCCTAACAAAGCTTTTGGAAAAGAAGAAAGATCCAATTTTTGTAATCAACTCGCCAAAATAAATGTGCGAAGTCGGGACGGGTCACTATTTAATTATTATAATAGAGTTCAGACATCAGTTCTTCGTACCCTTTTCCTACAGGAACAAAAGTGTAATGTTTCTCTCGATTACCCTCAGCCCACACGTAGGTAAGTAGGTACCTACCTAAGATTATCCTGCTTACTACATGGATAATTAAGTTATTATCAGGAACTCTTCTGAATTCTATATCCTGAGTCTATGAAAGCTTATCCTTGAAGCAATTTCTTTGCTAGGTAGGTACCTAGACCTACTGACTACTGATGGGGAAAATGAGCGTAATGTTCTCTGTATCTCTGTACGTAGGTATGTATCTATTTTTAACTAGGTACTTATACAAAAAGACACAGCAAAATAAACAAACAAAACGTTTCCCAAACTTTTTTATTTTGCGACGCACTTATGCTCAGGCAGATTTAATATCTTGGCATGGCGCCTACTACTATATACCTAGGTATTTTTTTACCTAATGATGCAAATCGGGAATAAAATTAAAACACGTTTCCTTATAAATAGTATCATTTTAGAGTATTATTTATGACAAACCTAACCTACCTGTACTTTTTGACTCACCGATCCCGAACCTTCTGATTCTTCAGAATTTCTGTCGAACGAATAAGGTTTGTCCCAAGACTACTGTCTGTAAGGTCGAAAATGCCAAAATGCTTTCAATAATGCATTATATCATTTTCCCACATGCGCGCTTGTAATTTGGCACTTTATGAATAAAACACCACCATTTTTATGCATAAACATTCGACAAAACACTAGTTTTGGAAAAACAATACAACGGAGCGACACGACTCTTCCCGCGTTCCCGCCAAAACTCTCCGTGTGGGAAAATGATATAATGTGGTGAAACATGACTTTTCGTGTTGCTTCCAAAACTCCATCGAAGCTTTATAGTAAAGTCGCCACTACTTTACTAAAGCATGACTGGAATTAACTGACACGAACTGGACTTGACAAAGACGACTTTGACGATAACTATAGTTAAGATACAGCAGAAATAACACTTAAGACAAGGCAGTATGGCTCTATAGCTTTAGCCTGCCCGAAGGGGCAAATTAATAAAAAAAAAATAGCTTTGTTTATCAGTTTTCGCAAACTGTTTTTTTTTTTTTATTAATATCTATAGCTTATAGCTCTATAGCTTTAGCCTGCCCGAAAGGGCAAATTATTAAAAAAAAAAAAAAAAACAGTTTGCGAGTTTGCGTTAGGTTTGATTTGTCTGTCTGTACCGGAGTGTACCGGTGGTACGCGTTTTTGTAGCAGATAAGCTTATTAGTAACGTGAATTTTGAGGAGTGAAAAAAGTTGTGTCGCAGTACATTCACAAAGCAACTTTTAATTCAAGCTAACAAATTGTGGTAATATCCATAAAATGATAGTCTAAACTGGCTTGCCATTTGCCAGATAGGTCATTGGTGCATTAAAATCTGCAGAATGGACGACAAAATACGGAAAAGTTGTCCAAACTGCAGTCAGTTCTACTATTTGAAACGTAAGTTATACCTAAATGCACTATAATTTAGTTACTTTGTATGCTAGCGTGATAAAAGAAATGGGAAACCTACCTTATTATATTTGCAGCGTTTCACAATGCCGGCATTTTGTGTTTTATGTATAGGTAAACAAAAGCAATTACTCTTATTTTTAAAACAAGGAGGTGGTTTATTAGTAGGAATTCGTTTAGTTAAGTGTCACTGCAGTATAAGATATCCTTCAACCTACCAGTAAAGTAGGTATAAACATTGATGTGTTCCAGTCTAAAGTATAAGAAATTACAGGTTTTTCAGACTCACCTTCGAATCTTAAAGTAATGATAATTGAAACAGTCATATAAACTGGACCCTGTTTTATTACTCAAATTCCTGAATACTGCTCCAATGGTCATTGGCAGGTGTTATCTTATCATCATGAGAACTTTGTGTCTGTCACTTTACTTTTACATAAAAATAGAAGCAATTACAAACATGTCTGTTAGGCATATGTAGGTTCATAATTATTCATTGCCTTTGCAGCCAGCAGTTAGTATAAACGAAGTTAATATGAAATTATTTATTACAGTGCAACAATCATCAGCTGTGCAAGGCAACCTACCATTGTTTCTGTCATGTGGCCATGTTATGTGCGAAAACTGTATTAGGAACATAGTGAAATTCGCAGAGCCAATAGAATGTAAAGTATGCCATAGTGACATGATAATAGAAGCCTCACAAGTGGCCCAACTAGAAAAAGACAAAAACAAATTGTACCAGCTATTCAATATCAATGTTCAAATGGTTGGAGAACTTACTTTGCAACTTTTAGAGGTAAACTTATATTGGTTTACTTATATCCTACTCTCATAAGCCTTATAATAGCCATTCATCCATCTCAATAATACTGCAATACTAAAGAAAAGCTGAAATCAGCAGGATTGGGAGGCCACTTAATTTCAAACTATAATATTTGTTATACTTAAAGAAAGGTTACTGAATTTGAGGCAACTTTTTAGACTCCATTTAAGGGGTTAGCTTCAAAAGTAAATATATAGATTCTCTTTGTTTTCCTCGTGTCTCTCTTGTTATGAAATAAGTCAAGTATAACATTAATATCTGCAAAAAGTGTGTTAATAGAATCCGAAAAGATTGGCAACATACAGTACAGCTGCTTACCATTAGGGAATCTATCTATTTGTTTGCCACCTGTGGCATAAAAAATCCATTAGGTCATTCTTCTTTTACTTAGAATAAAAAGAATTGGAAAGAAGCAACGCCTTTCAGCATAAGTAAAGGAGAAATTCCGAAACTCATTAGTCCATAAAAACATAAGTAAGTGCTACAAACTTATTTGCAGTTTGTTTCCGCCATTTGTTATTGACTGTAAAACAGAACGCAATATTGGACAATCCAGCATCGTTTTTACCATGGTTTGACAGCTAGGAACATCCGTTTCCTCCTTCCTTTCCGCAGTCCTCTTTCTCCCTCGCGTTATATTCAAAATGAACTTCCGCAAAGTAACACCTGATTCAATCAATTATCTGAGACAAGCATTTGTCTATTTTTCGTTGCTCTTACTCATTATTTCTCTTGTCCCTCTCACTTTTTCATGGGTTTAGTTACAAGTATAGTATACTAAAATTACAATTTGTTTTGTAATGACAGGATGGTAGTGAATCTGCAGATTACCTTGTGTCTGAAACAGATGATGAATAAAACTCAGCAACATATACCTAATAGGTATATTATAGTAATAGTTAATATAGTGAATTAAAGACTGAAGATAAATATACTTTACGGGAACAATCTGTGATGAGACTAAAATAAACATAAGTGTTGTGCAGCTATCCCGAGGGAACAATGTGTTTGTCCTGAAATGAGGGTAGTTGCAAAACACAGTTTGGCCAGTGAGATCATACTTATATAGATAATGGAATTTGGTGCATATAATTATAATAGTATGTTTGCAACACAATAACATTTTTTTTTTTTTTCCTTCTAATGATGTATCTGTTTTTTGTTAGATACCTCATTGTTATTACAATCTAGCCTAGTTAAGACTAATAAGTAATTTTAATGTAACTTAAATTGCTAAGTAGAGTACACAATAACATGAAACTTATTTGTTTTTAGAATGCTGATGTTAAACTTAATAAACAGGATGATAAAGAGTTCTTTGTTGATTTACATTCCATACTTAAAGAAGGTGATCCTTCTAAAGGTGAGCTTTACTTTACTTGTAACATATTTACTTATTTTTCATATTTTAACATGATATTAAAGTGAAGGTTTCACGGTTTACTACAGACACAAGAAAGTATGTATGTGTTTATGGTTACTTGTTTGTTGTTAACCACAATACTTGATTTACTTTTAAATCAATTAATCTATGTAAGTTCTTGACGAATGATTCCAATTCTGCTTTATCCCTTTTAGCTCATTAAAAAAAACAGGCTTATACCATGCTTAATCAGTTTTACCGACCCAAATAGCTGTTGTACATTCTTTATTTTGTTCACAGCAGTATGTATGGAATGCCACAATGCAACCACTAAGATGTGTCAGCAATGTGCCACCATTCTGTGTGATGCTTGCTTTACTAAGTCTCACAAAAATTTTGTCATTTTTAAGAATCATGTTCTAAGGGAAATAAGTAAGTACACCATCCCTTTTTTACGTTCATCATTGAGTTTTAAATTTAGGATTTATGTTTTGTACACTAATTTGCTCATGTCAAATTTTTTATTCATCTGTTACTTTATTATTTCTTATTACATGCCGAAGGGCGTGGGTTCAAACCAACAATGAGCTTGAGCTGCCGGTGAAGGAAAGCATCGTGAGGAAACCATAGCATGGTGGTAGGGTACTTTCTAGTACTCGGCTGGCTAGCTACCACCCTCAAGTTGAAAATCTGCCGCCAAGCATCTAACGGTGTGTTCCGGCAGCCTCACTTGAGAGCCAGTTCCATTCCAGGCTAGGTGTGCTTTACCATCTTCGACCACACCGTCACTTAACATCAGGTGAGCTGTGGTCGAACAACTAGCCTGTCAACCATTTAAAAAAAAAAGCTTTTAATGTGTATGAGTAGAATCAACCGGAAATAAATGAATTTTGAATCCTGACCCTGAACTGTTATAGGCGAGTGTGATACTTTCATGCAAAAATATTTTTTTCAAATCCAACGGGTAGTTCCAAAGATAAGCAATCATGAAAATTCTTCCACTATGTAATATGTACATATTTGTATAGATTAAGGTCGATTTTCACTTTTCTTTCTTGTTATAATTATTCTATCGACTTACTGTATAAGGTTACAAATACAAATACAAATACTTTATTGATAACACCAATGTTACAAGTCACTTAGGCAATGTAGTACACTGCAAGGACACCTTATAGTTCCCGGAACAGTGAAGTCACAGATATTGCATTAGATGTATGCTAATCACACTAGTTTGTGCAGACTGGAAGTCTGTAGTACCATAAATCTCTAAGAAATTCATGTAATTTGTAAAGTTTTTCCAATCTACCGATAAAGTTATGCTATCTTTTTTATGTTTTAGATGAAATTGTGTCACCGTGTACATGCAAACTCCACAGCGATAAACCGTTGGATTACTATTGTAATGATTGCAAGAAGTCCATCTGCATGGACTGTCTCATGGTTGGAGGGGAAAAATCTTGTAAAAACCATAATGTGGTCTCCATGCAGGAAGTTGTAAGTCGAAACATTATTATAATTATATGCTTTGTTGCTATACATTCGGGTATTAGCTGGAGCTACCATGCCAGCTGGCCAAAGCATCACTCCAATACCTTAAGGAACAGGGCTGGCTTAGGTAGATGCTGATAGGGGAAATGTACAAAACAGTGCAGGACATATCACCCTTATTTCAAATAAAAATATTAATCCTTTGTACCTGCTAATCCATATTTATTACATTTTCCATATTCACAATTAAATTTCTGATAGGTCAAAACAATACCCTGACTTTTTTTTTTTATGTAAAAATAATGAGACGAACAATGCGCTCTCCTGATGGCAAGAGACAACGCATGCCCATAACCACAGCAGCAACACACAGAACTTTGAGCAGCAAAACACAGTCCGGGGCATCGCCGCTTTGGCGCTCATTACTTTGAGACTTTCGATGGTTAGTCTCAACAGCCCAGTAATTTCGCTAGCTGCAGTACCCTTCAAACCGGAGCACAGTAATGTTTACACACTACTGCTTGGCGGCAGAATATCTGGTACTGCGGTGGTACCTACCTAGACGACTTCCTGCTAAGGAAATCTACCACCAAGTAAACTTAGTGTCTTTACCAATTAGCGTGTATAAATCAGATATTTTTTTTTACAGAATACTAGTTTTCAGGATGAACTTTCCACTATTACACCAAAAGTAGATGAAACATTCAGAAGACTCACCAAGACTGCTTACGTAAGTATGCGCCCCACGGTGTTACCCGCTACATGTTTTGGGATGAAAAGTAGCCTATGTGTTAATCCAGGGTCTCAGCTACCTCCATGTCAAATTTCATCCAAATCCTTTAGTAGTTTTTGCGTAACCAACATTCATCCAAACTTTCACGTTTATAATATTAGTAGGATGAAGTGCCCACGCATAAACTAAAATAAAAAACGGTACTTCATCTGAAGTTAAATAAAAATAATTATGATGTATGTCTACAAATACGAGATTTCTGGTTGGCATTAATATATTTCAGAATAAAGCACAAATTCTGTAGGTTAGAAGAAGAAAACTTGCCCAATTAATTTTGCCACACCATGTTTTCGGTTGTATCTTAAACGATGGAAAAATTTTTACTGACAAAATGCAAAAAAAAAAATAAGAACATTCAGGCTTTTCTTTGACGACGATATAGCATATAAATTAGTTGGTTGGTGTTTCTACTCGTATTTAGGGTACCTGCAGAGATGAAACTAAGTATTCAGTAGTATTACCTTGCCCGTCCCGTTAAAAGGACGGGAACCCGCACATAGTATTGAGTACATGATTATTTATACAATTTTTAAATATTTCAGGATGTGGGGCATTTATTACACAATATAGAAAACAACGCTGGCAACGTATCAGAACTGACACAAATAATAGCCAACATAGAACAGCACTTTTCCAAGCTCTGTTCAATTGTGCAAAAGCACAAACAAGAAGTGATTAACATTGTTATTGATCTGAAAACTGCAGAGAAAACTTCATTACACAATGCTAAAGATGATCTTACAAAGTCCATAAAGAAGGCTGCTAAAATTATGGATTCCATTAGATTGAGCTCAAATCCTAATAAAGTTAAACAGGTGAGACATTACACCTCCTTAGCTCCTGCGGTGGTACCTACCTAGATGACCTCCTGGTCATCTAGGTAGGTACCACCGCAGTACCAGATATTCTGCCGCTAAGCAGTAGTGTGTAAACATTACTGTGTTCCGGTTTGAAGGGTACTGCAGCTAGCGAAATTATTGGGCTGTTGAGAGTAACCATCGAAAGTCTCAAAGTAATGAGCACCCAAGCAGTGATGCCCTGGACTGGTTTTGTTGCTCAAAGTTCTGTGTATCGCTGCAATGGTAATGGGCAGGTGTTATCTCTTACCATCAGGAGAGCGTCTCGTTCGTCTCATTATTTTTCACATAAAAAAATAAAACAAAAAAACTTTTTTTTTCCATGAAAATTGATATCTAGCCTCGACAAGTCGATTTCAAATCAAAACTGTTACATTTACAGTTTTGTCACCTACAGATGACAGTGATATCTTTATGGTCATCTAAAGTTAGATTTTTAGTGTATTTCTACAATATATAACTTGAGATTACATACTATAAAACAACTTCCACAAAGTAACGCCTGAATCAATTCGTCAAGGATTCCTTTCTTTATAGTATGAGATTTTCTACTCTCCAAAATCGAATGTCTAATAAGGTGAACACTTTTGGATGACACATTAACAAAAGAGTGTTTATATGTAAACATGTACTTTCCAATAACATACCACGCCATCGAGTTTTGGCGAGAACGCGGAACGAGTCGTGGCGATACGACTTGTATATTTTCCAAAGCTAGTGTTTTGGTGGTGTTTTGTTGCTTCCAAAACTCCATCGAAGCTTTATAGTAAAATTGCTACTACTTTACTAAAGCATGACTGGACTTGTCTGACACGGACTGGACTTTGAAACTTGAAAACATAAAACACTTGACACTGGCAAATGCTCAAAATGCGACATCAAACCCAAAGAATAAAACATAATGATCATTGACTGTAGAACACAATAAAATAACACTTAAACCAAATAAATTACTCCAATAAACTTAATTCAAGATTTAGGATATTTATTGCATACACCCAGAGACAGAACAAAGATTCGTCAAAAAAATGTTTGTTCAAAGCGGGAATAAAGGAAACCCAAGCTCGTGAAGCAGGTCTACCTACTTGTATTTGTAGCCCAAAAAGCTTGATTAATCATAGCACAGTTTTTAATGAGTTGATGTATCAATACTAGTATTATATTTAATCTGTGTGAATGTGTAACTTAGTCGACAACTATTTGTTTCAGATGAATCTAGCTGTCCTTCTCGAAGAAGCCAAGCAAATAGCTGAAAGTGCGTGGTATTTGTCCAGAAGTGACATAAAAAACGATCCTCTCAAGTATGTTTTCCTTATAAACCTCGCTAACCATAACCCGTCGTATTCTAGTCAAATTTGAAATGGTAATCGGTGAACCACTGTACGAAAAAATAAAATAAATATCGTAGGACATTACACACAGCGCCATCTGACCCCAAACTAAGCAAAGCGTAATAAAAAATAAATAAAATAAGGGACACCCAAACACAGAACAAACATTTGTTTATACCACAAACTGTTTGTCCTGGGTGGGAATCGAACCCACGCCCTTCACCTTTTAAAGCAAACATACTACCAATGAACCAACAGGGCTGTCAATAAAAGATATTTTATTGTAATACTAGGCAACCCGATGCGAGTCGCTAGTTTTGATATATTTCATTTGACAAATAAATAATAGCTATGATATAGGTCAACATGAATACACTTTAAAGCATGCCCCAAGCGGACGCGGCTTGCGGGAACGGCCGCCTAAAACTGGCCTTATTTGTTGAAACCGCCGCAATTTGAGGTCGCGGATGCGACAATACACAGCAAAGTATGTTCAACACAAACATGGTCCGTGGTATTAGCTAAATTCTTAACTGCCACCATGGTCACTACATCGGACCGCATCTGTCTGGTGCTTTTTTTTTATGTGAAAAATAATGAGACGAACGAAACGCTCTCCTGATGGTAAGAGATAACGCCTTTCCATGGCCATTGTAGCAATACACAGAACTTTGAGTAATAAAACAAAGTCCAGGGCATTGCTGCTTTAGTGCTCATTACTTTGAGACTTTCGATGGCTAGTCTCAACAGCCTAGTAATTTCGCTAGCTGCAGTACTCTTCAAACCGGAACACAGTAATGTTTACACACTACTGCTTAGCGGCAGAATATCTGGTACTACGGTGGTACCTACCTAGACGACCTCCTGCTAAGGAGATCTACCACCAAGTAAAATTGCTTGCTCGTTTGCAATAAAAAATATCGAGTGTTCACCCACGAGCTCATAAAGTTTCATATTTATGTGTTCTAGGGTGGCAGTAAATGAAGATATATGCACACTAATCAGTGATTATATTCACTTGGAAGGGAATGTTAACTCAACTTATAAACTATTTGCTACGGCTGATTTGGACGAAAGCATAGAAATACCGCCACCGCCGCCCGCGCCTGTCTTCGCCCCCGTACTCCCTAAAGGTAGCGTTTGTAGCGATGATAGCTCAGTGGTTAGCGCGGTAGGTTCGCATGCCGAAGGGCGTGGGTTCAAACCCCAACAATGAGCTTGAGCTGCCGGTGAAGGAAAACATCGTGAGGAAACCATAGCATGGTGGTAGGGTACTTTCTAGTACTCGGCTGGCTAGCTACCACCCTCAAGTTGAAAATCTGCCGCCAAGCATCTAACGGTGTGTTCCGGCAGCCTCACTTGAGAGCCAGTTCCATTCCAGGCTAGGTGTGCTTCACCAACTTCGACCACACCTACAAAAAAAAAAAAAAAAGGTATTAGACTACAAGAAATTAACTAAAGCACCAAAATAAGGTACTTTCGTTATGGACAGCGCAGTAGTTTATAAAACCAGGGTTGCTCTGGTAGTCGGTAGGTATATTTGACGGTAAGTGGCGAGGTAGTCAAATCCCACTAAATATGAAAGTTTGGATGGATTTATTGATAGATGTTTGTTTGTTACTCTTTCACGTAAAAACTACTGAACGGATTTGCATGAAATTTGGTATGGAGGTAGCTGACACCCTGGATTAACACATAGGCTACTTTGTAGCTTGTATGTATAATATTCTCTATCAATATTTACATCAGTTCTTTCTGTATGTGATTTTTGAGGTAAGTGAAATGGTATACAAAACAATGACATATTATATAAGCAACAAAACCAAGGCGTATTAGTAATTCCAGCGGGGTCCCCAAATTGAAGATTGAATTCACTCACTGAATAGTTGTTTTCATTTGCAGATGTAAGACAAACGAAAAGCAACAAAAATAAACAGAAAGGAGTAAAGTCCAAAGAGGAAGCAGCCCTAAACCCACCGACGTTCTACCGAAGAGCGCCGCAGTACCGCTCTAAATGCGGCTCTGTCACGTCTCTCAACTCTGGTAGTAGCGACTCCTCGCAAAGGAGTCATATACAAACAAGTAAACACTTTAAGCTTTTATTTAAAAACTTAAAACATCTCCCATATGTTCATAGCTCTAGTTTTAATAGTATTGTTTTTCTTTTTATTACTTATAGGCTTGCGTTTGACCGCCAATTCGCCTGATGTAAAGCGAAGATGCGGCCTACGGTGGAGCACGCTCGCCTAGAAGAAACCGATTCCCTCGCGACTTGAAGGCACCCAGATTGTATCTATCAGGGAACACCCACTCGGGCAGCAAATTCCATTGTTTAGCGGTTCATACAATGAAGGTAGACTTGAACCGTTTAGTTCGAGGCTTTGGAATATCGACCATGAAGCGGTGTCGCTTCATGGTCGATATTTCTCCTGGCTGTCCGATAGTAGAATGGGCAGGGTGGAATTAGGTCATATATATCTGAAGCACACTCACCAAATTATATACCTATTGTATATTATATCACTATTGTATACCTACTTATAAGTACTGGATCAAATTATCATATGCTTCTAACTAATTGGATACAACTGGTGTCTTCGAGTTGCGAGTTAATTGGTTTCAACTATCATAACAAATTTTTTCACAACTCCCTCAATATGGTTATCGAATGAAAAAGCTTGACAGGCGGAACAATATACACTATACGCCTTTAAATATTCCACCCATCTCAATGGAGCTACTATGCCAGAGGCCCAGAGCCTCGCTCCGGTACTTCAAGGAGCTGGGTTGGCTCGGGTAGACGCTGGCAGGGGGAAATGCACAATACACCCCAAGCGGGACGTCAGTGTAAGACTCATCGCCTCAACTTTTAATAAGAACACTATACACTACGTCAAATTGCAATTTATGAAAGGATGTGAGGTTCCACAGGTCTGATCAAGTCGAAATTTGCAGTTACTGGTGTCGGAGATGTATTAAATTTATACTTATTACATTTTTAGATGACTACAATAAAGCCATTGTACAGGCAGTACAACCATTTCCAGAAAGCCAGCATCCAAAACAATTACATGAAGGTATTTTTTTTTAATTTTTAATATACTCTCTACAGACACCGTAGTTATGACCTTTGAATTACAATAGGTACATTCGGCATGAAGGTAATATTGAACTCGATGATTTTTTTTTAATGTAAAAGGAGTTAGTCTCTCAAATCGCTCTCCTGATGGTAAGAAAGAATGGCTATCCATGACTGTTGCATCAGTACCTGGAACTTAAATATCAAAACCAAGGCCAGAACATTGCTGCTTTAGTGCATATTATTTATTTGCTTTGCTCTTTGACTGTTTGTTGACCGAAGGACGTGGGTTCAAACCCCAACAATGAGTTTGAGCTGCTGGTGAAGGTAAACATCGTGAGGAAACCATAGCATGGTGGTAGGGTACTTTAGTACTCGGCTGGCTAGCTACCACCCTCAAGTTGAAAATCTGCCGCCAAGCACCTAACGGTGCACCTTCCGGCAGCCTCACTTGAGAGCCAGTTCCATTCCAGGCTAGGTGTGCTTTACCATCTTCGACCACACCTTGATCAGGTGAGCTATGGTCAAAAACCTAGCCTGTCATGCATGAAAAAAAAAAGTTATGATTCCCATAATACAATATTTGCTTAGACCTCGTCTGAAATGTCACACAATATTTTTTAATTTTATTAAAAATTCAATTATTTTTTTATTGTAGGCTGTGTACTATGCTAATTTAATCTGTTTCACTAGGAGATCAAGAACTGATCTACGTATCGCATATCGTGAACCCACATAACTTCTACGTTCAGAGAGCTTGCCAGCAAGCATTGGTGAAAGACATGCTTCGCCAGTTTCGCACTGCAAACACTCTGCCCAAGCCATCTGTAAACCATGTAGCTGAAGGTAAACATCTGTGAACCACTTTTTTTTTTAATGTACTATACACTCTCCTGATGGTAAGAGATAACGCATATCCATGACCATTGCATCAAAACTTTGAGTTGCGGAACAAAGTCCGGGGCATCGCCGCTTTGGCGCGCATTACTTTGAGACTTTCGATGGTCAGTGTCAACAGCCCAGTAATTTCGCTAGCATTAAACGTTAGCATTAAGTGTTAATCCGTTCCTCGTGGGCGTTCCCAGTATTCGTACGCAGCGATTCCGCTCTACTTTTTTGATGCGCACGGCCCACGAATGGAACTCATTGCCGGCTTCCCTGTTTCCCATAAATTACAATTTGGACGTTTTTAAGGCTAGAGTGAATAGATTTCTTATGGATCAGCGTGCTCCATCCTCGGCCACACCGTCGCTTTGCATTAGGCGAGTTGGTGGCCAAACGTAGATCTATTAAAAGTAAAAAAAAAACCGGGACACAGTAATGATATAAACACTATTACTTGGCGGTAGAATATCTGGTACTGCGGTGGTACCTACCTAGACTACCTACATTGACGGTAAGCAAAGCCCGGGTTATTCGACATTATTTTTCTTCCTTTGCTTTTGGCACGGCACTTTGTGCATTTTGTTAGTGCAAGCTTTTTTATAAGTATTTAATGAAAATATTAAGTCTATGTTTGTTACTTCTTCACGTTGTAACGGCTTAATGGAACTAAATAAAATTTAGAGTGCAGAAACCTTATGCACTGTATTAAAACATAGGCAGTTTTTTTCCAAAAACGCAAGTGAAACCACGTGTCGCTGCTAGTATATCATATTTTGTGTATGTCACTGGGATAATAGATATGTGTAGTTTTTATCCATGATAAAATTCGCAGAGTAGATTTACTATTGTAAAACTTACCTACACATACAAATTATACAATAGAAACACTATACAAATATTACTATATGTAGCGATGATAGCTCAGTGGTTAGCGCGGTAGGTTCGCATGCCGAAGGGCAAGGGTTCAAACCCCAAGAATGAGCATGAGCTGCCGGTGAAGGAAGACATCGTGAGGAAACCATAGCTTGGTGATAGGGTACTTTCTAGTACTGGGCTGGCTAGCTACCACCCTCAAGTTGAAAATCTATCGCCAAGCATCTATCGGTGTGTTCCGGCAGCCTCACTTGAGAGCTAGTTCCATTCCAGGCTAAGTGTGCTTTAGCGTCATCGACCACACCGTCACTTAACATCAGGTGAGCTGTGGTCAAACACCTAGCCTGTCAGCTATAAAAAAAAAAATACTATAGACTCTTAAAAAGATATCTTGTATGCACGCCAACAAAGCGCTTTATTTAGAATAGAATAGGATATAACTTTATTATACACCAAAAACAAATCGCAATGAAATACAAATATGAAACATTAAAAAAAGAAGAAGATATATAACATAACAAAACAATGTAATAGATTTATGATGTATAAGGGCGGTCTTATCGCCTAGAGCGATTTCTTCCAGACAACCTTTGGATGGAAAGAAAAGCAAATTAATAATTATAAATATTTATATTATAACAATAAGATAATATAATTAATGCATAATTAGCGCAACAGTTTCTGCTATCGTATAATTGCATGTTTTGTAAACGAAAAAGATTTCTTATTCTTGTGTAAAAAGAATCTTGAAAAACTATTTTGTTCACACAGGCAAAATGTATTTGGCATTCAACAAGGCGGATAATATGTGGCAGCGTTGTCGCATCGTCAGCATTGACAGAAAGGATCCTGCGCAGCCGCTGTTTCAAGTGTTTTGCTTCGACTTCGGGAGTACTGAGATTGTAAACAACGATAAGTGAGTCAACATTATTTTAGCCAGTTAATTTTGATGTGACATAACTATTGATAAATAGACTTGCGTTTGATCACCATTTTATCTCTCTCATAAGTGAAGATGACCACGATAGAGCACGCTTGCCTAGAAGAAACCCATTCACATGTACCTTGAAAATTATATCTATTGATAAACCTTCGAGCATTAAATTTCACTGTTTAGCGGTTCATTTTTTTTTATAGTTAACAGGCTATGTATTTGACCACAGCTCACCTGATGTTAAGTGAAGGTGTGGTCGAAGATGGTAAAGCACACCTAGCCTGGATTAGAACTGGATCTCAAGTGAGGCTGCCGGAACACACCGCTAGGTGCTTGGCGGTAGATTTTCAACTTGAGGGTGGTAGCTAGCCAGCCGAGTACTAAAGTACCCTACCACCATGCTATGGTTTCCTCATATAATGTGAAAGTGAAAACAAACCTATTTGTTCGAGTTTTAGCTCCTAGCAGTCCGATAGTAGAATGATCAAGGAACATGCTACTAAGTAAATAATAAATATCGTAGGATATTACACACAGCGCCATCTGACTCCAAACTAAGCAAAGCTTGTAATGCTTGTAAGTTTGTAAAGCTATGGAATTCAAATAACTGATAGACGACTTAAATATGTTTTTTTGTCAATACTTACTTATAATACATACAGTACACCCAGACACAGAACAAACATTTTTTATACCACAAAATGTTTATCCTGGGTGGGATTCGAACTCACACCCTTCTGCTCTTGGAGCACACATACTACCAATGAACCAACAGGGCTCTCGTAGGTACCTAGATATTTACATTAGGTCATTAAACAAGCCTATCATTGTAATATATAATGTAGCAAATTGCGTTAGCAAACTTGTAAATGTCCCCTAGTTGTGTCGGGGAAAGTGCAGATGAAACAATATAAACAAAAATGGGGATGAGTCCAGAAAACCTTGAGACTGCCGTTTTAATTTAATAATTTTACAGAATCTGTGGCATTACACTAGGGTCTAGGGTGCGTTACCTGCAATGCAAAAAGTAGAAGTACTAAGAAAAAGCCCCCCATTTTATGTTCCCTTGTTCCTTGTTCGTTTAAACTACTGATCGACATTTTAGCCAAGCGTGTCACAAGAAAAATTATGTCACAATATTTTTTTTTATTACAGACTGAGACTTCTCCCACCGGCGAGGCAATCTCCTCCGCCGTTGGCCATACATTGTTCGCTGGCGAACTGTGTACCCAGGACTGGGGCTTGGAACAGTGATGATTCCTACCTCATACACAACATAATAGACAAGTAAGCTTTTTAGGTAGAATTACGCGGAACGGTAGTACTAAACCGATACAAGGTCATTGTACTTGTCACGATGAACAACTTATACGATAAGACCAACCCTGATATTATCACAAAAAATATCAGTTGTTCCATATATTCTATCATACTAATTAAATTTTCAAAGAAACATGTTATATTATGATTTTTTTACTTGATTTCAGGGTCGGCTGTATAGTAAGTTTCTGTTTGGTTCCAAAGTAAAAGTGCTTTATTTTTTTATTTGTCAGATAGTCTTGGAATATTTTGTAAAAAAAACTAACCGGCAACCAGCTGGCCTGTTAACAGTTTTAGGGATAAGGTCAAAATATATTGGACCCCCAGCCAGACGGCCACGTTAGGTTCAATAAAAGGGTGTTTCAATAATCTCCGGGAATGAGATCTTAAAAAACATTACATTTAAAAATAAGCTTGAGCTACCTGTGCTTGGAAAAATCATTGAGAAACCATAATATGCCATAAGGTTCTTGGACTCGACTGGCTAGCTACCACCATCATGTTGAATATCTGCCGCTGAACAACTAACCTAATGGTGTGTTCCGGCAGCTTCAGAGAACCTTTTTCGACCACACCGTCACTAACATTAGGCGAGCTGTAGTGAAACACCTGGCCTGTCAAACATTAAAAAAATTACAATTTCAGCAAACAAGCGGTGATCCACGTCCGCAACATCCGTTCCACGTCCAATTTCAGCGTGACTCTGGAATGTGACATCACCACTTATGAGGACGGCATAAACCTTGCGCACGCGCTCGTATTCCACGAACGCGCTAAAATGCCCAATCCCAAACTTAAGGTATATACTTTTCGATAGGATTATGTATTTGGAAAAATTTGGCCCGTTTTTAACCGACTTCGCATATAAATAAATAAATAAACATCGTAGGACATTACACACAGCGCCATCTGCCCCCTAACTAAGCAAAGCTTTGTACTATGGAAATCAGATAACTGATAGAATACTTAAATAGTTTTTTTTGTAAATACATACTTATAATACATACAGTACACCCAGACACAGAACAAACATTTGTTTGTATCACAAAATGCTTGGCCTGGGTGGGAATCGACCCCACGCCCTTTGGCTCTTGAAGTAGACATACTACCAATGAACCAACAGGGCTGTCAGGGATAAAAGATTTCCAATTTCACCATCTTTTTATTATTAAAAAAGCTAAATAATTGAGCTTGATGCCTATACAGACGTAGTTTCTTAACATATCCTCTTACCTGTTGCAGTATCCAGTGACTAACGGTATCAGGGAAAAGGTTAGGATTTTCATGACTAATGACGATTACAAGTACAAAACTACGGAAGAAGTCTGCATCACACATATTGTGAGCCCTGACAAATTCTACGTAAGAAAGGTAAGGGTTACGACAATAATTATTTGTTCTATTTTAATGCACTAGCTTCCAGGGTATAACGTAATCTATATGGGATTTTTACTAGGTGTTAGATCTCCTTTAGTCCTGGAGCTGGGGAATTAGAATATGGTTCAATATCCTGCCCAATGTAAGAACTAATTAAAAGGAGATCTTTTGGATTACAGGAGCTCAAATTTACAGATCTGACAACCCATTTATTTAGTTGATTGAGCCCAAAAAAAAACAGGCGCAAAGTAAACCACGCCATTTTGTTAAGTTATGAAACTAGATAGACGCTCTCCTGATAGTAAGAGATGTTCATGACCATTGCAGCTATAGACAGAACTTTGAGTAACAAAACAAAGTCCAGTGCATTGCGCCTTTGGCGCTTTCAAACTTTCCATGGTTAGTCTGAACAGCCCTGTAGCTAACTGCAATGCCCTTCTAACCGGAACATAATAATGTTGCGCAGAAAATCTCCTTTGCAGGAGGTCGTCTAGGTAAGTACCACTGCAGTACCAGTTATTCTTCCGCTAAGCAGTAGTGTGTATACATTACTGTGTTCCGGTTTGAAGGGTACTGCAGCTAGCGAAATTACTGGGCTGTTGAGACAAACCAAAGAAAGTCTCAAAGTAATGAGCGCCAAAGCAGTAATGCCCTGGACTTTGTTTTGTTACACAAGTTCTGTGTATCGCTGCAATGGTCATGAACAGGCGTTATCTCTTGGCATCAGGAGAGCATCTCGTTCGTCTCATTACTTTTTACATGAAAAAAACTGTGTTACAGGATTATTGAGACTAACTGTCGAATGTCTAAAAAACACTATGCAGATATAGAGGCATACGGTAATTACGTTTATGAAATTGTTACAGAAACACCAACAGATAGTTTATGAGCAATTGAGTCTAGAATTGGAACAAGAATACAGCATGGCCGTCAATACAGGGACCATATTTTTGCCTGAGATAGGTAAGGAATCTCCACATAGTATAAAACGAAGTAGCTGTTTGCGTCTGTACGCTTAGATCTTTTAAACTACGCAATAGATTTTAATGCGGTTTCTATCAATAGACAGAATGATTCAAGAGGAAGGTTTATCTACATTGCAGCCGTGCGAAGCCAGGTCGCTTGTGTAGTATATTCTACAAAAGTATTTTAAGTTTTAATTATGTAAGTTAGGTTAAATTTATAAACGTCAAACTGTATTTTATCTTAAACCTGTTTGAAAGCGGGATTTTTGCATAGTCGGGTAAACTGAAATATTGTGTGTAGGCATGTCGTGCTGTGTAAACGTGCCGGAGCAGTTTCGCGGCGATTTGGGGGCTTTCTCGACGACGAGTGCGTGGGCGCGCGCTTTAGTCACGGGGCTGCCGGGCCGTGGCCGAGTGACGCTAGCGCTCATAGACTCTGGCGCGTCGCTGCTCGCGCACTGGAACCAGCTACGCTACATGCACCCCAAGTTCGCCAAACTCACTGCGCTGGTCAGTATCCTTTCCAGCGACATTATCGCTAATGATCTCTTCCAAGTAAGCTAAGTATCGAGAGGATTCAAGAACATTTAGAAAACGTTGTGTGCCAATAACAAGGAAAATTAACAATCAACATATGTACTTTATCTATACTAATATTATAAAGAGAAAAGATTTGGATCGAATAAACTCAAAAACTACTGGACCGATTTCAAAAATTCTTTCACCATTAGAATGCTACATTCTCCCTGAGTAACATAGGCTATATTTATTACAAGAATTTAATTCAAAAATAAATGTCCACCTGTGTGAAGCCGGGACAGGCCGCTAGTATATCTTCTAGTGTATGATATTGCTGACATAAGGTGTTTGGCTGCAGATTTTGAACTTTATTATTCATTTGATTTACCCTTTTATTGATTTCATTGCATTATACAGGCAACAGAATGCCATCTGGCTGGAGTAACTCCACTCAATAAGAAGTGGTCGCCTGGCTCTGTGTCGCTAATGCAACAATACAGGGAGCAGTTCCTGGAGTTGCGCGTTGAAGACAACCGCCACCGCGGCTCTATCGGCGTCACGCTGTTCTACGCACTGGATTCCGAGTCGGACGAACCTACCTGTATTAACCAGGAAATGATCAAACACAAGTTCGCCATTACGTTTGGGTAAGTACCTACAACAGTATGTGTTTCCTTGCCATTATAATCATATCTGGCTAAATAGTTGCAATTAGATAACAACGGTCTATTTTACTCCATCGACTACCCACACTTCCTTTATGTTTGTTCAGGTATCTTTAGATAGATAGATAGATATAACTCTTGTGCACATCATAAATAGAAAAGAGTACAGAGAACAAAAAACCTTATTAACTAGTGACACAAGTGGCGGCCTTATCGCTAACAGCGATCTCTTCCAGGCAACCAAGAAAAGAAAAATACGATAGAAAACATAAGAAACAGACGGGAGATGTAACACTAATAACTATAACTTTATTTGTGCGTCATCTCAAAAGAGAAAAAAAATTGTTGATTTATGGAAGCTTCAGTGCGCGAGTCACAGACTATAATATGACATAATATTTTTTTAAATCTTACATCTTATTATTCTTATTTTAATAAATGTATTGTTTTACTCATATTTACAGGGTAGGTGTTTGATCTTAGCTCACCAGATGTTAAGTGACGCTGTGGCCGAAGATAGTAAACACACCTAGCCTAGAATGAAAACTGACACTCAAGCGACACTGCCAGAACACCGTTTGGTACTTGGAGGTAGAGTTTCAACTTGAGAGTAGTAACTAGCCAGCCGACTACTAGAAGGTACCTTATCACCATGCTGTTTTCCTCATGATGTTCTCCTCTACAGCCTACATTCTTTGTTGATTTTGAGCTCGCACTAAACACAGAGCAACTACAAAACACTACTAACGACTATACTTAGTAATAAGTTCTATGTTTTACAGCATATACTCTTTCAACAAACGCGACGACACTGTCGATCAAGTCATCACGAACAAATCGCCTCTGGACAAACCAGTTCGACATCCCAAACCCAAGCCTGAGGTACAAATATTAAAGCGGCACCCGCCAAAAGAACAGCAAAAAACTAAAACTGTAGATTTGGAAGCGAAAGACAAAGGCCCATTGCGACTCGAAGCGAAAATCCTCCAATACCAGTCTCCGTCGCTCATCTACATTTCACTGGTGCACCAACAAAAAACCTTCAATGAGCTGTTCGAAAACATACAAAAGTATTACTCGAAGAACAAACCCGCTAAGAAAACGAATTGGCAAGTTGGTGAAAGGTGTTGCACAGTTTGCATTCAATCGCAGACTTGGCGTCGCGCCGTTATTGTTGAAATAGTGGGAGACAGCGCTAAAGTCTTCTATTCGGACTTTGCGTCTGTGGAAACGTTGCCACTTACGAACCTCGCTGAACTAACTTCAGATTTCTCCTCAATAGGAGACGCGGCAATAAAATGCCACCTTTGTGGCGTCATCCCGGCGGTAGGTGAAGAATGGCCTTCTCTTACTAAAGAATACCTCAAAGAGCTCCTGGAAAGTTACCAGAGATTGTTTATAACTAAATTGGGTAATTTCAAGAATAAAAGTATGCCGATCGAGATTTGGGTGTACCACACTATTCAGGGGAGCGCATTAGAGCCGAACAAGTCTGAGTGGCGATGCTTGAACAAGAAGATAGTTGAACAAGGATTGGGGGTTCCAGACAAATCTGAAGAGGTATGCATATGAATGATACTTATGTATGTTGAAATGTGTTTTATGTCGCAAATAAAGTGTGGTCTATTGTATTTATTTTGTCACATTGGCACAGAATCTTACCACCAAGCGGGGTACGGTCAAATTCGAGCCTATTCAAAGTAACCAAAAACAGCGCTGGATGCTTACACGAAATTTTTGTTTTAGACTGCCTGCACTGAGGTAAAATCTGAGGAAGCAGATGACAAGCTCTCTTTTCTGAATGTAACGGGATCTGTCAGTGACTGGCTCCAACTCGAGCCCATGCCAACCAAACCTCTACCTTCATTCTACCCCAAAAGTCCAAGTACGTCTTCAACACCGATCGAAAATGAGGGTACAACTGATGGGCAAGAATCTTCGAATGTAATATTCATATCAGACTGGCTGCCACCCGAGCCGCTTCCAAGTAAAGAATTTTCCGCAATGGCCACGTAAGTTCAGTAATTATTTTTCCATTAATATTCTATAGGAGGTTATACTGCAACATTTTTATACAGAGTTATGAAATTAGCCAGTTATTAAAAATGTAGAAAACTGAAAGCTCTTAATAAGTTACAGTGGTACAGTATAGGTAACCCAAAATATAAGTCTCTTATGTGCTCAGTATGTTAATATATTTAGCATGAGAAAATTTTAGTGATTAAAGATAAATATATTTAACAGAAAGTGTTAGGGAAATACAAAATGGAGAAAGTTAAAAATTTTCATTACTAATGACCGATCGGTTTCTCGGAAATATCAAGTCATTAATGTAATCGTTCCAATCTCCGACAATAAGAACAGCAGGATAAAAGTTAGTACATTGCAAACAAAACATAATCTTGAATAAATTCACACTTTTTTTTTAAATACTTTTAATAGAGCGATGAAGCTTATCTTTTGGGTTTCACCTAAATCAGTCATATCCACATTTGCGTAAAACCTCCTATTTTGTTCATTCCAAAAATTCTGACCTGAAATTGTTGTTCAATCGGCGCAGATACATAGACAACGACGGCGTTATCTACCTTCACGACGTGTCACAGCAAGATACGCTCGATATTATCCGCAAAGCACTCGATGTACGCTTCAAAGACCCAGATCCCAAAGCAAAGTACCAGAAATGGGTTGTCGGCGAACCATGCGTCGCTCTATACTTTTTGGACAACCGTTTCTATAGAGGAAGGATCTTAGACGTCAATAATGAGACGTCCACCTGTTTTGTACATTACATCGACTATGGCAATGAGGAACAATGCTCATTCATTAATCTGAGAAAGAGTATTGCTGTGCATCAAATCCCTACGCAGGCGCACAAATGTGTCTTGAACCGGATCCGACCGATCGGTAACCACTGGGACAGGCAGACGTTAGACTACATACATAAGTCTATAGTCGAAAAGCAATGTTACGTTAAAGTGGCCGGTGATACAGTTGACGATATCACCCCGGTGGAGCTCAAATACGATAAACTCTGGATCAACGACCATTTAGTTGAATTCGAATTGGCAAAATACACGGACGGCTCTAAAGCTGTCGTCCGAAGATTTGCGCCGTCAAATCGTAAGGAAAGAATAGCTGAACCTGTGTCGGATTCCGAGCCGGATTATATAGTCGAAACGGACAGTCAAGGTTCCTTAGAAGAATCCTCTGTCGTGATAGCTAAGGATTGGAATGAAATGTTGGGAGAAAGCGCACAGGATTCCGCCAAAGAAAATTATATGACATATCCGGACAACTTAGATGATGAGTTTCAGTGTAACATCACGGTCATTCATGACACGAAAACTTTGGAACTCGATATTTTTCACGACGATAACACAGCTTTATTGTATGAGGAATTGTTCCATGATCTACAGGTGGAAGGCGAGAATAGGCCCGCCATAAACGGCATTTTCGAAAACAAGGCGTGTATAGCACTCTTCCAACAAGACCAGCAGTGGTACAGAGCGTCGATATTGCAATACAGCGAAGCCAAAGAAAAAGTCAAAGTGAAATATGTGGATTATGGAAATGTCGAAGTGGTTGACTTGGTCGATGTGAGGGAGATCCACCCCGACTGGGTAAATATAATGCCTTCCACTGTAACTGTACAACTACACGGCGTGAAACTGAATCCGGACATAGATATCGATGTAGTAACACAGGAATATACAGAGACGTTCATAGACAAAGGTCCGTTCATTGCAAAGGTCATCAGGAAGGATAACTCTTGTCCAATTATAGAATTACGCAACGGAGAGGGCGAGCTAGTTTACCAGAATCTCATTGATAAAGAAGTTTTTTTGAAATGTGCGTCTGATTGAATAGTGTTGTTAGTCTTTGTTGATTAAAATAACCTTTTTGATTTATGAAAAAAGATGGCTTTACAAGCATTTGTTTTCTGATTGTTACCACCGTTAATGCTATATGTTTTTTCTTTCTCATAAGCAATGACGTTTACGTCAAATCTATTGTTACGCTATAATTTGACTGAACGGCAACAGTTTAAGATCCATCGAATTTAGTTTACGAGATTGTATTTACACATACAGAGGTGATTTAAGTTTATTAGTATTAGCATTAAAATAAATTAGCTATGGAAACCATAGCTAATTGATTTGATTGTTATGGTAAAACTAGTTTTTTTTTTCTATGTGTAAACTTAAGTTTGTAAAACCTTTCATTCCAAATAAAGGATGTTTTTTGCAAAGCTTGCTCTTATTTATTTTCTAAAGACACTACTGTGACAAGTGATAGCCCTGTTGGCTCATTAGTGGGTTCGATTCCTACCCAGGACAAGCATTTGTGGCGATAAATGTTTCTTCTGTATCTGGGTGTTTACAAAAAAGTATTTAAGTGTTCTGACTTTCACAGTACAGACTGCTTAGTTTGGGGGCAGATGGCGCTGAGTCCAATGTCCTACGATATTTATTTATTTAATGAAGTCTTTATTGCCATCAAAATATTATATTGTTTCAAGATTTAGCAACATCAATTATTATTATCTAACATTTCAAAAACGAAAAAATGTAACACAACCTTGATTTTTTTTTGTTTATTTATTAAGTTTTGTTGAGTCAATAATCAAATCAGTACTACAATGTAGAAAAGCTGCCAAATAAAGGTCTATATCAAAATTATGTATCGATAGAAAAATCGTCACCAATGACACTTCATCAGAAGAATAATGGCGCATATTGATTGGCCGTTTTTGAGGCCGTTTTGCACACATCATTGTGTTAAAGTTCTCCTCTACTTAGAACTCGTTAGCAATAAAAATAAATATTAGATAATATTAAGATTTTATTCTATTAAAATGATTCGGGTATTTTCTTGGGGCAGATTGCTACCAATCTAAGGGGAGCGCCAGTGCCCTCGGCTATTTTCATCGGCATAACTAACGCAGTACATCCATGATCTGAAAAAAGAAAGATATTAAAAATATACGTATTACTTATAAATCAAATAATGCTAATTAGTAAAATTTAAGGACATATCCTATAATATGATTTGGCGGTAAACATTTTTAAACGATACATAGAAATAAAAAAATAAAAAAAAGAATTTTGCATATCGGTGAAGATACAGTCATAGATTAATTAAAAACACTAGAAATAATTTGAATGAACTCAAGTTATCACAAATACGAATAACCAATGCAATCACAGTCAAGATAAATAGTTTTATCAGAGGACTGGGTCAAATATATCTCTTGGCTTGATTAAGAACGACATAGCACTAATGATGGACCTTTGTCTCCTACTTCGGCTGTGTACAATGTTAATGTGCCCGCCTATATGTAAATAGATCATTGATATCTAGAGTAACTACATATTGCTACAAAGAAATATTAATGTTAACTCGAAAATCTACCCATTACCTACTTGTATATTTTAGCCTAGTCAAAAAAAGTCTTTCTTTCTAAGATTTTTGATCAATAATTTTAATCTAACCTTATAATCATCATCATTAACAACGTCAACTGTATTGGTTACTTTATTCTAAATAACTTTGTGCACTTATGTCATAAAGTTAATTCTAATAAAAGAGATAATTCGGTAATTACACTTTTTTTTTATAGTAGATAGGTTTGCGTTTGACCGCCATCCCGCCTGATATTAAGCGAAGATGCGGTCTACGGTGGAGCACGCTCGCCTAGAAGAAACCGATTCACTCGCGACATATTTTTTACCACTTTTTCCACTACGAAAAATATTGACCACATGACAAAAATTGTAAGGACTAAAGTTGTGGAAAATAAAACTTTGAATTTAGATACCTATCAGTGAAACTCCGAAAAAGGTAGAGCAATTTTATTGCTCACGAGAATTTTTGCAAGGTCAAATGCTAACCCGTCTGGGCTGTCTACTCACTATTGTACTGTAGGTCACTTTGCATCTATCTTCATCTTAAAATACTTAGGAAATTATGGTATTTCCTAAATACGAATAGGTAAGCAGCATTTAAAGGATTTTACACACCAAACCGCCAATTCCACAAGCAGGTTGATGCCGACGACATAATTTTAAAACGATTATGTCAGAAACTTTGCTAAGTTGCCGGCAACACTATAAGCGGCAATCACTAACTGCCAATAAGTTCTTAGTTTTGTACCGCCGATAATGTCCAACTTGTAACGAGATGTGACCCGCCGACGACAAAACTGGCTTACCAGGCACGGGCAGGCTTAAGTTGACATTCTCAATGTTATATAGTCCCGATCTGGAAGTTATTTTATGCACGGGGAAATCTGTCGAAGACCCGGGGTCCACTGAAGCGACATCGACACCTATACCCACTACATTCTTGTAAGAGGTTGTGATCCATTCGACAACCTCGGCGCTCAATCCTGAAATAAAATATTAGATACAGTCATACATACATACAAACAGCCAGATACAGAACAAACGTCGTATAAACATTTGCGCTGGGTGAAAATTGAAGCCACGCCCCACATCTCAGAAAGCAGAGCTACTTCAACTGCGTATTGGTAGGGTGTTTTCTAGTAGGTACTCGACTGGTTCGCCAAGCACCTAACGGTGTGTTCCGGCAGCCTCGCTTGAGAGCTCATTTCATTCTAGTTCCATTTCAGGTTAGGTTTTGGCACACCGTCACTAAACATCAGGTGGGTTGTGGTCAAACATCTAGCCTGTCAACCAGAAAAAGATAACTGGTTAGTCAATTTATCTGAGTAAGTAGGTAATAGTTTTTTAATAGGTATAATTTCTCACCGGGAAAGTTAAGCGTTTTCGTGTGATCATCAATTCCCAGATACTTTGCACTGTTATAATGTTTGCTCCATCCGAATTTAAATATGATTACACAGGGTTGCCCCATGTTGTCATTGATTAAGTAATCCAAATCGTGCTTGTATAAAATGTAGTTAGGGTCGTCATTAACTTTTGAACTAATGTCGACAATTATCACTGAAACAATGAGTATTCTGAGGTAAATAAAATGGTGGTCAAACTACTTCCAAAGAAAACCTATGGAATGCCGATAAAGCTGAAAACTTAGCAATAACGTCCAAGCAAACTTCTACGCGCTCGATTCTCGCTCATTCTCGAAGCAAATGCAATGTTCGTAAAATAGCATCCTGACGACTTTAAAATTGACTTTAATCTCAAGTAGGTGTACTAAAACAAAATTGTTGTACCGGAACCTACATTATGTAGTAGTAAGTACATGATAATAAAAATGTTTAACAAATTATCTCCGGAAATAAGACAAAAACAACAACATACCTACAACAGAACATTTTACAATAAGTTGAAAATATTATCACACAACAAATGTTATTACAAGTTACAAGATTATCTAGACTAGAAATGTTTTAAGCTCGTTTAAGTAGGTAGGTACTACTAACTAGTTCTTAAATCATGCCATTTTTGGTTGTGAAAGCAATATGAACAAATAAATTTTGTCAGATATTCCAACTATAGTTTCGGCTACATCTGGTGGCTTTCTTCAAGGAGTCAAGGCAGAGTACAACGCGCAGGTGACATCGTTTTATTCGCGGTACGTGCCACTACGCGCCAAACCCCTAAAGACAAACAGTTGCGCGGGCACGCGTAGTGTCACGTGGGATTTGCGCATCGACTAAGTACGAAACAATACAAGACCATGCGCACTTTGTTCCTACTATGCTTTGCCACCGGATGTGGCCGAAACTATTTGGAATGTACGACGTAATTAAATGCAAATAATCCCGCATAAATAAAACTTGTGTCAAAACCACGCCAGTTTCCATCTACACTATCTACGCTAATATTATAGAAGAGGAAAGATTTGGATTTTTGTATGTTTGTAACGAATAAACTCAAAAACTACTGGACCGATTTTAAAAATTCTTTCAACCATTAGAAAGCTACATTCTACCTGAGTAACATAGGCTACATTTACTATCAGAATTTAATTGAAAAATAAATGTCCACCCATGCGAAGCCGGGATAAGCCGCTAGTCTATCTATAGGTACTATTATAAAGAGGAATGATTTGTTTGTTTGTATTGAATAGGCTCCGAAACTAATGGACCGATTTCAAAAATTCTTTCACCGTTGGGAAGCTACACTTCTTCGGGTGACTAAGCTACTTTTTATGCCTGTATTTGCACGGGAACGGGAACTACGCGGGTGAAACCGCGAGGCGTCCGCTAGTAATAAATAAAATGATACCTTATTTAAGCTTAATTAAAATGTCAGCAGTAGGTACCTATCTATTTTATGCTTGCACGATCGGACGTTGAATATGAGTACTTACAAGGAATTATTAACTTCTCCAGAGGGATTTCTCCAATGTGTGTCCCCATCATGAAGAAATGGTACGGCGCGTCCAAGTGGGTGCCACCATGTTCCGCTGCAGCAAACTCGTTAGCAGCGTACCTATATGCAGATTCAAATTATTTGCGCAAAAATCAGTACTAACTATTGAAGATAGATGTTTTACCGGCTAAACCTGATATTTTTCCTAGACTTATTCTCTTTTTCATAGAGGCCATAGGCTAAACTAGTTCATCCTAATTCCGATAGGACAAATGAGTTTCGCCTAGATTGAACGAGTTGGTCATAGTACACTATAGTATAAACTGGTAGGTACGTACCTACTACTAACCTGATCTAATTTGCCGGAGCACAGTATAAGTAGAGGAGCTCAACGTTTTGTAATCAAGTCACCAAAGTAAATTACACCAGTGAACTAAGGCACCCGCCTTTTACCGCTGTTACCTATAAACCTAACTTACCATGAGTAATTTTTTCCAATGAATTCTTCCTTTTTTTTAGTGAATTGAAATTTTGTATTTCCTGGCCAGTATACAGTGTTATTGTCGAATGGATAAGACAAATCTAAAAATTCGTAATGACCATTGAATAGAACACTGTTCAAGGTGACGGAGTCGATTCGTGACGACGCCGACGACTGAGACAACAAGGGCAGGAGAACAAGAAACGCGTGCAATGTGCCGGCCATCGCGAATAGTACTAAACTAAACTAACAACTTATCATAAAACTAGCTATTTATAGTGGATTTATTCATAACTGTCGTACGGATGTTATCCAGACCATAATGGTCTACCTACTGTATCTACATGATTGTTGATCCGTATGTATTATAGGTTTATATAGGTACGTGTTTGCAATTGAGATACCTACCTATTTTAAAATAGCATTCATTATTATTCCGATAACACTTGGATATAAAATGATATTTTATAGAAGTTTTCTACTCCTTTTTAAACGTAAGCATTTTTATATTATTTTTTTTTAATGTTTGACAGGCTTGGTGTTTGACCACAGCTCACCTGATGTCAAGTGAAGGTGTGGTCGAAGATGGTAAAGCACACCTAGCCTGGTATGCAACTGGCTCTCAAGTGAGGCTGCCGGAACACACCGTTAGATGCTTGGCGGCAGATTTTCAACTTGAGGGTGGTAGCTAGCCAGCCGAGTACTAAAGTACCCTACCACCATGCTTTGGTTTCCTCACGATGTGCTTTCTTTATTTTACACTAAAAAAGAAAGAAAAAACGAAGAAGAGAGAAAAGAATGAAAAAAAATACGGCATTTAAAAAACGGAACCTTGCAATGCTACTCGCCTGTACTGCCTGTCAGCATAAGAAATGTGTATTTAGTTGCCAATAAATTTAAAAAAAAAACGTGATTTTGTTTTCACTCGTCGTCAGGTTTTGGCGGGAACGCGGGAAGAGTCGTGTCGCTCCGTTGGATTTTTTTCCAAAACTAGTGTTTTGTCGAGTGTTTATGCATAAAAATAGTTGTGTTTTATTCATAAAGTGCCGAATTACAAGCGCGAGTGTGGGAAAATGATATAATGTGGTGAAACATGAGTTTTCGTGTTGCTTCCAAAACTCAATCGAAGATTTATAGTAAAGTCGCCACTACTTTACTAAAGCATGACTGAACTTAACTGACACGAACTGGACTTGACTAAGACGACTTTGACGATAGCTATAGCTAAGATACAGCAGAAATAACACTTAAGACAAGGCAGTATGGCTTTAGCTTTAGCCTGCCGAAGGGGCAAATTATTAAAAAAAAAATCGTCAGTCGTCAGTGTCAGTCGAGTAATCGAGTTGTCAAAGAGAAAAGCGTTGTGTTATTGTTTTGGTGTGGTATTTTTTTCAAAAGGTTTTATTGATAATTTTTGCAACTAACTTTGCTGACTACATAATAATTTGAATGGTCTAAACTACAAACGGTGCGATGTCCTTAGTTAAAAAAACTAAAAACGACATTATAAAAGCAGCTGTTACTTCTTATTTAGAACGTCGTAATTATCCTGTAAGTGACAAGTTTATTTATTTAAGTTAGTTGTGAAATACTGTTTGAATAGTGACAATATTTACTTATTTTATCTGTAATATTGCTTAGGATGCAGAAGTATTTAATAACACGAATGCACTTAGCCAAAGCGCCGAGCAGATGGCCGTGGCTACTATAGTGCAATGTGAGGCTAGTCGTGCTAATTCAATTCTGTTCTCCTGTATCAACAATGATTCCGGGCAATACGACATACAATACACCAGGCAAGTATACTCATTTGCTATGCACGATATTATTTTCTTAATCACAATAAAAACTTTCTTTAACTTATACAATCTATATGATTGGTGTTTTCAGGTTGGTTAACTTTATAAAAGACATCAAGATAGAAAACGTTAAAAATGAGCTACTTGGGTTGCTGTGTCCACTGCTATGTCACATGTACTTGGAAATGTTGAGAGGGGGGCACGGGGGTGCTGCCCAAATGTTTCTTAAAAGACACTCTGCTACACTGCCTCAAAAAGATCTCTCTTACCACCAGCCGATAGATGGAAATCTACCATCAGCTTTATATCGTCCTAACAGCTTGGAGCAGCTGTTCAATTCTTTGCAAAATGGGACTATTGATAACGAAACGCCTGAAAAAGACTACATGAATCAGATTCTCGATAATATTGGAACTATTTATACATTACAAGAAGTTGAAACAAGACCATCTATCGCTGCATTTAGGTATGTTATTTTAAGAAGATGCTTTGTATTATTAGCTTAAAGTTTCCTATTTTATAATCAGGTATGTTGATATAGCTTTATGACAAAATTCATCCATAGAATTCTCAGTACTATTGACATTACATTTCAAGTATTCCACCACACTTCTATCTTGATAATAATATATCGACTCAATCACAAAGACAAGATTGTAATAATTTATTATAATGAGCAATCAATGGACATGGAATGGTTGTGCAAAGCCATGACTTAAGGCAAGTTTCATGTATTTTATAGCAATAAACTATTTATTATACCTGCATTTCAGATCTTGTAAATATGACATATATTTATCCCAAGATGCACTGAACATGCTGAAAGCGTACTTAGCTAAACACAGTCATGTGCTGTTAATACAAGTTCTACAGACATGGTTCCATATAGATGTAAGTGATGATGCCAAGAAGAAGAATACTGTGAGTACTAAATCTCTGTCTGAAGTAACTTCTGTAAGGTAGATATTTAAGTCATTTGAAAGCAAATTACTTTCTTGAATTCTGCACAGGCCTGAAGGATGTACAATGGGCCTAAAGCTATGTTTTTTATAAATAATTAGTTGGATTGAGTTGTATATTTTAACTATTCAAACAAATTAAAGTGACCGTTTGTATATTTGGTTAAATAAATCATTGTGAACTTGGTCATACAGTATACACATTTCAAACTGTGGCCCTGAAGCTCTTTGGTGGGAAGCTCTTTGTAGTCAGGCACATGGTATGAAATCCTTGATTAAACCTAATGATACTATAAAGAATCGTCAAACTGACTTTCATTACAGAAAAACTAAGAATGAATAAAAAAGAGAAAGTGAGAGTTGGTCTTGCAGTTGTACTGCACACAGAACAAAAAAATATTAGTATAAACAAACTTAGAGTAATATGCGACGCTTGGTAGGCGAATCCGCGTTGCACTTTAATAATTTTATTTTTGTGTTGCCCTATTTGACTTGACACCAAAAATTACCACAATGGTGCTCCTACTTAACACAAAGTGACAATAGTACCAGTGTTTTTAATCAATATCAAACAATTTTAATCATAAACTTCTAAATTATGAAATAGCAGACTAATAAAATGTATAAACTTTGTTGTTACTACCCTCAATTTTTATATTTTCATAAGTAGGTACTTATTATTTTATCTACCAAATTGCACAGTTTTATTCCTACAAATGATTTACAATTAAGATAACTTGTAATTGTAACCTAAGCGAATTAACTTAAATTAATGCATAGATTATTTTGGGTAGGTATAAGTTGTAGATATTTCTAAGTGGTTGTAATTGAAGAAACTGTCTCAGTTTTTGAATTATGTAGCTGTGATTTTTTTCCTATACACAGTAACTTTTGTGTTTAATTGATGGAACAAGTATGTTTAATTAATAAATGATTAATATTTTTAAGGAGGATGATGAAGAAGAAATGATTGAAGATATAGATGTCACAAGAAATCATTCCGATGAGGAAGGTGTTGAATCTAAAGGTAGAGTGTAAGATCAATCACCCAAAATTGCAATCATATGTAATATTAGTTCTTCTAATGAAGGATTAATAAAGAAATTTGAATTTCAGATATATTTTCTAAATGCAATGGTCACACAGAATATCCAAGTGTTGATAAAGAACTGAGGGATCTTCAAGATGCCATTAAAGGAGTTCGGGAATCAGTAGCGCCTCTCAAACTCTATAAAATTATTGCACCTGACACTAAGTGAGTATAAAGTTCATTGTCCAAAAAGATGTTGCTACGTAAATTAATACATAGAGATTTTTTTTATGGTCAGTATAAGAGCCTCTGCAGACTAAAATTGATAAATTTATGACAAAGTAAACTTAAAATGTGGTTAAGTAAATTATTCTTTGGAAAATTTGGTTTCAATTTAACATAACTTTATAATCCAAACAGGGGTTGATTTTTCATGGTTCAAATTATCAAACTATTATTTTTACTTATAAATGTTTGAACAAACTAAACAAAGACATTGTGCCCATCGTGTGTGTAGAAAGAAGAATATTTGTATTCTGGAAAAAAGTTACTTTAAATTTATTTTTATTTTTTTTAAATTAAACGTATTTCAAAATACTCCAGTTTCACTTTAATGTAAAATCTATACATAAGATAAGACAACTGTTTATTTTCTTTTTCTACATATATTTCTTTTAATTATCTATTGTATGATATATGATTTTTCTTACAGATATGATACTAAATATTAAATCCTAGAAAAACATAAAACTTTACTGTTATTTGAACACATAATAAAGAGTTAACTCAAGCACTAAGTCTTCAAGTGCCTTTAGCTAACTCTATAGAATATAGTCTCTGTGATTTTTCTATTCTATGTAATTATATCATCTGTGGTAAATACTAGTAGTTTATCTTTCTCAATGTTTTTTTTTCAGTTTAATCTGTGCCAAAACTGATCTCAGCTGCAATATTCTGTGTGGTGGCTTCGGCAACTCTGAGATACGATTGTGGGACCTCGGTCAGAAAAATATAAAGAGAAGAGTCAACCGAAATATATCTGAAGTGGAGCTAGCTTGCTTTATGCCACCAGAGCCTGCGCCCGATGATAACACATTGTAAGTTTACTGCAAAGGAGAAATCTTAACTCTTCTACAACCACTGACCTGAATGATAGAGAAACTTCTTATATCGCCTATATCCTGAAATTACTAGGCTGTTGAGACTAGCCATCGAAAGTCTCAAAGTAATGAGCGCCAAAGCAGCGATGCCCTGGACTTTGTTTTGTTACTCAAAACAAAGTTCTGTGTATTGCTGCAATGGTCATGGACATACGTTATCTCTTACCATCAGGCGCCTCGTTCGTCTCATTACATTTACATATTTTTTAAATCCTCCCTTAGTTAAATCAAGTGGCCACAATAAATGTAATATCATCCATCCGAAAAAACTTTTGGATGGATGATTTTTTTTTTTTTTTAATAATTTGCCCGCCCGAAAGGGCAGGCTAAAGCTATAGAGCCATACTGCCTTGTCTTAAGTGTTATTTCTGCTGTATCTAGCTATAGTTATCGTCAAGGTCGTCTTTGTCAAGTCCAGTTCGTGTCAGTTAATTCCAGTCATGCTTTAGTAAAGTAGTGGCAACTTTACTACAAAGCTTCGATGGAGTTTTGGAAGCAACACGAAAACTCATGTTTCACCACATTATATCATTTTCCCACACTCGCGCTTGTAATTCGGCACTTTATGAATAAAACACCACCATTTTTATGCATAAACACTCGACAAAACACTAGTTTTGGAAAAAAATACAACGGAGCGACACGACTCTTCCCGCGTTCCCGCCAAAACTCCTTGGATGGATGATAGATGATTGTTTAGGGCACACCGGGAAAAAGCCTTGACACATACTTGGCACATTAAATGTCTATTTTTATTCGATGTATAAAAAGATTTATTTTGCAAGACAAGAGTTCTGCATAAGTTTAAAAAAAATTACGAGAGTCAGATTTGGGCTCTTGGAATATCATAATAGGATCTATGATATTTGTTACGGGGTTAAGCGTAACGGTAATACTAACACGAAAGGAGGTGGCTGGACTCATCATTGTGAGCAATTTTTACTTTGTGACTAACGCTAAAACCGAGAAAAAAATCGTCACTTCCATTGAAAATTTTTACAAATGTAAAATAAATAAAAATATGAAATACATTTTGTCGGGTTGGTGTTTAATTCGAGTAAAAGTTGTTTATAATCACGCCTGAGAGTATAATGATATCTTTTTGGTTGATTTTCGTTACCGCCCTGCGTCACCCTGTACGTATACCTAAAAGTTATTGGCTAAACATCTAGCAACAGCCAATATAAGTCTTACCATCAGGAGGCTCACATGCCTTTTTGGCCCTATGTCTAAAATTGGGTACATATCCGTTTAAGGAATGTGTGCTGTCTCTTTGAGTTTCATTGAAACAAAACGAGATTGCACTAAATTTGTTGGCGTTCATTGGCCCAGCATATCAAATTATTTGTATGCAGGCAAATAGGCGCCGGTCTGCCCTTGCGCGGTCACTCCGGGCCGATACAGGCGGTGAGTGTAATGCCACAGGAGCAGCTGGTGCTATCTGCGTCACATGACTGTAGCATGAGGGCTTGGAGACTCACGGATTATTCCTGCGCTGCTGTCTATAGGTAAGTAAAAAAAAAAAATAAAAAAAAAATTAAAACTAGGATGCTGCCGGCAGCTGAGCAGCATTACTGTGAGGAATCATTTCACAATACATGCAGTATCAACTGTAACTTGCCTTTTGGATCTATCGTTTCATGTCGTTATTATTACTTATATGAAAAAGGCCTCCCTTTGCTCTGCAGTGGGACAATTAAAGTTCCAAAAAACCTCTGGGTTCAAGATTTTATTGGCATCATACTTCGTGACTTAAGTTTTTGACGATTTAACCTCAAATATCTACGAACAAAGTTACATTCAAGTCACAGTCTTGTCCTAGTAAAGTAGAGGCGACTTTACTAGAAGTTTCTACTGAGTTTTAAAATAACACCAAAAAAAAAAATTTTTACATACCTACTAATTAAATAATAACATGTTTTTTAATTTACGCCAATATTTCGTATAGAATAAATTTGTATATATGTTTGTTTTGCAGGGGTCATAATTATCCTATATGGTGCATGGACGTGTCCAAAAGTGGCCTTTTCATCATTACTGGATCTCATGACAAGACTGCTAAACTGTGGTCCTTGAATAGGACATTCCCTGTTCGAGTGTTTGTGGGGCACACTGCTGATGTTACAGTAAGTATTTTCTTCAGTAAGTTTCGTTAGTATTCGTTTTAAGTTGTATAATAAAAAATTGGTTTCATCTGATATCAGCGAACTGTTCATGAGTTCAGGATACTAATTTATCACGAGTAACAGTCAACCAATCTTTTAGGTTTGCATCTCATTGGTTACCACAAAACTACATAGACACCTATACATATTTTAAGATTGGGGTTTATACACTGTATAAACCCCAACCTACTATGTAGCTATTACTAAGTAGATATGAGCGCAACTCTGAAATCGAAAAAAAAATCGGCTGTTAAATAGAAAAATGTTTGCCCCTGACTAAATAAAGAAAAAGAAAAGAGTTATATCTATCTAAATAAAGTATTTTTTTGCGATCAGAGCTGTGCCCGTAGTGAACGTTGAATGAGCCCCTTGTGGCTTGATATACCCCAAATCTTATAATCCTGTACAATATTTTTATTTTAAATTGTATTGTGTTTAGTGTGTGAAGTTCCATCCGAACGAGGCGTACATAGCGTCTGGCGGCGCGGACCGCGCCGTGCGGCTGTGGAGCGCGTGCGACGCGCGCCTCGTGCGTGTGTTCTGGCACCGCGCCGTCGTGCGCGCGCTCGCCTTCGCGCCCTCCGGGGCCTACCTCGCCAGCGCAGGTATCTACCCTGCCCTTATAGCAGTCTCACTATACAGCGACTGTCTATCCTGGAGCAAACTCTACTTTTATTATTCTAGTCATCCAAATTGAAAATAGTTGCCCCCTTTTCATGCAAAAAGCTATGCTATGCAAAAAAAAAATTGAATATGTTTATTTTGCTTCTTCGTACCTTTTAAACTACTAATCGTATTCTGACTACTGATATGTCTATCGACGCGTCGATAGACATAAAGAAGACGTAGTCGAGAAGATGGAAATGTTCTGTCTTTATTGCAAGTACGTTTAGATATTTGTCAACTTGACTGAGCAAAAATGTCTTTAAAGGCAACACCCACGCAGCGTGGATAAGTAGTGAACAGCAGGCGTACCATGAGGTTTTAAATTTCCATCCAATTGCGGGGCAGTTCAGTTTAGGTACCTAAACTGGAAGTCTGCTCTTCCTACGTTAATCGTAGTTTAAAAATTGTACCTAATTCGCGTCAATTTAATAATCGTACCTATACCTCATAAACCTGGAAGAGTTAATTTTTTCTTCGGCACTTTTCACAGTATATTTAATTCAAAGCTTTATTTCAACAAACACCTAATACTTACTGTTCCAGGCGACGACAAAAAGATCAAAATTTGGGATCTAGCAGCGTCGTCCTGCGTCCACGAATACAGAGGTCATCACGGAAAAGTGACTGCATTAGACTGGTCCTCGATAGGGAAGCCGAGTTTGACAAACAGAGTGGTTTCCGACGGAACTGACTCTTCACTTGAAAACGCACTATTGTGTTCAGCTGGTATGGACGGAATAGTCAAGATTGTATGGGATACACATTCTAAGAACAAGTGAGTTGAGATTAATTTTCGGTACCTACATATTTACTTTTGCCTTTTGCAGCTTTCAAATATTCCTATAAATTTCTCAAGTGATGGCAATGAATATATTTATCAGTTTTTTTTAAAACAAGGATTTTGCATATTTATTCTTCTGATAATGTGCTTTAAAAATACCTCTTTTATTCGACTGCATTGAAGATCAAACCATATTTTACAAAATCAATTGAACTTCCAATTCTGGTGATACAACAATATTATAAACTGAACTGAAATTCTGTTTGGACACCAATTGCATTGAAATAAACTTGCTCTAATTTGTTTGTGTTATTCCAGACAACAAGTATCCAGCCAAGATGTGTTATCATCTACATACAACACAAAATGCTCATATTTGGTTGATGTACAAGTGCATCCTGATTGGGTTGTAGCTATAGGTACAATAAGATAACGCCATTTGTGTATATATACTTGGTTTTCAATATTTAATATAAATAATAAAACGTGGATGTACATACATTTTGTTTAATTTTAAAGTAGTTTATTTCCCTACTATACAATGAGTTTTTCAACTTATACATTAAACAAATGTGATTTTACTTCAAATGAACATAAAGAGTAATTATTTATTAAAAAGATTAACTAAATACAATTAAGGACTGCCCTGAAGTGTTAAGAATATAAAGCAGAACTAGGTTCAAACATACAAGATTAGTTGAATAACTTAAGGGCCTATCGAGTGCATTTCTCTAGTCGATTTTAGGTATTCTGTGCGCTCCGTGTGTGAGTGCGCAAGGCACACGAGCGAACAGCTAGTACCGCGCGCCGCCGTCGGCGCCACGCGCTACAGGCATTGTCGATACATATACGGCGGCGAAATGAAAATCGGTTTGAGCTAAATACTTAAACGGCTAAGTAGACGAACTGGATCAACTATTTTGCCGCTTATATTAGTAGACTGGTGGCCGAGTGGTAACAAGCTGTATGAGTACGGCCACATAGTCACGGGATCGAAATCAACACCATATTAATACGGAATATTATTTTTGCACACAAATTTTGTTGATAGGTATTTTAAATAAATATAATACATAAATATTTCGTTTTTTTTTAAATACATTATAATACGATTATTTTTGTATACTTATTATTTTTATAATACGTTTTATTTTTATTTTATTTTTTTCTTATTAGTGTTACATCTCCCGTCTGTTTTTTATGTTCTCTATTGTATTTTTTCTTTTCTTGGTTGCTTGGAAGAGATCGCTGTTAGCGATAAGGCCGCCACTTGTGGCACTAGTTCATAAGGTTCTTTATTCTCTGTACTCTTTTCTATTTATGATGTCCACAATAAAGAGTTATATCTATCTATCTTATTTTTTTTAACCGACTCGATTTTAAATGGAGGAGGTTCTCAATTCGACAATTTTTTTTTATGTAAAAGTAATAAATCGATCGAGTCACTCTCCTGATGTTAAGAGATAACGCTTGTCCATGACCATTGTAGCGATACCCAGAACATTGAGTAACAAAACAAAGTCCAGGGCATCGCTGCTCTGGCACTCATTACTTTGAGACTAGATGGTTAGTCTCAACAGCCCAGTAATTGCGCTAGCTGCAATACCCTTCAAACCGGAACACAGTAATGTTTACACACTACTGCTTGGCGGCAGAATATCTAGTACTGCGGTGGTCTGTACCTACCTAGACGACCTCCTGCTAATTCCGCCAATTATGAATCGATTTTGATGATTCTTTTTTTTGCTTAGTTGATCCATACTTCAGAGATGGTCCCATATATTTTTTATCGAAATCGGTCGAGCAAGTAAAAAAAAATCAACACAAGTATTAAAAAACCTCGCTGTTTCATTGAAGCAGTGCGTTTAGTTAGCCTAAGGGTCATGGAGTAGGTTTTTTGTTTGTAAATTTGTGTATTTCTTATTATATGTTACTGAACATTTTTAATTCCCTATTTTATCTATTGAAAATAATTAATTTATTATAACACTATGGAACCTAAGAATATGACATACCGTAAGCAACTCCTACGATACACCTCACTTTTTTCCTTTCCACTGACGAATAATAAACGACGAAAAAGTATTATTATTTTGACTACCCAGTCAGCACGTTTGCGTCATGAGTTGTATGGCATGGGTTCGATTCCCACCGAGGGCATATTTTGATGAGAAGAACATAGATGTTTGTTTTGTTTGGGTGTTTATGTATACTTTAGTATGTTCATAATTGATTGATTCAAAATAATGACGTGCATAATTATTAAAAAAAAATAGTTTATTACTTTACCCATGGCTTTACTCGCATATCCATTTTGGAGAAGTCATTTAAAAAATACTAAATTAAAATAAAATAATAATAAATATTTCTTTTTTAGTAGAATATAGCTTTATGGCATGGGTTCAATTCCCGAATTTTTTTGTGAAAAACATAGATGTGTGTTTTAATTTTTGTTGGCGGCCATATTGGATCAACTTTAAAGTATTCTCCATTCTACTAGTCAATCCCATTCATTTCATTTTGATACCTATATTGAGGTTGTAGTGAAAAAATATGTAATCTGCCATTTTGTTGGCGGCCATATTGGATTTGCTTTTTTTTATTATAATCTATTCTACTAATCAAGCCCTTTCATTTGATACCCATATTGATGGCATTGTGAAAAAATATGCAATCCGCCATTTTGTTAGCGGCCATATTGGATTTGCTTTTTTTAAAGTTTACTCTATTCTACTAGTCAAGCCCTTTTATTTGATACCCATATTATAGGAGTGGTGGAAAAATATGTAATAAATCCTCTAGTTTGATGGCGGCCATATTGGATTTGCTTTTTTTTATTATAATGTATTCTACTAGTCAAGCTCTTCCATTTGATACCCATATTGATGGTATTGTGAAAAAATATGTAATCCGCCATTTTGTTAGCGGCCATATTGGATTTGCTTTTTTTAAAGTTTACTCTATTCTACTTGTCAAGCCCTTTTATTTGATACCCATATTATAGGAGTTGTGAAAAAATATGTAAGCATCTATTTTGATGGCGGCCATATTGGATTTGCTTTTTCATTTATTTTATTTATTTATGCTCTAATGAAACAGCGAGGTTTCGGAGTAAACGAAAATGTCATCGACGTATACAATTTTTATATTTATGTTGATTTTTAAAAATTGCTCGACCGATTTCGATAAAGTTTATATGAGACCACCTCAGAAGTATGGATCTATCAAGCAAAAAAAAAATTATCAAAATCGATTCATAATTAGCGGAATTATCGCGTAACAGACAGCCCCGTTGGCTCATTGGTAGTATATCTGCCTTGAGAGCTGTAAGGCGTGGGTTCGATTTCCATTCAGGGCAAACATTTTGTGAATAAACAAATGTTTGTTCTGTGTCTAGCTGTTCTGTATGTATTATAAGTATGTATTTACAAAAAAGTATTTAACTATTCTATCTGATTTCCATAGACAACAACAAGCTTTGTTTTATTATTGTTTTATTATTATTAGTATTCGTTAAGTGACATTACAACTTTGACATTTTATTGTGACATAATAAAACAAAAAAAATTACTTAAAAAAAAATTACAAAAAAAAGTATTTATGTATTCTATCAGTAATCTGACTTCCATCACACAAGCTCTGCTTAGTTTGGGGCCAGATGGCGCTGTGTGTAATGTCCTACGATATTTATTTATTTATATTTATTTAACATACATATACATTTTTGTAGCGATGATAGCTCAGTGGTTGACGCGGTCGGTTCGCATGCCGAAGGGCGTGGGTTCAAACCTAACAATGAGCTCGAGCTGCCGGTGAAGGAAAACATCGTGAGGAAACCATAGCGTGGTGGTAGCGTACTCTCTAGTACTCGGCTGGCTAGCTACCACACGAGAGTTGAAAATATTATGTCCCCAAGCATCTAACCATGAGTTCTGGCAGCCTCACTTGAGAGCCAGTTCCATTCCAGGCTAGGTGTGCTTTACCATCTTCGACCACGCCTTCTCTTAACATCAGGTGAGCTGTGGTCAAACATAGCCTAGCACAGTGGTTCTCAAACTTTTTTGGTGTCGGAACCCTTTTGGGAAGCAAAATACTTGATGGAACCCTATAATAAAACAATACTTTTTAAAAGTGTGTTCTTTAATAAAGAATCTTTATTAATAAGCATAATAAAAGTACAATGTAACAGTTACTAATTATTACTTACTTTACCATATGGCAAGTACAATAATAGAAGATATTAAAAAAAAGTAACTAATGGGATTTGATAAACAAAAAGCAAAAATAAAATGAGAAATTTAAAAATTGCGTTGTAAACAATCTCGACTTTATTTTTTAAAGTTAGAGTCGAAAGTCGCTTGTTGACAACTATAGCGTCTAATTCAGAGGCGGCTTTTATCAAAGGGACAGCGCGCTCACAAGTATACAAGTATACATGTTGATTTGTAGCGATGATAGCTCAGTGGTTAGCACGGTAGGTTCGCATGACGAAGGGCGTGGGTTCAAACCCCAACAATGAGCTTGAGCTGCCGGTGAAGGAAAAACATCGTGAGGAAACCATAGCATGGTGGTAGGGTACTTTACTGCCCTGATATGGCAAAAGGCGGCTACGTGCAGAAAGTTGATTTCGAGAAAAACGCAAAAAGGTGGCAAACGTGATTTCTTGACCTGTGTGACAGATAGCGCGAATCGGTCTTTTGAGTTTAGTAGAGGAAAAAATCTAGTATTTATTTTCATTAGCTTACGTTAAACAACATATTTCATGACAATTTAAAATGTATTTTTCTCGTTTATCTTAGTATTTTTTTCTTGTGGTAATAATAATAATAGATATAAAGGCCGCTACAAGTACCTTAACCTCCCTCTTGCGTATGAATTTCTTTACAAATTTTATTTATTTTGTTAATTGATACGACAAATAGCAGTTATGTTCTTTAGCTGCTTTTAAACTTCCGAAATCATATCAAATTAAGAACGATACCATGTAAATAAAGCCGTTAAACCCTATTGGTCGCCTTTTTTGGAAGTATCAGATAGATTTTAAACTATTTAACATGGACAAAACTAAGTAAGAAGGCGGTTAGTTTCGTATGTTTTAATAAGACCGCTTTTATAATATGCAGTAATCATAGTATGAAAAATCCTAATTATTTACTGTAAAGACGGTTGGTTAAAAGTAACTTTTGAGAACATTAAATATATAGAATCGGTGAGAAATAAAAAGTATTAAGTATTCAAAATTATTATTTAATCAAATCAAAATAGTGAAAAGAAAAAAATGAGAATTGCTTATTATTATCATATTAAAACTTACTTTGCTATTTATTTGAAATCAACTCACAGGTTCATATTTCAGCAGTTATTCAAAATAAAATTAATTATTTATCTTAAAAGCTTTAAAAAACAAATAAAACTATCTCTATAACATATCTTATTTACTCTATATCATTAAATATACTAGGTAATCAGTTATGACAGTAAAGTTGTAACATTATACCAGAAAAACTAATATTCTTAAAAATTTTAACAAATAAACAAAAAATATTCTTAGTTTGAGAATATTATTTATTATACTTGTTCATTCAGTTCTTTAATTATTATTAACGAATTTCTGAGATAATTATGTTCAGATCAACTAGACTATTCATTTTCATCAAATTTCAAAAATAATCAAAATATTAACTAAAACTTCAAGTATGAGTTTTTTAGAAAACAAGTTGCTCAATTTTTTTACCGTTACTTTACCAGAGTTCGCACCACCAGTTTCGCTTTTTTCTGTACTTTTTTCATCGCATTGTTCTTCTATTTCTTCATGAAACTTGTTTTCTTTGTTTGCTTCTTCTATAAAATTTTCTTCGTTCCAAGGTTCACACATATCTTCATTTTCTATCAATCCTACTTACTAAATATTTCTTCTGTAGCTTTGTGGTGAACTAACTCTATTGTCTTCTGTGCGGTTGATATTTGTTTCGTTTTGACCAATAACCACAGAAATTTCATCTTATTCATTATATTTTGTTTTGCCCATCCAAACGCAATGTAACTGGATCAATTTCAGTATTTGAAAAGTTAATTATATTATGATTCAAATGAGTATAAGGCGGGAAATAAAAATAAATTGAAGTAGCCGAACTAACGACATCGACCAAAAAGAAAAAAATCTGCGTATAGTTATTAATTTCGTACTTCATAACAAAAAATAATCAAAAAAGCGTGCAAGTGTACCAACACAAATTCGTAACATAAAAAAGCCTCAATATAATCACATAAATATAATCAAAAATTACCGATATCACATTTGGCGCAAAAGTGGCGAGTGCGCCTGGCGTACGTTCTGTCCTAAGTGCATATCTTTACCGAACTTTTAACTTATGAATATCTGCTAGCTGCCTTTTTACTTATCATATATTCTTTAAAATGATTAGGGGTTAATACAGAAATACGCAGTATTTAGCCCATAACCGCATAAGTATCTAGTTTGAAGTATTTTGCCGCTGTGTAACGTAGGTTTGCACTTCAATATTTTAGAAGCCAATGTAAGTAAAACAGACGTTAAGATACTTTAAAGTATATTTAACCTATAATTATCCTGTAACTACTTTTCTTCTTATGGCCACCCTAAAAAATGTGCATTTAGCCGCTAAATAGCTTACGATATCTCGGAAACGAATAAACTTAGAAATATAATTCCAAGATGGGAAAATGCGCAATCGTTTACTTAGTTTGCTGGTGTCAATAACTCATTTTCGTGAAAATGTTGTACAGCCGCCTTTTTCCATATCACGGCAGTTTAGTACTCGGCTGGCTAGCTACCACCCTCAAGTTGAAAATCTGCCGCCAAGCATCTAACGGTGTGTTCCGGCAGCCTCACTTGAGAGCCAGTTCCATTCCAGGCTAGGTGTGATTTACCATCTTTGGCCACACCTTCACTTGACATCAGGTGAGCTGTGGTCAAACAACTAGCCTGTCAATCATTAAAAAAAAAATACCAAACTTATGAGATATTGTACCAGCTATTGTAACACATGTTTATACAAATAAATAAATAAATAAACCTATGCGCGGCCGCGGAGTCAAAACGTTCGACCAGAGACAGGTGTTTTGATTTTTTTTTCTAAATTCTTGCGGAACCCCTACAGAGGTATCGCGGAACCCTAGGGTTCCGCGGAACACACTTACAGTATAGCAGACCTAGCATAACAAACCATTACAAAAAAAAATTGTCGCATTGAAAACCTCCTCCTTTTAAAATTGACAGCCCTGTATGTCTGCTCCAAGGCGTGGGTTCGATTCCCACCCAGGACAAGCATAAACAAATGTTTGTTCTGTATCTGGATGTACTGTATGTATTTACAAAAAAAGTATTGAAGTATTACCTATCAGTTATCTGACTTCCATAGTACAAGCTTTGCTTAGTTAGGGGTCAGATGGCGCTGTGTGTAATGTCCTATGATAATTATATATTATTTAATTTTATTATAATTTATAAAATCGAGTCTGTTAAAAAAACAAAATAAAATACAACAAAATTTGTGTGCAAAAATAATCTTCGAGTGTTGGTTGGTTTCGATCCCGTGACTGCGGATTAGAATCGGGTACCCGATACCACTCGGCCACCAGTCTATGTCTACAAGTGGCAAATTTGTTGATCCGGTTCGTTTACTTTGTGATCGTACGTAAAAGCAACCTCAACAGCGACACAACCTCCCCGTCCGATAGTCGAAGCGGTACTAAAGCGGATAGGGGAACAGCGTGGTAGCTCTGCTTAGAATGGACGAAACGCGCAAAAATTTAGGTATTTCCTTCGTTTGTTCAAGCAAAATCATATTTTGGTAATTTTTATGTGATAACTATTTAGAGAAAATGTAATTTTATTGTTATACAAAGCCTGATGACTTTCCGTGCAGTATTTACGCCGTATCGAGGTTTTCTATAGATTGTTTGGGGTTACTTTGGATTTTTTTTCTATCGAGGAAACTAAAAGTAATCGTGTTTCTAAATTAGATTACATATAGATTGGATCCTTAAATATCTTAAACATTAACCTCATAAATGATGTTTTAGTAATAACGAAAATACAACGAAACAAACAGTTCCAAATCCACTCGATACCGGCTTAAGAGTTATATGCTTGCACAATCAACATACATGTATAATTATGATACTTTCTATGCAAAAGTAGGTAATAAAAATGAAACACTCCTAATGGTAAGAGGTAAGGTTATTTTATAAGACATTCAATTGATAGTCATAAATAGCTGTTTGTTATTGTTATGGTTAAATTACATGCAGTAGAAATTGGAGTGAAAATAATACCAGCAAAAATGTCTATATGTATAAAAAGACCTCTGCCAGCCAAGAACATCATCGGTGGAAAGGAAAGAGCATCCAAAGCGGTATTGGTAGGTTTATATCAAAACTGTTAAATAGGAATACTGGCAGTAAAGGTAAGCATCAATGCATACCAGCACAGTGAAGCCTCATCTTGTGCATGAACAGTGTGCGAGTTTAATGTAAACCTTAAAAATTATATATAAAAGCAAATAATACAAAAACTTCTTAGATCTTCTTAAAGAAATTCATTATATTGGCTTGTTTTCCTTTTTGAGGAGGAGACACCTTTTTCTTGCTGTTTTTAGCTTTCTTCTCTTTAGGTGACACTTCAGTTTTTACTTTATTTATTATTTCTACATTTTCTTTTTCCAATTTAACTAGAACTTCTGTATTTACTGTTTCAACTTCTTCTTCTGAACAACTTTCATAGACTTCTTCTTTATGGGTTAGAATATAGCCTTCTTCATCAGTATAAGTTTTGTCAACCATCTTTCTTCTTTTCTTTGGATTTAAAATTCCTGATGCAATTTTAACAGTATTGATGGTTGGTGTTGGTGGTATTTCATCATCTGATTCATGATTACTTGGTTTATCATCAGCAAAGGGATCTTTGTCATCATCACTCTCACTGTCTGATACATGTAACACCCTTTTGCGTTTTTTGTCAACTTTGGCATTCTTTTTAATTTGACTGAGAGAGCTATTTTTCTTATTACTACTCTTCTTTGTACTTTCAGGTTCCTTTTTAATATCTTTTATTGGAATGTCTTCATCAACATCCATACATTCTTCATGTTTTGTGTTTGGTTGAATTTCTTTTTCTACCTTAGGTGCAGTTTTTACGACTGTTTCCTTGGAAACTTTAGGTTTTATACTAGGAGCGTTGTTTGACTTAGCAAAAAATCCTGCAATACCTTTTGAAGCTTTTGCTCCAGGTTTAGTTGTAGATTTGTTAATAACAGAACTTGTTGAATCTTTCTTAGGTGAAGTGATTTCAGATTTTATTACAGGCTCTGAATTTCTTTCATGAACCTTTACAGCATCATTGATGACAAGTTTTGCCTGAGTAACTTCCTTTGTTTTCTCTTTGATGTCTTTTTTAGATGGTACTACAGGTTTTACTTCATCAACAACTTTCTGACTGTTAGATATAAGAGTACCAATTTCATTTGAAGACCTCTTTGTACAGGAAGAGTTTTTAATTAAACCGCAACACAGCAAAATGTCTTCAAAACTATTAATACACGCAAGAGCAGCAATATCTACCCCCGAAGAACCTAGACAGACACTGTATATGTGTTGATAAAATATGGTTTTAAAAGTAATCTTTCGAGTATCTAATTCGGATTCTGGGCAAACAGTGGTAAGCCCAGTATGATTACTAGTTAATCCTGAAATGAGGAAATTAACAGACAGTTTAATATTAGCATTATTTTCTTTGATTTCGGCAACAACTCTTTTCAGCAGTGTTTTAGCTTCATTGACATGAATGCATAGATCTTTGCACAATGTTAGGTAAGTCACACACTTCTGTTCATCTAAAATCAGTTCTTTAATAGTCCTGACATTATCTGAAGACAGATTTCCATTTAATTTAGCCATAATTTAACTGAATCACAGCGAACATTCAACACAATTTATTATCTTTCAGCGCGCCACAGCATGACAGCACAGCGGGAATTAAAACAAAACAAGTTGACATTGACACTAACAATTAAAAAACTTTTTTCTCTGTAGTTCAAATTCTTTTTCTTCTTTGATTCACTTCGCACTGGCGTTGTTTTTGATTGCAACGAGAAAAAATATTTCCCAAAACTTGTTTATGTAAAAACTAATGATGAAATAGGTATAAATGATAAAACTTTTCACGCACATGGTGATATTACTTTTCGTGTTGCTGCCATAACTCTGTTGAAGCTTGTAGAAATATTACCGCTACTTAGTAGCGGTAATATTTTTACAAGCGTCAACTTGGCATGATCGAACTTGATCTTGATCTACTTAATTTTTTACGTAAGCCTGACTTAATTCACTTAGTTTACATAAAACACATTTAAAAAACTTCGAAATACCTGCCACAGACAACTGCTTATAGTGCGATGCTAAAAACAAAGAATTTGTTTAAGTCTGATGGTATTATGATCAATGTTTGTTATTTTATACCTAATACCTATAAAATAATATAAATTTTATACCTTATACCTAATACCTATAAAGTAATATAAAATATTATGTAGTATTGACTATCGAGTTTGAGTATTCGTATTCCCTTGTTAATCTGTGGTTTGGTTGTATATTGTGTACTTCGGATTTGAGTTGTAAAAAGATTTTCCGTATGATTTTAGGACTTTCATATTGAGGGGAAAAGCTATACAAATACATCATATATCTATCTAACTTAAATCTGAGTAAGTGTATTTAAATCATACGGACGCCTATAGCTAATTAATGAATTTGTGTTCTATTTGGTACGATTACATCATACTGTTTTAGGGAATTTCTGGATTTTGAGAGCTAATATTTTGTACTGTAAAATTTTCTTTGACAGAATTTCTCGAGAGGATTATTTAAGTTTACGTTTACATACAGTGTACAAGTGAAAATGCCTGGGTAAGCTACAGATGTTATGTGGGAGTGGTACCATCAATGATTACTCATTGCAAGAATTCACATCTGTATGTTAAAATAGCCCATGCCACGCTATTGCTGAACTAATAATAAACTTGTAATAAAATCTCATCTTAAAATTCACCAGTAATTCTTAGTAATAATAACAAATTCAAAACACCACCCATTTTTTTAGATTCCAAAATCAAAACATAAAACATCTAAGTTGTAAAACCATAATCAAAGAATATTTGACCTAACTCTTATTTGATTTAGATGAAATAAATCCTAACAGGATAGGATTTATCTCATCTAAATCCTTTATTAGATATACAATTGTGTATTTTCCACTGTAGTTATATTTACACAAGCCACTACCTTGAAAATTGAAGTATCATAGCAATTTGCTAGCATGGCACATTCCAGTTGTAGTCCACTAGTCCAGTTCCAACTTGATTGCTTGATTTTGAAAATCATTGCACATGCAAAGTCATGAAAACCTAACCCACATTTCCTGTAACTGAGAAACTAATAACGAGCTTTTTATCCTTAAGAACTAAACTACCATAATGACATCATATTTGAAGCCACACCCATAAATTTCAGTCAACTAACTAGGTATCTGCATAATTATTAACCAATTGCATGTTAAATTTAAAATTGTCATTTTAATAATTCATCTGTTTATTTTCGTGAATAATTGGCAGAACTAACCTTAGTCAAAATTAGTAAGCAAATGTTAAGTATATACTTTGGAAATCAACAGAGGATAGTTTTTATTTATTTCAAGAAGAATCCTGAAAGATTTTGTGTAAAATAGGTAGTTAAATCTGATTAAGTTGTGTCCACTCTTATTATCTTGCAAAAGTGCAATGAATATATACCCATTTTCTAGCTGTTCTTCATGATTATCTGCAAGAATAAACAATTTGCCTAGGAATGTGTTCTCGTCATCCAAGACTAAACCAGAACTCTGCAGGATAGTCTAAGTTATTATCAGTGAAATTAAAAAATATTCTATTTCAGATTAGCAACAATGTCATTGGACAATATGTTTTGCACCCGATGTGGTGATGGCTTTGAGACAAATGAAAAGATTGTGAACTCTAACGGAGAGCTTTGGCACACAAACTGCTTTGTGTAAGTAAACCTAGATATCCAACTAGTAAAGGTTCTGAAATGAAGTTATGAGCTTATATGTAATTCATATTTTTTATTAATGTTGATGACAATTATGCAAAGTACTATAGTACTTTAGATATTTTTTTTCTACTGATGTATCTGTTTGTTGTTAAATACCTCATTGTTATTACAATCTAGCCTAGTTGAGACTAATAAGTAATTTTAATATAACTTAAATCCAAACTTTTGTATTTTACACATAGCCTAGGTCAGCATAATTATAATTATCCTAGTTGGAATATATCCCTAAAAAAAACAATAATTTTAGGTGTGCCCAATGTTTCCGGGTCTTTCCTGAGGGAGTGTTCTTCGAATTTGAAGGCCGCAAATATTGCGAGCGTGATTTCCAAGTGCTGTTTGCGCCATGCTGCGGAAAGTGTGGTAAGTTTATGTAATTTTTCTTCTATTATTATTATTATACTAACTCTTAAGTAATCTGTATTCACAAAATACTACTTCTAGCATTAAGTGTACATTACATTCCTCTCAGTCAGCTCCTAAAATAATAAAATGGTGATTGTGGTATTTAATAATAAGACAATAAAACAAAAAATTGTGTAGCAAAACCATACATATACATATTTGTTGATATCAATAAAGAATTTGTAGCGTCTCCTGTCTAAACTAGTCTGTTTTTTTATTGCCTGATAGTGATAAGACCACTACCAATAAAATTAAAGCCTTGAATTCTATTTTTAATTTTCTATTTCTGGTGTATTAATTCTACTTGAAATTTCTGGTGTACATAGTAGAAAGTTCCTAAATTTCTAACTATGTATAATTTTTCGGCTACTAGGCGAATTCGTCATAGGGCGTGTGATAAAGGCGATGAATGCTAACTGGCACCCGGGCTGCTTCCGGTGCGAGGAGTGCTCTGTGGAGCTAGCGGATGCTGGCTTCATCAAGCACGCGGGCCGCGCCCTCTGTCACGCGTGTAACGCTCGCATCAAAGCAGACGGTTTGCAGAACTACATGTGTCATAAATGCCAGTGAGTATTTTTTTTACCCGACTGTCAAGGAAGGGTTGTTTTTCGCGCGTATCTTGTATGTACCTATGTATGTAAATTTATTTATTACCAAGGTATAGTTCTCGATATTATCGATTATCGATTCGTCTCAATAACACAAGTGTCCTTATAGGGTTGTTTTAAAAAAATCAAGATGTTGGATTTTTGGCGCGAAATAGTAAAGAAAATTAAAAGTGAAGTAAACTTTACACTTTAAGTCATAAAGCTTATATTCCTATAACAAGTACCCTAAAATAGTGTATGTATATAACAGCGGTGTGATCGACGGCGAGCCGCTGAGGTACCGCGGCGAGGTGTACCACGGGTACCACTTCACTTGCGCCACGTGTGGCGTGGAGCTCGACCACACAGCAAGAGAAGTCAAGAATCGACCCGGGTATGCGGCCAACGACGTGGTAAGTACAGACATCTTGTAAAATTGCTTCAAAAAACGTATGTATAAAAAAAATAAAATAATGTATGAAAATGAGATCAGCGCATTTGGAGAGTGTAACCGGAATTTTAGATTCCGCATGTAGTCGTTTTTCATATTTTTATATATTTAGTTCATTTCCGCGGTTACAACATGACGATTTAAATTTAACTATTTTAATGATAACTTAAAAAACTTATCCGAAACATTTCTTAATATACTAGTCTCTCTCTTGAACACTTAAAATCAACGCCTGAATCAATCTTTCTTTTATTATTTCTTTCGTTAGTACATTAAAGTGAGAGTTTTACTTTTTAAAGATAACATTTCCTATGTGCCGAGTTTCTTGTTGCGAATAGATACGGCAGCTACTTTATAAAAAAAATTCAAGCCCCTTGCTTAAAGTAACGTTAATAAACCTGCCTATTTTTATTTAATTCCAGAATAACCTGTTCTGCTTGCGTTGTCACGACAAGATGGGTATCCCGATATGTGGCGCGTGCCGGCGCCCCATCGAGGAGCGCATTGTCACCGCGCTTGGGAAACACTGGCACGTCGAGGTAATTGAAAAAATATAACAAACTAACTAAGTTCGCTTGTACATTAAACCTTTCAGATACAATTCTATAATTGATAGTGAAAACTATTTTACAGCTTTTTTTTAAAATAGTTTACAATGTTTGTGTACCGAAACCCCATTTTGGTTTGTCTCGATACGAAACACACTGCGCTAACAAAACAGTACATTTCATATAACCTTTTATTTTATGGCCTTAAACTTTGCAGTGGTTCATAAAGATCTTGTAGCGATGATAGCTCAGTTGGTAGTGCATTCGGTACACACACTGAAGGGGTTCAACCCTTACAATGAACTTGAGCTACCGGTGAAGGAAACCATAGCATAGAGGTGGGTATTTTCTAGTACTCGGCTGGCCAGGTTCCACCCTCAAGTTGAAAATCTACCGCCAAGCACCTAACAGTGTGCTCCGGTAGTCTTAATTAAGAGCCGGAACCATTCCAGGTAAAGTCTATTTACCATCGTCTTCAACCACACCGTCACTTAACATCTGAGAAGCTGTGGTGAAATACATAGTTACCATAAAATATAAAATAAAAAGTCGTCTGGCTCCCATAGTGCATACTTTGCTTAGCTTTGGAGCTAGATGACGCTGTGTAAAAATGTCAACAATATTTACTATAGTATAAGCTTTACTTAATTTTGAAGCAGATGGCGCTGCGTGCCCAATAATATTTATTTGTGTATTATAAGTATGTATTTACAAAAAAAAGTATTTAAGTATTCTATCAGTTATCTGACTCCCATAGTACAAGCTTTGCTTAGTTTGGGGTCAGATGGCGCTGTGTGTAATGTCCTACGATATTTATTTATTTATTTATTTACTGATGTAACGTTTCCAGCACTTTGTGTGCGCCAAATGCGAAAAGCCGTTCCACGGGCATCGGCACTACGAGAAGAAGGGCCTCGCGTACTGCGAACAACATTACCACCAGCTGTTCGGCAATCTATGCTACGTCTGCAACCAGGTCATCGCCGGCGACAGTCAGTATACATTTTCTCTCTCTTCTCTACCCTTGCAGTTACATTATTTTAGTTTACTAGGAATGTATTTAAATAGGTAAAGAAGTTGCAAAAACTTTCGGTAGAAATGTATGAAAATCCCTTTTTCACCGAGAATTCATTCATTCACTCTGTTTCTCTCTTATACCGTGTATGAAAAATGTACAATCTATATGGTACATTTTTATACCCAGTATGAAAAATATACTACTATAGTAAATTTTTCATACAGGGTATAAGGAGAATGCTCATTAAAGCTCGGGATGGCAGTGATTATTATTAGTACGATACTTTTTACTTCTCATGCTATCTAATAATTAATTTAATAACTGATTTCTTTGAAAATACCATGGCCATATTTACGTGAATACGTGTACTTTTTTAACACATAAAAGTCCATCAGATTTTAATGTTTCAAGCCCTCACTCAGCATAACGAATTCTTTGATCCTTTGCCTATCAAGTGGTGTAATTAAATTATTTATTTAATTATATTATACAAAATAGGTTACAGTCACAATAATGAACAGAGGTAAACAAATTTAGGTTTCGTTCCGAACATCCCTTGTGTAAATAACAAGATTAATTAAAGCATTAGTTAAGAAGAATTATATAAAATCCAAAGTAATAGGATTTAAATCAGTAGCCATAAAATGACCGAAAATGCAATGGGTGGCAATTTCAAATAAATATGCAAAATTCTAGCCGGTTAGGTACAATAGTCATACGCAGTAAACAATTTTTCTCACATTTTTTTTTCAAATTTTACATGTTTATGATAGGAAGCATTAAAGATAAAATTAATGAATGAAATGAAATGAATGAAATTAATGACTTTTTGTAAAAAAAAAATATAATGTCTTCGTTTTCGGGAGCGTTTGCTTTACACCCGTTATACTTTTTAACCTAAAGTTTATTTTTGTGATATTATTCTGTCAAATAAATTCGTATAAAATCACATCGAAACAACTCTGCACAATAGAAATTTATCACCAAAACGTTGACACAACGCGTATTTCGCGTTTCAGTATTCAAAACGCTGAACAAGGCTTGGTGCGTGCACCATTTCGCGTGTTCCGTATGCGACGCGCCGCTGAGCACGCGCAGCAAGTTCTACGAGTACGACGAGCGCCCCGCGTGCCGCCGCTGCTACGAGAAGCTGCCCGCCGAGCTGCGCCGCAGACTTCGCCGCGCGCATCACTACTCTGTCAGGCGATAGATGGCGCTACTGTCATCCACAGCTAGCTGGCCTTGCTATCACCTGCAGCTAGCTCACACTAATTTGCCAGGCGATAGTTAGCCTTACTGTCACCTGCTCCCAAACAAACAGACAAACAAATTTCGATATTGATAAAAAAAAATGATAAAAAACACAAAACAGTTAATTTTCAATTCAACTTTTTCTTCTTGGCTTCTGCGGTGTTGCCACAATTTTGCCAGTGTCTGGCAAAACAGTTAAGGTTTTACTACAAAAATTCACTCGAACTGAAGTGTCAACCGACGTTTTTTTTTTTTTTTTCTTTGGTTTTGGCGTCGCGTTTTAGCATTTGCCAGTGTCAAGTATTTATATATTTTCAAGTTTCAACATTTAAATAAGTGTCCTCATAGCTAGTTATAGTCAAAGTCCGGTCTTAGTCAAGTCCAGTCTGTTTCAGTCAAGTCCAGTCATGCTTTAGTAAAGTAGTGGCGACTTTACTATAAAGCTTCGATGGAGTTTTGGAAGCGCCACGAAAAGACATGTTTCACCACATTATATCATTTTCCCACACTCACGCTTGTAATTCGGCACTTTATGAATAAAACACCACCATTTTTATGCATAAACACTCGACAAAATACAGGTTTTGGAAAAAAATACAACGGAGCGACACGACTCTTCCCGCATTCCCGCCAAAACTCCTCAACCGACGTTTCACACAACACATAAAAGTTTATAAGTAGGTAACCAGCGTGCCAGATTTTTTTTTGACATGTCGGGATTTCGGAACTTTTTGAGTGAAAAAAGCGGAATTCTGTCGTCAAAAGCGTATAATAAAAGGACATAGTAAAAAAACGTATATAGTCAGAAGTTTTTAGCATCCACCGATTGCGTGACGCACCTCTCTTTCCCGCGCTTCCTCAGCACGCTGCACGCACGGTCGAGTTATCCCAAAAAGCGGGTCTGCGCCTGTCCCGCGCGGGCCATTTAATTTTGATTTAAAAATCGGGATGTCTGACAACGCTGATTACATCTGTCATCTGGTTTTCATGATACAAAGTTTGCGTAGTTTGAGGGGTAGATGGCGCTGTGAGAAAAAATGTCAAATATAGGCCTCTCGAATCGTAAATCGTGCTTCATACAAACACTAAATTCCAGGTCACGGCCATCACCGCATAATGCGCCATTTTAGAACATATTTTTTTTTATAAATAATGGCTATAACGAAAACTGTTTGTAATAATTTTATGAAATTTTATGTTTTATGGGATAATACCTAGGAACAAAACGAAACACAAAATGCTGTATGCAACAAATTTAATTTCTTAACTTTTTATTTATTATTTTTTAATTTGTGTTTCTCCTACTTTCATACCTTGTTGATTAAAACCTTAAATTATATACATACGTCTTCCCCCGCGGTCGATGTGTCGAGTTCCGCAAATTTACAGCGCGATGTGTCGCCATAAGGCAAAAATGCAATTAATTACTAAATTTTTTGTGTGACATAAAATATTATAATTTATGTAATACATATTTATGTGCCTTAATTTAAAATGCCTATATTGCTTTGTATGTTAACAATTGATTAAGAAATTGCGTGGCTATCAACTATCAATGGCCACAATATATTATAGCATAGGATAAAAGTACTAACGTACACTTACGTTTGGATTTCTCATAGATGTGAGCACTTAGTAATAACATTTTTATATAAGCGCATATTTTTATACTTATACATTCAAAGAAAGATTAATACTAGGTTAAGATTTATTATGAACTTTGTACTAACAAATAAAATATAATTGTTTTATACTAATCTAGTGTTTTTTTTAGTTTCAACGTAACGTTTGAAGTTATTCGGCATTCTTGAAAAAAGCGCAAGTTACTTTCGCATTTCTTAAAGGCGTAAATATTAGTAGTAGTCGTAGAACCAGATATCCTGCTGCCAAGCAGTAGTGTGTAAATTTTACTGTGTTCTGGTTTGGAGGGTACTGCAGCTAGCGAAATTACAAGACTGTTGAGATCGACCATCGAATGTCTCGAAAGTGATGAGCACCAAAGCAGTAATGCCAAGGATTTTGCTACTTATTTGTGTATCGCTGCAATGGTCAGATGGATAGGCGTTATCTCTTAGGCCGTACGCTAAAACTCGCGCGAGTGCCCCGCTCGCGTGTTTGTATTGAAAAATAGCATAACAGGCGCAGACTGGCGCGGGGGCAAAAGTCGCAAACTCCAACGCTAAAACTCGTAAAAGTTAGCGTACGGCCTTGCCACCAGGAGAGCGTCTCGTTTGTCAAATTACTTTTCTATAATAAAAACTGGCGAGATCTAAGCCGTAAAGGGGTCATTTTGCGAAACATAAATATGAGCAACTTCTATGGACACAACTTTTGAAATCTCGCTTTTGTGAGTGGAAAGACTTATCACAGCTAGTATACTAGACGGGCAGTGTGACACCTAAAATTCCTTAGTAAATTGTCTAGAGCATTTTGTTCGTTTCAATACTTTTATAGCTAATATAAGATATCAACACCAACTTCAACTTGAGCCATAGTGTAAAGAGGTAGGTAACAAACATGCACAGAAACTTCGTTGTCTCCGCCACGCGGTTTCATCCATGATTTTCCAAGATAAAAAAGGAGACTGACGTCTCTTCCCGAATTGATCCAAATCGGTTACAATGTCATTTATAACAGGTAATTAGGATGAGATTTGGTTTGCGGTGACCATAGTGCACTGTGTTGAGAGAAAAAACAGCATAATATATTCGCTCTCTCCCTATGTCCGCAACGCCTGACGACGCAAACTAGCTAAAAAAACAGCAAGTGGAAGTGGGGTTAGACTAGCCCAAATAGTAATGCGGCAAAAAAAGACCTATATACATCTCTGAGTTTTATTTCTAATAAGATCGAATCTTACAAATACAAATTAGATTTGAGCATTTATTTAGATTTTTCCGTCACTGTTACGGCAACACTATACAAATGGAACTGCTGGCTGTGCCTCCTAACATTCAGTGTTAATGTCATACAGTAAATTAGTCTGTTCAAACTCTCACATTTCAGCATGTACGACGCCCCTTGCCCGGGACAAAAGATAGGAGAACCATAACTCTGACAGTCGTACATAAAATACGAAACTCCGATCTTGCCAAACGACAAATTCTTCGTAGGGCTAATTAACAATCCCAATTTGTTCTTTTCAAAAAAGTATGTTAACGCTTTGCTGAGATTAAAACGATCCGGAAACATGTTGTAGACAAATCCAAATATGATCTTTTCAAACTTGACGTTGAACGCGAATGGGAACATTTCATCGAAGCTGGACGCTAAATCTTCGATGGTGAGTTCATGGTTGCGCTGGCCTTGGAGCTTGGAAATACACTTCTCGTGATATTTATTGCCGGCGTTTACAATTCCGTCGAGATAGCTTCCCGTCCAAGCGCTAAGGTTGCACGTTTGTGTCATAACGATGCCAACAACACAAGTCGCCAAGTACTGCTTCCCTCTGTTTTCTTCGGAGAACTTCGCGTCCTTCGGGTGAAGACTTCCCCAAAGAGAATACAGATCTCCAGGAAACTCTATGTCCCAATCTTTCCACAAAGTTCGAGGAGTACTCCTTGGGAATCCCAAATCATTTACAGGATTCATTCTGGACCAAGGTATTGTCTCTATGTTCAACCAGTACATCTTCTCGTCTACGGTGGGTCTTACCTTTCTACGTTTCAAGTAAGGTACGTTAGGATTTTCATCAGGCCTGAATAGCGGACTTAGCCTGTAATTTAATGCGGAATGTCGCGGAGCAGTTTTCACTGAAGTCAACTCGAAGGTGTAAAATTCCGGATCATTTGCGTTACTACCCACTGTTTTGTTTATTCTGCGCAAAAGGGGATCTATTGATCGGTATAGCGTCCAAGTAGCGACTGCGGCGCCTTTTTTCCCAGGGCCACCTTTTTTTTTATCTTTTACGTCGTCTTTGATATCCTTGGCGGGCTGCGGATAAGGGTCAAAGAGATGGTAATACCCTTCGACCTGACAGACCACCATACTGCACGGGGGGAACCGAATGATGACATATCGCAGTCGTCGCATTACCGCTTTCAAATATTGCTCAAGCGTTTTCTCAGCGTTCTCATTCACAACTATAATTTTCTTTATATTGACATTTATAAACTTTCCGTCTAACAGGACGTTTTTGATGACTCTCTTTTCGCAGACGTTTAAGTTGGTGGCTTTTTCGTGAATTTCCAATCCTTTTTCAATGCATGTGTCGACCATTATGTGGTCCCATATTCGAATGGGGTGCATGGTCGCCATTAGCATTGCCATTAGGCTGACGAAGTGGCAGGCTTTCACGTCGGAGCTCGGTTTCCTATCCTTCAGAGAGGTTGTTCCTTCTATTACGTAGACACCGTCAATCTGCTGGTATCCGATAGCGGTCTGACTTTTTGCTTCTTCGCCAGGTATCGAGCTTCTCTTATCTCCGCCTGACACTATAGACGCTTTAGATTTATGCGACTTTGCTGCGCGCAATTCATAATCGTAATCTTCAGGTAACTTTGTACGCGGCTCGTTTAACAGTCTCCTGACTACTATCCTACTGAGAATAAACTGCTGATCTTCGGTCTTACCGTCTTTGTTGTATGACACTCTGTAACAAAACAACGTAACTAAATAGGTATAGGTATAGGTACGTATTATTTGAATAACGTCCGGAAACTGAACGGGAGAAACTAAAAATCCAACTCGTAGGAGCTGACTATGTTCTAACTAATCTAAAGCTTTTTATATACTAACGCAGTTTATGGTAAGGACCATGGTAGAGGCTTAATAATTTAGGTTTTACTGAATACTAGCGCTTCTGACACCATAAGCTACGGCAGGTCGGACCAGCTTAGCAGGGGTTTCAGCCAACCGTCAATGCTAGCTGCGTTTATATAATCATTGTAATTATTGTGCTAAACTTGAGCTGATAGTGATGGATCTTAATAAAAGTAGAAGACTATATTACAAACCTGCCAACAAGATCGTGTAAATGACGGAAACGTAGTAAACAAGCTTTCCCCTTTTCGTCCCGCAGTCCCATAGCGTTGCAAGTACTGGCGTCGTACAAATAATACAGGCTGTTCCTCTTGAAGAAGGCGCAACTGTAGTTAGACATGGTTATCATACCACGGTCGTATTTGGACAAGTATTTCTTGGACAGTATCTCTTCTAGCTGCCATGATGGACCCTCGCCTACCACGTCTATGCTTGCCTGGTAAGCCTAAAAAATAATATCGAGACTTAAAATAAGCCGCTTAAAGTTAAATAACGTTTGTTAATATACGCAGTATTTTTGAGTAAGATCACGATAGTATCTAAGTATCTTGTAGCGATGATAGCTCTGTGGTTAGCGCGGTTGCACCACATGCCGAAGGGTGTGGGTTCAAAGCTCAACAATGAGCTTGAGCTGCCGGTGAAGGAAAAACATCGTGAGAAAACCATAGCATGGTGCAGGGTAGGTATTTTATAGTAGGTACTCGGCTGGCTACCCCCTACCTACTGCTCAAGTTGAAAATTTACTGCAAAGCACCTAACTTTAAAATTTACTAGTAATCGTTATCGTCTAGTAGGATGCGTCGTTTTTTCCTACACTTTGCGGAAACTCTTTATTGTTCATACCAATTATAATATAAGCGTTTTATAGGCAAGCGTTCTACATCAGGCTAGTTGCGGTCAAACCTATTCAAATATCTAATAAAATACAACACAAAGGCCAGGAACAAACCTGATGTCCAATAGCTATCTTTGGTATAATATGAATGGGGGCCAACTGGAACCTCTCCAGCTTGTTCTGGTGAAGTTTCCCAGCGGCGTCGACAAGAAAATTCACAATTCCTGGTCCCCAAGTGCTTATCGTATATTTATATGAAGTCACAATCGCCATAATTGCTGCAAAGGGGAGTATATCAGCCGCATTAGCTTCAGCGATTGCAGACGATCCGCGTATCATTTGCGTGCCGTCGGGTAATTCTTTGAAATTGTGAGGTTTCTGAAATTCTTCCGAAGCGGTGACGACCAGCTGTTCCTCGTTGAGTGGTGGAGTCACTTTCTTGCGTAACTGCCGCAGCTTGAACCTAGCTCGCGCGTCTTCGGTGAGAAGCACGCGCCGGTCTACGTTTATTGGCTCTGAACACTTTCTTTCTTCCTCTTCTTCGGTTGGTTGCGGCGGGGCCAACTAAGAATTAAATAAACCGTAGGTGGTAGAACTCCTTAGCAGGAATTTAAACCGTCTAAGTACCACCGCAGTAACAGATATTCTACTGCCAAGCAGTAGTCAACATTACTTTCCGTTGAAAGGGTAGGTACTGCAATTGTAATTATAGGGCTATTGAGACTAACCATCGAATGTCTTAGAGTCATATAAGAACCAAAGTAGCGATACTCTGGGCTTTGTTTTGTGATTCAAACTTACTGCAGTAAGGGTACTACTGCATTGGTTATGGACTGGTATATATAATATGTCTTGCCATTAGGAGAGCATTTCGTTCGTCTCATTACTTTTAAATGAAAACCCCTACAAGGTTTGTTAATAATGATACAATCGTAAGATGTGGGTTTGATATAGTAAATTACGTAATTGTAGGTACCTACCAATGCTAAATCCTTATCCTTAAAAATCGAAATTAGACACGCACGAACTTGCACTCTGCTAAATATGACCCATCTAACACAACATTAGACTGATGATTGATTTTAGTAACATTTATGTACTCGAAAGGTTCGAATGTAGGGCCTTAAATGCATTATGTTAATTTGTTAATATATTGGTTCAAATCTGTCATATCATGCAAAAACGCATAGACTTTATTCTTGGCATGGATATCAATTTAAGCCAACTTAAGGGTTAAGAAACACATGCTACGTTTTATTATCGTTACTTTAAAGCCGTTCAAGTATTACGTAAGCATCAAAGGTCTTTGGTTTGCTTATTTTTGACGACATTGGTGATAGTAGGTAATAACGTCAGCAATTTCGTATAATTTTTACCGCTTATTAATTTTTCTTGTTATTGGAAAACCTCTTTTTCTATTTGTTCTTGAATTCTTACGATTCTTAGGTTACCAGGAAGTGTTTCCTTTTTTCAAGTTAGTTTAACTAACTAACGAAGAAAGAGCTTTGCAGACAAAGATGAAGTAGGGGTTAACAATTACTAATTTTTTTTAGTTATTATTATTGATTCAATAATTACCGGCACTTCTGGTTCGGAAGGTGAGGGTGATGGCGGTGGCGGCGGCATGGCCGGCGGAAGTTCTTCAGCCTTTCTTCGCGCCTCCTCTTCTTCCGCCTTCCGTCTCTCTTCCTCTTCCTTCTTCCGCTGCATCGTTTCCTCGTCCTCTTCTTCTTCGGCCTCTTCCTCGTGCTACATTTTAAATAGTAAGATTTATGTAAACTCAGTCGTAAGGAAACAAATTTCACAATGATATAGTTATGAGACAGATCTCAAGCCTGTGCCAATATTGTTCTTCATAACGTATGCAGGTACAAATTGTCCACTTATTTATTTACTTAACTTATTGAAACCTCGATAACGCTTTATAGGGGAAATAAAACGTCGAGGGGAAACCTGTATATACGTATATGTTGGGCCAAGGTGGAAATGGCTAAAGCACCTTCCGAGAAAGAGAGACAACTTTATCCAGCTCTCTAATTTTATTCAGTTAGTTTTGATTTTGTACAACGTTCAAAACAAAACTAAAATTCGTATAGGTAGTAGTAACCAATGCTTCTCATCATCAATGCCTTTAAATATTCCACCCATCTCACTGGAGCTACTATGCCAGCGGCCCAGAGCCTCGCTCCGGTACTTCAAGGAGCTGGGTTGGCTCGGGTAGACGCTGGCAGGGGGAAATGCACAATACACCCCAAGCGGGACGTCAGTGCAGGACTCATCGCCCCCACTTCGAATAAGAATAAGAATAAGGTAGTAGTAACGTACGTCTCGTTTATATCCCAGTTCTGCAGTAAATTGTTAAAGTTAATATATATCAGGTATTAAGATATATTATATCCTTATCGTGTAGGAGTTTGGAATTAAACAGTTAAAATCTTATACTTCGATAAGATCTTAGGTGGTCCTGAATTGTAAAGTATTCACAATACTAATTTGTCTATAGGATTTACACTTATCACAGTGGCCTAGTGGACCTATCTATTAAAAGACTAGATTCTTTCACTGACCTCTTCTTCGCCTCCTTCCGGTGGCTGAAAATGGATAAAGGTATATTAAAAGTAGGTATATATATTTAGTAAACCTCCTTAGCAGGAGGTCGTATTAGTAGCATGGTAGCAATCAGATATGCTGTCGCCAAGCTGTAGAAGCGAGTGTAAAGGATACTGAAGCTAATGAAATTATTTATCTATAGCTAATCAAAGCATTGGATTGTCCTGGATTTTGTTTTGTTTCTCAAGTTTCCGGGTACCGTATTCGTGTGGATAAGACGGGCGTTTTATATATTATGCGGCAAAATAATGTTACCACATTATATAATTTTCCAAATTTACTTTTTTTCTTCTTTTGTCGAGTTTTCTACAATAACCAAAGAATTACTAGGTCTTGACATTGGACTTACTTATTACATTTCGACTGTGACTAAGACTGTCAATTGTTTTTTCAACGAAAACTTGAAAATATAGAAATACTTGACACTGGCTGAATGTACAAACGGCGATGTCACAAACAAATAAAAAATGGTCACCATCGGGGGAGGTGGTGTAGGCGGCGGCGTGGGCTCGCGGTCTGGGTCGGGCTCCGGCGGCTCGTTGGCCTTGTCGCGGGGTTTCGGCCATGGCGGGATCACTTGCGTCACTGACACCGTTGGCGAGTCCAGGTTCACTGCAGAACAACTCCGTAATGCAATATAGTGAAACATGATGCAACTTATTTATATATGCGTCATCAATATTATACGAGTTTTTAGTAAGGCATCTCGTGTGAGTAAGGGAATAAGGGCCCAAAACCAATGGAATCAGCATCGAATGTCATTGAGCACCTAATGTGTGCTAATGCGGCGAGACCTTGGACTTATTTACCCACTACTTAAATATCTGGCACAAATAATATAATAGATAGGTACGTCAACATCTCATACATAAAACGGCGCCTACCACGGCTAATCGGCCACGAGCTATACCTACTATAGATTACCCCGCATGATACCTACTATAGTAAATACGAGTAAGTGTAGGCAAGCGTAGTTTATGACACCCTGCGGCCAAGAGGTGTGACGGCCTGCCTAAAGCGGCGGCCAAAAACCGGATGCAGAAAGCTGTCGATCGAGCTCAGTGGCGTTGATTAGAAAAGGCCTACGTTCTGCACTGGATAACAAAAGCGGATGAGAATGATGAATCAAAATTAAATGTGTTACCAAACTTCATGGCTATACTGTTGACCGTTTAGGAGTTTCTTCATCATAACCAATCCTGGGCGTAGATTCAAGTCACGTTTACCATAAAAATATATTGTCTCATTTTTGTTTTACGTATGCGGGATTATGACGTGCGAGCAAAGCAGGACGAAGCCGCATGCGCGTTGTACACAGATTTGACTCCGCGAAAAAGACCACCGGGTGTGGCCAAAATGTGAGTAATCTCGCATAAGTAAAACAAAAATGTGTCAAAACCACGTCAGATTCCGTAATTTTATAGGTATATTGTCATTGGAACTGAAGTAACGTATTACATTTTAGCACCGTTGTATATTAAAATATAAACTTACAGACTTTTGGTTCCAATGGCTCAGGCCCCATATTTTTGTACCGCAAAGGAATGGGTGGCAGGTAATCATCTTGAATACTATCCACCAAGGATACGATATCGCCCATCTGTTCTTCGTCGGCTTGATTCTAAATGTAACAATACTCAGGTAGGCTAAATTGAATCGTAATTTTTTTTTTTTTTTTCTAATTACAACTTGCCTATTTAAATAAATATCTAGATTATTTTGTATGGGGTTACGTCGAACAAAATAGAAACATAAAGCATTTAATTGTTAACTTTCGTGAATCGTGAGAAATATAATTTTTACTATTTCGCTACCCATTTGCAGTGTAATCTGTACACTTATCGACATGTATGGAACAACTGATTTTTTTCGTGATTTATAGGTCGACTCGCCTTCATACAGCTCGATAATGAAGAGTAGGTACAATAAGGTACTTTCGGCTTTATTCTACTGTTCCGCGTAACCCTGTGAATAGACTTACAGCAGGCGGGCTGCCTTCGAAAGTGTTGTCAGGCAAGATGTCCTGGTATATATAATCCTTGCCGTCCCCTTGCGCTTGGCTCATTGGGAGCTCTTTCCGTCCGAACTTTCCTTTATTTCCGGGCAACTGCTCATCACTGAGAGTGCAAACTATTTGAGTCTGTAAAGTGCAAATCATTTTACTGCTAATCTACTTTCCGTTTTGAATAAAAATCACAAGTGTCGATTATTGGATTAGATGATTGATGACTGATAACAGTTCTTTATTTTTGTTGGTAATTAATTAGTTTATGAAACCGCAATCTAACTGATTAACATGACTCAACTATATCATGCCACCCCAATTTATACCTATATGAATAGAAAATCAGCTCCGTATCTAAGAGGGGACACTGGGGGGACCTGTTCTGATGGAGTAATAAATTCTCAAACACTAAATAATTAGCTGCTATGTAATCATTTATGTCGCTAGAGAGAGGAATCATCTATCAAATTTCTGTCCCGGAACACAATCTTTTTTTTAATATCTGAGGATGTCAAAAACTTGTAACTAAATTTCCCCAACCCAAAAGTTAAAGTTAAACCCATGCAAGACAACGGCGATGTACATGACATAAGGAAAGCGAAACGAGGGGGATTTAACAGATCCTAAATATCCTCGCTTAACAACTTTGTAGCCAAAAAAATGCACACGAAGCACAGCTTAAGACTAATAAATGTGTCAATAATAAAACTTTACACGGCACTTGTGCAAGCTACCATGCAATGTGTGCGCTTGGCTTAGATTACCTTCCGCTCCCGTTTCTTCAACTTCAATACTTTGAAGGCGTGAATATAAAATTGCGTCGTCGTCGGCAGATAATCCCAGTTTTTAGTAAACACCTCCGCCATCGTATCAGTGTTTAAAAGCATCCAACAACAAGCTCTGCCAATCTTCATCGTCCTTAGCCCATCATTAGTTCTCGGGTAAGGATCGAATAAATAGTACATATCTTTCTGTCTCCATATCCCCAACATGTAGTTGTTAAAATCCAATATGCCGCTGTTGTACTCATGACTAAAAAATTCTGCTAAGCCAGTCTTAATGTTAAGCAAGCATTCTTTAGTCGTAAATAGTTGGCCTTTAACTCTTTCTCTGTAAATAATGATCTCGCAAGCGTAAGGCCCAACGATGATTTCGTTGGGTATGTTATCGATCGATAAGTCTATCATCACTTTCGGATTCACGCATGTCATATACAGCTTATTCCCGAGGCGTAAGACTTTGTCTAATGTTTTCGTGAACCACGTGTTGGGAGGCGATATTTTCGCGTAAGTCATGGCCGCAACTGCAACCGGCAACGCCTGTCGAAACTTCGCATCTTCGAAGCATCGATCTCCTAGATGCATGTTAGCGTTCACGATAGCGCAGTTTTCGTTCAGAATCCTGTATCCCATCATAGCTTTTTCCGCTTGTGTGAGCTCTTTATCAGATTCAAAGTCTTCATCAGCCTTTTCGTCGACCATTCTGAGGACTTTCACTGGAGCGAGAACAAATTTTTGATCTTCTAGGACTGTTCTGGCTAGAAGCACTTCTGAGACTGATTCGACATCTTTCACATTGATGAGAGCTGCGGAGCCGTTGCTGAAGTTTTGGAAGGCGCGCCGGTCGCGCCCTGCTGGGTCGAATATGTAGTAACAAACCCTGTCTCGCCATACCACTACCTTCAACACTCTGAAAACAAAGTGCTTAGTTATCGTAACAAGTTTAGTAAAAATTTAAGTTTTTGTTAATAAAAACTTGCATGAGGTTCATTATCAAATCGATGCCTGCAGTCATATCACGCTAATACAATAAAACTCTAGAATAGACAGTCTGAAGAGTGTTAGACGGTATATTCTGTAATTTTATTGTGTTTCGTTTTGTGGTATTGGGTTCAAATTCCACAGCACGAACTTGTCTTTTTTATGTAAGTATTCTTACATGCCGTTAACTTCAAAAGACGAAGGAAAGTATCGTGACAAAACCGGCATTTCTGAAAGTTCTTAATGTCATGGAAATGTGTTGCGACATCAGACTCTCATTTGACCGGCTTGTTGCTGTGGATCCCTCAGACCCACGCTCAGCCGTGGGACAATCCATAAGAACAGGACCGATTCGAAATAGAGTACAGTATTCAATGAAATAATTACAGGACACTTCGCGAAGTATAGCAAAGTACTACTTTGAGTTCATGTGCTTAGAGTGGATATTTGTATATGGGTGAGACAAGACACGGCCTCGCGAGCGGTCCAGTATCATATTGCAACCAGATCAAATTCAAATACGCCCTGAATTATTAACCTTAAAAGTATTTTAATCCCGTTTTGCAATGTTAATTAAATCTCTAAGTGTTTTTACTTACCTCGATAAAAGAATACCAGCTCTATTATCTTTGAAGAAAGCCTTCAATCCTCTACAGAGGTTATAAACAGTGGGATCCAATGACATAGTGTACCCTACGATATCGGGTTCTGCAAGAAGCACTTGCATTTTCTTCTCATTCAGAACTAATGTCTGCTTCTTGCCAAATGGGAGCACTTCGCATATCCCCTGGACAGCGGAGTGATCGTGGACTTTTTCTAAACATTGTAAGTACCTAAAAATACAATTACTCATGTCACAGATAATACAGGTTTATACTAAGCCGAAAGGAGTAGGTCATTGTACTCATCATTATTATCAACTTTATGAAAGATGATACTAAAAAATCTATTGGTGTTGTAATAGAAAATCAAGAAGCACAAAAGTGTTACAGAGGAACATACAACATATAATATATAATTTAAAAAAAGCAACACACACACAATATTGAGCAAAGTGTCACATTGAATTTGCTCCCCGCTATCATCAGCGATTGATCATTATACACGGATATTGATAATATAATTAGTCTGCACCCTTTTAAGGGCATATTTGTACATTAATACATAGTATCGTACGAGTAGCTCTATTTGTTGCCTACTACTTCATGTGCGGCACAGAACTAAATGCGCAGCTAGTACCTACATAAGGATGCGAATACAAACCACTTATCTCCAGCGTCGACCAAGTTATCTAGCAGTTTCATGGTCCACTGTTTTGGATGGTAGTGGAAAGCCAGACAGTAAGCCATTACACTCATTGTCAGCGCTTGACGGCCTCTCGATTTTCCACCTACACATAAGAAATTTAATTTTTGTATTTTTATTATTAGTAGGTTCGTAGGTAAATGCGCTTACTTATATCCACCGAAGCAAGGACATAAAAACATAATGACTGTTAGCGCTTATACCACCCATCACGCCAAATATAAGCTTGGTATAGTTTATGCTTACGAGAAATTATATGCAAGTGGTAAAATTCATCATGTGCATGAAATGAAATCTTGCACGCCACTCGCAAGCGTTGTAGTTTTGATGATCGTTATTCTGGACAATAATAAAGTAAAAAACTTACTTTACCCCAAACTAGTGAGTTTAGATTATTCGTGAAATTAGCTAATTAATACTAATACATAAATGTTATTTTTTATCTATCTACCTAAGCTATATTAAGCCAAGTTAGATATACTTATCTCAATTAGGTAGGTACTTAAAAAAAGTCTTATAATTATGTTTTTATTAGCAACTTAGCTGTTTCGAATATTCAAAAAACGTACTGTATTTCCCGTCGTACATGTTAAATGAGCCGGTCAATATTCCATAGTGTATTTCTGGCTTTCTTTCTTTTGTACACGGCATGATAGTTAGCGAATGAGTTTTTAACGTGCCTTTTTTCAAGTTCGCCGGAATTTGCGCCTGTCAAAAATAACCATTGTGAGAGAGTGAAATATAAATTAAAAATTTAAAACACCCCCGACACCAGTAACAGCATACCAAATTTCAACTTGATCAGACCTGTGGAAGATGCCCATATCCTTTCATGATTTGAAATTTGTCGTAGTGTATAATATTCTACTAGTCAACCCCTTTCATATGATACCCATATTGAGGGAGTTGTGAAAAAATATGTAACCCGCCATTTTGTGGCGGCGGCCATCTTGGACCTATTTTCATCAAACATAGCTAAGAACACTCCCGACTAATTCACCTTTCAAACAAAATCAAAATCGGTTCTTCCGTTCGGGAGCTACGATGCCACAGAAAGAAAAACAGATAGACAAGCTACTCTTAGCTTAGTTCGTAAATCCGAAGCTCAATTGAATATATTTTATGCATACATGTATTATGTAAACACTGTCTTTAGCAAAAATTGTGGAACTAGTTTAATTAGAATACGTGTATATTTAACGAAAAATAAATGATTTGATTTGATTTTTTTGATTTTAGACACAGAGAGAGAGAGAGTCGTCAAACTTATAACGCCCAGTCGTTTTTGCGTCGGGGGTTAAAAATTACACATTGCTGTTTCTCTATTACGGGATTACTGACTTTTACTTATTAGTTCGGATAGATCAATACAAGGTTGTGCGCGTTTCCTTTTGTTTGCCTGGCAAAGCAGAGCACGACTGAAAGTCCAAAACTAAAGTTGGAGTATCTGATATAATTAATCAACCAGTAAGCCCGTAGAAATAAAACTAAAATATGTCAAAATTACGTTTTCATAGTAAAATGAAGTATAATAACTATTTTTTCAAGCATTAAAGACTGCTTTTTGGAAAATTAACTGGACTCTTTTTTTTGTGCAATTACGATTTCAGTGGTCGCAGCTCGAGGCGAATACCAATGATGAGTTTGAACTCCCACTGACGGAAAGAATCATGAGAAAATCATAATGTACTTAGTAATAGGGTAGTTTCTAGTACTCAGCAGGCTAGCTATCATCTTCGTTGAGAAACAACCGCTAAGCATCTAACAGCAGTCTGTCAGCTTCACGCCAGAACTCTAGGTGCTTCGACCACACCACTAAACATAAAGTTAGCTATGGTTAAACACCTAGTCTGGCAACCATAAAAAACGAGTTTAAATAAATGTAAATGCACTAACATGTTCTGGTCGAGGTATTTCATCAAGGTCACATATAGCGCCGTCGTCTTTCGGATGTTTTTTCATGCTTTGGATGCCCCTCGCTCTTGGCTTACCATCAGTAACGCCAACGTTCGAGTACACACCTCTTCCACCGACTTCCGATTGAGACAGCGATAATCTAGATAACATGTCACTTGTAATAAATGTTAGTACCAACTAACTAAATTAATTAGGGAGACTAATCATCGAGTCTCTTTTCTTTTGTTACTCAAAGTTCTGTGTATCACTGCAATGGTCATCGACAGGCGTTATCTCTTACCATTAGGAGAGCGTCTCGTTCATCTCATTATTTTTAACATAAAAAAAAACAATGCATGGTTGGATATTCCTCTTGTATAGATCTACAAAGTCCGCAGCGGCATATCTTTCTTTCTTTCATATATGTACCTTTAAAGTATTGCGTTCCACCTTGATAGTACAAACCCAGCGATAAGGGCGGGTAACGCTAGTAAGACTAGGTATAAGGTAGTTGTAGTGTATGTGTCTGGTTGTAGTATAGTCTACTCCGACCAGAATAAAAACGTCGATTGTTGCAATGAAATGTATTACCTTCGTTGCTTGCCCATTGCCCGTCTTTCAATTCTTCTCCTACTTAAAGCAGCCAATCTTTTCTGTTTTCTACGACAGTAAAGAGTTTTGCTTAACCAATACAGTTCTAAATAAGTTAGAATATAGAGTAGCCTATAATAACCGTAAGTGGGGTTTATACTACTAAAAGTAATGTGGCACGCAGTTACATAAACGCAGATAAATAGCTAGTTATCTACTTGGAAAAATGCATACGACATGCGTTTTTTAACTAATGATAATAGATTAAGTTTTTCAGTTTATGATTTAAGTTGTCCGTAAGTTCTGTAATAAACAAACTTTTGAATTAGTAATTGCCATCTAAATTGATTTTGTAACTATACAAAATATTTCAAATATTTATGTAGTAACATTTTATGCATCTCTGGTACAAGAGAACCTTGATCATCCTACAAATATTGTAAATGTGAAAGTTTGTATGTTTAGATGTTGGTTACTCAATCAGGCCAAAACGGCTAAACGGATTTGGGTGAAATTTGGCATACATATAGCTCATTACCTGCGGTATCCTGTTTCTTTGATCGATCAGAACCTTAAGCTGTTATATTAAAGAGGTATTTTGATTTTGTGGCAATAAAAGCGCACTTAAAATAAATTTCAAATTGTACGGTTACTATGGGCTACTCTATACTTACAGAATAAATAATTCTCCGACTTACTTCGTCATCGGTTTATCGGACGATAGTCCTTTGCATTTTTTTCTTTTGCATCGCCTGTAACATATCTCTATGGTTTTAATAAAATCTTTTCTTACCTGCCTTTTTTGAGCTAAAGAGCTTTTTCTTGGAAAAAGGTAGGTAAGAGCAATTGAATTTCAAATCGCGTCGGATGGAATGAGTTCTGGCACAAAAATACAACTGAATACATTTTTTTTTTCAAATAGATCTACGTTTGGCCACCAACTCGGCTGATAGAAAGCGACGGTGCTTCTGAGGATGGAGCACGATGATCTAGAAAATATCTATTCCCTCAAGCCTTAAAACCGACCAAATTGTAGTTTATAGGAAACAAAGAAGCCGGGGATATGAGTCTACGCATCAAGAAAGTAGAGCCGAATCGCTGCGTACGAATACTGGGAACGCCCACGTTATTTGTTGTTACTTAGGCGAAAAGTATTACGTAGGCAGAATTTTAGTAATAACCTCAAAAATTGATTTACGCGAATGAGATGAGATGATGTTCATATAAATTTTGCAAAAAATCACAGTTCAAACAAAAATTATATTATTTTATCTTACCCTCCTTTATAACAAGGCAGACTAGGATCCCTGTAAAAAAATATGTAAGATTTGTAATTATGAAGGCTTTGACAGATTTAAACTTATAAAAAATGTTACTGTCCTTGTCTAATGGCCTGCAATGAAAAGGACAGCAATAATTTTTAGTAAATTACTATCTGTATCTAAATCCTTGGCAATTGAGTATGTATTTTACTAGCAAATCTTAGGATTAAATTAAGATTAAATTAGATTAGATTAAGTGCTTGTTAAATATGATGACGAAACTCTTTAAACTCTTTGCTTAGGTAAGTGTTTTTACACCTCAAACTCGTTTTTATGTTCACTGGCACAATATTGGATAGATCTAAATAGGCAATGAAACATTTAAAAAAAACTTTGTTTTAGTTACTTGGGGAAACACTACTGATATTTACCCCGGAAGTTTCTTTGGCCCTGGAACGTGTACTACATCCGGCACATATTCTTTGTCCCTATTTATCACTAATCCGCTGTGAGGTTGAAATATTCTGAAAAAAAAGGAATATAATATTAGAATGTATTTCTAACTTTACAGGTTTTTGTCAACCAAATTATTTATATGGAAGCAAAGCGTGATTTTTTTGTTTTTGGTTGACAAGCTTGGTGTTTGACCAGAGCTCGCCTGATTTCAAGTGACGGTGTGGTTGAAAATGACGAAGCGCCTAGCCTGGAATGGAACTAAGTCTCAAGCGAGGCTGCCGGAACACACTGTTAAGTTTGGTCACGCTATGGTTTCTTCACGATGTTTTCATACACCGGTAACTAAAGCTCACCTGATGGTAAGTGGTGGTGTGGTAGATAGTGGTGGTAAACAAATCTAGCCTGGAACGGAACTGGCTCTTAAGTGAGGCTGTCGGAAGACACTGTTAGGTGCTTGGTGACAAACCTGCAACTTGAGGGTGGTAGCTAGCTAACCGAGTACTAGAAAGTACCCTACCACCATGCTATGGTTTCATCACGATGTTTTCCTTCACCGGCAGCTCAAAGTCATTGTTAGGGTTTGAAACTACGCCCTTCGGCGTGTAAACCGACTACGCTAACCACTGAGCTATCATCACTACAATACATCGTGAATTCGTGATATTGTATTTATGATGACATCACCTATTCAGTGATTTCGAATTTATCGGTAGATATTTAACAAAATCGAATGCAGCATTGCAGTTATAGACAATGGCTCATATATTTTGGAGAAAGAGATAATGCAGAGGAGCGACGTTAAAAAGAAATGTTTTCATCTAAGTAGCAAAAGATTTTTTTTTTTTTAATGACTAATGCTGTTGGCCGCAGATGGCCTCTACAGCGTCACCGGACTGTGGCGAGCGCAAAGGGTGCTGCTTGCTGAGCCTACCTAGTAGCAAAAGATCCCACAGGGCCAACTTTTATACCCGTAAAAAATCCGCTAGCGTAACTTTTTTTTTCTTTGCTTTTGGCGTCGCATTTTGAGCATTTGCCAGTGTCAAGCGTTTTATACTTTTAAGTTTCAAAAGTAAAATAAGTTGCCTCGTAGCTATAGTTATAGTCAAAGTCCAGTCTTGGTCAAGTACAGTCCGCGTCAGTCAAGTCCAGTCATGATTCAGTAAAGTAGTGGCGACTTTACTAAAGCTTCGATGGAGTTTTGGAAGTAACACGAAAAGTTATGTTTCACCACATTATATCATTTTCCCACACTCGCGCATGTGATTCGGCACTTTATAAATAAAACACCACCATTTTTATACATAAAAACTCGACAAAACATAAGTTTTGGAAAAAAATACAACGGGGCGAAACGACTCTTTCCGTGCCCAAAACTCTACCGTAAGTTATATTATTCTAATATGCTGTAAATTTCGCTTGCGCGATGCAGGATTCTCGTCGCTGATTGGCTATCACAAT